>OY987299.1:73878679-74478679 GCA_963920635.1 Pseudeuparius sepicola | reverse complement strand
TGTACATTGACGCAGGCCATCTTGCGCAGTTTCACCACTATATGATGTGTCAAGTATGCTCAATATACTAGTTATCTTTAAGTATAAGGCCTTTAGTACAGCTGTCGCAGGCATGGTTTAGGTTTCGACTTCGAGATGCTCAACCAGAAAAAGCTTATTTCCGGGAACAGGTCTCGACGAAATTTGTGTTTGTCGTCCCAATCCGAAAAAAAAACTCACCCTAACTGTCCTTTTTTATCTTACCAACCAACGTCGTAGACGTTCTTCTCCTTAGCTTAACCTAGAAAAGAATATTTTTCTAATTTGTGTGCGTACTTTAACCTGGAGAACTGTGTTCGAGACGCTCAACCAATCAGAACAAAACTTATTTTCTAGGGCTGAAAAGGCCCCTCAATAAGAAGAAATTTGTGTGGGTTTTCCGTAAGAATCAATGCTAATTTTACAAATATTGGAAACTTGACGTCAGAAAAAATCGAACTGCCACTGTTTGCTCACGTTTTTAGGAAATGCGTTAATTCACAAAATCGACTTCACCTTAGAACATCACCAACACGACTGAAGAGTTTGGGGATGGTCACCCCCTTTTATAGTCTCACCCTAGGATACGCTCGACCAATCAGAACAAAGCTTATTTTCCAGGGCTGAAAAGGCCCCCCAATAAGACGAAATTTGTGTGTGTTTTCCGTAAGACTCAATGCAATTTTTACAAATATTGGAAACTTGACGTCAGAAAAAATCGAACTGCCACCGTTTGCTCACGTTTTTAAGAAATGCGTTGTCCAATTCACAAAATTGACTTCACTTTACAACAGCATCAACACGACTGAAGAGTTTGGGGATGATCACCCCCTTTTATATTCTCACCCTAAGAGACGCTCGACCAATCACAACAAAACTTATTTTCTAGGGCTAAAAAGGCCCCCCAATAAGACGAAATTTGTATGTGTTTTCCGTAAGACTCTATGCTAATTTGCAATTTTTACAAATATTGTACACGCAATGACGTCAGAAAAAATCGAACTACCACTGTTTGCTAACCGTAGTAGGAAATTCGTTGTCCCATTCACAAAAGTCGACTTCACTTTACAACAGCACCAACACGACTGAAGAGTTTGGGGATGAACACCCCATTTTATAGTCTCACCCTAGGAGACGTTCAACCAATCAGAACAAAGCTTATTTTCTAGGGCTGAAAAGGCCCCTCATAAGACGAAATTTGTGTGTGTTTTCCGTAAGAATCAATGCTAATTTTACAAATATTGGAAACTTGACGTCAGAAAAAATCGAACTGCCACTGTTTGCTCACGTTTTAGGAAATGCGTTGTCCAATTCACAAAATCGACTTCACCTTTGAACATCACCAACATGACTGAAGAGTTTGGGGATGGTCACCCCCTTTTATAGTCTCACCCTAGGAGACGGTCAACCAATCAGAACAAAGCTTATTTTCTAGGGCTAAAAAGGCCCCCCAATAAGACGAAATTTGTGTGTGTTTTCCGTAAGACTCTATGCTAATTTGCAATTTTTACAAATATTGTACACGCAATGACAGATAAAAATAAATAAAACAACCACTGTTTGCTAACCGTAGTAGGAAATTCGTTGTCCCATTCGACTTCACTTTACAACAGCACCAACACGACTGAAGAGTTTGGGGATGAACACCCCCTTTTATCGTCTCACCCTAAGAGATGCTCAACCAATCAGAACAAAGCTTATTTTCTAGGGTTGAAAAGGCCCCTCAATAAGACGAAATTTGTGTGTGTTTTCCGTAAGAATCAATGCTAATTTGCAATTTTTACAAATATTGGAAACTTAATGACGTCAGAAAAAATAGAACAGCCACTGTTTGCTCACGTTTTAGGAATTGCGTTGTCCAATTCACAAAGTCGATTTGTCCTTAGAACAGCATCAACACGACTGAAAAAATTGGGGGTGAACACCCCCCTTTTTAGAGTCTCACCCTGTGAGACGCTCAACCAATCAGAACAAAGCTTATTTTCTAGGGCTCAAATGTACCCTCAATAAGACGAAATTTGTGTGTGCTTACCGTAAGACTCAAAGCTAATTTTTTCAAATATTGGAAACTTAATGACACCAGAACAAAATTTAAAGCCATGAATGAAAACCAAAAAATATATATATCTAAAAACTGTTGCAATACAAAATCATTAGCCATAAAAATAATTTAAAATGTGTTGTTTTCAACTACTATAATATTTGAATGAATGCTATCCCAGTTGTATCAGGAAATATGGCCGTGGCCGTTAATGGTAATTAAGTAATAGTAGTAATCACCCCTCCCCGACACAAGAATTTTAGCTCCTTCTGGGGTATTCTTATTTTTTGAGTAATGTGAGTAATATTACTATACCTAAAAAAGTTGTAAAAAATAATCTTAAAAGTTTTTAGGTCCATAGCTGCTAATGGAGTATTAGTAATTGTCACCCCCTCCCTAACACAAGAATTTGGTTGCTTCTGGGGTACTCTTAGCCAATAAAATTCAAGACGACAAAGTATAGATAAAAATCAAGGATTCTAAAAATCAGGGTATAGAATCATCAACACCTCATTAAAAAAATTCCTGAAACTTTAATAGTTTTAACCTTGATGTTTCTAAAAAAAACTTTTCAAATACCCATTTTAAATTAATAATATCAATTCGCTTCAATGGCGAAAACAATGAATTCTCAAATAAATCATATGTAAAATCAATAATAGTTACCATAATAAAGAAAGTATTTTTTTATCCAAAACTATTATCGAATTTTAACCCCATGCCTGATCACCAAACAAATATCTAGAAATATTTCTACAAAGTGTTTTACCAATGCAAAATCATTAAACTTAAATTAAGATGTTTTTTGTTTTCAACTACTAATATGTAATTTCATAGTACTTGAACGAATGCTATACCAGTTCTATTGGGAAAATTGAAAACCAAATAATATTAATTGCCACCCCTCCCCGGCCCTAAAAAACAATTATACAATTTTAAAACCCATGTCTGATCACCTACAAAATAATAATATGTAGAAATATTCCACAAAGTGTTTTAGCAACGCAAAATAAATAAACGTAAATTAAGACGTTTTTTGTTTTCAGCTACTTACGGTTTCCAAATCTTTCATCTTTAAACAAAATGCTATCCCAGTTCCAACGGGAAAAGTTGACCCTAGCCACTAATGACAATTAAAGTAATAGTAATAATCACCCTTCCCCAGCACAAAATTAAGATATTTTTGTTTTCATCTACTACGGTTTATAACTCTTTCTTTTCATATGGTACGAGAGCCGGCTGAAAGATTTCAACTCTCATATGCTTATAGAATAAGATGCTGGATAAACTGCATATTTATTTACTTGAAGCGAGTAGGTTGCCTCAATTTATATGGGTCCGATCATTGTTATTTAAAGAATTTGCGGTCAATTTTTAGGCAAATCTACTCTCATATTATTATATAACAAAATAGGTACCATCAGATACTCAATACTCCGATAGGAGTATTTTCGGGGCCCCGAAAATCCTCCGCTGTTAAATACGGCGCGGGGGACAAGTCTGGACCTCGGGGACGCCAGTTGTATGCGAAGTCCCGCTACACAGCCAGGTGCTATATACCGCTTGATGCACAGGATTTTTTTTTTGTTTTTTTCCGGAAATCTGACGGTACGGCGAGATGGTCAGAGAACGGGTCAACATATGTAAAGAAACTTTTTCAGGTAAATTATTTCTCGTTTTCGAGTTATTATTAAGGATTTTCGGCGGAAAAAAAAACTAACACAGGCGGGATGCATCTTTTTTACGCCCGAATAAAAGTCGCGAACAAACTGCATGCATGCTTTAAAATCTTAAGTATGAAACACAGTCCCACCGAATGAATAAACAAAAGATTCGCTTCCGTTCAGGCAGTCTGAGTACCGATACCGCTGCTTGCCCCCGTGCAAGTCGCAGTCGAATCGAGACGATTAAGTGACTCCACTTTAGGTTTACATACACGGCGATCGTGTGCTGCGTAATTCTATACTATAGTGGCTTCATTGTTTATTGTACTAATACAATGTTGCAGTCACTCATATAGACGGCTTATTATTTATAACTGTCTCCTTTATACCAATACAATGTTGCAGATTTCCTGTTGCGTATTTTAAAAAGGTTAAACAACAAGGTTATCTGTAAATAATGCGATCTGGTTTCCAGATGCAAAACACTGCTCTGAATATATTTTTTTCATAGCATTTTTCTAGAAAACCCTATATCTTGAACTAGTGGAACCTTAAACCTATAGTGCCCTTCAACTGATGAAAACTCCATTTACTAAGTTTTTCTTTTAGAATCCTAGAATTTATAAAAAAAATGAAGCAATTTCGTTCAGATAAAACGTGTCCTCGGAGGTTTCAACCCTAGGCACTAATAGTCAACAAACCAATTTAAAAGATTTTACTGAGACATATTTTAAGTCATTTTCAACGATGAACCGCGGTGGGGGACTACATAAAATGCACCTTGCATTCTTCCTACAAGGTGCTGAAATAAAAGCATTGCTACGAGCTATGAGAAACGACAATTTCTTTAAAATATATGAATTATAGTAAAACCCACAATTTTCGCATGAGAAACGACAATTTCTTTAAAATATATGAATAATAGTAAAAACCACAATTTTCGCAGCTTTGATTATTTCAGTATAAGGTCAGTAAAGGAATCTCATTGGTTAGATATAAACGCCAAGGGTGCAAGGCTGTAGATTTTTGGTTTGCATATTATGATTTTTTTAGAGACCATCAGCTGGTATAAAATAATTTTTTGCTTGGGGAATTGTAAATTAAAAGCATGTATTCCGAAATTCAACGGATAAAAATAAGCCTTCCATGAATTACAACCCTTGTT
The DNA here is from genome assembly GCA_963920635.1 of Pseudeuparius sepicola. Lineage (NCBI taxonomy): Eukaryota > Metazoa > Arthropoda > Insecta > Coleoptera > Anthribidae > Pseudeuparius > Pseudeuparius sepicola. The sequence goes on along the minus strand of OY987299.1, from coordinate 74,473,791 downwards.
TGCAACTATACAATGGTTAAGTACAATATAATTCAAACAAAGACACCTGATTACCTTAGAAAACTATTTTTATCAGAAAAAATCAACGATTTTCTACGTTTTCCCACGAGCCCTGCTTTGAAACGAAAAAAAAAATTTTTTATAGGTATGGAAACGTTTGGGAAACTTAATTTCAAAAATGTCCGGAGTTGATGGGTACGTATAATTTTTTGCTGGATACATCTAGGCAATTATTGCACAATTTATACCGGTGCTCAGAGTTTATTTTTAATATATCTGACATCGGGTTTTGCCTAATTTCTTGCTCTATATCCACACTGGGGTACTTTTTGTTGGATACATCTAGGCAATTTTGGTAAGTATTACTTCATTTTATAGTTCGAATGCCTTATTAAGCAAACACTTTTTTGGGTGACAAGCTAGGTCATCGTTTGTCTTGCAGCTATGACGTATTTTGTATACAATAGAAAGTTTGACATCTGTTTTTCTTTTATCAACAATTTTGGTACATAACGTATTTTGAAGACAATAGAATGTTTGACACCTGGTGTTTAAAAATATTTTCGTTCCCCAGGGCAAAGTTGATTGAATTTTGTTGGGACGTTGATTTTAGCAAATACTAGTCACGTTTTGAGGGTGCGCAAAGGGCTAGTGTTTTATGTTTTTGAGCGAAATCTCGCACAGAAGCATTTCTTGTCCCCTGTAAAGCGTATGGACGTGTATCTAGTTGATTTTTGGTGTTTATAAATATTTTCTTTTAGTCGAAAAATATTCCCAAGGTAAAAGTTGAACTTTTAGGTTGTATGCTGAAAATTTACATTTTGGGGAACAGCTTCGGACTTCCCAGTATTTTTTTAAATTAAATCTATTAAACGGGGCTGAACAGTTGACCGACAAGTCTTTTTACTAGTTACTCGTCGTTAAAAAACGTTGATCGCGGCATCTCGGCTCGAAGGTCACGGCTGCCGCGTGATTTCTCAGTATTCCAGACAAGTCACAACAAAACTTTGCCGCATATTATAAACGCAAAAATAACTCTGAATAAAAAAAAAATGTTTGTGGGCGTTGGTCCAGCGGTGAATTTTTTGAGATGTAGGTATGTTGATTTCTTCGAAACTAAATTCAATCAGGACAGCTGGCCGCTGCAAAGTAAAATGTTTTCAAGCGAATAATAACGTTTGCTCCGACATATTTTATTTTTATAAAGTAATGCATTTTTCGCGCTGTAAATTTTATTAGTATCTAGAAATTATTTGCTAGGTTACTGGAACGTATATAGGTCAGTGTATCAAAACATGCGAAGACTGAATGCAGATACCACTTAGAATGTGCCGCCGATTTTTCCTGGTAAAATAAAAAAGAAAGTGAGAATAGAATCCTGTCGGCCGCGGTGAGTCGACAGTAAAAGGGGTGTGACGTCATGAACTTCAATTTGCTAAGGCGCGAGATTCCACGTTCAGGGGGGTCGTCGGTGAGAGTCTCATGTCGAGACATATCTCTGCTTCCGGCCGAAGGTCGCGGCTGGACATCGGGCGAAACTTCGCCGCGGGCGGACGGTTTGACAATGACCTCGCGCTGGGGTCGTACCCCTCGGGCATCTTCGGCACCCCTCGGGCTAGCGCAGACCCTAGTCAGTGCGATCTGATTGGACGGGGATGTGGGAGAAAGTCGGGGGTCTCGCGCCGTCGCGCCGGAGAAAGTTTGGTCACGTTTTTACCACGTTTTAGGCCCTATAAGAAGTACATGGAGAAAGTGGGCTAGAACCGGCATAGCCTATCTACTGACATGACTGAACGTTTTTCACATGAAACCACATCTTTTATAGAGAAACTCCAAACAAAGATGGCCACAATTTATTTCGCTGTATTTTTGGTAGGGACTATTATTATTTGCAATTTTCACACCTTTCCCTAAATAGGTAATCAGTTCGGGGGGCGGTTTTAATCCGCCAAAACTGTCAAAATATTCCACATGATTGCCGCATTTCTTATAAGCTACCCAATGCGTTCCGCTGTTACGCACCACGTCTAAATTTACAATTGCCGATTCGTTCTTATGTGGGCCGTTTCGTGGAAGAGTGTCTCGCATAAAGACCCCTCTAAAATTTCTTAATTTTAACTTTTTAGCAAAATTTATCAAATCTCTGTCTGACAGCGGTCTATTAGGTAGCTTTATTGGTAGTTTTTTTTGTTGTTTTTTGAGAAAAAGACCAAATCCTCCACGATTATTTTTTCGTAGGTATAGTCCCGAACCGTCTTTTCCAATCTTTTCCATGGCTGTGTTGTGCCTTTTTTCCTCTTCCAACTTCTTTTGCGCTTGTTTCGCGTCTAGTATAGTTCTTACAACAGAACTAGTTCCTCCTGCCACCGACCCCAGAGCTCCTAAGGCCCCAAGTAGAGGCAAAAGCGGTAGAAACCCACCAGTTTTTCGCTCGAACGGGATAATCCTCGGTATCCGAATATTTTTCTTTCCTCCTGCTTTCTTAATAGCTATGCGAGCGGCTCGGATGGCTGCCAATGATGATTTTTTCAAATTTTTCATATCGTTAAGTTGGTGTTCATCGAATGATCTTTTCAGGGACTTTGCAACTTTTTTTACGATATCTCGTCTAAATGATGTCGGTATCTTTTGTTTTGCTCCCATGCCCAGCTTTCGTTTCGACTTCATGGCTGTGGTGACGAACCAAGCGGCGGCCTTCTCTCCAAATTTAGCGTCTTTCGATTTGACCCTATCCCAGGCGCGATTTTCCAATTCCCAGTCTGCCTTGTGTCGCTCTTCCACAGATTTATTTTTCAAATACGCCAAGTCGTGAATTCTACAGGCTGAGTCAAGTTTATTTACGCCGGAATCACCCCTTTCGATTCTTTCCCGTAATTTTGTTCCTGGCCCACAAAACTGATAGCCGGGGATATGCAATTCGACGGGTAGTCTGTTAATTAAACTGTTTACTAGACCTTCACCGGTGACTAGCAACATCGAAATGAATATGTTCCCACTCGCGCGCTCATATTTATAAACGAACATCAAATTAGTGTTCCCGACATCGAGACGAGTCCAACGAGGTGTCGCAAAGGCATTTTTTCTCTTAATATTTGTCCACACTGTATATCTTCCATCCTTTTTTCTCTTAATATTCGACCACTCTCTCACCTTCTTCATCCTTTATATTTTTTCTCATATTTAACCTAACTGTTGTTCATTCTATATTTTTCAACCTAACTTTTGGTCACTCTATTTTTTCCAATCTCAGCACATTTTGACATCTAAGACAGGCTCAAGACTCCTCCGCCTTTCAGGCCCCCGGATCCGGATCCTTTCACGCTACCTGACAGGCGTCCCTCGAGGTGCAAGCGCGCGCGCGCCCGAACGGATGACGTCGGCGAGATTCTAGTTTGCGCTTTTTAAGGTCACTTCTTCGACGTGCGGCGATAGCCCAGTTGGCCGGAGCGACGGGGTCGGGACACGAACGGAACAGGTTCGATTCCAGCCACGGGCTTTTTTATTTCATTCCAGGAAAAGGCAACGTCGCACCTACACGACAGAATCGAGGATCCGGCAACGCCGCGCCGCGACTACGGCCGAGAGAGAGACCAAAAGTAGCGATAAGACCGCACCGGAAGTCGTTATCTTATATGGGAAAATACATGAGTGCGAGTGAGATGGAATGATGGTGCACCCGCTTTGCCTCACTACTCACCCTGTACGGTTGGTGTTATAATTGTAAGTTTTTTTCTCATTGACTATCTTTTATAGTCACAAATTGTTCAGTATTAACTTATTAAGATATTTCAAATTGTATTTTTTGTGAATCTAATTTCGTAATTGTTCTTTTATACTATAACAACAGTTTCAGCCCAGCTATTGAAACTGGTTATATTACTCGATTTTATGACACTTGAAGTAAAACACACGTTTGGAAAGAATTACAATAGTTGTTTATTTGACAGATTTGAGAATTGTTTATTAAGAAATTTGAAATTGTTAACATAAAATATGAAATGTTTTGTAATAAGACAGAATTACAAGTTATTTGAAAGGAACAACTCTTATTAGTTATTTGAACATTGAACAACTGTAAGTTATAAAAGCAACGTGAATTGCTGCGAGACGATTCAAAAAAGGCTAAAACAACTCAGCACTGCACGAGAAGTATGAAAGTCAAAAGGAAACGCAAACGTCTAATCTTCTGCACGTGAGATTTTAATCATGGAACGCTTTAACTTTAGAAAGACCTTACATGTACATACGTCTGATTCGTCCAGGAGTAGCCTACAACACTCCACTGGGTATCTATGAAAGTAGGTAAGGCCTTACTTTGGCGAGACAGCCAGGGGTCAGGGGTTATCAGCTAAGGTCAAGTGACCCCTGATAAGAGGTGTTAATTGGGGTCAGGGGTTATCAGCTGGGTCAAGTGACCCCTGATAAGAGGTGTTAATTGGGGTCAAGAGGTTATCAGTTAGGCCCCGCCCCTTTCGTGACGTCATTAGGCCCCTCCTAAGCCCCGCCCCATGACCTCGCCGACCAATTGGAAGAGCCGAATTTCGACGCCATTTTGTTTCTTATCGCTACTTTCGACGCCATTTTCCTCCTAAGCCCCGCCCCCATGGCCACGCCGACCAATTGGGAGCGCCGAATTTTGACGCTATTTTAATTCTAATCGCCATTTTCGACGCCATTTTGATTCTTATCGCTACTTTCGACGCCATTTTCCTCCTAAGCCCCGCCCCCATGGCCACGCCGGCCAATTGGCAGCGTTGAATTCGAGCACGTGGTCTCTGACGTCACATCCTTATCGCTACTTTTTATCTCTCGCTCGTTGCGGCGTTGACGGATCCTTGATTCTTTCCTGGGATGCGACGTTGCCTTTTCCTGGCGCCAAGTTCAAAATTCTGAAAAATAAAAAAATCCTCGTCGGGGTTCGAACCTACGACCGTCGATTCATGAATCCGACGCGCCAACCAACTAGGCTATCGACGCACTCGGAAATCTTACTTTAAAATGGTGTAAACTAGAATCTCGGTGACGTCACAGAACTAAGAATACAGGATGAGAGAAAAAATAAATACAATGTACAGGGTGTGACAAAAAATCAATGCCAGAAGGGCCTTAATAATTTGATCACGTGACTAAGAACTGACCAATCACAACGCTCTAACCATGACTCGTGCCCAGGCACGTGGTCTCTGACTTAACATTCTTATCGCAATGCTCTGACGTCAAGATGTGACAAAAATTAAAAAGGGCCTTAACAATTTCAGTGATCTGGTGAAATGTATTAAATCTGAATGCAAACGGTTACATTAATTACTTAGAGGAAAAATTAAATTTATCCAACGTCTTTTCTTATCTTGTTATTGACCTTTAACCTCATCTATCTATAAAATGCATAACAGAAATTTCTAATCAAACGGACGAACGTTGTTTTTACTGGAATTCTCCGTCACTTGATAACAAAATAACATGTTGCGCAATATATTGAAATAATAACGGAAAAACCGTTGTTGTTGTCTTGTAAACTATGGCGTATTATGGTGTGTGCCACTTATTTGAAGAATGTTAACTTAGAATTTAGTAATTATTGTTCTTGATTTCTGACTCCAAAAATAATAAGTAGTAATACTCTTTTATCTGTTGTGGTTCTTCTTTTTTTTATATATATCCCTAGCAACACGTTTTCAAGGAATATCTTATTTTATCAACAATGATAATATTAAAAGTAGTGAGGAAAAGGGGTCGATCCATCTTCCATCTCACTCACACTCATGTATTTTCCCATATAAGATAACGACTTCCGGTGCGGTCTTATCGCTACTTTTGGTCTGTCTCTCTCGTCCGTAGTCTCGGCGCGGCGTTCGCGGCGTTGCCGGATCCTCGATTTTGTCGTGTAGGTGCGACGTTGCCTTTTCCTGGAATGCAATAAAAAAAGCCCGTGTGTGGAATCGAACCGGTTCCGTTCGTGTCCCGATCCCGTCGCCTTGACCACTCGTCCACCCGTCCATATTCTAATCGCACCGTAGAAATGGCAAGGTTCTGTCTCGCCGACGTCATCCGTTCGGGCGCGCGCGCGCTTGCACCTCGAGGGACGCCTGTCAGGTAGCGTGAAAGGATCCGGATCCGGGGGCCTGAGAGGGGGAGGAGTCTTGAGCCTGTCTTAGATGTCAAAATGTGTTGAGATTGGAAAAAATAGAGTGACGTTAGGTTGAGAAAAAAATATGAACAAAAGTTAGGTTGGGAAAAAAATAGGATGGGAGAAATATACAGGGTGGGAGAAATATACAGGATGGGACAAAAAGAGAAATATACAGGTTGGACAAATATTAAGAGAAAAAAAATACAGGGTGGGAGAAATATACAGAATGGACAAATACAGATAGAAAAATACAGGAGGGAACAAAAAGAGAAATATACAGGATGGAACAAAAAGATAAATATACAGGATGGTAGAAATATACAGGATGGAACAAATATAGATAGAAAAAATACAGGATGGAAGAGAAATATACAGAATGGACAAATACAGATAGAAAAAAAATACAGTGTGGACAAATATTAAGAGAAAAAATACAGGATGGAACAAAGAGAAATATACAGGTTGGAACAAAAAATAAGACCAGGAAAAAATATATATACAGAATGGGAGAAATATACAGGATGGAACAAAAGGTAAGAAATATACAGAGTGACTGTGGGTAAAAATAAAACATGCCCTTGTGACACTTCGTTGGACTCGATTTGTCATGAGGATCACGAATTTGAAATAAAAAACTTTAAAATCTTATCGCGGGAGATCGGTGCTTGCTAGAACCAAACCGCCTTTTAAGAAAATGTAGAGGAGATCAAGGAGAATCCAAAAACGTCAACTTCCGGTCTCCATTTCCGGTTCGAGGAAAACACGATTTTGACATAAAATTTTTAAAGTCTTATCGCGGGTGATCGGTGCTAGGTAGAACGATTCTGATGCCTAAATAATGATCAGGGGATCGAGGAGAATTCAAAAACGTCAACTTCCGGTGTCCATTTCCGGTGTGAGGAAAATGCCTTTGCGGTACCTCGTTGGACTCGTCTCGACGTCGGGAACACGAATTTCGCATAAAAAAGCTTTAAAATCTTATCGCGGGAGATCGGCGCTAGGTAGAAATATTCTGACACTTAAATAATGATCAGGGGATCGAGGAGAAGCCAAAAACGTCAACTTCCGGTGTCCATTTCCGGCGCGAGGAATATGCCCTTGCGGCACCTCGTTGGACTCGCCTCGATGTCGGGAACACGAATTTGATGTTCGTTCATAAATAGGAGCGCGCGAGTGGGAACATATTCATTTCGATGTTGCTAGTCACCGGTGAAGGTCTAGTAAACAGTTTAATTAACAAACTACCCGTCGAATTGCATATCCCCGGCTATCAGTTTTGTGGGCCAGGAACAAAATTACGGGAAAGAATCGAAAGGGGTGATTCCGGCGTAAATAAACTTGACTCAGCCTTTAGAATTCACGACTTGGCATATTTGAAAAATAAATCTGTGGAAGAGCGACACAAGGCAGACTGGGAATTGGAAAATCGCGCCTGGGATAGGGTCAAATCGAAAGACGCTAAATTTGGAGAGAAGGCTGCCGCTTGGTTCGTCACCACAGCCATGAAGACGAAACGAAAGCTGGGCATGGGAGCAAAACAAAAGAGACCGACATCATTTAGACGAGATATCGTAAAAAAAGTTGCAAAGTCCCTGAAAAGATCATTCGATGAACACCAACTTAACGATATGAAAAATTTGAAAAAATCATCATTGGCAGCCATCCGAGCCGCTCGCATAGCTATTAAGAAAGCAGGAGGAAAGAAAAATATTCGGATACCGAGGATTATCCCGTTCGAGCGAAAAACTGGTGGGTTTCTACCGCTTTTGCCTCTACTTGGGGCCTTAGGAGCTCTGGGGTCGGTGGCAGGAGGAACTAGTTCTGTTGTAAGAACTATACTAGACGCGAAACAAGCGCAAAAGAAGTTGGAAGAGGAAAAAAGGCACAACACAGCCATGGAAAAGATTGGAAAAGACGGTTCGGGACTATACCTACGAAAAAATAATCGTGGAGGATTTGGTCTTTTTCTCAAAAAACAACAAAAAAACTACCAATAAAGCTACCTAATAGACCGCTGTCAGACAGAGATTTGATAAATTTTGCCAAAAAGTTAAAATTAAGAAATTTTAGAGGGGTCTTTATGCGAGACACTCTTCCACGAAACGGCCCACATAAGAACGAATCGGCAATTGTAAATTTAGACGTGGTGCGTAACAGCGGAACGCATTGGGTAGCTTATAAGAAATGCGGCAATCATGTGGAATATTTTGACAGTTTTGGCGGATTAAAACCGCCCCCCGAACTGATTACCTATTTAGGGAAAGGTGTGAAAATTGCATATAATAATAGTCCCTACCAAAAATACAGCGAAATAAATTGTGGCCATCTTTGTTTGGAGTTTCTCTATAAAAGATGTGGTTTCATGTGAAAAACGTTCAGTCATGTCCTCGCTGATATTCACTGTGCACGGTACCTCCTCTACGTTATCTATTGATTTCGACACGCCAATCTATTTAGATCAGGGCGCCGAATACGGATTAGCTCTTTTAGGATTTCACTCCTACAACAGCATACCGAATATTGACAAGAGCGCGGGCATAAACAAATTTTACTTCATCGATAAAAATAATCAGAGAAAGACCATAGAAATTCCCACCGGTTCATATGAGATTAGCATTATAGAATCTCAGATAATTAAATCATTAAATTTTGTCAAAGGAGACAAACCTCAAAACGAGTTTTCGTTAAAGGCCAACAATAGGACTCTCCAGTGTGAGATTTATAGTCAAAACGATTCGATAGATTTTCAAACAGAAGGTTCGATAGGAAAAATTTTGGGATTCTCTGAACGTATATTAAAGCCGGACATACTGCATTCGTCGGATTTACCCGTAAACATCGTTAAAGTTAGAACCGTGCATATAGACAGTAATATAACAGTCGGAGCTTATTATAATAATCGTCCCACGCATACGATATACGAGTTTGCGATAGGAGCCGATCCCGGTTACACCATTGACGAAACGCCAAGAAATCTTCTCTACGTACCGGTGACTAAGCGAGAAATCAATAATATTACCCTGTCGATTCTCGATCAAAATTTTGAATTGGTAAATTTTCGGGGAGAAGAAATTATTGTGAGGTTGGAATTAAAGAGATTATCTTGATGGGTCTAGTCTTTGACAATAGATACCAACCATATAAAAACGATCGAAGTTATTCGCGAGGATCACAACCTGCCGCACCTTTGAGGTGTTTAGATCGTGGAAAAAGTCTTACTCTCGAGAACCGTTTATTTTTGCAATCTCTCGGTTACAATGTCTCTAACGCCCCAAGTTTTCGACGTGCATCGAAACCCAAATTTTGACGAATCCATTCAACGGCTGGAGACGCGCACCTACTATCCCTTTGTTATATCATTCATGAACAATGATATAGTGGAGATTACTATTAATCAAGGTGATTCCTGGCTATTAATGTATGATGCGGCAATTTGTATTAAGGGAAAGTTAACTAAGACCGGTGGAACTGGTTCGTGTAAACTCGCCAATAACGCCGCCGGATTTTTATTTGACTCTGTCTCCTACGAAATAAATAGTAAAGAATTGGAGAGCGTGCGAGATCCGGGAATTGTAAGCGCCATAAGAGCGTATTTGTGCTATCCTCCCAACTCTGACAGATATCTGATAACTTCAGGATGGTCTTATCCCCATGAAGGTTTAGCAGTAAACGATGATGGAACGTTCAATATAAGAATGCCACTTAAACATTTATTTGGAATTTTTAACGATTATCAATACGCTATTTGTGGGAAGCAAACCATAAGACTAATAAGATCCCGCAATAATAACAACTCCTTGATGTTGAAACAAACGCCAGACACGACGGTAGAATTAACGGCAGAATTGACATAACATAATAACATTGAATTAAAAGTGAAACATATTCAACCAAACGACATGATTAGGCTAGATCTGTTGAAATCAATCAAACTGGATAAACCTATAATAATTCCATTTCGAAAATGGGAAGTGCACGAGCTTCCGGCTCTCACCAAGGACTCACAAAGAGAAATCTGGTCTGTCAAAACTTCGGCGGCCGTGGAAAGTCCCCGTTATGTTATCGTAGGGTTTCAAACTGATCGTAAGGAGAACGCTAAAAAGGATTCGTCAAGATTCGATCACGTGGACATATCTGATGTAAGATTAATATTGAACGGTGACTATTATCCGTTCGAGCGGCTCAGATTGAATTTTGCAAAAAACGACTACGTGGACGCCTACCATAACTATGTGGAATTTTATCCCAGTTTTACGAACGTTCGAGACAAACAACCTCTACTAAGCTATAATGATTTTGGAGAAGATGCTCCCCTCTTTGTCATCGATTGTTCCCGAAGAAATGAATCAATGAAATCCAATACGGTCGACGTAAAACTAGACATAGAGAGCACTAAGGGTTTTCCGGAAAAAACTCGAGTCTATTGCGTCATCGTGCACGATTGCGTCATGGAGTATTTGCCGTTAAGTGAAATTGTTAGGAACGTGATCTAGAAAATTGCCAACTAGTTGGTGACGAGACGATGAAGGTAGCGGTAGTAGATGTTCAGGGTTTCACGTTGGAGGGGTGTTTTTACCCCAAAGAATTGTCAATTAAAATCAACAAACAAACGTTGCATGTGCTATTGAAACCACCCAGAGATTTTCTCACACTCGGTGATTCAGATAAAAACCAGGTGCGATATTTGGAGCAAAATTTATTGGGTTTTTGGTACTCGAGCGGCTATGTGGCGTACGAACTTCTACGAGAAATAATAGAAAAGTTTTTGTTCAATGTCGACTGCGTCTATGTCAAGGGAAAAGTCAAGGAAACATTCCTACGATCCGTCGTCGACCAAACAGTCAAAATAATAAATGTGGAGAATCTAGTGAATGGTGATTGGTTGGCAATACCGAAATACGAGAGGGCAGTACCATTGTGTATGTACCACAGCGAAAAAACTAAATGGTTGTGCAGTTTAAACAATTGCGAAAAATTGTACGAGTAGGTCTACACGTTTCTACCGAAGGACCATGTCGCTTAACGACCGCATCGAGAATCATCTAGCGGAAATCAAAGAGGTGAAAAGATTACTGGAAATGCGTGAGTCACGTAATCAAATGACTGTGATGTTTGGAAAACTCGATCTTGAAGAAAAATGGGAGAGGAACGTTTTTACCAATAAAAATAGATTTAAGAATTGGAATGTAGTGTCTAAAAAAATTGTTTTGAAATAAATATATGTAACGCCAATGCCTGATGATTTCATCCTCCCCCACTCCTTTTCATAAAATGAAAATCTCCGAGCGAATTTTTTCATTTAATATCAAAATGTTGTTGAGAGCAGACTATGTCATTTATATGTTCATAAACCGAGTGACGTGGCCGAAATCGGTCTATGTGTAGATGAATATGATAAGTGCCTGTCTTTATATCCGTCAGATCTGGAATCGGTGTTGATGATTACATTGCCCAAAAATATCACCGAATATAAATTGCGAATGATATTCAAAAATCGCACTCATGGAGATACGGCGTGGAAATCTTTGAATAGTGGCGTTGAAAGCAAAAACTGCGCGGATGCCGTATTAATAGACGCATCGTCAGTGTTGGGATTCATTTACTACATAACGGTATGTCTGTCATTGCTCGTCTTGAAATCGACTGTTAGAACGATTCAAAGGGCCGCGATAGTGATTCGTCAAAGGCAGTAGCATGGACTATCGAAAACTACACAATAGAATCCAATCTTTCGAAACGTGGCCGGACACTTCCGTGATTTCACCCAAAAAACTAGCGGAGGCCGGATTCTTCTACACAAATTTCGAAGACGTTGTTCAGTGCCCGTACTGTTTCATCGAAGGTTATCAGTGGCAAGTCGAAGATGACCCTCTACAAGATCACGCAAGATGGAGTCCCAACTGTCCTTTTCTAAACGGGGGAGATGAAGCCATTACCACCCCAGAAATTCGTCCCAATGCCGTGGTAGAAGACGAGAATTTTACCTGTGACAAAATTATGAATAAATGTGATGTTTCATGTAAAATTTGTTATGAAAATAATATAGAAATTTTGCTTGTGCCCTGTGGACGTCTAGTATTTTGCGGGAAGTGTTCACCTTCGATAGATACATGTCCGCTGTGTAGAAAAATTATAATTAATAAAATACGAGTTTATCTTCCTTGACAATGCGTCTATTTTTTCATACTTCCTGACAGGCAACCCGAAAACCGTAAAGGGAGTGATATATAATAGTGAAATACCCGAGTTTTCCTTAGTACTTAAGATGCGTTTACAGAAACACCAAACGACACTTCCCATTGAAAATTTGGATATTTTAAAGGAGGAAGGTCATTCAAAATCAAAACATGGTAAACTGCTACCAAATTCGATAAGGGCGATTTTTTGCGGACCTAGCGGCTGCGGAAAAACGAACGCGCTACTAAGTTTAATATTTAATCCGAACGGACTCAAATTCGAAAACGTCTATGTGTATAGCAAATCTCTGTACCAACCGAAATATCAATTATTGCAAAACGTTCTAGAAAATATCAAATGTGTGGGCTATTTTCCTTTTAAAGATAATGAGGAGGTTATTGAACCATCGGAAGCTCGTCGCAATTCCATTTTCATTTTTGACGATGTGGCCAGCGATAGACAAAATAAAATAAGGGAATTCTATTCCATGGGTAGACACAGGGGTATAGACATGGCCTATCTTTGTCAGACTTATTCGAAAATACCTAAACAGTTGATTCGCGAAATTGTAATGTCATTGTACTATTTAGACAGGATGATCTTAATCTCAGGCATGTGTACGACGAACACGTTTCGCCCGATCTAACCTATGAAGAATTTAAGAGGTTATGTTCGCAGTGCTGGAACGACAACTATGGTACTTTGGTGATTATTAAGGATTTTAATTTGAACAATGGGCGCTATAGAAAGGGGTTCGATCATTATATAAAACTTTGATTTTATCGCGCAATTAATCATTTGTCAATATGCCTTTGACAACGCAAGAAGACATCCTAAAGGCACAACGTTCCAAGAAAATCAAGGAACTCGCGCGATCCATCAGAAAAAAGTATACGGCCCTAAAATTGGGGAAATTCGAACAGGATGAATCTCTGGAAAAAATGTCCAAACCCGTAACACGCAAACTTGAAAAAATTCAAACTAATACATCATTGATCGACAAATTAAAATTTGAACCTAAAGAAGAAGAAATTATAGAAAAAGTAGAGCAAGAAGCACCAGAAAACATAGAAAAAGTAGAGCAAGAAGAAGCAATTGAAGACAGAATAAACAGAAAACTAGCCAAGTTGAAAGCCAGCATTGACAGATCTCGTTCGCCTTTCCTTCAAGATGAAACCTACTGGGAAGATCCCATTCGTCCCGCTGACGAGACGACGCTGCGTGATGACGATGTCGACACATCACAATATCCACCACAAGTTTTTCAAGAATATATGGACTCGTACCCGGAGATTGCTCAACCCTACATCGGAGAATATCACGATAAATCGCAGCTTATAGATAAGGTGTATGGACCGTTTTATGATGCCTCTGAGTCAAAATGGTTTCTAGGAAACAAACTTATCGATTTTGATAAAACGACGGGAGATATTATTGTAGACGGAAAGGATAAATTTAAAGGTACAAAAGGGCTTTATAATTTAATTTTTCACGATGACCCACAAAGCAACGAGGAAGACAGGGAAAAATATAAGTCCATCTTAACTCTTACTGGAATTCATCTTGATTCGCTTGGCAGATTGAAGGGTACCACTCGTCACAAGTACATGGAAATTATTAAACCTTTTTTTAGAATACCTAGCTCCATACCCGTACCCGAAAGGAAAGCTAGTACACGTTCAAAATCAACGTCATCGATTAAAGGTGGGGGTATGAAATTGGCTTTTAACAAGAAACCGATAGAGTACGTGTACTGGGACGATATAAATGAATTAGTGGACAGGTGGAGACTGCTAGTGGCATCCAAAAACGCCGGAAATAATTCTCACGACAACGAGATTGTGGCTATCCTAAACGAATTACTAGAAAGCAACCTTATTTATTAAGTGCACGACAACATTTTCGTTTAATTTCAAAATGAGTGTCAAGAAGTTTGGAGAGTACTCCCAATCCAAAACAGGTCAAAGTTACCACCTTTCCACACCTTTGGGTGGTGTTATTTTGGAATTAACTCCCGACGGATCAATAGATGCGAAAAATTTGAAAATTGCCAACCTAAGTGAACCTACCGAAAACGGAGACGCCGCCACCAAACAATATATCGATCGTTGCGTAAAAAACACGCAAATTAGTGCAAACAAAACATTAAAGTCGGTTATTATAGACGCGAATAAGTTCATAAAAGAATCTCGTATTGAACACGTCGCTATACAAAAAGAATTAAAGACAAAAATGGATTCCGAGCTAAATGACAGAGTGAAGGACATAAGAGACGTTAAGAAACAAATTCAACAAATGGAAACGGGCAAAATTGAAAACGTAGAAACTGGTCTTAAAACTAAATTAAATTCCGTCGAAATAGCTGCGGAAAAAGCCATTTTGGAAATCAATAAAAAGCTGGAAGGGGCTCGGAAAATAATAGAAACGTCCGAACAACAGGGTGAAACGTCTGCTCCTGCCACAAAGAAACATAAAAATTAAAATATGCCCGATCATTCAAAAGAAAAAATTCAAGTTGTCGAAGAGTTGCATAAACCGGCCCGAAAAAATTATCCTCGTCGTAGGACGGTAATTAAAGGGTTAGACGATCTCTGGCAGGCAGATCTCGGTCAATTGGATCAATATGCGAAGCAAAACAGAAATTTTAAATTTATTCTGGTCGTGATCGATTGTTTTTCAAAATTCGTGTGGTGTAAACTACTTAAATCAAAGACGGGCGAAGAGGTCACAAAGGCTTTTGGTGAAATTTTAAAAAAATCTAGACACCCGCAAAATCTTCAAACAGACCACGGAAAGGAATTCTATAATACACACTTTAATAAACTGATGAAGTCGTACGACATTAACCATTACAGCACGTTTAGCAATACGAAAGCCGCCATTGTGGAAAGAGTGATCCGTACCTTAAAAGAAAAATTATTCAAATATTTCAGTTTAAGCGGGAAATATAAATGGCTTGATGTACTACCCGATCTAGTAGGAGGGTACAATAATCAAAGGCATAGAACTATTCAAATGAAACCTAAAGATGTGAACAAGGACAGCGAACGACGCTTGCAGAAAACCGTTTACAGTCACATGAAGATTTTAGGCAGGCAAAAATTCAAAATGGGTGATATGGTCAGAATCAGCAAAGCCAAGCATATTTTCAATAAAGGCTACACACCAAACTGGACCACGGAACTCTTTAAAATAGTCAAAGTACAAATGACCAATCCCGCTACGTATTTGCTGGAGGATACGGCCGGGAACCCTATAAAAGGAGGTTTTTACGGTGAAGAGTTACAGAAAACTGCAAATTCGGACGTTTACCTCGTGGAAAAAATTTTGAGAAAAAAAGGAGGGAAAGTTTTGGTACGCTGGCTTGACCTTGACAAATCTCACGATTCGTGGATAGATGGCGTTAATGTTTTGTGAAATAGTGGGGATAAAAGATGTTGCGCAAAACCCTCCGCGTTAGTTTTCAAAAGATGAGCGTCGATAGCGGTTACGGTTCCTCGCGACCATGTTGCGATTGCAATCACGAAGTCGGGCGCACGAGCCTCTACCAAGAAAATATAAAGAAGAGACAACAACTTGTGCTAAACACGTGTTTTGTGTTAATTCCGAACAACGTTTTCACCATACATTGCGGCCTGAAGCCGGACTCTTATTTCAAGCCCACGGTCAATATCACTAACCACTTGGATACGAGAGATTTCGCCACCATATCGTTAGATCAAGAGGAATGGAACGAGTTTATTTCGTTATTGAATAAATTCACTCGAGAGTTCTTCGGGATGACGTCAACACGAGACATTTCACTGAAATTTACCACAAATGAAAATCTGGAACTTAGCACGATGGTCGGATTGGATGGGGTCAAGATTGCTGTACTCTCCATGAACGAAGTGTGCCATTATTTTCTGGTATCTGATATTTTTGAATTAGTCAATGTAATCGATAAGTTTATTTCCACGAAATTTGACGTATCGTTAAAACTGAAAATTAACGAATTTTACGATAACTTTTTAGATAGAGTAAACGAATTACTTATTAGGTGCAATTATGTATTGAATCCCATAGAAATAATGTTGGAAATTTGTAATGCCTCTTTCACCTTGGAAACATTTGGCGTATTCGAACTGCTTCATTTCGATAGAAATAAGTTGTTATCCGACCTGTACATGAGAAGATATTTTTGAATAAAGATTAAGAAAAACTCAAATCTTTCTATCCCTCTCAGGCCTCCTTTAACACTACCTGACAGGTGCCCTCTTAGGGTGCAAGCGCTTTGCGCATTTCCAGAATCCCGGGCTTAATATTTCCCCGCCTTAACGGGCGCGCGATAAGCCTTCGCCTCGTAGCCGAACCGAGTTTCATTGTTCGTGGTCTCGCGTCAACAGCCTCCACATGGATTTCAAAAAACTAGAAGAGGCGCTTCAACTAAATCCGATAAAAAAATTAGTCGAACTGGAACTGGGCACGGAGTACATAATTCTGGACGTGGACCGAAAGCACACGGAAATTGGAGAAGCCGTCCTAGTCAATTTGGGTGAATTTAGTTGCTGGCTGCCGAAGAGGTTCCTGTACGTTTTTGATCGGGCGGCCGTGGAGGAGTTCAAACAGCGATGGGCCAGTAAAATGGTGTTAATCGTGAAGGAGGTAAAGACGGTGATGGGACAAGAGTGTGCGCTAATCGACATCAGTACCCGAACCGATAAACAGTAAGTTTTTTTTTTGTTTACTGGTGAAAATCTAAAGAACCGTTTTTACAGATAAACGTCTAAAAATGGATCGCAGCACAATTCAGTCCGTTCAAAACTTGTATTATTTGGCGCAAACAGAGGGTGATTTATTGGACCTAATCGGAAAAAATGGGAAATACATCGATCGCTGCAGAAGCCTCCTTCTCGGATCATCAAAACTCTCCGAAAAAAGAAGATTGGAATTCATCCTGGCGACGTTGGAATCCTTTCAACTTAAGCTTTTTCAAAAAGTGGAAAATGCAAAGGTGGGCGGCGCTATTCCTGAACCATTGCCGGAAACGTCTTCAAGCAAGAAAGTAAAGTGGATTGAGGTTAGTTTATTTTTTTAATGAAAAATTTCTCTACATCTTCTTGCATTTACAGATTACTTCAGCATTACAAAGACATCTGGTGACAGGTGCCTTAGTCAACAACGGCGACTACCTTCTGCCCGATGAATTTCTGTCAGCTTGTTTCCCGATTTTTAAACGTAAGATTATTTATTTTCTGTCACGTTTAAAATGTATCAAGTGCAACGTTATTTTATACGCTGTTTTTGTTAAGAAAACGGTTAGGGATTCCGAAGAGGTTGAAATAAGCGAAATTAAACATGTTTCAACACCAAACAAGGAAATTATCGAGGAAACGCACATACAAGATGTTTTTACCTTTCTCACTGATCTTATTTTGAACAGTATGTCAGAATTCGAAGAAGGGGATTCGGGATGGACTTTAAAAGAAATCATTAATTTAACTGTTAATATTAAGTACGAGCCGATAAATGGGGGATCTTTTATCGATTTACCTGTGGAATTAAAGAGAAAACAGTGTGTCTTAAATATAAAATCTGTAGATAAGCGTTGTTTTGTTTGGTGCATTATGGCAGGCGTTACCAAAATTAGATCCACGGATCCATCTGACTACCCGCAAAATTATCACGAATTTTTAAATTTGAGAAACATTGAACTACCTATGAAACTAGCAGACTTGTCCAAATTTGAAAAACAAAATCCTACCATTTCGGTGAATGTGTTTGGTTACGATAGCATAAAGAAAAAAATTAACGGGCCAATTTATCACACAAAAGAACTTAAGAAAATTCACGTAAATTTGCTTTATTTGACCAAGTTCAGATCGAGTTCGGGACATTTTTGCTACATTTTAGATTTAGGTAGTTTGACGGGAAATCAAATTAACAAACATAGGGAGAAAAAATTCATATGTGATCGCTGTTTGTGTAATTTCGGTATTAAATTGATACAAATTCATAGGGTTTTAAAATTTAAACAAAGTGCCTGGTTAAAAAAATATATGGATCTAAACACGGGTTTGCGCGCTCAGGCAAAATCAGAATTTGAACAGGATTTATACAAAAGAAAAAAAAACATTATTTACGGTAAAACGCTCTAGAACATAAGAAGTTACTAGTTACTAGCTGGGACGGTAGATACGGTGCGAGAAAACTTATTGCTCATCCCAATTTTGATTCTTTACAATTTTTTTCGGAAAACCTGATAGCCGTAGAAATGAAAAAAAAAACGAATTGTTGTTTAATAAACCGATTTATGTAGGAATATCCGTGCTAGACATTTCCAAAAGCCTCGTGTGCGATTTTCACTATAATTATTTCGCAAAAATTACCTGTAAGGGAAATAAAGCTGCTGTATTCCGATACCGATTCCCTTATGTATCATATTTTAAATGACTGTGTCAAATTTTTCGATACCAGCGATTATCCGGATGGGAACGTGTTTAAAATTGCAAAATTTAACAAGAAAATCGGCTATATCAAAGACGAGGTAAAAGGTAAACTCATTTCAGAATTTGTCGGCCTGGCCGCAAAAATCTACGCGTTCAAATTTCAAAATGAAGACGATGAAATTTCCGTAAAGAAAGCTAAGGGTGTGGGAAAATTCGCCGTTAATAACTTAACATTTCAAAATTATAAAGATATTCTTTTCGGCACTGCTTCGAACCTGTATTCCAAATTTAATACGATAAGATCCGAAAAACATAATATTTATTCGTTTACGGTTAATAAAAATGCCTTGAGCAACTTTGACGACAAACGCAAAATCCTCTAAGATAAAATTAGTACAGTTCCGTTAGGCTACGATGATTTACCATAATATATTTTTCAAATTTGCATAACTGCATAACAGGAAATGTATGCGGTGTGCGGGTTGATAAGACGGTCGTCAACGGGAAATGTTAGCGGAAACTGATAAACTCGCATACATCTCGGGTATTATTTACCAATTTAATTCGTTTTAAGTGCACCACACAAAAAATGTTGTCATTACAAAATCTCGCTAAAAAAGAAATTGCCCGAAATCTCAAAATGTCGTGTCACATTCTAAAGACGGATCTGCCGCAGCTTCTACAATATGAAATTATTAGTGATTTTACGAAGTACAAGTTTCAAATTTACAAAGAAACCATTCACGATTGGCAGGATGCAGATCGGGACTCGATAAATTTTGATGAACGGCTGACGCCCAGAGAAGTGACTTTCTTAATAAATCAACCCGCGTGGGATGATCTCTGGTTCGATGAAAGAATGATTTTTTTACCGGAAGAATATGACATGCCTTTTTGTGTTTCCACGGAATATTTTACGTTTCCACAGTAAGAAAATTTGAAAGTGTGTTTCTACTGCAAAGGTGTAGTTCAATATATACTTGAAGAGTATAAGAATATTCGTCGCGCACCCAAGAAAAAACGCAAGCATTTCTCATCGCACGTTACTCAAGTCATGGACAGGTGGATTAAAAATCCGCAAGAATGGTGCAAAAATTGTTCTAGAACTCCCCTCTTCGAATTGTATAACCCACATTTATGTTTTGAAAATATGCATGATGAAAACGACTATTCGGCTATTGAATTTTAAAAAATCTGTTGTTGGAAAATGTAAAAATATTGCAAAAATTTTTTTATATAATTTTCCGCGTACGTTGTAATCCTTATGCGTTCGTTGTATACCTGTATACCTAACCCACGAAATTACCCCAAATGTTATTTTTATATATTTGTAATTATTGTAATTATTTTTTGCGTGTGTTTATCAATAAAAAATATGTATATCTATAGGTATCTTTTATTTTTCCCTTATCCTTTAATCATATTTGTCAAAAAAGCATTTTTTTTTTCAAAACTTGAATCTATTCACGAGCTGATTTCAAGATTAATTTTCCTTTAGGATCGTCTAAAGACATTTTTAACATCTTCTAAGACCCAAGAGATTCCCCCAAAACGATCTCAAGGCATCCTAGACAAAGATATGTCATATATTTCTCATTTTGTTCCATCCTGTATATTTTTCTATATTTGTCCATTCTGTATATTTCTCACATTCTGTATTTTTCTCTCTATTTGTCCGCTCTGTATATTTCTCTTTTTGCTCCATCCTATATTTTTTCTACCTATATTTGTCCGCTCTGTATATTTCTACCATCCTGTATATTTCTCTTTTTGTTCCATCCTGTATTTTTTCTATCTATATTTCCCCGCTCTGTATATTTCTTACATTCTGTATTTTTTCTCTTAATTTGTGTCCACACTGTATATTTCTCACATCCTGTATTTTTTTCTATCTATATTTGTCCGCTCTGTATATTTCTACCATCCTGTATTTTTTCTACCTATATTTGTCCGCTCTGTATATTTCTACCATCCTGTATATTTCTCTTTTTGTCCCATTCTGTATATTTCTCACATTCTGTATTTTTTCTCTTAATATTTGTCCACACTGTATATTTCTACCATCCTGTATATTTCTCTTTTTTTTCTATCTGTATATTTCTCCCATCCTATTTTTTCCCAACCTAACTTTTGTTCATATTTTTTCTCAACCTAACGTCACTCTATTTTTCCAATCTCAGCACATTTTGACATCTAAGACAGGCTCAAGACTCCTCCCCCTCTCAGGCCCCCGGATCCGGATCCTTTCACGCTACCTGACAGGCGTCCCTCGAGGTGCAAGCGCGCGCGCGCCCGAACGGATGACGTCGGCGAGACAGAACCTTGCCATTTCTACGGTGCGATTAGAATATGGACAGACCAAAAGTAGCGATAAGACCGCACCGGAAGTCGTTATCTTATATGGGAAAATACATGAGTGCGAGTGAGATGGAAGATGGATCGACCCCTTTTCCTCACTACTATTAAACAATAATTATAATACCTGTCGATTCAAACAAGCACCACAAATACTCCCCTCTTTAAGAAGAATTAAATGTCAATCTAATTTAAAACAAAAGTAACTCTTTTTTTAATTTTATTTTCGTTAAAATCATTAAAATTTTCTGAAAGAATAAATGCGGGTTTAACACGGTCAATACTAATTACCATTTCTTCGTTTCTTTTTAAAATAACAAATGTTTTTGAAAATTTTTTAATCACCTTGTAAGGACCTTCGAAAGGTGGTGAAAGAGATGTTTTTTTACCTTCAACTTTAACAAAAACATAATTTGTATCTTTTAAAGCTGGTGAAACAAAGGGTTTTTCTCGATTATGGCTACTCACTGTTGTTGGTTTTAAATTACAAAACATTTCTTGTAAATTAACTAAAATAGGGAAAGTGTCAACGTTTTCTTGTGATTTAATAAAAAATTCTCCAGGTAGTCTCAAAGGTTGTCCATAAACCAATTCAGCAGAGGATCACTGAAGGTCTTCCTTTACTGAGGTTCTGAGACCTAATAATATTAAAGGTAGTTCATCTTTCCAACGATTTATATTTCCTCTGGCAGTAAGAGCGGCTTTTAATGTTCTATGAAATCTCTCTAACATGCCATTGCTTTGCGGATGATAAGTAGATGTGTGTATTTTATGAATACCGAGAAATTTACTAAATTCTGAGAATAAAGCTGATTCAAATTGTGAACCTTGATCGTGCGTTATTGTATGAGGTAAACCAAAACGTGAAAAATAGTGAGTTAAAAGAGTTTTAGCTACAGTCTGTGCTGTAATATTGGATATCGGATAAGCTTCTGTCCAACGAGTGAATCTTTCGATAACAGTAAGTATGTACAACTACTTGAAGGAGTAAGAGGGCCTACTAAATCTAGATGTATATGCTCAAAACGACCTTTAGGAATTTCAAATTTACTTAAAGGAGATTTTGTATGTCTGTGAATTTTTGAAGTTTGACAATTTAAACAACATTTGGTCCATTTGTCTATGTCTGTATTCATTTTGGGCCAAAAATAACATTTACCAATCATTTGTTTTGTTGCTTTAACTCCCGGGTGTGAAATATTATGTAAATTATTAAATATAGTAAAACGTAAATCTTTAGGAATGTAGATACGTTGTTTCGAAGAAGAGACTTCGCACCAAAGTTTGATTTTTGCAAATGTAACTTCTTCTTGTTGTAAGAAAGAATTAGAGTTGAGTTTTTGATTTTTTAGTAAAAATTGTAGTTCTTCATCAGAATCTTGTGATTTTTTAATAGTTTCGATGTCTATTTTAATTAAATCAAAAGAAGAAATCTCACTGTCAACGCGTGATAGGGTGTCAGCTACAATGTTAGATTCTCCTTTTATATATTGAATGTTTGAAGTAAATTGATTTATATATTCTAGGTAGCGAAATTGCCTAGGACTTTTTTCTGTCTTTGACGTAAGCACTGTAGTCAAAGGTTTATCATCAGTAAATACTGTAAAATCATATCCTTCTAAAAAAAGACGAAAGTGTTTTATTGCTGAATAGATAGCTAATAATTCACGATCAAACGTAGAATATTTTGTTTGAGAAGGGCTAAGTTTTTTGAAAAATAAGCAATAGGTTGAGTAATATTATTGATAGTTTGTTCTAGAACTGCACCAATAGAAATGTTAGATGCGTCTGTTGTTAAAGTAAGTTTAGCATTATTACAGGGATGAGCTAAAATTGTAGCATTGATAAATAAATTTTTTGCGTTTTCAAAACTATTTTTACATTCTTTTGTCCAATCAAAATTTTGTTTATTTTTACAATTTTGTAATTTACTTGAAAGTTTATTTAATGGGCTAAGAACTTTAGTAAAGTTTGGGATGAATCTGTGATAGTAATTGACCATACCTATAAAGCGTTGTAATTGTTTAAGAGTTTTTGGTTCGGGAAAATTTTTAATGACTTCAGTACGTTCTTCTGAAGGTAATATACCTTTAGAGGAAATAGTATATCCCAAAAAATTTAATTTAGTCACACCAAATTCACATTTTGGTAATTTGATATTAATACCAAAAGAGTTTAAGCGTTCAAACAAAGTATTCAAATGAATTAAATGTTGTTTTTCATTTTTACTTGCAACCAAAATGTCATCTAAATACACAAAAATAAAATCTAAACCTTTTGTAACTTCATTAATAAATCTTTGAAATGTCTGAGCTGCATTGCGTAAACCAAATGGCATTCTTGTGAATTCAAAAAGACCGAAAGGTGTAGTAATAGCTGTTTTAAAAATATCTTCTTCTGCTACCGGTATTTGATGATATGCTCTAACAAGATCTATTTTTGAAAAAATGTTACAGTCAAAAGTAAACAAATTAAAATCTTGAATATGAGGTAATGGATACCTGTCAGGTATAGTAACAGAATTTAGTTGACGAAAATCACCGCATGGTCGCCAATCAGAAGAATCTTTTTTGGGTACCATATGCAAAGGAGATGCTACTGAAGATGAAGATGGTCTACAAATACCTAGTTGTACCATTTGTTCAAATTCAACTTTTGCTATTTTGTATTTTTTATTGTCTAGTCTACGGGGACGACAAAAAGGAAGATGTCCTTCTGTAATAATTTGATGCTTTATAGAGTGTTTAATAGGAAGTATAAAATTTGGCGAAGAAATAACATTAGGATATTTTTTAAGAAGTTCAGGATATTTGGTTTCGACAGCAAATAACTTGGGTGTTGGAGCATTAGAATGAATTAAAGAACCAGTAGTGTGTAATGTAGTTTCTATATCAATTAATCGTTTATTTTTAAGATCAACTAATAAACCATAATGAGCAAGAAAATCAGCACCAATAATTGGACGAGATGTCAGCAATAAAGAAAACAAATGGAAAATCACGTCTCAGGTTAAGATTTACTTTTAGAAGTTTCTTGCCATATGTGGTAATAGAGGAACCATTTACAGCTGTAAGAAAAATATATTTATCTTTCTTGTGATCGTTGAAAACATCACGTGGAATAACAGAAACATCTGCACCAGTATCTATTAAAAATTGTAATTTATTAAATTCATCAACTATAAAAAGACGACGACTGGTATTCTTATTTGCTCTAGACCCTTTATTTGTTGTCGAAACATTTACTCGTTTTTTGAATTTTTGTTAGTTTGTAAAGTTTCGTAAAGTAAACACCAAGGACCTGCACATTTAACAGCTTTCTTTTTGTATTTTTCATGATAATAGCAGATAGAATTTCTTACAGAAGAAGAAGAACGTGATCTACTTCTAGAGCGGTCTCTGCATGTAGTGCATTGATATTGATTATTTGATCTAGTAATTGTATTATTTTGAGAGGTCAAAT
Source organism: Pseudeuparius sepicola (assembly GCA_963920635.1). Taxonomy (NCBI): domain Eukaryota; kingdom Metazoa; phylum Arthropoda; class Insecta; order Coleoptera; family Anthribidae; genus Pseudeuparius; species Pseudeuparius sepicola. The sequence goes on along the minus strand of OY987299.1, from coordinate 74,449,239 downwards.
TTGTTTGAATAGAATTAATTTGAGATTCTATTGAATTTTGTTTTTGAGAAATAGATAAAAGAATATTTTGACAGCTAACTGAAAATTCAGAAAAAGCTTTGATTAGTTCTTTTGTTGAATCAGATGAACTACTATTATTATTATTTTGAAAATTTGATTGAGGATGAACCTTTTGTTGATTAATTTCTGAAATATTATTAAAATTTGATAATGGTTTATAAGTTTCCCAAATTTTATCAGCAAGTTCTAGTAAATCGTTGACATTTTCCTTACGTGATGCTGTCAAAGCTACAAGAATCGTTTTTGGTAAACGTCTTTTCCATAGTTTGACCAACAAATCTTGACTGACCATTTGTGAACCACCAACAGTGTTGAGCATGCTTCGGTAAAAATCTGAAGGTTTTCGATCACCAATTTCGGTTCCAGTAAGGAGGTCATCTAAACGTTTTTCTTCACTTGCAGTTAATCTGCGAATTAAAATTTCTTTAATGGTTTTATACATATTATCTTCTGGAGGATTTGAAACAACATCATAAATATTTGTCACAATATCGAGAGGTAAATTTGCTATAACGAGATGGTATTTAGTTTTATCAGATGTAATTCGAGAAATTATAAATTGAGCTTCAATTTCAGTAAACCAAATTTCTGGTTTCGAAATCCAAAACGGTGGAAATCTGATGGAAGAAATATTTTCAATATTTTTGACATTGTCATTTTCAACAGAACAATCACCTGCAATTAAATTTTGATTTGGCATTTTTAAAATGAAAAATTAGATTCTTTTAAAAGAGAAAATATTTTGTGGTGAAGTTTGATTTACAATTAATAAGTACTGGATTAGAATTTTCTTCTGATTTAAAAGGTTTGATTTGAAATTTTCTTCTCAAACTTGTTGGTCTTCTGCGGCTCGGACTGCGTTGCTTCCTCGTATCTGCACCTCTGGAAACGTAGGGCTGTGTTGCTTTCTCGTTTCGGCCTATCTGGAAAAGTAGGGGCTGTGTTGCTTCCTGGTTTCTTCCTCTGGAACCGTTGGGGCTGTGTTGTTTCCTTTGGATCGACGATAATTTCTTCTTCGATGTTTCTTGCTTCAAGATCACGTCGGGGTCACCAATTATGGCGTATTATGGTGTGTATTTAGTAATTATTGTTCTTGATTTCTGACTCCAAAAATAATAAGTAGTAATACTCTTTTATCTGTTGTGGTTCTTCTTTTATATATATATATATATATATATAGCAGCACGTTTATATATATAGCAACACGTTTTCAAGGAATATCTTATTTTATCAACAATGATAATATTAAACAATAATTATAATACCTGTCGATTCAAACAAGCACCACATAAACATAACAGAAATTTCTTATCAAACGGACGAACATTGTTTTTACTGGTATTCTCCGTCACTTGCTAATAAAATAACAAATTGCGCAATATCTTGAAATAATAACGGGAAAACCGTTGGTGTTATCTCGTTAATTTTTGTATAAATAGGCTGTTTACGAAAACATCGTCACTTACTCGTCAACAGCTGCAGAAAGTTGTCTCGACCAGTCTTCTACAACAAGTGAATTTTAAGGTACCAGTGAGTGAATTTTAGAACAATTTTGTTTTGTGTTTGTTTTTGTGTTTCAACGCCCCAGGAATTTTTACAAAAGTAAGTTTAATTTTAAACGTGGTCGTTATACAGGGTTAATAAAAAATCATGAAAATTTGTTTAGGTCATTTAAAAACTAAAGCTTATTAACAGATTACAACTAAATTGACTTAAGAACAGTCTAAAGCAGTCACTTTGTATGTATTTCAGAAAAATATAACCTAATTTCCATACTTTTTTGCTTTTACCATCGGTACGTGGGGCGAAAAACCTAAAATAATTTTTCTTTTTCTAGTTTTACGCACACTACTAGTCCAAAGAAGCGTGCATTTCGAGTTCATTTTAACCACCGTCAATAAGAGGTAAATTTTTCCTAATTTTTGCTGATTGAACATTTTTAAAAAAATTCACGTTTCTATAGAGATGGATAAGTTCAAAATCGTACAGGACTACATACAGAGGGTTAGGCGTTATAACCTTGTGGGACGCCGCCTTAATTTCAAAATTAAGGCTGTGCCACAGGACGCTGACGCCAGTGACTGGGCCAAAACGGCGATTAAGGACGCGATCCTACACACCTCGCAGAACCTGTTACCCACGGACAGGGTCACGTTCACCTTTAGCAGCCCGGCCTTCCCGAAAGGAGAGGGCTGGTTATCGTTTAGGGAGGCATCGAAGGTAATAAATTTTCATAATTTTACTGATAATAATAAGTTTGATCGTAAATTACTAAAAAATTCGAATTTTAAGGTCACGGTGGAAAAAGGTTTTCGCGTTCTCTCGAGCATTTTCCAGAGCAACGGGGAGGCTCTGGACACCGACACCTTTGTACTGGGTGTCACCCCCGTCCAGCTGCCCACTGGAAAAGGCCGAGGAGCTAAATATAACAACTTTACTGAAGAATGTGGTATGCGAAAAGGGATTGTTGCAATTAACAATAAGGATAATTTGTGCCTTCCCCGGGCTCTGGTTGTGGCAATAGCAAAAATTGAAAAAGACCCAGAATACAAAAAGGTCCGACAAAATACAGGTAAACTCTAGACCATACGTGCCAAGAAAATGATGGAGGATGCTGGTACGGAAATTCCTGTAGAGGGGGCTGGAATTCCGGAGCTGTATAAATTCCAAAAATACCTGAAAAACTATAATATAGTTGTCTACAGGTACGGCAGGAAGGGAAGGGACCTTATGTTTAAAGGAACCTGAGGCGACAACAACCTAAACCTACTCCACCATGAGGGTCACTATAATGTCATTACATCACTGACGGCGGCATTTGTGTGCAATTACTTTTGTGACTTTTTGACATACCATATGATCATAAAGATAAACACCGATGTGGGGGTACATGTGTTGCCTGCCAACAGGCTCTATCTTGCATTTTGGAAAACAAAATTCACTGCCAGGACTGTAACAGGATCTTTAGAAGCAAAACCTGTTTCGATAACCACAAGGCGGGCAATAGTAAAAAGAAAAGTGTTTGCGAACAGGTGAAACGCTGTACAGATTGTTTGAAAACTATGAAGAAAAATCGCCCGCACACCTGTGGCGAAATTTACTGTAGGATATGCCAGAATCACATGTCTGGCGATCATTTATGTTATATGCAGGTGGACACAGGAAAGCCAAGAACCAAAGATTTGTTATTCATTTTTTACGACCTGGAAACGATGCAGGAAAAAATTATAGGTGAGAACCAAAAACTACACGAGCCGAACTTCTGTGTTTTTGCCCAGCGTTGTTCTGTGTGCATGAATAACGATAGTGACCAACAACTTTGTTCAACGTGTGGCCTAAGATTGTAGAAAATCAAAGGAAATAGCTCAGTGAGTAGATTCATTGAATTTGTTTTAAATCAGAGAAAGATCTTCAAGAAGGTTGTCGTCCTTGCTCATAATGGCCAAGCCTTTGATCACCAGTTTATTCTAAACTACATTTTGACTGAAACAGATCTAACGCCCGAGCTAATCACCCGTGGAACAAAATTGATTTCAATGAAGATGGGTAATGCTACATTTTTAGACTCCATCAATTATTTCCCAATGGCCTTATCCAAACTACCAAGAGCTTTCGGTATCGCAGAGCTTAAAAAAGGGTACTTTCCACACCTGTTCAACACCACCGAAAATCAAAATTACGTGGGACCAATACCGGCCGTAGAATTCTATAGCCCTAACACCATGAAACCCGAGGACAGAGACAAATTTTTAAACTGGTATAACGATCACAAAGACGATCAGTTTGATTTTCAAAAAGAAATCGTGGATTACTGTATCTCCGACGTGCAAATTTTAACCCAGGCCTGTCTTATATTTCGAGCCCAATTGATGGAAGTTGGAAACGTGTGCCCTTTCACAGAAGCCTGCACCATACCCTCGGCCTGTAATAAAATATTTCGCCGTAATTTCCTCAAACCTAATACAATCGGAATAATACCCAAAAATGGATACAGATGGCGAGATAATCAATCCAAAATCGCCATAATGTGGCTGATTAACGAGGAAAGTCAGCGAAACATAGAGATTATGCACGCGGCAAAGGGTGGAGAGGTTACTTTGTCCGGCGTAAAAGTCGATGGTTTTTGCGAAGAGACGAATCAGGTGTTCGAGTTCCACGGGTGTTATTTCCACGGTTGTCCCGAATGCATAAAGTCAAACAGAAATCAGCCGACGCACGAAGACCCCAGGACACAATGCACTACAGGTACGAGGCCACAATAGCTAAAACCGAACGCCTTCGCAGCTTGGGTTACGAAGTTTTGGAAAAATGGGAGTGTGAATTCCGCAGAGAACTGACCCCCGATCTAGAAAATACTCTGCAAAATCACCCCCTACTCCAGAAAACACCACTAAACCCTAGAGATGCGTTTTACGGTGGAAGAACGGGCGCCGCCAAGCTCTACTACAAAGTAAAACCCGGCGAAAAAATTAAATACGTCGACGTTTGCTCTCTGTACCCGTGGGTATGTAAATATGGGAAATTTCCGGTAGGCCACCCCACGGTACATGTAGGCCATGAGAAATGTCATCAGCTGGATTTAACGAAGACAGACGACATGATTAAATGTAAGATTCTCCCGCCCCAAGACCTCTACCACCCGGTGTTACCTCAGAAAATGAATTCAAAGCTAATGTTTACTTTGTGTCGGTCATGCGCGGAAGAGCAAAACGAAGCAGAAGGTCGACATACGGAAAGTCAGAGAGCTCAGAGAGCTCCTCCTGACGGAGGAGCCCCCCGTCTACGTCACAAGCCAGAACATACGGCGGACGAAAGAACACGAAGTCGTAACCGTAGAGGAAAGGGAAATATTTCGAGTTACTTTTCGTAAGAGACGACGAATTGAAGACTACGATTCCATTCCCTACGGTTACAATAGACGTCTCAAACGTGACTAGATTTTCTATATCCGCCTAGTTCATTTGTATTGATTTTTTTAAATTTAACATTTACTGTTAGAAAAATAGTTTTTAATACCCTTACAATTATATCATCCGGTGTGACCTATGTAATTAGGTGTTGGGTAAAAAATAAAAACTAACCAATTTTTAATTCATTGTATTATTTCTAATAATATCTTCTGTTATACAAATCATACATCATTTTATCTCTGCTAAAATGCAAAAGTTCAAATATACAGTACGACTCTAATGTGAACGATACACTACAAATTTCTAAAATAAGATCCACAGGACTTAAGACGTAATTACATTTCATTAAAAGTTCATTAATTCTATCCAAAAAATTATCCTAAAATTCGGCAATTTTATATGTTAACAATAATTAATTACCGAAATAATTTTATCATTTCTAAGCAGTTCTGAAACATCAGATTCGACAAAAAAAAAGAGAAATGTTGTTTTTTGTAAGAACTACAAATTTCAATCCGTCCAAGCCGATCATCGTTCTTAATTCCAAATTGTCAATTTTCGTAGGTGTAGTAACAGTAGTAACAGTAACATTATATTAAAAATTCGTCCATCAGTTCGAAAAATTTTAAACCGTCCAGATGGCGTATTCGAAACCAAATAATTTCATTTAAATTGGCTGGCTTCCCAGTTTGACGCACGCTTTGACGTTTCGACGCACGCTTTGACGTTTTGACGCACGTTTTGACGCACGCTTTGACGCACGGATTGACGTTTTGACGCACGGATTGACGTTTTGACGCACGGATTGACGTTTTGACGCACGCTTTGACGTTTTGACGCACGGATTGACGGACGTTTTGACGGACGGTTTCACGTTCTGACGGATGCTGCTTTGACATTTAAGCGGTGGCATTTGTTTGAATTTTTTCGTTTAATTATTTATTTCTTTATCGAGTTTCCAGACAGAATTTTTTGCAATACGCTTTTCAGCTGTTCGTAGAGCGGAATGTTAGGGCAATTAATTCCAAACAGATCGAGTGACAATTTATCGCTAGCATGTAATGAATTTGTAAATTCGCTATATTCGAAATATCTACCATTTTGAAAAAAATACATCATTCCATTAGTGTATCTAAACACACTATCGAAATCTGAAGGAATGCCTCGAAAAGAGACGGATTGTTTATGCCAAAGTAATTCAAATCACCCTGATTTTTCACCGTTAAACTTGGATACATTATAACATAAACCTTATTTTCGATAATTAATACGATATCCTCGTTTGCTCTCTGAAATACAGCTGTAATTTCGTTAAATTTCGGTGTCGTATGCAACATATAATTCATATCTATTTGTTGCCATGTAAAATTTTTCGTTTCTAGATCAATAACCCAGGCCCACTTTTCATGGAAAATGTACAAATTGTTTTTTAGTGTTAGGAATTTTAACTTTGACACATCTACACTACACAAGTCGATTTTTGTCTGCGGTTGTGTTGTCATCGGCGGCGTTGATTGTTTGACAGTCCTGGTAGTTACAGGCGTGGTGTAGTTCTAGCGGAAGGTGTCGGCGGCGGAGGTGGTGGCGGCGGTGATGGAGGTTTGCCATACAAAGCCTGGATTGCTGCATTATCGTCGGCATCTAGGTTGCGGGTGTCACCGCTGTAAAATGGGTACATGATCGATGTGGGCTCCTGTGAGTGACTCAGTCCTAGAGCGTGTCCAATTTCATGAATTAAAACGGCGTACATGTCGGTGGCGCCCGCCCCAGCCGCTTCATTAGGTTTGGTGTGCCACGGTTCGCTCCCATCCAAATGGATCTCCGTGCATTTGTCACGAACGGAAATGAACATATGCCGGGGCGTTCACATCTGCGATTTTGACTATGATTACCGAACGCTTTGCTACGGAAATTATGATATCCGGATTCTGGCGGCTAAGCTCGAAAGTTAAAGACGACAGGTTTTCCCACTTTTCAAAAGCTAGAGAAGCAATCCGTTTATAATCCGGTGAAGTTAAATGGAAATACCAGCGTAGGTGGTTTCGATTCCGTTTGGTTCCGTGTAAATTATAATTTGTGGTGGTCGGTGTATCCACCACCCCACATCGGGGTTTTCGCATGAGTTCTACGGTTTCTGAATTCACTTTTCCACCTCCCTCTAGTCCGTAGAAATCTTGAAAATTTTCTAGGGCCTCTTCGGCAGACATTGCAGAGTTGTCGCTTTCATTTAAATACCCATATTTTATAAGAAAACCTAGAACATTTTTATCGATTAGGTTAGCTGTACCGTTAGCATCGTGGATATCGGCAACCGCGATCAATGCTTCTTGGCTATAGTTGACGTTGTTTTTGTTGTCATTGTAGGCAACCGCATTTTCGAGAAACACTTCCCTGTTTATCAAAAATATATAAAAAATTATTAATAAATAGCTAGTTTACGGCTGTGTAGTTTTACTTAGTAGATAAAATAACGAGTTTTGCAGCCAGAAAGGTATATATTAACTTCTTTTTATAATACCAAGCTTTCGGTCTACTTCGTGACCTTCATCAGGGCTAGAAAATTATTTAAATTATTAGAAAATATTGAGAAAAGGTTGAAATTTTACTCACAATTATGTTGAAGTTTTTTACCAATATTAAAACCAGATAGATTTTAGGTTTAAAAGGGCCAGAAAAAGGTTTTTGCATAATTTCGTGTGAAAATTTATACCGTCAATTTTGTTTGTAATTGTTTTTTGTTAATAAGGTAATTTAGTTTCAAAAAACAAAAGATAAATTTATAATAAGAAAAAATGTTTTTTAAATAAATTAGTAATCGTATTAGTAAGTTTAGCTCTAAAAATGTTTTTTTTATGAGTATCAAAACCATGTAACATATTTTCAATATCTGCAAGTAGATGTGGAACAGAAATATCTTTTATATGAGGAGGTACACAAAATTTGAAACCTAACGCAAGAAAATTTTAATATCTTCAGGAAAAACAATATCAGTTAGATTTTTAATCCAAAAATTTTTAACTTTGATTTTATTATTAAATTCATCTTTTAGAAAGTTAATTTTTTGAATATTGGTACGTTTATTTTCAGAAAAAGTCTGTTATATCTATGAGTTTCTCTATTATTGAATTCTAACCAAACGTTATTTGTCAAAATGGAAGGTATTTCTGTTGTTAGGTTAATAATAGACTTGTCAATGTCAGACAGATTGTCATGTGTAAATTTAATTTCCATATTATGAATTTTATGTATAATATTATTTTTAAAATTATTAATTTCATTGTAACCCTTACCGTTTACAGGATTAAAAAGGTTAAAAACATTCTTCATTCCATTAATAATGTGGTTAGGAACAAGTCCAAGTCTTCTACATTCTAACAGGAAAATCTTGCGATTTGATGTAGCTGCTTTTTGTTTAAGGAGTTTGCTGTAATTCTTTAGTTTCAGAACAGTTTCACGGCCATGAATAGCTTCAATTTCTTGGAAAAATGCCATAAGACAGTAGATATAATATTCCAAAACCAGAGTTAAAAGAGAAGGTAAATGAATGTTTGGTAATGTAATCCAAATGAAAGACGTAGTGTATGAATTTTCTTGAAATTCTTGATGGATTGTTTAAAAACTCAATTTCTTCAATAAATAGCTAGTTTACGGCTGTGTAGTTTTACTTAGTAGATAAAATAACGAGTTTTGCAGCCAGAAAGGTATATATTAACTTCTTTTTATAATACCAAGCTTTCGGTCTACTTCGTGACCTTCATCAGGGCTAGAATTTTTTTTTTTAATTATTAGAAAATATTGAGAAAAGGTTGAAATTTTACTCACAATTATGTTGAAGTTTTTTACCAATATTAAAACCAGATAGATTTTAGGTTTAAAAGGGCCAGAAAAAGGTTTTTACATAATTTCGTGTGAAAATTTATACCGTCAATTTTGTTTGTAATTGTTTTTTGTTAATAAGGTAATTTAGTTTCAAAAAACAAAACATAAATTTATAATAAGAAAAAATGTTTTTTAGGTTATCATCAAAGAATAATAATAAATAAGTAATTAAAAATAATAATAAATAATTAAAAATAATATTATACATAAAATTCTTAATATGGAAATTAAATTCACAGATGACAATCTGTCTGACATTGACAAGTCTATTATTAACCTAACAACAGAAATACCTTCCATTTTGACAAATAACGTTTGGTTAGAATTCAATAATAGAGAAACTCATAGATATAACAGACTTTTTTCTGAAAATAAACGTACCAATATTCAAAAAATTAACTTTCTAAAAGATGAATTTAATAATAAAATCAAAGTTAAAAATTCTTGGAAAAAAAATCTAACTGATATTGTTTTTCCTGAAGATATTAAAAATTTTCTTGCGTTAGGTTTCAAATTTTGTGTACCTCCTCATACAAAAGATATTTCTGTTCCACATCTACTTGCAGATATTGAAAATATGTTACATGGTTTTGATACTCATAAAAAAAACATTTTTAGAGCTAAACTTACTAATACGATTACTAATTTTTTACATCATAATAAGCATAGTAATCAATTCATGAATAAACTTTTTTATAAAACTAAAAAATTTTTGAAGGACAATCCAAATATTTTCATAACTAGGTCTGATAAAGGTAATGTAACTGTAATTATTTCTAAAGAACAATATATGACATTGGCTAATGTTTTATTATCTGATGAAAATTTTTATAAGAAAGTTAACAGGGATCCAACTTTATCAACACAAAATTGTGCAAATCAACTAATTAAAAATTTAGTTAGAGATAACATGATTGATGCTAATTTTGCTAAAAAACTTATGACTTATAACTCTACATGCCCAAAATTTTACGGTTTACCCAAAATACATAAACCTAATTTATCTCTTAGACCTATAATTTCCTGCATTGAATCACCTAATAATAAAATCACCGACTTAATATGTGATTCTTCAATAAATCTAATGATTACTATATTAAAGATTCTTTTGAATTTGCAGAATTTATTAATAACAAACAAATCCCTAATTATCATGTTCTTATTAGTCTTGATGTCAAATCTCTTTTCACTAACATTCCAATAAATTTAATTGTTAACAGTATTAACAAACATTGGGACAATATTGAAGATAATTGTACAATCAACAAAGAAAAATTTATTGATATTTTGAATTTTATTTTTAACTCTAACCATTTTTCTTTTAACAATCAATATTACAAACAAATTTTTGGTACACCTATGGGTAACTCAATTTCTCCTATTATTGCGCAGTATGTTATGGATGATTTATTAGATTACTGTATTTCAAGACTTTCATATAACGTTATTTTTCTAAAAAAATATGTAGATGATATTATATGCTGTATACCTTTCAATAAAATTGAAGAAACTTTAGATATCTTCAATAATTATAATCAATATTTACAATTTACAATAGAAATGGAAACAAACAACACTATTCCTTTTTTGGACACTAAAATTATTAAACTTGCTAATAACACTCTAATTACAGATTGGTATATCAAACCGACTAACTCTAATAGATACTTAAATTATCATTCTTATCATAGCAATAAAATGAAAACGAATCTTGTCTTGGCTTTAAAAAATAGAATAATAAAACTAGTTCATCCAACTTTACTGCATAATAATTTAGTCAAAATTAAATATATATTTTTGGATAATTCTTACCCTGAAAAATTCCTTAACAAATTACTTTTCAATACACGTCCCCACGAAATTTCAAATAATGTTTATAATAATGATAATAATGATAATATTACTGCAATTCAAGAGGTTGATAATATTCCTGATCATTTTTTTATAGGTCATTACCTTATATTAAAGAACTTACCCCTAAAATAACTAAAATTTTTAAAAATGAAAATGTTAAAATAGCTCTAAAAAATGTTAAATCGATTGGAAGTTTATACACAAAATTAAAAGATAAGGCACCTATAAATAACCAATCTAATGTTGTTTATTCAATACCTTGTAACAACTGTAATAATTCATATATTGGTCAAACATCACAAAATTTAAAAAATAGAATTTCAGGACATGAAAGTAATGTCAAATTACAAAAAACTACTACTGCTTTAAGTGAACATGCTTTTATAACAGGTCATCATTTTAAATTTGACAATGTTTCAATATTACATAGGGAAAAAAATCTTAATAAAAGGTTATTTTTTGAAATGGTTGAAATTAATAATGATAACAAGTCTATTAATAAAAAAACAGACATCAAAGATTTAAGTTCCATATACTGTTTTATTTTATCTTTAAATAATTCTAATAATAATACATCTATTAATATTTCATTGTAACTCTTACATCTTATAATAATTATATATAAAAATTTGGATTTCCAGAATGTTGTAACATAACCTTATATCAACTAAGGTTATTTCTAACCTTGTATCACACCAAGTTTTCTGACACTTTTTGATGATAACCTAAAAAACATTTTTTCTTATTATAAATTTATCTTTTGTTTTTTGAAACTAAATTACCTTATTAACAAAAAACAATTACAAACAAAATTGACGGTATAAATTTTCACACGAAATTATGTAAAAACCTTTTTCTGGCCCTTTTAAACCTAAAATCTATCTGGTTTTAATATTGGTAAAAAACTTCAACATAATTGTGAGTAAAATTTCAACCTTTTCTCAATATTTTCTAATTAATTTAAATAATTTTCTAGCCCTGATGAAGGTCACGAAGTAGACCGAAAGCTTGGTATTATAAAAAGAAGTTAATATATACCTTTCTGGCTGTAAAACTCGTTATTTTATCTACTAAGTAAAAAATTATTATCAGCAACATTGCGCGTGTTGGGAACAGTGTCGTCATAGTTTACAGCGTGACGCTCGATACGAGGGCAGACATCGGAATAAGAAAATATATACATGGAATTCATTTATAGGTTTCCTATCGATAGTAGCAGTCTAGAACAACAAAAACAACAACACCGCCCAAAAACACCAAATTTACATTGCTTGTTATGGAAAACACAAACATATTCATGCTTATCAGGGACCTTTTCGAAGCATGTTTAGTACTCCGTCCGTCCTTTTAACGAATATAATTGGTGAAAAAGTTCTTCATCGCCAATTCAATTATGTCTGACTTCGAAGTAGCTAGTGCGTCCTCAAACGAATCGTTCCCTTGTTGGGAATATATAGACAATATTTTGCTTTCATATCGAGAAGAAGTGCGAAAAGAGAAGAAATTATTGGGTGAAGTGTGGTACAATGTTCCGGACAGCACCTTCAAAGTGAGCACGGGCATTAGTTCTAGCAGACAGTTTGCATCGTGCCTGCGACTGACCAATGAACATGAAGACTAACGTCGACTATCATTTCTTTGACTCAAACGGACTGGGTGGATTTTATTGAAACTTTGAAGTGGATCGTTCAACGCGAAGAGGTAGACAATGGACAAGACGAAGAAGACGAAGGTTACGCGTCGCAAAACCAGCCGGTGTTTTTCTTCGATCACATCAGTGTTTGTGTAAAAACGATCCTAGAATGAAAGGTTATCGTTGTGGAGGATAGGGACACCAAAATGCAACAAAACTACTTGCATTTGACCTTGAAGGAAGCCAGCGAATTGATTAATTTAAACGAAATAATTTGGTTACGATTACGCTATCTGGACGGTTTAAATTTTCTCGAATTTTACAACGGTCTCTTACGTTATGAAGCAAATTGCGATCAACACAGCAGACTTGTATAGATTTAATTAAAAATATGTGCTTACTCAATCACTCCGATCTAAGTTGTTTAATGTTGGAATTTTTAAATTATAATTGGCAAAACATTATTATGGATTTAGAGAAAATAGAAATGTCTTAAAGATTTCTCGTTTTTTGTTTTTCCCCATCCATCCATCCTCCCATACCTTTTTATAAAAATTCAGATATAAATGTAGGGTATTACTTAGTTTGACGCAATTACAAGTCAATTTTCCTCGTCAAAGACGAGAATTATTTGGTGGATTGCCATGTAGAAATCATTTGGAATCGACCTAAAGGATGACGTGCATTTCGACGGATTCCACCACCACCACCTAAAGGGAAGTGTCACTCTCGTGCTTTTTTCGACGATCATTGTTACGAAAAACAATATTAAGTGATCTACCATGGCCGTGTTAACTTCGTCGTTCATTCTGCTAACCGCCTTCGTCCAGAACATATTTTATGTGCAAAGACCCAAAAATGGCGAAGAGGCGTTTATTTGTTTCGACGTGGATGGACTTAAGAACGATTCCTGGCCTCAGCATTGGACACGCCTAACTCCAAACGAAAACTTAATGCTGGCTCCCGTACTAGTACCGACCGAAAATTTTTACGTAAAGTACAAAGTTCGATTGATGTTTGAAAATCGAAGTGTCGCAGACACTACATGGAAAACGCTAATTCTGCAGGATAACTTTTTGAATCAGTGCAATTTATCGACGTACGAAGACCCCGACGTCGAGGCATCTTTTTACTAATTTCATACAGTTAGACAGTACCTCCTAATCTACATTTGTTGAAAAATGGCGAAATTCAACTTATACTTTCGTTATTATACATAGTGGTAACAATGTTATTTTTACTACTATCTAACTGTATGAAATTAGTAAAAAAATATGCAAGTAATAAATTTTTTTTTTTTTTTAAATATGTTCTAACCAGTTTCGCAGTTAACATTGTAAGATATAAATTTATCAAGCTCGGACCGTTTAAAATGTATTGTATGGTTGTATTTATCTCGTAATTGGGGCTTTTATTGGATTTGATATTTTTTTCCGTTTGTAATTAAGATCGTTTGACAAGCTATTCAGGTAGTCAGGACTAGACATTCAAAAAACTGTGGTGTTTATTTTTAATTACTATTACTTAAATAAAGACACTACTATGCTTTAAAGGGTTTATTTCTTATCTAAATCATACAGATAAAAAGTAATTATTTTACAGTTTTGCTATTTACTTGGGAATGAACATACATTAAAATGTATGTTCATTCCCATTAAAATCAGAAACTATTTTTTTTACAATTTCAAATTTTGTCGCTGGATAACTCTGCCCCAGATCTTGTTCACCTCTGTATATTATCGAAAATTTCTTTGATTCAAACTCACTCAGAGGCGGTTTGAAGTCTTCGGTCATTCGATTTGGTAGCAACCCGACACACTCTTCACTCTTGCTCCAGCATTACAGTTTCTCCAAATTTCCCTTTAACAATTTTACCACCAAAAATTTGAAACGCGGTGTCTTTGGGTAGCTGATTCAGTTTAACAGCCTGTTGTGTTCGTAACAGAGAACGTGAGTTGATTTTGTTTAGATCCATTTTTTTCTGAAATTAATTTATACTTAATACACAACTAGCAAAAGAGGTTTTTTTACTTATGGTTTAGATGTTTTCGTTCAAGTCGCAAGAAATTATCAGCAGCAACTTCTTCTTCTCCTTGGATTTTGGGCTAAGCTACGTGGCTATTGACCCAGGACCGAGTGTTTCGCCGACGTCGCGCGGTTACGTAACACTCCTTTTCAAATTTAGCTTATTCAGTATGCAAGAAACTTCTGGTTTTCTTATTTCTTTTATTTTCTGTCAATGGCAGGAGTCCGTCCGTCTGTCCGCCCGTCCGGTGATCAAAGGTGTAATCTGCAACAAAAAAATTCAGGTCAGTGTGTTGGTATGACTTTAGTAAATTCAATTTTCGTATTTTACTTAGAAGTGTCAAAATTCAAAGTTTTTAGAAACAATGTGTTATACTTACTCGAGGAATTTTCTTCCTTATTCGGGTACGTTCTTGGTGAATATCTACGTCGTCGTTGGGTCTGGTTTTCGAACAACAACAAACAATCTGTGGCCTGCGACCGAAGAACATCTCTTTTTATTCGAAATTTATGTTGGCAGCGTTGTCATATTTACCCAACAAAATCCTGTTCAATTATTTTAAATTATTCAAAGTAATGAAAACTACATGCACATCGTGTTATCCGGCAACGCTGGGTCCAAAACGCTGATAAGGGTTATCTACTATAAGTCCGTGCCTGTAGACAAGCTCCCGAGATTCATAACGGTTAACACGAATGTTCTGTCTCTCTCTCTCTCCTATACATGAGGTTCACTTTGTTAGGTTTCGTGAAATGTGTCGAAAATTATTATTACGTTACACATGTATTTTACGTAGATCTTTTAATTCGCCTTATTTTTATTAAGTCCTTGTATAAATTTCTAACTAGAAAAATTTCCTAAATCCGATAAAAATTCTGTGAGATCACGTAATTATTATTACGGTCCTTTTGTCATTAGGTTGAAAATCCGTGACGACGACGACGACGATCAGGCGACTTTGACGACTTAGACGATTTTTGTTTCAACGATGTTTGGTCCACCAATTAGCAGATTGTAAGCAAATTATTTAAAGACTTGAAAGACACGAAAACGATTAAGGCCTTTTTTCTTTGGATTGTCTTTTTGTCTCACCATGTCTCGTTTTTTATTGTACTTAATTCTACGTCGCCGCGTGATATTTTTATGTCCAATTTTGCGTGTTTATCTAAAGTCTAGAATTTCTTTTTAAATTCTCAAAGGTTGTGCATCCTGTCATTGTTGTAAATTAAGATTTGTATTTCTTTGTGGTTTAGTTGGTACTTATATACTTATATTTTAGAATGTTTAAAGTCGACATTTTCTTTTGCGGTGGTGTAGTATTTACCGAAAATTTTCTGTTGAATTATGTATGATGAGAGGGGTAATGCCTTTTTAACTTTCCTAGTGTAACATGTTTTTCCCCTTACCCTGTCTCTCAATTTTGTCCAATTTGTGGGATTTTTGTGAAAAATGTAGAATTTTGTACTATTTTTTTTGAATTTAACACTTATTTAAACAGAAAGAATTAAAATTCTGTTTTGCTGAGTTATCGTTAAATACCAAGGAAACACCAAAACGAAAACGCCAAAACATCGCGTTAAAAATTCAAAATTTATTTTTATAACCGTAATATTTTATGTCTTTGGAAATTCTAAAATGTCAATCAGATCAGTTTGTTAAAGATGTTTGGCTTAGTTACAAAGTCTTCTGGTAAACAAGAGTGACCGTTGTTGAAACTTATCGTAAAATTTTATTATTAACCAAGAGGGTCAAGATGTGATAACCTTTGGTAATTTTTAGCGATAAGTACTTGTTATGAACAAAAGTCCGTTAGGGTCAGCGTACGGTGATAACCTTTGATAATTTGTAGTGATAAGACACATGTATTTACACACTTATTAGCAGAATGCAAATTTGATGTTTGAGCAGTATTAATTAAACACATGTAACTTCAAAGCATTTTCTTTTGTGGTCCCGAATCCGTCCTATCCAACGCTATAGGAGCGTACCTAGGTTGGTGTGTGTGTGTGTGTGTGTGTGTATTCGGAGAAATCAGCATCCTTTGGGTAAGATGTTCCTGTTATGTGTTTTATTCCAACCTGTATTTTACATTTTTCCAACGGTTTTTGTCCCCCATCCTGTATAATTACATTTTATGTTGAAATGAGCTTTGATTAGACTCGTTTTCGTTTAATTTTTCTACATCTGACCGTGTATTTATAAAGGAGGGTTATGTTCGTGTTCCTGGCATCGAGACGATTCCAACGAGATGTCACAAGGGCATATTCCTCACACACGAAAATTGACATTGGAAGTTGTCATTTTATGACATATTTAGATTTTTCTCGATCTCCTGATCATTTTTTAATTATTCGTTTTGTTCTAAGTGTGCCCGATCTCCGGCGATAAGACTTTAAAATTTTTCATTTAAAATTCGTGTTCCTAACATCGAGAAGATTCCAACGAGGTGACATTAGGGCACATTTAAATTTTTTAACGAATTTTTGTTCACTCTGTATTTTTCTCTCGCCTTGTATTTCTCCCATCATGTACTGAAATTAGGTCTTTTTGTCTTTGCTTTTTTTTGTCAAACCCTGTACATGGATTTTGGATCACCCTGTATACTTAGTTCTACGAGGCCACGTGATGAATTTAGGCCTTTTTTGGCTGTTTCTGTCACACCTTGTACATGAATTTTGGATCACCCTGTATTCTTTCTTAGTCAGGAGATGAAACTATTAACGTCCTTTTGGCATTGTTTCTTGTCACACCCTGACGTCAGAGATATTTATTTTTCTTAGTCCACCCTGTACCTATACGAGTTTTGAGACACCCTGTACTTATTCCTAATTCTGTGACGTCACCGAGATTCTAGTTTACACCATTTTAAAGTAAGGTTTCCGAGTGCGTCGATAGCCTAGTTGGTTGGCGCGTCGGACTCATGAATCGACGGTCGTAGGTTCGAACCCCGACGAGGATTTTTTTATTTTTTAGAATGGGCCATAAAAATATTGTTTCTTGATGTACCTATGTTATAGTACTGGATGAGAAGTGCTCATGGTTTTTTTTTAATTTTTAGAACCGTAATTTTCTCAAAAAAATAAATAAAAACGTCTACGGAAAAGCATTACTATGGTATAACTATTTGGCGTGAAGTTTGGCAAGGCCGCAAAATGACCAACGCGTACAGTCGCGTAACCTCCAATACGAGGGCTAGAGCCGTTTTCGGGTGCTACGTTTGGAGCGCTCCAGAGTAACTCTGGTGCATTTCGCACGCGCTTTTAAGCGTTCGAGTACTTTACAGTTGTTTGACGCTCCCGAGCTGCTTAGATTTCAGAATTTATAATATCAATTCATTTTTCGGTTTATTTTGACGCGTTTCAGTCAACGTGCATCAACCTCAGTGGAGCTTCACACGCTGAGAGCATGCTTAGAGCATTACGCACCGAACCCGAAAGCGAAAGCGGCTCTGCATTTCTCATTAGCACACTGTCAACGTCAATAACTCGTCGTAATCAGCTGGTTTTTTTTTCGAATTTATTGCATTATTTTGAACTATGGACGAGGATTATGTTAAAGCATATGTTGACAATAGGTCCATCGTAGATTTTGATATGGTATGCACCTTTTTGAACTCGAATACCAATACTGTTCCAGCTGAAATCAAGCATGGTGCATGGGAAAACTAAAAGGTGTGTGTGTACCTATAAAGTGTAACAAGTACCTACCTGGTACCTATGAACACTTTTTAGTTTTCATAACGAAAACAACAACAAATAATAAATCGACAAGAAGAGGTTAAATAAATAAGAAATTCAAAACACAGAAACCGCTGATTGAGCGGGATGTCGACTCGACCGGGTCTGACTTTATATTTGACAGTGTACGGCGTTGCCAACGCCTCTACCTCTAGGAATTTCATACCCGAGTTGTTTAAATAATATTTATGACTTTTAATTTAAATAGTAATTCTATTCACCATCATGGGGATTATCTTTTAGAATACAAGGGTTAATAATAAAAACTAATTTAAATATTCTTGGAATGTACTAAAATCCTATTAAATTGTAAATAAATTCATCATTTGGTAGACAATATATTTTAATAGACCAGCTGACGTCAGCTGCACCCCAATATTTGAATTTGAATTTCAACTTTTGGCTTATTTAAGGAAAAAAACATCCAAGTAGGGGCTATTTCTTGACTTAAAAATAATTTTCTATTGGATCATAATAAAAAAAAATTAAAAAAAATTTACTTTTATAGTCCATTTTGAACTTGGCGCCAGGAAAAGGCAACGTCGCATCCCAGGAAAGAATCGAGGATCCGTCAACGCCGCGACGAGCGAGAGATCAAAAGTAGCGATAAGGATGTGACGTCAGAGACCACGTGCTCGAATTCAACGCTGCCAATTGGCCGGCGTGGCCATGGGGGCGGGGCTTAGGAGGAGAATGGCTCGAAAGTAGCGATAAGAATCAAAATGGCGATTAGAATTAAAATAGCGTCAAAATTCGGCGCTCCCAATTGGTCGGCGTGGCCATGGAGGCGGGGCTTAGGAGGAAAATGGCGTCGAAAGTAGCGATAAGAAACAAAATGGCGTCGAAATTCGGCTCTTCCAATTGGTCGGCGAGGTCATGGGGCGGGGCTTAGGAGGGGCCTAATGACGTTACGAAAGGGGCGGGGCCTAACTGATAACCTCTTGACCCCAATTAACACCTCTTATCAGGGGTCACTTGACCCAGCTGATAACCCCTGACCCCAATTAACACCTCTTATCAGGGGTCACTTGACCCCAGCTGATAACCCCTGACCCCTGGCTGTCTGGCCAAAGTAAGGCCTTACCTACTTATGAAGTTGTCGAACCAGGTTCCGATAACGTCCCGACCACTCTGCAACCAAGTGTCGACAGTCCCACAGCCACTATACAGGCGTGCGATGGAATTAGCTCAGTATCTCAGGGTTTCTTGCCAAGTGTAGCTGTGGATGCTTGAGCTTGTGGTCAGCAGATGGAAAAGGCTCGGACGACTAGGTAGCTCGGTGTACGTTCCAGGTGCAGTTGTGCATGAAAGAACAATTCGGGCAAATTAGACTGTGCTCCGAAATTAAACAAGTGCTGTTAATGTCTCCCAGACTGTTTGTTTACAAGGAAAACTAATACTTAATTAATGACGTTACTTAAAATCTGACAATAATAACTAGTTAAATTAGAAAAACCTTTTAAAATCCCGTTACTGTATATTCACGAATACACTTCCCCCCGTTATTAAATAAAATTTCAAAACACAAACTTGACATAACTAACTGCGAGCCAAAGAGGAATAAAGTTAATGAAAAAAATTTTGCAAGTTTGCATACGACTCAAAAATTGAACTAAAAGAGGTCACGATACCTTCGAAATGACTTAAATTTGCAAAAATATTAATTGAATAAAGCAGAAATAGCTCTGTTTTGGTCCTCGTCTAATAACTTTGGTGCTATAAAAATATTACGTTAAAACAGGCACAGGTGAGTTACGCAAATATGGTTTTACCGAAAAATTATATAGAAATAATTTCCAATAACTCACCTGTCTTTTTGATCCGGTCCTGTCCGGTGCCTTGCTCCCAAAAATGCAGCAAACGCAATCGGCCGCAACTGCTATCAAGGTCCCTTAGCCCACAAAAGGGCCGTCCTGTTCGACGTCCTCGAAAATCCAACACTCTCAAAAGTTGATGATCCACATGAAAATACAAAAATAAGCATTAAATTGTTTGCACTAAAACGATACACAACAAATAAGCACACAAGATTACCGAAAAATAGTATCGAGGCGGCGATAAAGTTGGATTGAATTCCGGAAAACCAATGCACCCGATGCTACTTTTTTTATACCTGAACCTCTTGCTCTCGAATACCAAACCAGACAGGGGGCAGGACCACGTCTTTTACGTTCCTTTTTGCCAATTTTCACAAAATACTCAAATTAGGTTCTTGATCTAATGAAGTCTCTGACAGAAAATCTAACTTGAACTGTAAAAAGGTTACCGGGTCACAGAACCAGACCCAGTCAGTTGTTCACCCAACAGATTACTCGAATCTGAGCACCGACCGCAATAGATCCATGACTGAACCAAACTCTTCCTAACAAGCGTGAATCAGTGTACCCTAATGCTGAACGTACCTTGGATTATTAGAAATGGATTCACTACGTCACACTAAAAATCGATATTACAAAACAAGTTGAGAGAACTGATATTCGACTGAATTAGGTTCGAATTTGAGATTTCAGAACAAAATACTCAAACTGCGTCCAAAGGTTGATAATAATTTGGTAAAAACGTAGTAACGGAGTTTCAAAAAAAAATCTGTTACAATACAAAACAACATCATGACCTGGGGACCAAGGCTTTCACCAAAGTGACATCTGTGGACCAGTGACGGAATTATTCAAACCAACTTCTACCAAACAAAACAAAAGTAAAGATAACAATAACAATTTAATGAG
Source organism: Pseudeuparius sepicola (assembly GCA_963920635.1). Taxonomy (NCBI): domain Eukaryota; kingdom Metazoa; phylum Arthropoda; class Insecta; order Coleoptera; family Anthribidae; genus Pseudeuparius; species Pseudeuparius sepicola. The sequence goes on along the minus strand of OY987299.1, from coordinate 74,428,414 downwards.
TACGAGGGACGGTCAGTAATGTAAATACGAGGATTAATTAATACTTTAAACAATAATTAGATCCAAGTCCACCCGCCGATTCGGCAGAATCTGCGGGTATAAGTACAGCTAAGTTTCTAAGCTGAGTATCAGTGGATTTCGATTTTCAGTAGCCACTAGATCGCCAACCACCCCCAAGTGATCGGATCGGGCACAGGGTGCAGCTTTTCAGCAAACTTATGTTCTGGCTCGACTGCGAAGGGGCTTGACGGCAGATTCCTCGGGGGGTCTCTGCAGGTCGCGAGCCAGGGAACCTTCGCCAGGGTTCCTCGCGCGCCGGTCAGTCGCGGTTCCGCTGGTCCACAGCTCCGCTACGCGTCTCCCAAGTAGCCAATATGCTGTTACAAACATTGGTGTGAGTTTGGGATAATACAAGTTATTTTCGTGCGTGATCCCAGCAAGCCGTGAGGGTCAGTCCAAGCCTCCGGAACACACGATTAGTGTGACAATATTACGAGGATGCTTCTTTAGATGATAAAAAAAATTAAAAAAATAAAAATAACAGAAAGATACAGAGAAAATAAAAAATGCAAAATTAGTTTCAAAACACAGTAACTCCAGATGCTATGAAAATATTTGTTTTTCTTGAGGAATATACCAATTTCAAAATAGTAACTCTGTTAGTACAGAGGTATATTAATTTTTACTTTAAATTACATCTCCGTTAAATAAAGCAGTATTTTTGCGAGAAATAAGATTTTACTCTTCTTATAAGTATTAAGTATTGTCACGGCTAGGGTAAAATTGATAAATTCTATTTTTCTCAAAAGTGAAAAATCCGAGTTACTAGGTTTTCACAAAGAACGAAAGAATGGAATCTAGGTCGAGGGCAGTTAAACTGCTCTTACAAACCCGAGGGCCTCAACTCTATTCCGAGAGTATGTAAGTCGCCAGATTAATATATTATGTCATACTAGTTCGTTATTACATCGACAACTGAAATATTGAGAAAAAAATACCAAAATTTAATTATGTGAATTCGACTAAATATTATTAAGTAGATATTAACCTACATAATAATTTACTTTAACATGAGCATAAAGTACACAATGTAGGTAGTTGTTTATCTGCATGTACAGGCAATTTATTTTTATTAATTTTTAGAATCTCAAGTCTCCCTAAAAACTAATATCAGAAATAATGGAATTTTTTTTAAGCTTAAGAATTATATTTTATTTTGACGACTCTTCTAAATTCGTTGGGGGAACACTATATTTCAGACCTTTGTTTAAAAATTCAATATCTTCTCTGTTAAAAACAGTAGTCGACATATTCAGCACTGCCCTAATAGCACACAATGTCCGAGGGATGTCCATATAATGTCCATATTTGGTCGAAACGTCCAGGACATAAAATGTACATCCCAAGGACGTCCGTTTTTGGACGTCAATTGTTCGTACATAAAATGTACATCCCAGGGACGTCCGTATTTGGACGTTAAATGTTTGTACTTAAAATAGACATCCGAGGGACGTCCCTATATGGACGTAAAATGAATAGGTCACATTAAATTATTTATACCATATATCCATATTATAGTACTAACTAATCAGTTCCTAAAGTAGCGATGGTGAAATTTTAAAATACACACCTAATGCTACATTGATGTTAATTAGGTAATAATTTGTTTGATAGAAAAAGTACTTATGTCTATAAAATAGGTATTAGCAGGAATAAGAAACGTTGCTTATTTATTGCAAAGTGTAATAACTACCTAAATATAAGTAAATAATATATATCGGCAGTATTGACATAGTTTACCGCGTAATCTGTGGTAAGTATCTACAATTTAAAAAGACCGCTGGTTTCCTAGTTTCAAAGTTCGAGAGTCATTTAGATACGGCAGTTGCCAGATCCACCACTATAACTTTAAATCTGAGACATTTTTAAAATTCTATAATCTCGTATTATAGTAACACGATACCTACATATTTAGTTTACTTTCGCACGCTGCTCCTGTTATTATTATACTATAAGACAGAACTAGTTTACATATTTGTTAATACCTATCTAATCATTTATTATCTTTCTAACCTTTTCCACAATATCTATGTTTATACAACTCATCAAAAACCGGTCGACAATCTGACAACAGCAGGAATCGCCCGCTAGGATACGCCAACCATTCTGCCCCAACGGCATTGGCCAAAATTGTCACGTGCCAAGAACGCCGTAACGCCATTGGCAAAAACGGTCAGTTGACTTGGCGGAGACTGCGCATTGTAGGGCACGCCGTGCGAGTGCGAGTACGGACAAGCCGAGGCAGAGATGATAAAATGCAGATCGCGGACCTTGTGTGTTGCATTGTTGTTCAATTAGCATTGTGATCCATGTGTTTTTTATAATAATTGTAGTGAATTCCAATAGACCTCCGGAGGAGGTTTGCATTCCAGATTCCAGCCATACAGGAAGATATAACTTATTACTTTACATCTTTCGTGCATGAAGGGATAAGGTAAGCAAAATTTAATAGATTCTGGTGTTTTTATAAGGATTTTCTATAAAATGCTGAGTTTATCTAAATCGAAAAAATTTTCAACTTACAATTAAATTATTAGGTACCTAATAGTGTATAATTGTCTTCCTTATTTTAAATGGAATATCCTAACCTATACCTACTATTTTATTGCACTTATTAAGTTTTCATAGTCAATATCTAATACCTAGAAGCCTACTTACTAGGAGGTGTTTATAGTATATGATTTTATGAATGTATCATATGGTCGTCCCCCAGGAAATTTCGTGATTTCGATGTAATTAAAATTTTTCGATCGGAAAAAGCAGGTGCATTAAAGCTAGTATAGGTAAATATAATTAATGTGAGAGTTAACATTAATGAATTCAAATGAATTAGGGAATAGAGGAAGCATCGGAGCAATATATGTTTACCAATCTCTGATTGAAATTTTTACACGGCTTATCCAAAACTTGTACATCCCAAGGTACATCCTAGGTCAATATGCAAACGAAGGAATGCCAAAACCCAATTTTGTTACTATATTCGTTTCTCATATTTTTAAAATTCTAGACAATTATCCCTTCTCAACTCTAATTTGAACACATTGCAGGTCTTCTAAACTATTTTTTATACATAAAAGTATTTCTTTTTGTTTTAGGTGCTGAGTAATTAAATCTAAAAAGGAAAATTGCAGCAGAAAAAAGATGTAGAAGAAGCAATAAAAATCTCAGGCGAGTAAAATAATGGTTATATGGCGCAGAAAACAATAGATAGGTACCTAGGTACCTAAAATTATTTTATGTGTAATAAATTAAATGAAAAATATATTGTTATAAGTATTAATCTGTTCAGTAAAATATTTAAGAGGGGATAAACGATTGCCAAATCTGTCAGGTCCCATATAGAGAAACTTAAGTTCCAATATTAGTTGCTCTTGTAATTGTAATAATTGAAATACCTACCTACCTAGATGAAATTTGTTTTCGTCACCAAGGTTTGATGATTTGACAGCCATTTGGTTATCTATCCTCCCATAAGTACTTTACTTACTAATTTTATTTGTTTACCCAAGGGGCGTGGGCGTAAATTAAAAGGGGTAAAAGTAAAAGGTAAGTAAAATTTATGTCCTAAAAACGTCCTAATCAGTAATCCAGGGGATGTCCCAAATAGACGTCTTATGGATGTCCCAAGTTGTGACATTTGGATGTCTTGCTGACATCCGATGGACGTCTATAGGATGTATACGGATGTCCAGGGGATGTCCAAATATCCGAATGAGGATGTCCGTCGGACATCTGTCGGATGTCCTTGTGCTATTAGGGTGGTTGGTAGAAACTGTATGTATTATTGTCATTAGTTGTCATGTCATTATCTCTAATAACAATGGATGTATCTCTGTTGGTAAGACTTTGTTCCTCAATCCAAGTAACTTCTAAGAAGTTACTTGGATTGAGTTCCCCCAACGAATTTAGAAGAGAAGAAAAATAATTTGGAAACAACTATGGTGGAGGTAAGAACCATACTACAAGATATCCAGGATGTTGTTCAGAATGTGGACCAGTTGAAGCTAAGTTGCGAACATACTATTTGGCTAGAACATAATCAAATTGGATATAACCTAGATACATCTTGTTTTAATAATAAAATTTTAAAACGGATGTCATGATTCAGTTATAACAAAGGCGGATAAAGGTAATTGTACAGTTATTTTGGACAGAGTGGATTATGTACATAAAGTGGTTAATTTTATAGAATTAAAGTCCACAAATCAAATAATCCCCAAGAAATGCCAATTAGACCGGTGGTATCCTTTAATAACTCACCTACTTATAAGATAGCTAAATGGCTTAATGGCAAACTTAGAGAGGCGATTGATTGTAGCTTTCCTTTCACAGTAAAGAATAGTATTGAATTGGTAAATAATATTAATAACAAAGAGATACCAGTGAATTCAATATTTATATGTTTAGATGTTTCTAATCTTTTTACTAACGAGCCTACACAAGAGGTAGTTGACATTATAAAAGAAAAATTATTTAATAGTTTGCTGAGTGACCAAGAAACCCAAGATATTTTGAATTTCTTAAATATTATAACGACAGTTTCGGCCCGGCTATCGAAACCTGTTATATCTGACTCTATTTTATATGATACTTGAAATAAAACACAGATTTAAAACAATTACATGGGTTGTTTATTATCTTGAGAATTGATTACAAAAAATGAGTGACTGAAATTCGTAAACAATTTAAAAATGGGAAATTAAATTGAACAAACTTAGGTTAAATTAAGTGATTATTAAATTAAGTGATTAAATTAAGTGATTATAAAATGAGAGTTGAAATAAATTTGTCAAAAGAGAAGTGAAGGTCCAAAGCCGCTAAGCACTGATATGAGATTACGTTAAAGTTCGATAAATTCAAAATTGACAAAGTTCTGCACGTCTGACCTTACTTTTGGAACACTTCAACGGGGAAACACCTTACATGAATGTTCATCTTCTTATGAGGTGACGTGTAGTCTACGACTGCGTTCGTTAGAAGTTCCCGATGAAACTGCGACCCCCACTTAACTGTCTGACAGCTGTGATAGTGGCGTTGATGTTGCTAGCTCGAAGTCTCAGGGTCCTGGCTAGGTCAGCTGTCTCAGTATCAGCTGGTGGTCTGCAGATTGTAGGAACGTGTTCACCGAGTCAGTCTACTGGTGTTTGCTGGTGAAGATCGTGCATGAAATAAAGTCAAGTGAATTAGGCAGTGCTAAAGCCATGTCAGTATACAGGGTGAGTCATATCTAAAGTCAGAGTCGAAAACACAAGGTAGAGTTCGCTAAAATAAGCACATATGCTTAATAAACATTAGCTCAAAAACTCTTGGTTCTCCATATACAGCGTGTTGAAACTTTTCCAATTTTTTTTAAATTTCTTTCGAGCCTGTTTAGGAATTCCAACAAAATTTGATACATATTATGGGTTGTCATTTTTTGCAATAATTTGGCCCTGTTGAGATGAGCAGCGGCGTAGATATAAATAATTTTATTTTAAATGCCAGTATAATCACCTTGGCACTAGTTTTATTTAATTATTGCACAAAATGGCAACCGTCCAATGCATAATGTGTACCAAATTTGGTTGGAATTCCTAAATGGGTTCGAAAGAAATTAAAAAAATATGTTATTTTTGGAAAAATTTCAACACGCTGTATATGGAGAACCAAGCGTTTTTGAGCTAATGTTTATTAAGAATATGTGCTTATTTTAGCGAGTCCTACCTTGTGTTTTCGGCTCTGCCTTTAGATGTGACTCACCCTGTATAGTATACCGCTTATTTACAAAAGAAATTTAGTGAAATGTAATTATGACTTAAAATTTATAAAAATTATATAAATCCAAAAATACCAGTTAATTCCCATATACAAGGTGTTTCTAAATTATGCTGCCAAAGTATTGTGTCAGGTAGAAAATGCCATTTTGAACAAAAAGTTTCCTATAAACATGGGTCCGGAATGCATTATAGGAAAGTTACAGGGTGATAAATGTATAGTTTCAAAAACATCTTTATCGCAATAACTTCTACAGAAGTTATGCAATTTAAATGAATCTTGGTGAAGTTCTTTAGTAAATAAAGTACAACAATTTTGTGTAAAAACAATTTATTCCCATCAATCAGAGGCGGAGGAGCGGGGTAGTAGAATGGGTTTTCTACTCATAACCTTTTTAGGTTATCTTTTTGGTCTCGCAGGTTCATCATGTTAGTGCATCTTTTTATTTTGCAACAAAAAGTTACTCTTGTTTCATAACGATAAAATCAACCTTTTGCATTGAAATCGGCAAAATGTGTCCCAAAACACCTGTTGACTCCAAAATTCGAAAAATAAAATTATCGCCTACCTCATTTCAATGTTTTACAGATTAATTGTACGTTCAAAATTAAGAAAAAATGACGAATGCATATTGAGTAAAGCATCATTGGTTTTCCTGAAATATGGATTTCAAAATTTTGTCGAGATCAATCCGTTCCATTTTGAAAGCGAACATTTTTTGATACATGCTTCATAAGGGAATTTTTTGTCACTTTAAATGGTACAATTATTTTGTAAAATTTGGTAGTTGAAAATTTTATTTTTCTAATTTTGGAGTTAACAGGTGGTTTGGGGCACATTTTGCCTATTTGAACGGAAACGGTAGATTTTATCGTTATGAAACAAGAGTACCCTTTTGTTGCAAAATAAAAAGATGCACTAAAATGTTGAACCTGCGAGGCCAAAAAGATAACCTCAAAAAAGTTATGAGTATAAAACCCATTCTGCTACCCCGCTCCTCCGCCTCTGGTCGATGAGAATAAATTGTTTTTACACAAAACTATTGCACTTCAGTTACTAAATAACTGCACCAAGTTTCATTTAAATTGCATAACTACTGTAGAAGTTATTGCGATAAAAATGTTTTTCAAACTATACATTTATCTCCCTGTAACTTTCTTATCATGCATTTTCGGACCCATATTTATAGGAAATTTTTTGTTCAAAATGACATTTTCTACCTGTCTCAATACGTTGGCACCATAATTTAGAAACACCCTGTATATCAATAACCCTCAACGATATTCATGAATATTTCCCCCCGTTATATTAAATGTATTAGGGAATACAAACTTGGCTGGACTAATTGCGAGCCAAAGAGATATAAAGTTAATGAAAATATGGACAGTGTGTCCACGGATAGAGTTCACATAAGGTGTAAATGACAAAAAAATTTCGAGTTGAAATTTGAGCTTCTGGGGATAAGCCCTGCTTGGTTTGAAACTAATTTGTGACGTAATTTTAGTTTCGAAAAATCACGTATGCCTTGGGAATTTTGAAAAAACTAATTTTCCACATCAGTAAAGTGCCCTTTCTGTAGGTTTTACGACAAAATGTTATTAAGTTAACTTGTTCAGAATGAAGAACTGAGTTGGTTTGCGAAATTTCGAACGTCTAGGCCTACTTTGATTTTTTAGCATTTTCCCCACTTTTCTTTAGAAAAGTGCACTTTGTGTAGCTTTCACATTAAAATGTTATTAAGAAAACTTGTTAAGCAGGGCTTATCTCCAGAAGCTCAAATTTCAACTCGGAAATTTTTTGTCATTTACACCTTATGTGAACTCTATCCGTGGACACACTGTATATTGAAAGATTGCAAATGACAAAAAATTGAACTAAATGAGGTCACGATACCTCTGAAATGACTTAAACTTGCAAAATTATTTATTCAAGAAACCCGAAATAGTTCTGCCTTGGTCTTCGACTTATAAGTTTGGTGCTCAAAATAATATTACGACAAAACAAAAGAACGGTCAGGCATTCGAACCTTGTGTGCGAGGAATGATGTGATCACCGACAAAATATAGGTACCCCAAACTCAACAGAGCAGCACAGGGCAGAACACGGCAGCAACGCTTATTTCCTGATTGCGATCAGGAAAGAAGAGTGTAAAAAGAACAGGCACAGGTGAGTCATACAAATATGGATTAACCAAAAAAATTATAAAAATATAATTTTATAATAACTCGCCTGTCCTTTTGATCCGGTCCTGTCCGGTGCCTTGCTCCCGAAGTACCCAACACCACGCCGTTCAACGCAGTCGGTCGCAAATGCTACACGCGTTCCTTGACCCCAAAATGGCCGTCCTATTTGACGTCCTCGAAAATTCCAACACCTCAATAGCCGGCGATCCACATGAAAATACAAAAATAAACTTAAAATGGTTTGCACTCAGGCAAAATACCACAAATAAGCACACAAGATTACAAAAAGATAAGATCGGGGCGATAAAGATGGATTTGAATCCGGAAAACCAACGCACCCGATATTACCTTACTACCTCGACCTCTCGCTTCGAAGACCAAAATCAGACAGAGGCCAGGACGACGTGTTTCCGCTCCTGTTTGACAATCTTCACAAAATACTCAAATTAGGCTCTTGATCTACTGAAGTCAGCGCTCAGACAGAAAATAGAATTTTGAACCATAAAAATGTTACCAGGTCGCAGAACCAGACCCAGTCAGTTGTTAACCGAACAGATTACTCGAATCCGAGCACTGACCGCAATAGATCCATGGCTGAACCAAGCCGGACGACCTACCGCATGTGTTACAGTGTACACTAAGGTTCAACGTACCTTGGATCTTTAAAGACGGATTCACTACGTCACACTAGAAATCGATGTCACAAAACAAGTTTAGTGAACTGATATTCGACTGAATCAAATTCGAACTTGCGATTTCAGAACAAAATACTCAAATTATGTGTTGAAGGTTGATCATAATAATTTAAAAACGTGGTAACGGAGTTTTAACAAAAAATTCCGTTACAATATTTGTCTTAAGCAAAATTTTTTATGTTCGATAATAAGATTTATAGTAAACCAGATGGACTTGCTATGGGTTCTCCTCTTTCTCCACTATTGGCCGACATATTTATGGATAATTTTGAAAAGAACTTTGTTCTCAACAATGATACTTATAAATCGAAAATTGGATATTACTATCGGTATGTAGATGACATTCTTTGCTTCTGGGAGGGTGAAGTTAGTGAGCTGTCAGATTTTGTCACATTCTTGAACAGTATTCATCCAAAAATTAAATTCGATAAACAAATTAATTTTCTTGATTTGACTATCAGTAACGTCGACGATAAACATGATTTTAATATTTATAGAAAACGTACTAACACTTAACATAACTCTTCTAATTATCATATTAATCATAAGTTAGCTGCCCTTTCGAGTTTTGCTAATCGAGCATTTGATATTCTATTGAGGGATGAAAATAGAAAGAAAGAGATTTTGTTGATTAAGAATATAGCCGTTAAACATGGGTTCACAACGACAGTGGTAGATAAACTTGTTCGTAAGAAGTCCCGCAGAATTGAAGTGTCGAAAGCATTAGTTTTGTTGCCTCCTGTTAAGAATAGTTCACTGAAATACCACAGCCTTACCTTTAAAGATAGTTTGTCATATAAACTATCCAAAATTTTTAAAAAAGCTAACATTGACCTTTCTTTCAGGTCTAATAATAACATTTCCGAATTGATTAATAGTAAAGATAAGATTGATACTTTACTTAGACCAGGTGTATATTGTCTTCATTGTAAATGTGGTGCTATTTATATAGGTAAAACTAAACGTGATTTTATTACTCGTTTCAAAGAACACTATAGGTGTATTCGTTATAATAATGTTGAATCTTTATTCGCTAAACATGTATTGGAAATTGGACATAATGTCGATATTAATAACAATTTTAAAATTTTACACATAGAACAATTCGGTCACAGATTGGATAGTTGGGAAGCTTTGGAGATTTTTAAACATTACAAAAAAGTAAATGTTAACGTTCTAAATGCACAGATTGGAAATGATAATTCTCTGTTTGGTATTCTTTTTACTTGATGTGGTTTCCGATATTTTTTAGACTGTAGTCACGCTATTTGCATGATAGATGACGCTATTTCTGTTCGATTGCTTGTTTCGGTTTTTGATTGATAGAGGGCGCTTCCATTTGTTTTTCATTCATTTTCGACATATTAAAAAAGACGGCTAAAGTCTTTGTTTTATAATTATAATAAACTTGCTTAATAATGAAGAACTGATGGGTGTACAACCTCCCTTGCTTTCACTACTGACAAATCTCTTGCTTTTTTGCTTATCTATGTAAGTAATTTTTGATTTGAATCAGTATGGCTGTTTGTTTGTATAATTTTGTATGTTTGTTTTGTAGATTTTTAGTATCCTGGACATATTTTTCACCCCCTTTTATTTGCCTTTTTCAGTGGTCTGAAGATGCAGACAATTTAAGTCTGTGAAACCGGTTACCAAAAAAAAAGTTATAGGAAACATAGACTATTTATCGCCCTATTTTTTACATTAATTAAAAAATATAGGGTGGTCAAAACAGCTGACAAAAGCCAAAAGGACCTTAATCATCTCGTCGCGTGATGTCACATAAAAACGTGTACAGAGTGAGGCAAAATACTAAAGCAAAAAAGGCCTTAATAATAACATAATTTTGACGTACAGACTGGAAAAAGGGTCTTGCGCGTCTCAACAGCAAAAAAATTTTATTGCTATAAGATTCAAAACAATTTTAAGTCGAAACTACCAGGGCGAGACAATCTACGTAATAAATCTCCCAATCTCAAAACGACCTTCTAGAGACAGACAATTTTCAGTTTAAATACCCGAAAGTGAATAAAAAAATTACAACTCACATAAAAACAAAGCAAAAAAATGCATTCTCACCACGCAGAATTCGGAATATCCCAAAGGGCACTGTCACAACCTTCTAAAGCTTACAAGCCCTGTGCAAACATGTGGCAACGCCGCAGCGGGACGGTTCAACGGGTCTATGCAGTATAGAGCAGTCTGCACTTTGGCTTAGTTTATCTTTTGTAATAAATGTCCAACGGTCTGTTTAATTATACTTAGATACATGTGTGAACTTTGTTTCAATAAAAGGGTACCTGTAAGTAGGGACGTTTGTTTAACAGACAATAAGCAGTAACATGTAACAAAAAAAATAAAAAATGGATAGGTGTCGACAAATAATATAGTAAATTTGGGCAAATAGAGGGGACTACATTTTGCCGTAAGTCGAATTTTGGTGAGAATTTTTTGCAAAGTGCGCCATCAGGCAAATGATGATTACCTATCTTCCCTTATGGTTAAATTTTTATAAAAATACAAACAACAAACGAACAGAGAACGGCATATTGTGAAGGACAGTAATCTCTTCTGACTGAAATGGCAGTTAGGGTCAATTTCAGTAGATAGGCTATGTTGGTACGAGCGCAATTTCCCCATGTATTTCTTATGGGGGCTAAAACGTGGTCAAAACGTGACCAAACTTACCCCCTCCACTCCCAAACCACGCCCCCCCAGCCAATCGCACCGACTCTGAACCCTGCCGAAGATGTCCGAGTCCAGCGTCTTAAGACATGTACGTGTATTTTTACAATGTAGCAAGTTTCCGGAGTTAACTCTAAACAAAAGTATCTTGTTTCGAGAATCAAATAAATGTAATGTCTTGCTGAAACTAAAAACTAGTTTTCCGCTTTTATTTTTCTACTAAAAATGAATGCATTGCTATAAGCCGTGTAAAAATGTCGTAATTTTATATAATTATTATGCCTAAAAACAACATGTCTCTTCTCGTCCAATTAGTTGATTTTAAGAATGAAAAGTGTTGGATCCTATATAATTTCGTTGCCCGCTGGAAGACCCAATTTCTTTTGATATATTATCAAGCATCTTAGACCATTTTCTCTAAAACAGAAATGTAAAAACGGTGATATGCCAAAAATAATTATAAAAATAGAGTAGAAAATGTAATTGCTAGCTTAATTTGTGAAGCTTAGCTAATACAACACGTGAGATCCCGTTACTTGCTCCTGTTTCATATAAGATCGCATTTTTCGACCTGTCTAGGCAGTTACAATCGTTGCAAATTAAAAGAGTATAAGTAAATTAATTGATAATCAAAGTCGAAATATATTAAGTCAATATTGGGCAATATTTAGATTTTTCAATGTTAGATCCTGTTAAATAGTTTATATTTAGTTCGCATTTACTAGCAGCTCAAAAAACGAGATGTTGTTGGGACACATTTTTTTTAACCGGCGGTGTGACGTCATACTTTGGATTTTTATATCCTGGTTTTATTAGAACTCTAGTAACAGTCTAGCATTTTTATTATCATGATACTATATTTCCGCAATATTTTTCCATAAAAAATGTGTTCAGTTCAAATTGAACTTTCTGGGACGTTTCACGTTTACCTTAAAATTTCAATGTGTAAACAGCTCCGGACACAGTACTTTTTCCATAGAAATCTAGCAAATTTTCGTGGACACTTAAACCAATTAACGGGACCTCTTTTTCACGATTTTTCAACTGTTTTTTTAGCATTTTATACCATTGAAAAAAATCTAAATTTATCATGCGTGATTGTTGGAGGGTTTTGACTACCAAACTAATATTATCTGGCATCATTATAGATAACCAAGCTACCTCTATTTGCAACGTTTTGGGGACGGGTTGCTGGGTGGAATTTTAAACAGGAAACGCGTTGTACAAAATCCGATTTTGCAGCTAGTCTTTCAACTTGATAATCGTGTGACGGGATATTTTTAAAAACTAGTAAACTTTGCACCTCTTATATTTTAGTCAAGTAATTTAAAACAGGGCCTGGCTTTCTCGGAATTGAAGAAATTTTACTTACCTAGATGGTTATAAACTCAACTAAAAATGGTTAATTTATGCCCCAAATTTAATGTCCACTTTCCTTTTGAGCAGTCCTATTCTCTAAATATAGGAAGATATGAGGATTTTTGATACATCCTTAGGTAATGTAGTCAAGAAAATGTATACACTCATATGTATCTCATATCTATTCTTTATTACACTTTTCCTACAAATTTTTTATCGCCAGTACCGATGAGATCAGCGTGCTCGTTTCATAGGCGCTTATTCCGACAAAGAGAAAGTACTTTTTTCCGAGTAATTACATCACGTACATATTGCAAGCTAGTATTTTTTCTATAGGTGTTAGGTTTTTATTAGTTGCGAGTCTCGACATGTCTCGGCGTCGCGGACGCAAAAATACGCAGCCAGAGGTGGTAGCAAAAATCCATGTATGGCCGCGGCTAAAGGTCGACAGGGCTTAATTATGATTTAGGGTTTTTATTAGTTGCGAGTCGTGACATGTCGCGGCGTCGCGGCTGGGTCAACGATCGGCGAAAGCCGAGCACCTTCGGCAGGGTTGGGAGCAGGGGCGAAGGTCGCTGGACTCGGACATCTTCGGCAGGGTTCAGAGTCGGTGCGATTGGCTGGGGGGGCGTGGTTTGGGAGTGGAGGGGGTAAGTTTGGTCACGTTTTGACCACGTTTTAGCCCCCATAAGAAATACATGGGGAAATTGCGCTCGTACCAACATAGCCTATCTACTAATTTCATAATACATCCAACTAAATTATCTTTTGACTTTAACATTATTAGGTAAAGAAACTTTTGCAACAATACTGAACAATCGTTGGATTGTTAGAAAGCTCCTTTAATTTTAAAGGGTACTTTAGTTTGTCTATGCAATTGGACCTTAATCATTTTATTCTTAAATTTTCGTCCTTTGGAAAGGCCAAAACGAACACAAGTTTACCGCTTGCCGTCAAGCAGAGAAAACCTAGCTACTTCAAGTTATTATTACGATTTGACTTACAGCCAATTATATAACTAAGTTCTAGCTTCCCTCGACGGTTCTGGGCATCTTGAGGCTTGAAATTGCAAAGGAACGATTCTTTACTTCGAACTTTTAGAGAAATGTTTCATTTTTCACAAACAAAACAATTTTATATGTCGCCAGCACTTCGGGCTGTCTGTTTCTACCCAGAGGCACACTGCCTCGTCGTAGCAATCTGGCGACAGTAGTGATAGATGGTTTCTGGCCCAAAATGGCCGCCAAGGTCAAGGTCGTTTGTTTGTTGCGAAGTCGCGATGGGGCGTTCAAGGTCAAGGGGCGGGGTTTCCTAGAATAGCTTCAAGGTTAATTTCCGAGAATCGCTTCAAGGTTTCTGGGAATTTCGGTTCAAGGTCAAGGGGCGTGGTTTCCGAGAATCGCTTTCAAGGTGTCTGGGAATTTCGGTTCAAGGTCAAGGGGCGTGGTTTCCGCGCTTTCAAGGTTGAATCGCTTCAAGGGGGTGGGGCTTAGAGGTCAAAGGTCAAATTGCGCCAGAGTGGCTCTGATAATTTTGGTGGTCTCCATTTCCTAGAATCCCCCCTCCACCCCTCTAGCTTTTTTAAAAGGTATAGTTTGCTGTTTGGAGTTCAGTAGCCGAGTTGAGATGGCTCGCAGCAAAGAAATGGATTTGAAAACCATCAACAAAGTTGGTTGCTTGTCTCAGAAACTGACGGTAAAGTTGCCGGAATTGGATGAAGGTGTGCCGATGAAAATTCTCTGTGGCAAAGTGGTGCAAACAACGTTTGGGGAGACCGTTTTGCTTGAGTTGGAGCATGGTGTCGTATTCTTGCCGGGCAGAGTGACGGAGGTGTTCAAGCCGTGCATCGAACATTTTTACAGCGAAAAATATTCGCTGGTTTTCAAAGGACAACTGGATATGGGAAAAAACCACAAGGCCAATCAGTTCGAAATAGTGGCCGGGAGAAAACGTGGGGGAATTAAAGTGGGGGAATTAACATGGGGGGTTAAAGTGAAGAATTATGTACTTCAAATAAATACTCTTGCTGTAATTTGTGTTTTAATCTGTTTATAGAAAAATCATGTGAATGTTCAGAAAAACCAAGGTCCCTAAAAAAACTAAGGGCCCTTAAAAATATCTCAATTCTTAGAAATAGTACCTGTAATCATTGGAATAAAAAACATATTTAAATGTTAGAATGTCGTAATTCTTTTAATAAAGGAACAAACATCACCCAATGTAATTTATTATGAGTAACATAGCATTGAACGAAACTGTTTAACCGTTGTCGTAAATAAAACAATCATCCTAATTCTATTTACCGCGAATTAAACAACGAAATTGGTTGCGTATACATATCACAGCGCCCAGCAAGCGACCTTGCATATTTCCAGCCGCCGCCGACCTCGCTGGCTCGTTTGACGCAAGCCTAAAACCTCGCGCGCTTGATGTACAGGGTGTTCCCATATATTTTGACCCACCCCTAAAGCCTTTATTTTTCCAGTTAGAAAAAAATTACTTAAATGAAAGTTGTAGGTTTTTTCCGAACCGCTAGGATCTGTTACTAGATGAAACAAATGAGCGTCGCAAATTTATGAAAAAAAATATAAACTTACTTTTTTTAATGGAACACCCTGTATATTTGTTGATTTTTGAATTGCACGCATTTTTCCGATTCAAACAATATAAATATGTTATATGTTTGCTCTAAGCACTCGCATAATATTCCAAATTGCAGATAAATACGATCTTTATATTTAATCAAGGTTGCCATGGAAAAACATTTCAACTTAGGCAAGAGCATTCCTGTCAATCCATTATTTTTGGGACAATACACCTTGGTACTCTATAACTTTCATGTAAGTAATTTTTTTGTCTAACTTGAAAAATAAAGGCTCTAGGGGAGGGTCAAAATATACGGGAACACCCTGTACAAGCCGGGCGTAGTCTACCGCTTGAATTCAGCGACCCGCGCTCGTCTAACGCCACACGCCGTCTACAGCGGCGACCCGGCTTTAGTCGGAACGCGTTCGGCAAAGTTAGGCGGCCGCGGTGGCGGTAAAATCCGCGCGGCTGGCGTGGCTCGGGAATCAACATCTGGGAGTTACTTCGTACTACAATTAAAATAAAAACTTTTGCTGTAATTTGTGTTTTATTAATCTGTTTATAGAAAAATCAATCTGTGATGTAAGGGTCCTAAAAAAAAACTGAGGGTCCTTAAAACAAAGATTCTAAAAAAGAATTACTGTAGAAAATATCTCCTACTTCTTTTAATAAAGGATCATCACCCAGTATTCACTACATCGAAACTGGTAAATAAAACAATTCTTAGTATGAATTCCAAACTTTATTTGCTGCTAACTAAAAGAAAACTGGTAGCGTAGTGATCCGCGTGGTCCACGTCGGCCATGTCCATGTCCAAACAATTATCTAGCGACCCAGGCCGACGATCCCGAAATCGGCATCGCCTGGGACAATGACTCACAGAATCTCTCAAATTAACTTCATTTTATCTTAATTTGCTATGCATAGTTAAACAACGGTAGCATAATCATTTAAACGGTGTGACAATATATGCAAAGTCCTCACATTTCCCATTCTCTACACTCTACGACCTTGTAAAAACCGTTGCTGAACAACAACATAAATTGTTGCTGTTAATAATGTACCAGCATTCATATTTCTGTAGCATCATTAAGTAAGCCAAGCTTTCATTAGACCGGTACCGCATCTCTTGGTCCCCGCCGGTAAAAGATGTTTATATAAGCTATATACATTTGCGCTCCTCGGCAGGCAGATCCAAATTACGTGCGGTAATTATATCTAGGCGGCGCTTGGGTAAAACGGACTGAAATCGTCGCGCGACCGATATTATAATTAACTGGTGTCAAGTATCTTACACAGCATCGCGTTTTACTTTATAAAGTATTCGCTTATATAGCTTATATTTAGTTAAAGCAACATACTCTGTATATGAATAACCGACATTTCAACCGCGGCACTTTATGACTAATCAGTTCTGTGTAATTTATACCAATTTAAATATTTGCGGGCTACATGCGGGTGTTTTAAACGTCTGAATTAAAGAGCAGTCCAGATTTTAAGGTTTACTTAGCCGGACCTCGGTGACCAGTCGAGTTTTATATTCGGCTATACGCTCACCTTAGTAATACAAACACATTTTGTTAGAGGCAATAATATATGACACAATCGAATGAATTCATAATAACATGTATGCTTAACCGATATACCGACATAGTCGCCATAATTTGAATTTGGTAAGCATATAAATGGGTATCTCGTTTAAGGAACAAAATAAGACAAGTAGATTAAAAGTAGTTTTATTTTAAACAGAGGTATTATCTACAAGGTTATTTAATAACGAAATTATCATTTTATAATCCTTCACTTTGGCAGATGGCCAGTGAACGGAGTCTGGTCCACAATCCCATCCAAGAATGGCTTCTGAATCCTCTTCATATTTTTTTATATTCTTTTGCAACCATTTTAGAATATACATTTGATGCTCATTATGTATAGGCTGAAATTTATAGGTTAATTTCATATCATTTAGTGCCTTTGTAAAATCCCTCAAATTCTGATATCTTGCAAGATAAGCGGCCGCACATATAAAATCGTCAATGCATTTCATTAAATCCCTAACTAACTTGAAGTTAAGTTCTTAGTAGGATAGAACAAAACACTCGTTTGGGATAATAAAATCTGATTTTTGTGGTATATAAGTCATTGAATTACCGCGGCAATACTGGAAGTACACTCTGTGTGAGGCAAGATACGCCTCAAAATCAATATTTACAAAGTCACTCATATTTACGAATATGCATGTCCACAATGAATTCTAAGTTATATATATATATAGTCAGTTCCCCTCCACCAAATTTTTTTTACATGATAACTTTGAAAGTATAAATAGACATCAAATGTCTTATTAATTTTAAAAGAGTCCAAAATGCAAATAAGACAACAACGAAGCTCTCTCCCTATTGAAAACTTAGACGTTGCAGATATAGGGATTAGACAGACATCTAAGCATGGTAAACTGTTTCCAGAGTCTGTTAGAGCTGCTTTTATACGACCTAGCAACTGTGGCAAAACAAATGCCCTTTTAAGTATAATATTTAATAAGAATGGTCTTAAATTTGAAAATATTTACGTTTATAGTAAAAGCCTATACCAACCAAAATATCAGTTACTTCAGGATGTCTTAAAAAAAGTTCCTAAAATCGGATATTTTCAATTCAAAGCTAATGATGATGTTATAGACCCATCTGAGACCTTGGAAAATTCAGTTTTTATTTTCGATGATGTGAGTTGTGATAAGCAAGGTAAGATACGGAGTTTTTATTCGATGGGACGGCACAAAGGCGTTGATGTCGTATATCTTTGTCAGACTTACTCGAAAATAAGTAAACAGCTGGTCCGCGACTACTGTAATGTCATTGTACTATTTCGACAGGATGACATTAACCTACGTCATATTTTTGATGAGCACGTGTCTCCCGATTTAATTTACGATCAATTTAAAGTTATGTGTAGCGAATGCTGGAATAATGCTTACGGTACTTTAGTAATCGTAAAAGACTTTGAGTTAAATAATGGGCGATATAGAAATGGTTTTTATAAGTATATAAAGCTGTAACTCAGCTAGATTAACTAACTTTGAATCGTGCCGTTAACAACGCAAGATCAAATATTTAAAATGCAGCGTGCAAAGAAAGTCAGTGAGCTCACTCGCGCTGTTAGAAAAAAGTATGTGGCACTCAAATTAGGTAAAATTGAAGAAGACGAATCGATTAAAAAATGTTCACACTAGTTACGCAATCTCCGAGCAAAATCAAACTACCTAATATCGCAAAAATGAAATACAAAAAAGAAGAGCCGGAAAGCCCACAGTTAAAAAATGAGGTTGATTTTCTCGATTCCGATGCACAAAATAGTGAGCCTGAAGATGTTTCCTATCCTAATATAGCGCAACAATATATACAAGACCATCGTGATAATTCAAAGAAAATTGATAAAGTATATGGTCCCGTTTATGACGCATCTCAATCAAAATTTTTGCTAGCCGGTAAAAATATTGATTTTGATAGTAAATAATTGTTAAGGGAATGAATTTTGAGGGAACTTCGGGACTATACGATTTGATTTTTTATAATGATCCAAAATACACAGAAGAAGATTTTGCAAAATATATCGAGATTTTAAAATTAACTGGGGCACATCTTGATACCAGAGGCAAATTAAAAAGCGCGAAAGAATTAAGGTATATTAAAATTATTAGGCCCATTTTCAAACCAGGAAAATCTCCAGCTAAACCAAAAACACGTTCGGGTACTGGTATGCATTTAATTTACAATAAAAAACCAGTCGAGTATATTGATTGGGATGGTGTGAATGAATTAGTGGATAGATTAATTCTTCTTATTGCTTCTAAAAATGCTGGAAACACCTCTCACGATAATGAAATAACCGAGACAGAATTAAAAGAGGCTCACATCAGTTTGTAATATAAATACAAGTACATGTGTTATCACCATACACAACATGAGTGTCAATAAGTTTGGTCAGTATTCAAGAATTTATTCACGGCCAAGTATTCACACAGGCGGTTTAACTTTTACTCATGAAGGTCATATAGATGCGAGAAATTTAAAAATCAGCAATCTTAAGGCTCCGAAAGCATTAGGTGACGCAACTAACAAAAAATATGTCGATGATTCACTTTCTGAAGTAAAAAAAGGCTTACAGTCACATATTGAAATCCAAGAAAAACAACTGCGTGAAATTTTGTATAGAATAAGAGTTCTGGAATATCAAAAACATAATGAAAGCAACGAAAACAAAGCATAGTAAAGAAAATATTCAAATTGTGAATGAATTACACAGACGAGCATTGAAAAAATACCCTCGTCGTCGGACCATTATTAAAGGATTGGATGACCTCTGGTAGGTTGACCTCGCCCAGTTAGATCAATATACAGCTCAAAATAACAAATTTAAGTTTATTCTTGTAGTAATTGACTGTTTTTCCAAGTACGTTTGGTGTGAAGCCCTTAAATCTAAGACTGATGAAAAAGTGACAAAGGCCTTTGATAAAATACTGAAAAACTCTCAACGGCATCCACGAAACTTGCAAAGTGATCATGGAAAAGAATTCCACAACTCCCATTTTCAAAATCTCATGAAAAAGTTTAAAATTAATCATTATAGTACATTCAGCATAACAAAATCAGCAATAGTGGAGAGGGTTATACGTACGTTAAAGGAACGATTGTTTAAATACTTTAGTCTAAATGGCACATATAAGTGGATTGATATATTATCTACAATTGTTGATAAATACAATAACAGAAGATATAGAACTACTGGAATGAGGCCAAAAGATGTAAATAAAAGTAGCGAGGCTGCTTTACTAAAAACCTTCAGCTATCCTACAGTTTTTAAAAAGGGTGATATGGTTCGCATCAGCAAAGCCAAGCATATTTTTGAGAAGGGCTACACCCCTAATTGGAGCACGGAATTATTTAAGATTGTTAAAATTCAAAAAACTACTCCCATAACTTATTTGCTTGAAGATGTGCAGGGGAACCCGATAAAGAGCGGCTTTTACAGCGAGGAATTGCAAAAAGCTGCAAATCCAAATGTTTACCTTGCGGAGAAAGTTTTAAGAAGGAAGAGGGATAAACTGCTGATTCGCTGGTTGGGTTTCGATAAAACACATGACTACTGGATAAGGGCCACAGATGTAGTTTGACACCATGAGTGAATCGGGGTACAACACTAGCAGCGAACATAACGAGGTTAGTCGTGTTTTGAATGGTTATGATGAAGCGGTCCACAATGAAAAGCAGCTATTGCTAAGTACCCAATTTGTGTTAAAGCCGGAAAATCTGTATGTGATAAACTGTGGACTCAGCCCCCTACGATTCTTCAAACCAGCAGTGCAAATTATAAACCTGTTGGATCTGTCAACTTCTATATCCATGGACCGTTCCGTATATCCATGGTTCCAGTTTACAGTGGAATTAAACAAAATCCTTGAAAAATTGGGTGAAGATGTTGCAATACTACCAAAAGAATTCAGCTCCAATTTGAAATTGAGCGTGTACCCTAGTATCGACTATATGATGATTGTGCTTTCTAAAGGGGATATTAATTTTTATTTCACTGCTTCTGATGTAATGGAATTGCTTACAATTAATTGTAAAATTAACCTCAAAAATTAATTTAATATTAAACTATAACTTTTTGGATTTTTATTATAACATGTGAAGTGAAGGATTTGTTATTAAAATATAACTATAATATAAATGCTATAGATATTATAAAATCCCTATGTACTCTATCAGATAATATTAATGTATACTGTATTTTTGAACTTCTCTCATTCAATGAGAACTTTGTTTTAGCTGATTTGTATAGGAAGAAGTTTTATTAAGTAAAAAACACACAAAGTTAATAAATCTTTTATAATACTGAAAACATTATGAGCAAATGAACGAATAGTGCATTGGGTAGCGGTCTTTTCTTTTTTCTTAAATAGGCAATTTACATAATCATCGAAAGTTAAATATTTCTTAACAACACCATTCTTAGTCCCCTTTGATTTTTTAATACATTGCTCGCCTTCAATCAGAAACGTGTACATTTTTCACCTAAGGCCGACAAAGTGAGTCATTATTTTTCCATTAAGTTCATCTTTCATAAGTCTCGCTTTATAACTTCATCGTACACGTCATCACATTTTAATTCATAAATTAAGCTATCGGTGCCCGTATAAAGTAGTTTGCACTGGTCAGTTGAATATTTTTGCAACATTTAGTCGCAATGGAAATTATAAACACATGTCTTTGAGATATCGAGTATCGCCATCCCGATGTACAGGGGCTTTGTAAATACGATTTCAGTTTTATTTAGTTCAATAGCAACTAAATCTGTATCAAAAATTAATCGACTGTAAAAAGCTGGGCTAGCAATTAAGTTCTTGGCTCCGTACCTACCTTCCCATTTTCTAACTAATTTTACATTTCTATGTTTGCGAATATTTTCCATGGTGTTACCGTATACGGCATTAACCATAAATTTAATTACTGTTTTTTCAAAATTAAACTTAGCTTTTGTCCTCAATTCTGTATTAAATTTAATGTAAGGAGCTAGCCAGGCAGACTGACTAAATTTTAAAACCCATTGGAAGTTACCGTAAGGAAGAAATTCCCCCATTGCCCACCCGTATAAATTATTTACATCCAGATAAAGTAAGTTTTTGGAAGGATTGTTAGGATCATAATTTTTCATGTATTTGTTGTTTGCTTCAGAATATCTATTACAACATTGACTTACCCCCCTCTCTCCCCTTTCTCAAAAAACATTAATATATCAATATCTTGAAAGGTTTCTAATCGACGCCCCGTATATTTAAGCATACAGTCCCAAGTATATCCCGGTAAAGTGTAGTACCAAGCCGGATCCAAGCCATAATTCTTTATACAAGTTTTCCTAAAGTTCTGCTATATATCGGTAAGGATCATAATGTCAGTCTTGAGATATAGGTCACTATATTCACCTTTGAATGTTAAAAATATTAAATTTATCCCAAACTAACTGAGCATGTCTGTAATCGCTTTGACTAATGTGAGTATCGTTTAACTTGTTATAGAATTGATCGACTGGTGGTAAACACTTCTCATTAAGTTTATTTATGTCATCGATGTAATCATAACAAAATACCCCCTTTTTGGTTAACAGATCTAGATTGTTGGAAGATACATCACTAAATTCCTTTTGGGTATTAATAAAGTCCCCTTTATTGAGATGATGCTAATGATGCTAATGTATCCAAAGATAAGCCTAAAAATTTAAAGGAGTCGATGAATCTAAATTTAACTTCTGTATCGGTGTCAGAAACTGTAAAACTAATATATTTTTCCTTGTTTATTGGAAGCAATGTCACATTATGCTTTTTAGCAAGATCTCTTATAATAAAATGACTGTCGTACCCACTAAAGTTGTGAAATACTATCGGTACTACAAAGGAATTTCTGTAATTTAAGTTACACGCTTGGTGTGCGTATCCGCGAAAACGTGATGTCATATGATCATGATCACGTACTATTATATCGTTAGAATTAAACGGTTTTTCACATATGTGACACGTAGCAGTTGCATTTTTTAAACTTATAGATTCACTCATTGGCTCATTATTTTTTTTAACTGAGCAACAGAGAGTGCTATATTTTCCATTTCATTTGCAAACCAAGACATGCAATCACTGCCACGGTAACTCTTATAGAAAGATAATGTATCATCATAATCACATTTAAAATAGTAGCCTGCGCTAAACGCTTCATGTTCTTGATACCTAGCGGTTTTTATACATTGAGATTCATCATAAGGTTTTAGGACTGATTCGAAATCAGCATAAATAATAAATGGTACCTTTTCCTTATTGATATAATTTTTAAATTCCATATACTTATTTTTCGGAAAGGAGACTTTGCAGTTGTTTATATCTCGACAATATTCAATGTGTTCGTTTAACTTTTCTTGGGATGAGTAATAATTTAAGCATCTATCACAAACAAACATCTTACATTTATGCTTTGTAGTTTGGGATTTTATTAATCTTGATAAATTTTTAATCCAACAGTAGTGGTAATTGATTTCGGTTGTTGATTCATCGATAGGGAGAGCTTCATGTTCACCGACTTTTGGAAAATATGTGTCCTGAACTAGAAGTAAATTTGCATGTTTTTCCATTTTGTTTTTAGTTAGACGAGCTGGAGAAGTTCTAAATGTGCTTGATTTATCTTCATTTGACACTAACTCTAGGACATACACATTTACCGATATATTATTCAGTTTTTCGAATTTTGCTATTTGACTTAGAGTTACAGGAAATTCAAGGCCATCTAGGTTTAAAACGGTTGAAGGGTGGGGATATGAGGATGTACGGTATGGTTTTCCAACGGGTGGATATAGAGCTGATACAATACTCCAAGCAAAACAAAGATTATCATCATTTTGAATGTTAATACGCGCTTTTTTTAGATTGTATTGATTCCGGAAGGTTTATGTAAGATCTACCACCGTTTCCCATCTCTACCTTGTTTATATTAACTTCCAAACTTAAGATTCTGTGAAGAGTCCAACCGGACTCCTGATGTTCGAATGACTCAATGGCAGCTAAAATTGTTTCAATAATATTGCTTTCAAACCATTGTTTTAACTATGTTCCTTGATCGATTATTTCATTGTTTGTATTAAAATATTTATTCTCAAGTATCTCCTGATCTCCAGATGTTTTAATAAATTCTCCACAAAAGACAGCATTTACTTTAATCTTAAAATCATATTAATGCGAGTCTTAAAAACAAAAAACGCATCTTTAAAAAACTGCAGAATATCTATGTGCTTTAAATTAATTATAACACCCGTGCGTATACGATTATTAAAAATTGATTTTATATCCTCCCACTTTACCCTATCGCTTCCACTTTCCCGCTTACGTTGACCTGTTCCAACGTGTTGTAATTTTTTTAAGTACACTTTAAATCGTTTCAAATGACTCAAGTTAGTTTGCAATTTAATCCGAGCGCCATGATTACAGTCAGCATTTTTCAATGCCTTATGAACTAACCGGATGTTTGAATTTATCATTTTTTCCAATGCACTAAAGTAGCATCAGAGTTATTAATAAGCGTAAACACTTTTTCAAGAGTTTTAATAATGTCATCACTTTCCGTCCCGATTTCTGCTGACATCTTAAGATATGTGAGTATGAAAAAGCAATCAGACAAAACCGAGAAGGTTATAACTTAAATAGTAGAGTTTTCTTTCCACTCCTTTCTTCAAGTTGAAATACAATAACGAGTTCATTTATTTCTCCAGTGAAATTTACACCTTAAAATTGAGACGTTCTTTAATCGACTAAATCAGAAATCGTTGATTAAACCATTCATGAAGGCTCAACGTATAGAAATTGGACAGGAGCTTCAAGTATTATCGTTTAGAAGAGTTTGCACACAGTATACAGAAAGAATTTCTGTGGAAGTTTTTACATTTTACACCGTGCTACCGCAAAGATTTACAGACAAATTCACTACGCAACGAATTATAGAATTAAATAGGGAAATTGAGCGTGGACAGAAGGTGTTTTTAATGATCCTTGAACCAACAGAAGGTAGAACCACGAATTTTGAATTTTCCCTTGAAGAATGAAAACTTCTGTTGATATTAGACTGTTGAGTATGTACAATAGAAGGAAACTTCAAATGTATTTGAAATCTCTAGATGAGTTAAAGTGTAAGATTGAAATGTATGAGATAAATAAGAAAATTTTTAATATTAATTTAAATTCAATAAAAAGTGTTGAAAAGTGAGTGTTGTTTTTTTTTTCACCTGTATCATGTATAAAGAAAATGAAAGTGTATACTTACCTTTTTTTTTTCTTATCACTTCTTTCCTTTCAGATAATATCAAAGTTTCAAAATGTTGTCGTTTTACTTTTTGCTTAGACACTGATCACTTGAGTTCTTTTTAATGAGATTTAAGTTTCAAAATGTGTTTTTAGGTTAAGTAATGACAATCAAAATTGGTAAATTATATGTTTATTAGGGAAATATAATAATTACATATCAAAATCAAAAAATTCTTGAAATTTTGTCATGAGACTGTTGGTTTGGGTTTCTTCTCGCGTTAATCTATCCATATTTTGTAGGATATTTTTCTTCCTGGCTTCCAGTTTGGTTAGCTGCTCTTTGAGAGAATTTCTCTGCACCTTTATATCGCTGATCTTCCTTTTACAGAAGACGTTTGCGTGTCCTTTAACTTTGTGTAAATAGCTTGTTGGACTTTGCCCCCGGATTTGCTGTGTGTTGAAGAACTCTTCGTTACCTCCAACAGTCGCGTCACTGATGACACTTATGTTGTCCTCCTCCCTCACCGATTGCAACAGGGACATATTTTTCCCCTTGCCTTTGCCCCTCCTTGCTGGTGTTGGATTCTTTGAAGTAGATGGTTGAGATGCGGGTTCGGGTTGGGTTTGTTGCCCTCCAAGTAAGGTAAATAAATCAACATCACCATTATCTTGATTCAATGGCTGTAACAAAGAGAAAAAATCTGAGTATATTTTTGTTTGATTTTTCAAATTAATACTGAATTATGAGCAAATGAACGAATAGTAGCGATCTTTTCTTTTTTCTTGAATAGTCTTTTTTTCACATCTCATATTCCAAATAACCAATAACAAATCACTTCAACTAAATGAGAAAATAATTTAAAAAATCACTAAATGAGACATAAAAATTGTTTAAAGATAAATAATATTTTTCATTGAACTTACAGTTATGATAATGTCTTGTAGTATATTAGCCCCACTGCACTGCATGATGTCAAGTTTCACGAATTACTAATGCTGGTCACAGAACTGAAGAAAATTTTAGTTGAGAGCCAAGATATTATTCTTGAGGGGACACCCAAGACCCAATCGAGTGTGTCGAAAAGCCTACCACACCAATCCACATAGTGCATTCGCTTTCCTCGTCTAACGACAAGGCGTGGTTCCCACAAAGGGGCTGGGCTTATCTCCTTGAAGGCTTGCTGCGCATGTGCACGTGGGTGGAGCTAACCAGAATTCCTGCTCCTCGGGCATGCAAAATCGCTGATTTCAATGTTTACAAAATGCAGATGGCTGACCCTGAGAATGTTTTGAGACAAACAAAATCAGCTCGTCAGTTGAATGTTTAGAAAACACAGATGGCTAATCCTGAGAATGTTGATGTGATCTCACATGTTGGCCTGCTTTTATAAGTAGGATGTTTAAAAAACACAACTGGGATATTTTCAACGAATGACCGTCAGAATACTGGGGAGCTGACAAAAAATGAAACTACTTTTATTTTCATAACAAGACTATACAAATACTATAGCTCCACAATTGTTGTTAGTTTTTTAATCCATTGATTTTCTACCAACTTATGGATTAATTTAATCATCCATTTTAAAATCAAGAGCGAGGAACATGTGGCAATAAAATAAACCACGCTTTCTAGGGATTGACCTATTGTAACTTGCTGCAGCTCATTTAACGTTTTAGAAATTGGTGTAACCCACTCTGTGTCAGCAACTGTACCATTTTCAAATATCATTCGAAGTTTATACTGTTTGATATTACTTGGTATCTTTGTCATTACAACTTCATCAGTGGTAGTTGTAGGAGTTAATGAAATGCAATTTAATGAATCATCCATACAAATAGCAACATCGTTTACGTCAAACGGTTTATAGACAAAATGCTAATAAAGGCCTTTATTTAAGTAAAATCTTACAACTTTTAGTAATCGATTAAGTATTTTACTAACCAAGAATATAATTTTTCACAATTCCTAAAGCTACACATCCATTTTTTATTTTCATTGTGGTGGAGGCACATCGGAATGTCTTTTTCAAATAGCGGCATCTCTATCCAATTGTTTTGCAAATTTCCCACATCAACCACTTTATTGTTGATTATTTCACGTAGAAAACGTTCTTTTTTTATGTCCCTTTACGTAAACTATGTGGATGTCTAGTAGAGTAGTTTGCAGTATTTCAACCAATTTGTTGTACTCAACATGTCCACTCGAATATTTTATCCCCAGAAAATTTTCTTCCATAACTCGCACATGCCTCTTATTTAAATTGTTAAGAGATAAAAAAAACTTTTTGGGGGAGCTATAACCATATATGCATCACTTGCCCATTAATTTTAATTGTCTATTCCTTGGGATAAAACTCATTCTCCACCGAGAAACCTTGAATGTCTATTACAGCAATCTTCATCTTAACTTAGTTCTCGAATAAAACTGTTGGTATGATGCTGATGTCCCTGCATTTATATCCGGGATCTGTTTACATCATACAGCTTCTGACAGTTTCGCTCAACGGTAAATACTCCAAGACTCTGTCATGGGACGATGATGCAATATGCACGAGTCTTATCTGGAAATCCTTGAGAGCTCTCAATATCCAATTTAACATCAACAGTGCTCATTTTAATTGTTTCATTGCGATGTGAGCAGTCGATAACGAACAGCGTCGCCCGGTCTAAGTCAGCATAATTAAGTAGTGGGTACTTATCGCGCGTATTTATAAAGCTTGGGTAGAAGTCTCTGTAGTTATTGTAAACTTCCAAGTAATCCCTATTGAAATCTTTCCGCAAGCGTTCAAACGGAAAGTATTCGCCGTTTGTTATAAGGCGGACGTCGGAAATATTTACATGATCAAAGTACGTTGGGTCGGTTTTTGAATTTTCTTTGCGGTCGGTCTGAAAACCAACAATAACAAACCTTGGGCTTTCCACTGTGGCAGAGGTTTTAACGGACCATATTTCTTTGGTTGCATGTACGGTGAGATGAGGTAATTCATGTAACTCCCATTTGCGAAACGGTATCAAGATGGGTTTGTTACTCTTGAGGGCTTGCAATAAGTTATACTTAATTTTATCGTTTGGTATTATATGTTTTACTTTCAGCTCGATGTTAGTAATGACTACTCCAACCGTTAGATCTGGAGTTGTATCGGGTGTTTGTTTCAGCAATATAGAGTTTTTGTCATTTCGAGCTCTAGTTAACCGTATTGTTTGTTTACCAGAAATTGCATGTTGGTAATCGTTAAAGATGCCAAACAAGTGGAACTCTAAAACTGAACGTTGAATCTTTATTCAAAATGATTTTTTTCCCGGGGTACCACCAACTCGAGGTGTGTTTTTCATCGGTGGGGTTGTAGCAAAGATACGCTCTGATACTGCTTAAAATGCCGGGGTCCCTCACAGAATCCACTTCTTGTCCGTTAAGTTCGTAAGATATAGAGTCGAAGAAGAAAGCCGCTGCATTATTGACTAATTCGCAAGTGCCTTCCCCTTGGATAGGTTTTATTTCTCCTTTAATGAAAATTGCGGCATCGTACATTAACAGCCAAGCATCTCCCTGGTTAATTGTTATTTCAATGATGTAATTAGTCGAATACATTTGGTGTCAACGACATTATATCCAAGTGACTTTAAAATATTTATGCTTTTAGGTTAGGCGTCAGGTTGCGAGGTTGACACTTGTGAGGTTCAGGCGAGAGTGTGTTTATAAAGTGATTTAACTCACTTTTATATGTGAGGCCCTCACCGAAAACTAGACCCATTACAAAGGTTTTACTTCTAATCTCACAATTATTTCTTCTCCACGGAAATTTACTAACTGAAAATTTTGATCCAAAATCTATAAGGTTATATTATTTATTTCCCGTTTAGTGACAGGTAAGTAAAGTAGGTTTCTGGGGTTTCGTCTATGGCGTCCCCCGGATTACATTCAGGAGAAAACTCGTAAATAGTATGAGTAGGTCTGTTGTTATAGTAAGCTCCAGAGGTCAAATTGCTGTCAATATGTATTGTTCTGGTTTTGACGATATTCACCGGTAAATCTGGACACTTAGAGGGGGTAGTAAACGATTGGAACATCCGAGCAATGTGGCAATCAAGTCTTTTGGTCGAAAATCAATCGTATATTTATCGCTGTATATTTCACACTGTAGAGTGTTAGTATTAGCTTTCAATGAAAAATCGGGTATTTCGTTAAGATTTCTTAAAGTTTTAATTATCGCTGTCTCTATGGCAGCAATTTCGTAAGATCCTGTGGGTATTTCTAAAACTTTCAGTTCGTTTGCTTGATCAATTAAATAAAATTTATTATTCGGTGCCTCAATATTCGGTATCGTATTATATGAATAAAACCCAAGCAACGCTAAACCGTATTGCAAAGTTGGGTCTAAATAAATGGGGTTATTGTAATCAACCGAGAGCACAGAGCTGTAGCCTTTCAGCGTGAATAACAATGACATGACTAATAGTTTTAAGTCGGTCAGCTCTTTTTATAAAGAAATTTTAGACAAAGATGTCCACAACTTATTTCATTAAACTTTTTATATGCATCGTTATTATATACAATTTTAACTTTTCCTAAATATTTAACAAGTTCCTTCGGTGGTTTTAAGTAACCGAAACTATCAAAGTATTCAACAATATTATTATCTTTCTTATATGCTACCCAGTGAGTGCCTCTATTGTTTTTAACATATAAATTAATAATTGCCGATTCATACGCATGTGGTTTGCTTGGAAGTGCATCGTGCATCTCTCATGAATACACCTCTAAAATATGACAACTTTAATTTCCTGGCAAATTGTTCGAGGTCAATGTTAGTTAATGGTCTCTTGGGTAGCTTCACTGGGAGTTTTTTTGTTTCCTTAAAAATAAACCAAAGCCTCGCTTGTTTTTTCTCAAGTAAAGCCCCGATCCGATTGCTTCCATCGCTTTGTTATGACGTTTTTGTTCTTCCATCTTTTTCTGCATATCTTTCGCAGCGGTAACTGGTTTAGCAATTGCGCTAGCACCGCCTGCCACCGATCCAAAAGCTCCCAGAGCACCTAGGATTGGAATCAACGGAAGAAACCCACCGCTCGTCTCAAAAGGAATTATTCTGGGGATTCGCACTTTATTCTTTCCACCTACTTTTTTAATTGCTAAACGTGCCGCTTTAATTGCAGCTAGTGTGGTTTTCTTAATTCCTTTTTCATTATTAAGTTGATTTCCGTTAAATGATTTTTTCAATGATTTTTCAACCTTTTTCACTATATCACGTTTGAACGATTTTTTAAGCCCATACCTAACTTGCATTTAGTTTTCATTGTTGTAGTAACAAACCAAGCAGCTGCCTTTTCACCTAGTTTTGCGTCCTTAGACTTAACTCTTTGCCAAGCTTTATTTTCTAACACTCGATCGGCTTTATGTCGATCCTCGAAAGAGGAAGATTTCGAATATTCTATGTCGTGTTCCTTGCATGCAGCATCGAGAGGGTTTATGCCAGGGTCTCCCCTAGCTAATCTTTTGTTTAGCTTAGTTCCAAGTCCGCAATATTGGTATCCAGGAATGTGCAATTCAACTGGTAGATTACTGATAAGGGTATTAACCAAACCGTCTCCTGTGAATGATAACATTAGACTGAATGCAAGTCTTTACATGAAAATATATTTATAAGTTTCAACCATTAGTAATTTATTTTCGTCGCTTGAATTTATTCTTTAACTGTTTGCCACATCAAAATATTTACATAATATCCGAGCGCATTAAGATTTTACTTAAAATTAGCCGAACCTCGGCGTTGGAAATGTGTTTATATAAATTCTGTATACAGTATGATTTCGTATAACTCTGAATTTTAAAACTCCTTCGTTTGGCATAAATATTTAAGTTCAATTTAGATCTTGCAGCTGACGACTCATAAAAGTACCGCTATTTATGAATGGGTTATTATTTCAAAACAAAGTACGCTGATGTCTTTCATTGCTATCGAATTATGGATCGCTTGATCCAGTTACTTTGTGAGTCATACCGTTGTTTATTCATAGCAAATAAAAAGTTGGAAATCTAATTATTTGTTTTATTTACAACAGTTCCTCATAACACTGAAGGCATTTCCTTTATTGAATGATTTTCTACAGTAATTCTTTTTAGAATCCTTGTTTTAAGGGCCCTCAGTTTTTTTTAGGGCCCTCAGTTTTTTAAGGGCCCTCAGTTTTTTTAAGGGCCCTCAGTTTTTTTAAAGGCCCTTAGTTTTTTTTAGGGACCTTGGTTTTTTTGAACATTCACATGATTTTTCTATAAACAGATTAAACACAAATTACAGCAAGAGTATTTATTTGAAGTACATAATTCTCCACTTTAAACCCCACGTTAATTCCCCCACTTTAACCCCCCCACGTTAATTCCCCCACTTTAATTCCCCCACGTTTCCCCCGGCCACTATTTCGAACTGATTCACCTTGTGGTTTTTTCCCATATCCAGTTATCCTTTGTAAACCAGCGAATATTTTTCACTGGAAAAGTGTTCGATGCACGGCTTGAACACCTCCGTCACTCTGCCCGCCAAGAATACGACACCATGCTCCAACTCAAGCAAAACGGTCTCCCCGAACGTCGTTTGCACCACTTTGCCAGAGAGAATTTTCATCGGCACACCTTCATCCAATTCCGGCAACTTTACCGTCGGTTTCTGAGACAAG
The DNA here is from genome assembly GCA_963920635.1 of Pseudeuparius sepicola. Classification (NCBI taxonomy): domain Eukaryota; kingdom Metazoa; phylum Arthropoda; class Insecta; order Coleoptera; family Anthribidae; genus Pseudeuparius; species Pseudeuparius sepicola. The sequence continues at coordinate 74,396,591 of OY987299.1, read as the reverse complement.
CAACCAACTTTGTTGATGGTTTTCAAATCCATTTTTTTGCTGCTAGCCATCTCAACTCGGCTACTGAACTCCAAACAGCAAACTATACCTTTTACCAAAGCTAGAGGGGTGGAGGGGGGATTCTAGGAAATGGAGACCACCAAAATTCTCAGAGCCACTCTGGCGCAATTTGACCTTTGACCTCTAAGCCCCGCCCCCTTGAAGCGATTCAACATTGAAAGCGCGGAAACCACACCCCTTGACCTTGAAGCGATTCTCGGAAATTAACCTTGAAGCTATTCTAGGAAACCCCGCCCCTTGACCTTGAACACCCCATCGCGACTTCGCAACAAACAAACGACCTTGACCTTGGCGGCCATTTTGGGCCAGAAACCCCTTTGTATCACTACTGGCGACTATAGCACTACCCGCAATACACAAATTAATTCTGGTAAATTTCTTGTAAAATTAACTGACAGAGAGTGACAGGGCACGCGACGTGGACCGGCACCGTCGCAATGATAATGGCCTGCCAGCTGGCGACGCGAAAGGTCACTACGTCATCACAGGGAGGTCGGGAGGTTGCTTTTTGAAGTTGTTTACGTTTACTTTTCTGGCGATTTTCCTGTTTTAAAGAACGTTTGTTGTGTGTTGGACTGCGTTTTTTAGTAATATAGGACGTGGAGTTTTATTAATAAGGTGGTAAAACAGCAGTGGTTCAGAATAAAGTGATTAAAGTTCAATTTTAGTTTATAGGTTTTAGGTTGTGTCTATAGTTTCGGACTAATTTAAATCATGCCGTGGACGTGTTCCGTTCCCAACTGCAAGGGAAACTACAAAGGCGGTCCTAATGTGTCCGCTTTTTCCTCCATACAGACCCCATTTTAAGGGAAAAGTGGGTTAAGGCCATCAAAAGAGATTTCGTTCCTACACAGTTTTCCAGGATTTTGGTTTGGACTGTTGGAGAGTGTTATACCTAACAATTTTACGTGATTAAACGTAACCACCTTGAAATCAGTAAGTTTTATGGTTTTATTTATTCGAATTTAGTTGTATCTAGGCAGACAAATAAGAAATAATTGGCATTTACGAAAATTTAACCGGTAGATGTCTAAATGCACCAAAACTCCTTGAAAATGTGACTTTCACTCTCGTAGATTATTATTCGTGTTGTAAAACCATGAGCTATACAGGATGATTTTTTTAGGTCTACCACCGCCATTTTCTCGCTTATTTTACGCCCTACAAAAAAGCGTAAGAAACAAAAATGTTGCAATTTTGGACAGCTAAGTGGTGCTGCAAAATAAATCGGCATCCATGGCCAACTTGTCGCGCAATATGAAAAAAACCGCAAATTGAGCAAAACTGTTAATAGCCGTGGAATGTTTATTTTAAGAGACAGAGGAAAACTTTTATATTGAAAATTGATGGCACTGAGAAACTTTATCCATCCACGTAGTCAGATAGTTTCAGAAAATTACTGCCTGTCTCCATCCTATCCTACTTTTATACTCTTTCCTTGTTCTATTTAGCCGCCGGGCGCCGGTTCACGTGTTTTAAAACGCTTTATTATACTTACAACTGTTCTCGTTTTTTTACTTTAGTCTCTGTATTTGTATTTGTGCCATATTGTCTTGGTTTTTCATTTGTGGGCCTGGCGTCTTACAATTACACAATACAGGATGATTTTTTTAGGTCTACCACCGTGATTTTCTTGCTCATTTTGCGGCCTAAAAAATAAAACGTAAGAAACAAAAATGTGGCAATTTTGAACAGCTAAGTAGTGCTGCAAAAGAAATCGGCATTCATGGCCAGCTTGTCGCGCAATATTAAAAAAACCTCAAATTGAGCAAAATTATTAACAGCCGTGGAATGTTTATTTTAAGAGAGAGAGAAAAACTTTTATATTGAAAATTGATGGCACTGAGAAGCTTTATCCACCCAGGTGCTCAGATAGTTTCAGCAAATTACACAGGGTCTTCGGCTCTACCGAGACCATGAAAATTTTTGTCGATTTTAGGTTTTTTTAGTACACCGCGAAAAGTTGGGCATGGAGGCCCATTCCTTTTTTAGCGTTGCCTCGCTGACCAAAATTGCCATATTTTGTTTTCTTACATATTTTCTGTGCGGCCCAAAATAAGGGAGAAAATCGCTTAATAACAAATAAACAAAAAAAATCCTCTGTGTAATTTTCTGAAACTATCTGAGTACCCTTTTGCATAAAGCTTCTTAGTGCCATCAATTTTCAATATAAAAGTTTTTCTCTGTCTCTTAAAATAAACATTCCACGGCCATTAATAGTTTTGCTCAATTTGAGGTTTTTTTAATATTGCCCGACAAGTTGGCCATGGATGCCGATTTCTTTTGCAGCACCACTTAGCTGTCCAAAATTGCCACATTTTTGTTTCTTACGTTTTTTTTGTAGGCCGCAAAATGAGCAAGAAAATTGCGGTGGTAGATCTAAAAAAATCATCCTGTATAAGTAAATCCACTATGGAATAAAAAAAAAGAAGTGAAGTTTGGACTTTTTTCGATCAAATGACAAATTCAAAAGCAAAATGTAATTTTTGCTCTCAAATGTTATCATTAAAGGGCGGAATATATGCAAATTGCATATATATGCATTTTTTGCATATTTTATTAAATTTTTCAAAACATGGCATATTTATGGAAAAACTATATTTTTGTGCATATTTGCATGTTTTTCCTATACTTATTTATAGATATAAGATATAACCAAGATTATGAGAGCCCAAATTAGATGCTATTGTAGAAAAGAATGAAGGGTCCAAATCTTTAATGGCAGTAAAGAGAATTTTTGATGGTAAATCATCCAACGAAGTTGCACCTTGGCCTTATACTTTACTACCCAAATTAAAATATTGCCCTATTACATCGGTAGATGTTGAGAGAAGCTTTTCTATATATAAACATATTTTTACCGACAGAAGGCAAAGATATTTATTGGAAAATTCTGAAAGTATTTAATAATAAATTCCTACTATACAATTTCAAATTAAAATGTTTTTATAATTCTGCTTTAATAAAGGTATTTTACGAAGTGTTTTATGTATTTGTTTTCCTTTCATTTTTATTAAAATAAACCTTTTCTCTAAAATCAGTTTTGGTGTTTTTTAAGGTATTTTTACATGCAAAATAAACGCATATTATTGCATATTTGGCTAAATACATGCATATTATTGCATATTTTAAACAAAAATGATGCATATATATGCGCATATTTCGATTGAAATTAAATGCATATATTCCGCCCTTTACTTATCATATAAAGGAGGATCAATTTAACGCGGCACCTGAAAAGCAAGCATCCTGCTACTAGTACCATAAGTAGTGCCGCAATTAAACAAAAAGACAATAATGTAACATCTGTGCCAAATTTAAATGAAGATTCCCAAGAAATTGACCAGAGTCCCTCCACTTCCTCAAATATGACTGCCCCAATAAGTGCTACAAGTAAGGAAAATAAAAAATGCACCACCGACCAAAAATTTCTTTAACAAACCGGTGACAAATAAAAAAAGGGATGAAATCACCAAATGTTTAATAGAAACTATTGTTAAAAATTACTTACCGTTTTATTAAGTAGAGAGCGAACATTTCAAAAAATTTATAAGTAGTTTAAATCCTGGATATCAAGTACCTAGTAGAAAAACTATTTCAAAAGTACTTATTCCACTATATTACAAAAGAAAGTGTACTTAGCAAAATACAGCAGGCTGATGCTATCTGTTTAACAACTGATGGGTGGACATCTATAAATAATGAAAGCTATTTAGCGGTTACTGCGCATTATATACATCTAAATAAAACTAAGTCTAATTTATTTGATTGCTATAAGTACACCGAGAGTCATACTGCTTCTAATTTGTGTGAAGAATTGCAAAGGATAGCCACTGAGTGGAAAATAAGCGACAGAATAGTTGCCGTTGTTAGCGACAATGCGGCAAACGTTGTTGCGGCTATCAGAAAAACCGAATGGAGGCATATTCCATGTTTTGCGCATACATTAAATTTAATTGTTCAGTCATCATTACAAACTATCCAACCTATTAGACAAAAAGTAAAATATATAGTAGATTTTTTCAGAAGAAGTCCACAAGCTTCAGAAAAGTTGAAAAAGATGCAAAAACAGTTGAATAAACCGGAGCATATTGTTAAACAGGATGTAATTACAAGGTTCAACTCTACGTTCGACATGTTCCAGCGAATTTTAGACATCAGAGAATCATTAATGTCCGTAATAGCTATCAATTATCCCCATCTTGAAAATTTATCTGCCGAAGACATTACTATTTTGGAAAAGTGCTGTGAAATTCTTAAAATATTTAAAGATGTTACGGAGGAAATTAGTTCCGAAAAAGAAGTAACAGCATCTAAAATAATTTTGTTTAGTGCCGGGTTGTCAAAATATTGTAAACATTTTATTATTGACAATCCTGACCTTCCAGAACTAACCAAAAACCTGGCAGAATCTTTAGTGGCATCGCTATCTAAAATATTCAACAATCTCGAGCAAAATAAACTATTTGCGGAGGCTACAATTATTTTATATCCACGTTTTAAGAATTTCGGTTTTTCTGATAAGAAAGCATTTGATGTCGCTAAACAAAATTTAATAAATTATGTGACACGCACGAAACCTTTCACTGATGATAATACGACAATAATTACCGAACATGAAAAAGATATTGTCCAACAAAGCCGTCGACAATATGGGAATCACAGATTTGTAAGTTTATTATGTTTTTTTTATTTAAAAGCAACAAGTTTCGTTATTTTTGTTTTTAGAATTAATATATTTATATTATGAATAATAACGATATGATTAAACCTTGGTGTTCTGCATATACCTAATCTGTTCAAAATGCTCTCTTCCCTCGTGCCTCGTCTACTAACGCGAAAATGCTGTGCTGTACTGCTGTACAGTACAGCTATGCAACCCAACAAACACAAAGCTAAGTCCGTGGCTCGACTGCTTCTCGCTTCTTTCTAGCGCGTTTTAATAACGGCCCAGACCAGGCACCTAGAACTGAGACACCGACTGTTCCTTCGTTCGTTTGTTCTCGTCGGCTCGTCGCGCCGGCGTCGACTCTTTAGTTCACCGGTGAGCGCTCAATCACAGATTCGTTCCTCCGTGTTTTACCTCAGCGGCGCTCACCAGTTCACCAGTACATAATAATAATTTTGAACGAACTACTTGATGGGACGGAGTCGTTCGTTCAGCGCGTTAACTGAGTCGTTCATTTTGAACGACTCGTTCTTGAACGACCCATCACTAGAGGGTGCCGCGTGGACCCGCATCCCTTCTTGCCAGTTTTATCTACTTCAGGGCTTCCCCTAGAGTCGGCTGTGGCACTGTTCTTAAATGACAGCGTCAAAAAGTATATCGAAAAACACTTCACGAAATAGTTTCTAATAAAAATTTTATCCACTAGAGTCAATGAGACTCGCGTGATTTGTGGAAACTCTTAGGTAGAAGGGTGTCTCAAAATAACCATTGGTACAAGATAGGACAAAAATCATTGTAGATTTAAGAATAAGTAAACCCAAACAGCACTAGTCGTCTTGAAGACATATTTATTCAGTACGTACAGAGATATAAAATGTATCTAAACAGTATGTAAATGTCTGTATGTAAACAGTACGTACAATTAAGTACGTCTTTAGGTCGTCCGAATTTGAGACAGAATGGGAAGGTCGGTAACCTGATATAAAACCTCTTCCAAATGAATCACTACTTCCGCATTACTATTTTGTATTCCCAAAATAACATGAAAAAATTTAATTCTTTGACCTAAGAAACTTGTTGGAAACGCGCAGGCGCGAGCCGGCACTAGGACACAACACGGGATTTTAGTTATAACGTTTGTAGTAAGCGGCGCTGGACATGTAGTGTTGAGCGACATTGCCAGTTGAGTGCTTTACCAGTAAAAATACTGACAACCATTGAATACCCCAAGGTATTTGTTTATATAAAAAAACTTAAAACATTTTGAAACATCATCAATATTCAGTACAATTTCATAACTTTAAATTAAAATTTTGTTGAAAAGCTCTGATAAGTAGGACATATTTTTTATTTCCTTGTAACAAAACGGTTTAAAAAGGTAAAAAATACATAGAAAGACTAGAACCAAAAACACAATGTCAGAAGGGCCTAGTTTCATCACTTGGAGCTATCAAATATTACAGGGGTGGGACAACAAAAATATGTATACAAGCTGGGCAAACCAGCTGATATGTCAAAAAAAATCATATACAGGGTGCGACAAAAGCCAAAAAGACCAAGTTTTATCACGTGGCATTTCATAATTATTAAGAATAAGTAAAATACAGGGTGTCTCAAAGGAAACTGATTAAAAATTATGTACAGGAAGCGTTAAAAAAGTCAAAAGAACCTTAATAATTTCAGCACTTCACCTCGTAGAACTAAGAATACAGTCTCAAAAAAATTTACTAAGGAAAGTTGTTTAGAATGAACCAAAAATCCAAAATCCACAGTTTTATCAAAATCAAAAAATTAAATATTTCCGAAAAAAATTAATTAAAGGTCCAAAAATCACATTTTAATCAATTTTTACGGTTAGCAAAGTTAATTTTTTTTAAACTTCAAATTTCCATGGCACACTTTGCTGTCCGTAGAAATTCATTAAGGAGACATTTGCACGCCCTAGTCACAAATGACGGGCATTTGTGAAATATTTAGTTCAGTTTTTCAGCCCGAGAGGGCGCAACAATGACCAAAATTGGCAGTTCAGACCTTCATATACAGGGACTCACATTTCGGCGTTGGAAGCGGTGTTGCCGCCATAGGCTTCTTAGTTGATTGCTATCATGAAATAATTAAAGCCCACTGGTGTTTAAAAGTAAAAAAATAAAAACCAAACATTTTATATAGGTAGGTATTTTCCGGTCGTATTCAAGATAGACCGTACTAAAGCGCTTTCGATTTTTTTTTCAAGTTTTAGTATTTTCTGTCGAAAAAATATCGATTCTGGAAAAATCGTCTATATCGTCCGAAAAATTGCCGGGGTGGACGATATTTCTCGTTTTATCGGTATCGAACGAATATCGATTTTGGAAAATTGTTCGATATTGTCGTAAAAACTGCCGGGACGATCGATATTTCTGGATTTTTAGTAGTTTATCGGTATCGAACGAATATCGACTTTGCAAAATTGTTCGACACCGTCCGAAAACGTGCCGGAGCAGTCGATATTTCTGGCTTTTTAGTACTTTATCGATATCGAACGAATATCGACATTAGAAAATTGATCGATACCGTCCGAAAAAGTGGCAGAGCGATCGATATTTCTGGATTTTTAGTACTTTGTCGATATCCAACGAATATCGACTTTGGAAAATTGTTCGACACCGTCCAAAAAATTGCCGGAACGGTCAATATTTCTGGCTTTTTAGTACTTTATCGATACCGAACGAATATCGACTTTGGAAAATTCTGCGATACCGTCAGAAAAAGTGGCGAAGCGGTCGATTTTTTGAATTTTTAGTACTTTATAAGTAACAAATGGATATTCTTTTATAGGGAAAAAGTTTGATTTTACGAATTTCCTCCTTGTTCTGGATTGTTTACAATTAAACAGACATCAGCTCTGACAACACTAGTATGTTAAAAATGTTTCCACTTTTGCTTTTGTAACTTACTCTCATTACTGCAGCAGATTTCAAATTAGATATTTGACATCCAACGTATTCTGAACAAGGTGATTTCCTTTAAAATATAAACAGTTTAAATCTTATTTTTGAAAAAATCCTGTAAATAACATGTTACGCTTATTCGTGTAACCACAATTTCCATGTCGCTTGCCTAAAAGTCACTCATGATTGGTTAACTTCTTATTTAAATAGCTATTTGGTAATTTAGAATTAATCAGTGGCCTCGCGACTTTGGAGACCCTTGAAACAAAACAAAAAGTTCAGGCGAATATCTCAACAAATGATGGGTTATTAATTTGTGCATGTATATAAGTAGACACCTTGTATGTATTTTTGGTTTCCTGCGAACCCTGACTGTTTATTTGTAATGGTTTTTATTATATCTCTACGAAATATAAGCTGGAAAAAGTATATAAATATCGGGGTGGTCAGGAAGTGCTGACGCTACTGCGGCAACGCGAAATAGGTACCATACAATAATAGAAAACAACAATCATAGATAAGAAATATATAATATACGATAGATTGGCAACTCTCGTGTTTTTGAGAGTGTCATGCGACATCTGGTGTCTTTAGTACAAAGTAGAATATTTTGGCGGGTTTTTTGAAACGAAACTCTATTTTATTGTTAAAATTTTAATTTAATATTTCGTTTTTAATTTTGTACCTCGGCATATTCTAAGTCTTATGTCGAGTCACAAATATGGAAAATATAATTGAAGGTTTAAAGTTTGTAAATATAACAAACAATCATAACGACAGTTTATATTCATAAACATTACACAATTTCACTATGTTAAATTATTAAAATTTGCCCTTTCAAGCCTTAAACAATAACATGATTTTTGGTATACATGCATGAAAACTTTGAAAATTTATACAGATAGGTACATCATATTAAACTAGGTTTCGATTTAGATAGCTAAATACTCTTTTATTCAAGGGTAAAGCAGTGTAAATCTGTTTAAATTCTGACAAAAAACAAGAACTAGATCATAATTATTATCCTCAAGATAAGTATTTAATTATCTATAAATGATGAAATATAGATTAAGTCATTTTATTTAGCTACATAAATATAGATAGAAGATAGGTAACCTTCTATTCAGTGGTCCGTTTCAGCAAAAATTGAAATTATCTCCTTAAAAATGCATCTACAATTTTCTTGAAAAAGCACATACTTTTCTACTTAGCTGGCAATGAAAATTTTCTCAAAATGATTATGGTACCTACCGTCGAAACAATAATTACAGTAAATACCAAAATTACCACAACTAAGAATACATGAAAGTATCTTTTATTTTAATTCAATTATCGGTACTTATACAGGCACTGGCAGAAAGTTGGACACAAAAATTTTATATTTTTAAACTCAGATTTCGATTAATTTAAATTTCTAGCTGCTAATCGAACAAAATTAAAGTTTAGTAGCAAATTCATGTGTTATCCAATGATGAGTTGCGCTTGCAGTATTTTGTTTCTTGTAATACACAGGGTGGTCGAAAAAAAAAAAGTTAAATAATTTTTTTTAACAAGTCGGCTGTGACTTTACATCTGACATCAACCTTTGATCACAAACAACTTTTGTAAGTAACTTTTGACCGTATTTTAGAAAATAAGGGTACTTTACTCTTGAGTTATTTTGACATTTTTGAATCCAGCTCGTATCCAAAAAAGATATTCAAATTTTGATTTGTGCGTTTTGAGTTTGAAATGATGCACCAACTTTTATCAAGAATAAAATTTTCGAAATTTTTCTCTAATTTACCCACCTAAAATGCCCACTCTATGAAGACACGGCACTGACGCCAAACGGACAATCGTTTTCATTTTGATTCGAAGAAGAAGAAGTGCCCCGGTTATCCAGGTTGCCCGAGTATTTGACAGTTCTGTTGTTCTGTGTTTATCATTATCCTGTTTTTGTAGAGTTATTATTTCAATTTTAAGAAAATAAAACGAAATAAACTCGATAACAAATCGTACCTTCGGGTCGTGCCTTCGGATTGTTCGGAATTCACTTTTATGTGATTGTGATTTGCTAGTTTTGTGCGAGGTGTTGTGTACTGGAAATAGACCCGATCGGCGTTCTCTGTTATGTTCTTGTTCTACGGGAATGGAATAAATAATGTAAGTAAATTGTAGTTAATAGCTAATAACAATAAATTATGGTCATTCTTGTTATTGTTCGAATTTTTGAAGGTTATGCGACATTTCAATTTTTTCCGTTGTGGATGCTATGAGATTTTCCTTTCTTGCGACTGCAATAGTACTGTATTGTTGTTAAAAAGGGTTTATTTTACGATTATTTTTAAAATTTACCAACATTTATTTCATACACAGCGGATAGAATAGCGTAAACTCGGTCTCAAAATACATACTAGTTGATGATTTACCATTTTCTACTCGGTTGTTGGCAGGGCGCCAGTGCCGTGTTTTCGTAGAGGGGGGATTTTGAGGAGATGAATTATAGAAAATGATGAATTATAGAAAAATCTCAGCGCTAGGAAAAAAAATTATTAAGAAAAGTGGTTCAGAATGACCATCACTATTACCCAAAAAATGGACGCCAGTTATTTCAGACTCACCCTGTATAAGTGACTTAGGTTTTTTTTTATGCCATAACATCTCGATGCCTGCTGTTAGTGCGTCATCCTCGAACTAACGTACCTAAGGAGACCAACTTTAGAAGTCCTATACCTGTTACCAGAAACCACAAGGCCGACAGCTCCGGACATCAGATAAGAAAATCTATATGTTGTGTTGTCTTCTTTCGCTAGTCGAGTTATAAAGTCCTACCTATTTTATCCTCAAAAAGAGGGATAATATAACTTTTAATCTGTGCCTACATGCTTGCTCGTATACGTAACCAATAAATTTACGGTTTTCTATTATTAACCAGTGTCAAATTGCCTAGAAATAAAGTATAAACCAAAGAATTACTGTGAAACAAGAATATTCTTGAGACCTAAATTGGTTACTGTGAATTAAAGCTAATAAACTGTGATCCCTTTTGCTATTTACCTGTATATACATATTGTTGTTATTAGCTATTATCCTGCATGGTGTACTCAGTATTTTAAATTATTTAAATAATATTATGATATAAAGTTAATGTAATCTTTAGAACCAGTTGAATTAATTATTCGTAAGTAAAATTTATTGTGTTTTTTGCTAGTGTATCTCTTAATGTTTCGAGATTTGGATGTTTTAGGAGAGAAGAACTTTTTGCCCTAGATGACAGGTCACTGTTAATAAAAATCTATTAGGCAATTTTGAGAAGCCTGTTATCTCATTAGAATATAATAATAATAATAGTTGGTAACACTTTTCTAAAAATTGAAGCAAGCCGGTGCATCTTTTGCCAAACTATTTTTGTCTGTTTTCTATTAGCTTGTATGACCCTGAGATCGAGTTACGTGGGCGAGCGTAACAAATTTGTTTTTAAAAAGATGGTTATTGACAAAAGTTACAAGAGAGACTGTCGTAATAGAACATGTTTTAGTATATATAATATTAAAAGTGTCTTCTCAGCATGTAGCGTCTTCTTTCTAGAAACATGGCATATGTGTTCATGTAACTCCTCCGGCCCTACTGGGAAGCATATTCTTTAGGATGTGGTTCCCAAAAATTAAATAATGATTTCTTCTCTGGTTTCCTTTTGTTTTGGGTTAATAGAAATTTTTTTAAAATGTTTTTTAATTAATTTGAGCAAGAGTAGCAATAAAACAATTAATATTAAAATGAAAATAAAAATTGTAAAAATGTTAATTTTCTTTGTTTCAAGTGGTGACGACATGTCTTCTAAAATCTTCTTCTGTTCTTCAAGGGTGTCTTGAATACTTCTTGTTTCTTCTAAGTTGATTTTGTTGAGGCTGAGTTCTGGCAGACCTAGCTTCTTCGGGATGCTAGTGAGGTTTTTACTCGAAAAGTTTATAGAGGGTAAAGATACTTTTATAAAGGGTAGTTTGCTAGTTTTATAGCTTTGTAATATTATTGAATTTAATTTTAAAGTGCAATCGGAAAACAGTTCAACTAAGTAACTTCCTTGTAGTGGTGTGTTATTTGGTACTGAGTTTTTACAGGAACTAACAGCTATTCGCTTTGACGGAGCAGTTATTAGCCATTTATTTTTGACAACTTTGGCTATCTCAACTTTTTGGATAGCAGTCTTGAAGGGAGAACAGTTCGTTAAATTTTTGAATTATATTAATTGCACCTCGCAAGGAGCGTCATCATCAACATGCGTAGGACTAACTTCTATTGTATTTTGACGTTGACATATTTGGCATTGATTTATGTACTTAGAAATATCGGATTTTTGAGATTTCCAATAGTAATTTTGTTATAAAAATTTATAAGTTTCGTCGATTCCGCGATGATTTGTCTTGCCTTCGTGTTTGTATTTTATAGGCATCTGTCTCTCTTCCGGTTTAACATTATTAATAAGTTTGGTACATTCGATAAGTTTGCAATTTTGAAAATGTGTATAAAGTGATTCTTGGAAGTAAGGCCGTAATTCTTTAGAATGAAAGTAAATATACATGGTTTTGTTACTTATGTATTCTCTTAAAAATTTTGTTATCTCATTGTTATCTCATTAATAGGTAAGGTTGTATAAATGATATGGTGGTCGTCAAAATTTTCTTGTTCAATTTTTGAGTATAACTCGTAGGGTGATTTTTTGATAATCATCTGGTTTGGTCGATTGTTAATAATTTCGTCTAATAGTGGGATATTGGTCGTAGTTTCGGGGGCATTGATACTATGCGCAGTGGCATCAGTAGTCGGTGGTCGTATTTGCATATTTTGCAAAATTCTTATTTTTTGTTTGGGGTTTTCAGGTAAGGTAAATTTATGTAAATCATTCATTATTTCGTTAATTTCTTGCTTGTCAATATCATTCTGTTTTAAAGATTCGTCTAAGTCTGTAGTTAAGTCTGAAGTTGAGGAAGGATTAGGTAAAAATTTTGATTCTTGGCGCAAAAATTCATCTATGTCAAAGTCTATGTCTCCGGCATTATTAAAGGTAGATTGGGTTTCTATTGCGTTTAACTGAATTCTAGAAAGGGCATCTGCATTGGAATTTTGTTTTGCTTTTTTATATATAATTTGGTAATCGAACTCTTCAAGTTTGAGGCGCCATCTGACTAATTTGGAGTTAGGTTCTTTCAGATTAAAGAGCCAAACGAGAGGGCGATGATCTGTGTATATAAAGAATTTTCTACCGTATAGATAAGGCCTAAAATACTTGCATGACCATATAATTCCGAGTAATTCACGCTCTATAGTCGAATATTTTTGTTCCGTATTGTTGAGGGTGCGTGATGCGTATGCGATTGGAGAATCGTTAGGCGGGGTTCCTTGTGACAGGACTGCTCCTAATGCTACATTAGAGGCATCTGTTGTTAGAACGAAGGGTTTGTCAAATTCTGGATATTTTAAAATAGGGGCATTTATCAGCAAATCTTTTAAATGATTAAAAGCTTCGATAAATTTCGGAGAGTGATCTACTTTACGGTTTTTCTTGAGGCATTCAGTTAAGGGTTTACTAATTTTGGAAAAATCTTTGATAAACTTACGGTAGTAACCAGCTAAACCTAAAAATGACTTAATTTCTTTTTGCGTACGGGGTATAGGAAAATCTTTAACTGCTTTAATTTTATCCGGGTTGGGCTTAACTCCGTCAGTGGTAATTTGGTGTCCTAAATAAGCTACTTCGTTATGTAAAAATTCCGATTTGTCCAGTTGGACTTTAAAGTTTGATTCTCTAAGGCGTTGGAAAACTGATTTTAGTCTGTCTATATGTTCTTGTAAAGATGTCGAGAAAATTATAATGTCGTCGAGGTACACTAAACATGTTTCGTTTTGTAATCCGCGCAGAACATTATTTATAACCCTTTGGAACGTAGAGGGTGAGTTTTTAAGTCCGAAAGGCATTCTTTTGAATTCAAAATGGCCGGTGTCTGTAGAAAATGCTGTTTTTGGGATGTCGTCCGGTGACATTTCTATTTGGTGAAAGCTGTTCGCCAAATCGAGTGTCGAGAAATATTGGGCTTTTCCGAGTTTGTCTAGAATGTCCGAAATGTTTGGTAATGGAAATTTGTCGTCAATTGTCTTGTCATTAAGTTTGCGATAATCAATCACAATCCTCCATTTTGGTTATCCTGATGCGTCCATTTTTTTTGGTACTACCCAAATGGGGCTACTCCACGGCGGGGAATTTGAATGTTGGATTATGCCGTTAGATAACATTTTGCTAATTTGCGTTTTGACTTCTTGTCTGTGAATTTCGGGGTATCGATATGTTTTTGTGAAAATGGGAGATTCGTCAGTCAATTTAATTTTGTGTTTTATTTGGTTCGTGAATGTCAAAGGAGTATTTTCTACATAAAAAATATCTCGGTATTCGAAACACAATTTTCGAATTGCTTCATATTCTTCTTGATTGCAGTGACTTAAGCGTAAATTATTTAAATTCTGTTTTTGTAATTGGTCAATATGGTCGTCTAGATCTTGGTCAGTTTCCATTTTTTCGAAAAAATTTATTTCAGCTTCATTGATTAGTAAAATATCAAAGGGCTTTAGAAATTTAATTTTGATTGGATTTTCCGAAATATTAGTAACAAAGGTAGTAGCGAATGACTCTACAATATTGCAAACTGCTTCAGGCATTTCTGCTTTTCCAAAATTTGTGTAAGGTAAGATACAAGTGCCAGAAATTTTATTTACGGGTACTTTTATTTTTTGTACGCTTCGGGGCTGTATAATTATTTCTAATGTCGTGCAATTTGCATTTATGAAATTTGAATCGATATATTCAGTGTTATTTAAGGGAATAGCTACATAAGGCGTAACTAGATAGTCACAACGTAAATCGATATTTGACATAATTTTATGTTTTAAGAAATCGGTGCCAAATAATCCTGCATAATTTTTTGAAAAATCAAATAAATAAAATTTATGGTTTCCATTCATTTGAAAAAAGGGAAAAACTGGAATTTCCATCGCTTCGTTATGTATGGATCTAGCGTGGGCTGTTTTTACACAAAAAGGTTCTTCGAAAATAAAGTCTGTAAAGTATTGATGAGCTAATTCGAGATTAATAAAACTTCTTGAACTACCTGTGTCTATTAAAAAATTTGCGTTTAGTTCGGGGAGATAAACGTAAGGTAAGGTGGTTTCGTCGGTATTATTTAGATAAATTACATTGTAGGGTTTTGGTTCGTAGTTATCTGAAAATTTTCGTTTTCAGTTGGTTTGTCTGAGGGTTGGGAAAAGTCGTCAAAATTCGGGTGTTCTGGGTAATATAGAAATTGGGATAATTCGTCATTTTCGTAGTAGTTTCCGTCAGGAATTTAAGGTTCAATTTGTAGGGTTGTTTCGGTACTCTCTACGGGGTCAATAACCTGGTTATAGCATTCTTCAGAAATAAAATTTTGATGTAAAACTGTATTTCCTGTTGTAGTGTCCATTGGTTCGTTTTTAGTTATTAGAGTAATTTTATTGATTTGATTGGTATTGATTTGGTTGATACTGAGGTCTAAAATTGGGATTTTGAAATCTTTGCATGGTGGTTGGTGAATTAAAATTTCTATATTGGTTATTATAAGATGGCGAAGGGATATTTTTTGGTGGAAATTGAGGTTGTCCGTTAGGTCGGGAATAATTAGAAAAAGTCGTTGGTTGATACGTTGGTGGTCTTGGATAAGATTGGGTACTTGTAGAAGGTTGTAATCTCATGTTAGGTCGTGAAGTTTGAAAATTAGGAACTATTTTAGTTTGTGGAATTTGTGAACGATTTTTGTAATATAAAAAGTTTTCTTCTTCTCGGACGAAAGCCATAGCTTGGTCCAAGGAATCGGGATTTTTTAATCTTACTATAAGCTGTAAATGATAATTGAGTCCATTGATAAAAGTTTTGATAATAAGAGCTTCATACTGAGTTATTTTCAAAAGTTTTACGTCTGCTGTATCGTTAGAAGCATTAATTTTAGAGACCAGTAGACTTCTAGCGTCTTGTAATTTTTAGCCAAAATTATGATTGTTTTCATTTTTATCGGGTTTTAAAGATATAATATCTTGTATAATACAGTCCTCTGTTCTTTGATCAGAAAAAGTGACAATTATGGCATTTTTAATAAGTTCCCAAGAATTAAGTTCTACTCGAGAAGCTATTAAGTCAGCTGCTCTTCCAACTAGCTTACTTATGACAGTATCAAACAAACAAACATTTATCGGGGCGAGAGGGGTTGTAGCATTTTGATGGTTGGTGAGAAAGTTTTCAACGCAACGAATAAATCTGTTAATTTGTTTAGGGTTTCCGTCGAATCGAGTCGAATGTTGTCGGCTTGGTACCTTATCATTTGATAGTCTGGGTTTGCCATAGTACTTGAAATTGTTGAATATACTGGGTTAGAAGTAGGAATATTTTGAATTTCCGAAAGTTGGAGAGTGTTAAACAAATTTGCTAAATCTAAAAGTTCGTCCAGATTGGCGAAACAGAAATATAAACAATATGTACAAAAGGGGGTTAAAATGAATTTTTGTTAAAGGATTCACTTACAATGCTAAGATGAAGATGTTTTTCTTCATAGAAATCTTCTTTTTCTTCTTAACCTACGGGTGCCATAGGAAAAACGATGCTGTCTTCTCCCTGCGGTGACCAAAAGGGTTGTAGGACGATGCTGTTCCTGGGGTCCCCTGGTCTGTTGAGCCGTCTTGTAAGAGCCAAGTCCACACCTTTCGGTTTCACACTGTTTCTAACCGAAGATTCGGAACCGATCGCGAGTCGATATCTATCGATAGGTCGAAAAAGGCAACGGTGATCCGCACGACTGCGCCAGTTACGTGGGCGAGCGTAACAAATTTGTTTTTAAAAAGATTTTTATTGACAAAAGTTACAAGAGAGACTGTCGTAATAGAACATGTTTTAGTATTTATAATATTAAAAGTGTCTTCTCAGCATGTAGCGTCTTCTTTCCAGAAACCTGGCATATGTGTTCATGTAACTATATATGTTTGGCTGCTCGTACTTGTTTACGACTTTTATTAGGTATGCTACAAAATGCACGATTGAGTAATGTAAATTTCTTTACACGAATAGCTTAATAAATAAATCGTGAAGACGATGGAGCCAAAAGACTTTGCTTTGATGCCGGTGGTTATTATTAGTTTACAATAACTCATTTTGTTGGAGTTGGAGGATGAGTGCCGTATTCTTTCCAAGGGGGGCTACAGTGAAATTCAGTATGCAATTGATATTACTTTAATGATTGTAAAAATAAAAAAGCCGGTACCCAATGCACTATTCGTTCATAATGTTGCACTGAGCCTTTTCGAAAGCGACAGGTTGTTATCATGGGGGGCACTGCAGTATTGAAAACTGCTACTTTTATTGTATATGTAGAGTTGTTTAAATATTTCTTCTTGGCTCAAATGGGCTCAAATAGTCTTTTTATGAATCATCGAAACCTAAATGGGTATTTCGGATTTATCAATCCAAAGAAGATTCAGGAATCCATTGCTAGAACAGAGTAAAAATTTTGAAATTGTGTGAAAATGAAAGCTCAAAAATACATTTAGCTATTTTACGATGGATGGCAAGGTGCAAACTTATTAACTTCTGTGTTTTATTTAGTAAAACTTCTGCCAAAGACAAAAACTGAGTTTCTGAGAAAAATCGGTTTGAAAAAATGTGAATGTGCTATTTACTGCTATATACCCTAACCAAAATGTACGTGTTGATTGTTTTTCCTACTAAGTCAAAAGAAAACCTTTTTCAGAAAATAACTTCCTTCAACTTGAGCCAGCCTATACAGGGTGATTCACGTAAGTGGTTCATTAGAAGTTTACGGGGAAGGAGTGCGAATTTTAATTTGAAATTTTGGTCACTTTTATAACAGGTTATAAACTTTCTTTCTAAAATATTTTCAACTTCCGATCATTTCCGGTTATTCCGGAAGTCGATAGCAACTTTGTTATTTCAAATAGAACACCCTATATATTATTACACCATTTGGTTCCCTATTAAATTCCAAATCTTTTTTCTGAATATAATGTGTACCCTATTCCTAGCCCTTTTCGAGATATTCGCAAATTTTTGATTTTTTTGAGTGTTGCAGCCATCGACCATAGTGATCATAACTTTGAAATTTATGAATCTGGAAAACTGAAATTTTGGACTATCGTAGGCGAAAGTCAACTTTATTAAATGGTCTGTATGCGATTTCAAAATATTGTACAGGGTGTTCGGGAAAAAATTATCAATATCAACATCGAAAAATTGAAAAATCTCAGTTTTTTTCAAATGGAACCCATATTTTTCTATTGCACCATTAAAATGCTTGTGAAAAGGCAGTTCAAAAAGATATAACACACTATATGTCTAAATGAAGCGGTTGCTTCGTTATTACGCAAAATACGTATTTTTTCTGCTCTGTGTCAACAAAGATGCCATTTCTCAAGGAGCGTCACATTATAGGAGGGCATGGAAAATGAAATAACGCAATTATATGACAAGGTTAAGGGCTACTTAATAATATTTTTTCCCTGAGAAGCAACAATACAAAATTCAATAATACTAAATTACATAATAATAGGTACTAGAAGAAAAAACAAGAAACTACATATAAGTAAAACACTTTATTCATATTATGCTATTTACCTGTTACGTATTTACATTTGCTTCTCTTTGTTTGGACCTTGCCACGGACTATGAAATTTCGATCGAAGTTTCTGAATTTTCTTTTCGTCAAAGGTGGTAAATGTAAATGCCTTTCATTAAAATTGTTCTTTCTAAAATTCTATTGCACTCTCCATGAGTGTTAAACATATTCAAAATATCTTCGTTAGAGTAGTTCATTTGAGCCATTCTTGTCAACAGTTTTTATTGTTTGGAACACAATACAATAAATGACAATCACAAATGAAAAATCCATGGCCGCCTATTAGAAAAGGTCCGTTGTTTCTTGATATGAAGCAGCAAAAATACGTATTTTGCGTAATAACGAAGCAACCGCTTCATTTAGACATATAGTGTGTTATATCTTTTTGAACTGTCTTTTCACAAGCATTTCAATGGTGCAATAAAAAAATATGGGTTCCATTTGAAAAAAATGAGATTTTTCAATTTTTCGATGTTGATATTGGGATTTTTTTCCCGAACACCCTGTACAATATTTTGAAATGGCATACAGACCATTTAATAAAGTTGACTTTCGCCTACGACAGTAGAAAATATCAGTTTTCCAGATTCATAAATTTAAAAGTTATGATCACTATGGTCGATGGCTGCAACACTCAAAAAAATAAAAAAATTTGCGAATATCTCGAAAAGGGTTAGGAATATGGTACACATTATGTTCAAAAAAAAGATTTGGAATTTAATAGGGAACCAAATGGTGTAATAATATATAGGGTGTTATATTTGAAATAACAAAGTTGCTATCGACTTCCGGTATAACCTGAAGTGATCGGAAGTTGAAAATATTTTAAAAAGAATGTTTACAACCTGTTATATAAGTGACCAAAATTTCAAATTAAAATTCGCACTCCTTCCCCGTAAACTTCTAATGAACCACTTACGTGAATCACCCTGTATACTTTAGCACTTCATACGTCAACATTTCAAATTAATCTATATTATTACTCACAAGGCCAGTCGCTTGGTGTCTCACAATATTAAAACAACTGCTCGATTGTCCAGGTTCCGATGGCGTAAGGGACTTTAAAGACTTATCGTTTTCCTAACACAAATATTTAGCCTTTGCCGCAGGCCAGCTCGCTGGAGTTGCTTTAATTCACCGCCAATTATGTAACCACTAGATCGTCGATAGCAGCGCGGGACAACTCTGAATTTTAATTCAAGTTTAAAACGCCTTCGTTTAGTGTTCCTTTAGCATAAATATTTAGTTAGTTTCAATTTAGACTGACCCTCGCAACTGATGTGTGATTTATGAATGGGTTATTAGTCCACATTTTAAACATTAGTTGGCATGTTGCTGTTTTTCATCGCTATAGAATTACGTAAGCAACGCTACGCAAAATATAAGCTATCTGAATGTACGTGTTTATGAATCACTCTTAAAGAGATCAACTTCTTTATACGGATACGGATAGCTTACTTTATGAAATAAAAAGCGATGATGTGTGCGATGACATCATAAAGCGGGACTTTCACCGCTTTGACGCCAGTTATTATATACTTTTAATAACGTTTTTAATTGAAAAATAAAATATTAGTTTTTGTATCATTTAAACAACAATCGAAGCAAATAATAGTTGGCAGAAGAAAATAATAATGGCGGCTGCCACATTCGAAAATTTTTGGTTCACCACGAGCTTTAATAATTTGTATATAGAAATTTATACATTGGCTACTATGAGTACCATCTATTGAAGTGCATAATCGCTTAGTTTGAGGAATGTTGGTTATGTTCTGATTCTAAAAGATATCATAAACAATTCTGTATTATAATAGTATAGATAAACTTTTCATTAATTCAGAATTTATAGAGGATAAATAAACTATAAACCCACCATATACAGAATAAGTATACATATTATACTTAACCCAATCAATTGTTTTTCTATAGTTATTGTAAAGAGCACTACTGAATATTAAAAAAACTGGTATTATGTAGACCAGGAAAATGTACTAATCGAGCTGCACTGACTTTGCTATTATGTTCTACGTTGGTATTACTAGTACTGCCTCTGTTTTGTGGTCGTACCTGCCTTAACCTCACTTGTCTACGTGCTGCCTGCGTGGCGGCTTCAAATTCAAAAGCATGCGCCAAGGCCTCCGAGATATTTTTGTGGCGGGCTAGCCGAAGTGCTTGGCTAGTCTCGCTGTCAGGCACGCCATCTATAAAGTCGCTTACCGAAATTTGTTCCCGGAATTCTACTGGGGCCGATGGATAGGCCAAATTTACCAGGCGGACAATGTCGGCTTCAAATTGTTGCAAGGTCTCATCGGTGCGTTGTCGTCTACCTTTCAGTTGCGCCTGGTATACCTATTGCAGATTCCCCATATCGCATTTCGAGGGCCTTAACCAGGGAACTATAATCATGCTGAGCGTCGGCCGGTATCGTTCGCAACACTTCGGTGGCCTCACCTCGTAGACATAGCTTCAAATTCCGGGCTGTCTCCTCTCCTGTCCAGAAATTTCCTTCTGCAGCAGCCTCAACTGGTTAAGGTAAGTGCTCCATGCCAATTTTCCATCAAACTTCGGAGGCTTCATTTTCATAGAGGATGTGGTCATGCCCGCTTCTAATTTTGATACACCCTGTAGTGATAACTGATTCATCCTCGCCTCCAGCAGTTCCATTTTTCCTTCACTGTTGTCAAATCTCGTTTTTATTTTATCAAGTTCGGTTTGTATCGCATTTTTCATTTCTCCGATTTCCGTTTGCACTTCCACCTTGATTTCTGTCTCCATTTGGGTTATTTCTTCTTCAACAACTCCTTCGAAGTTGGTACTTTTCTTTTGTAACTCTACTTGAACCTCTTCTAATTTCTTATTGGTTTCGTCTCGTCCGGTTTTTATTTCTTCTTTAAGATTACTCATCAATTCTTCTTGCTTCAAATTTCTTTCTTTGTCATTCTTCTTTAATTCGTTCTTCATTTCTTCATGGAAATTCCTCATTAATTCTTCTTGTTTCTTTTCTCTCTCTTCTTGAAGATTCTTCATTAATTCTTCTTGTTTCTTTTCTCTTTCTTCATGTTTTTTGTCAATTTCATCAATGAACCCCGCACCAAATACAGGGGAAAATGGCGCTCTGCCAATTTTGATAATTTTTTGGGATATTGTAGTCACTATAAGTTACACGTGCAAGTTTAAATTAGTTTCTATGTCTAGTTTCGGAGATATGAATTTTTGAAAATCATAAAAATGGCTGTTTTGCTAAAACATAGTAAGGTTCACTTATCCAAAAGTATTACTTTTTAGATGATTAGAAACAAAATAATAGCATTGCTGGTTTAAAG
Organism: Pseudeuparius sepicola; assembly: GCA_963920635.1. Taxonomy (NCBI): domain Eukaryota; kingdom Metazoa; phylum Arthropoda; class Insecta; order Coleoptera; family Anthribidae; genus Pseudeuparius; species Pseudeuparius sepicola. Next base: position 74,374,927 of record OY987299.1, on the reverse strand, counting down.
GAAGTCAAGTGACATGTCAGTCAGTCGGTCGTTAGACAAGAGAAGCCGCCTATTGCACAGGGTGGGTCAAAAATAGCGACAATTTAGCATATTTAGCCAATTTTTATCATTGGTCCCAATTAGTGGGATTGAGCATTTTTCATTAAAAATATCTCTATTGAGAATCTTTTCTTATGACAAGAATAATTTTCTTTAAAAGTTTTGACATTTACTTCCAAAACACTAATTTTTTAAAAAAGTTTGTTTTTTATACTTCGTGTTTTTAACATTAGTCACTTAAAACGGCCTTTTTGATACAATAAATCAGCTTTGAAGCCAAAACTACTTAAGGAAGACTTATAGTAATTTCTTAATATGAATAGCTGCGAAAAGTTACAATCGCATTTTATACAGGAGGTGTTTACAAATATTAGTTGAAATAGGTTTTACTCTTAATATATATGTTTGTTCATTATTCTTGAATGGATCTGCCAATTTGAATCATATATTTCAGTTATACTTTAAAGTAAATTACCCTACACTCGTGTAAGTTTCATTGATTTTCTATGTCTGGTTTTTGAAACATAAATATTGAAAGTTGACATTCTATAGAAAATATTATCCAATCTTATTTCTAATAATATGATCTTGCAGCTTGCAGCGCAAAACAATTGCGCCGTTGAAAACCGCTTGACCATAAACCGTGCGTGACTATTATAGATATGCGGTTTTCCACCCATTTTACGAAAATTCGGTGTCCAGATCCATATAAGTCGTACCTACTCTACGCTTCGTGACGATTCCACGAATATCTATAAATAGTAATTATCAACCCTTCCCGCTACTACTACGAAATAATAACCTAACTGGACGCCCAATGATACCTTATAAGGTAACTGAAGCTTCTGCGGGGAGGGTTGATAATTACTATTTATAGATATTCGTGGAATCGTCGAGAAGCGTAGAGTAGGTACGACTTATATGGATCTGGATACCGAATTTTCATAAACTAGGTGGAAAACCGCAAGTAGAGATACTAAGAGAGCACCAGACCAAACTTGTCGAAACCTGTCTGGTCTGGTACTCTCCTAGGTTTTGACCGTCTCCCCACTCTCTGCCTACTCCTATTGAAACAGCTATATAGGAGAGGTTCAACTAAGATCTCATCAGACACTCCGATCATTTACAACATGTCCTTCTTAAATAGTTTAAACAATTTGCTGGTGAAAAATCTGGTGAATGTTCGGGATTTGGAAGTAAATAAAAAATTTGAGATCCAGTGTTTTAAGAGAATAAATACCAAGTTTGGGGAAAAGGTAGTGGTGGAATTTGCCGACTTCAAGACCATCCTGCCTCAGCGTTTTACGGAGCAATTAACTCAAGAGCGAATTGACGAATTGAATGGTGACAAAAGGTATTTTTTAACAAGCTTGGGGCCCGTCGGCAAGACTACAAATATTATATTTTCTGAAGCATGAGCGAGAGACTGCGGCGATATATGGAGGCACTCGAAGAGCTGAGACGCTTGATTATTATGTATGAACTAACTAAAAAGTTTAGAAATGTAAAATTGTAAAAATAAAAATATTATTTGTTTGTGTGTTTTTTATTTCTCTAAGAGGGTGTGATTGAATAAACTTGTGTCAATCCAATGCCGGTTGTTAGGCAATTTTGCTTCAATTATGTCCGGACACAAATATTCTGACAATTTAAACAGCAAAACATAAAAAATTGACTAGCGAATTATCCAGTGAGAAAATATTCTACATAATATCCAATTGGGCAATTGCTCAAGTCGGTCCTCCAAATTTCTCGAATATGCGTTTTTCCAAAAATATTGTTTGTGTTTTTTACTTCGGATTTGAGGGGTATATCGATTGGTTTGATGCCGAGGGGTGAGAAAATATTGTCTGTGTTTTTTACTTCGGATTTGAGGGGTATATCGATTGGTTTGATGCTGAGGGGTGAGAGGTTCGACAAACAGAGAAGTAAAAAATTCGAGAGTTTTAAGAGGACAAATATTAACACGTTGACTGCCATGTGTATGTATATTATGCACAGATTGGTCTGGTGCTGCGGGTCGATCAACAGAGAAGTAAAAAATTCGAGAGTTTTAAGAGGATAAATATGAATACGTTGACTGCCATGTGTATATAATATTATGCATAGATTCGTCTGCTGCTGCGGTTCGATTAACAGAGAAGTAAAAAAATTCGAGAGTTTTAAGAGGATAAATATTAACACGCCTTGTGTATATATATATATTATGCACAGATTGGTCTGCTGCTGCGGTTCGATCAACAGAGGAGTAAAAAATTCGAGAGTTTTAAGAGGATAACTATTAACACGTTGACTGCCATGTGTATATATATTATGCACAGATTGGTCTGGTGCTGCGGGTCGATCAACAGTGAAGTAAAAAATTCCAGAGTTTTAAGAGGATAACTATTAACACGCCTTGTGTATATTATGCACGGGTCTGGTTCTGCGGTTCGACCAGGTAAAAAATTCGAGAGTCTTAAGAGGATAGTGGTTGTCGAATTTGCATGAAAAAAATTTGTGTGAAAATTATGTGTTTTTTACTACCCAATAATGGCTTTCAGGCTGCGGCCATGGAGGCAATGTCTGAGAAGCATGATTATGAGCGAAATAAAAAGTTTAAATTATGAAAATATTTGTTAATAATAGTTAAAATAGTCCTCAAGTTGTGTGAATTTCAGATGATAGAACTTGTCAGGAAAAAATCAATACTACGGCAGAGCGCCCATAGTCGGCGGCCGTAGGGCTCCGCATCATAAACCCTCTAAAGGGGCCATTTACCGCAAAGGATTGCTTCAAGAATTTTGTCTGAAGTTTTAAACGTGGGAATATGTCGCGTATTTAGTTTTTCTACATAGATGATTTTGGTTTGGTCTGTAGTACCATGATTGTTTAAATCTAAAAAATAACTTATTATTTGTTACATGAGTAGTACCATGATGGTTTAAATCTAAAAATAACTTGTTTATTATTAATGAGTAGCACCGTGATTAAATCTAAAAAATAACTTTATATAGCTAACGCCCTCTGGGTGCCAGCGTCTGCTTTACTAGTCGAGAAATTTTAACCGTTACTAATGGCGGGTGGATTTCTATTGAAACAGCTTGGAGACTATTCGAGCGCCGGTATTTTGTATTCTTTGTTCTTCCTCGGTCCGCCAGATGGGTCTAGTGTGCAACTTCCCGACACGAGCTTGTTTGAAATAGATAAGTTCTTGTCCTAGACCTCTCAACGGTCGAGCTGGGGTTCAAAAGGTACAGCACTATTAGATATTAGTCAGTTATCAAGGAACCCCAATCAGCTCCCCGCCCCTTCTCCGTCACAATTCCGTCCGATCTGTACAGTTCCGGAAGGAATGGTCTGTCGGTTGGGGAACCGCCACCCTTTTTTTGGGTGGCGGTGGTGGTTATTAAAAGCTAGAACCCCCCGCGCGAGGCTCGGCAATAATGTATCTGCTAGATCCCGCTCTATGTTAAAAATGTTCGATCTAATGAAGTAAACATTTTTGCAGTCCTATTGGACTCTAAGTATATCCTGACTCGAAATATAACAGTCACATTCAAACAGAATTATGCAATAACTTTTTTGAATATCCATGTTTATCATCCGGTATATTGTCCGGATGCGGCACGTGCCAAGCAGAGGATATTACCTAGACCCATAGACCTTACTCTCCCTTCAAGATTTATGACTTGGCAATTATAGCTTCTTCGGTACAATAAGGTACGTAATAAATATTCTTGGCGATAAAAACCTTAACACGTTGAGTGTCGAACTTGCCCAACGCGCCATGTGCATATTCAGGCAGCGCTTTATGTCAGGCTGCGTAATGTGCATATGTACCGTGCAGGAATCTGATGGTGCGGCATGGAATTAACACCATCTTAGTTGGTGATATCTTACTATTTTGATTTTTGTTAGATATTAGCTGTGGTAATATAAATAACTAAATACAGGGAAATAAATGAACTGCGGTGGTGGTTAAAAAAGCACGAACCCCTCGCGCGAGGCTCGGCAATAATGTATCTGCTAGATCCAGCTCTATGTTAAAAATGTTCGATCTTATTATTTTGTCAGTTTAGAAATCCTACTCTCCATTCAATATTAAAAACTTGATTTTCAAACAAATTATAAAAGGAGCATGCACGCTTAGATTCCCTGACTTAGAATAAAATTTAAAAGATTTGTTATACAATTTCGAATCTGACGTTGAACTTAATCTACTTGAAGTATTTTTTCAAAATATGAAGATAGTCAAATTCTAAACACATTTGCAAGTGATCATCACATGTTTGAATACACAATGTATTATTTCAAATGTTGGATCTAATATAATAAAGTAAAAATTTTGACAGTTTACCTAATAGCACAGAATAAATAGCTTTGCAACAGAAGCCTCCTTACGGACATGTATCAAAAATAAGCGAGTCTCCATTTCAATTTACAGAAAGACAAACAGTATATTAATCATAAATTTGGTTCTAATACAATATCTTTGCTATGTAGATTAACGTAAAATCGAATAAAATGCAAATTATTCATGACTTTAGAAGATATTTCGCTAAAAAGCGAGTCTCCTTTTGACACATGTCGCTAAGAAATTGTCTGTATTACTCGTTAGTCTGTGCTAATAGGACCTCCCAACTCGATAATCCAGCTATAAAAGTCGCATTCAGGATTATGCTTTTTCAATATCTAGGTATATCATCGCGGCACGTGCCGCAGAGGGTATTAGACCTATAGACCTGTAATTATTATTCTCACTTCAAGATTTATGACTTAGCAATTATAGCTTCTTCGGTACAATAAGGTATAATAACATATTCGAAGTTCTCAGATTGTAGCACCGTGTATGTTTAACATTAATAGGAAACTTAGCATAATAAAATACAGTAAAATTTTTTAATTATTTATTAATGAAAAATATTCTTATTCTAATTTTGTCTCATATACAAGAGGATTGAAGCAAACTTTAATTTTAGAATCTATGCAATTTGAGTTCGATGTTGTCGATATTTATAATGGAATTTAAATAATTACAACCTATTAAGTCTCACACATCACAAGTTTTACACAATTTGTATGCAAAACCTTGTATGAATGTATGCAAAACCTTGAAAGTCGCAAAAATTGGACGCAACTCGCAAGCAACGCAAGATGTATGCAAATCCTTGAGAGACGCAAGCTGTATATATAGTACGCAATTAAAAGACATTTGACCTACCTTGAAAGCTAATGGACATTTTTTCGACTTTTAAGTGTTAACTACTATAGTTACTTTTCGAAAGAGAGTGTACCTGCGAGCTGTTTCAACAAACTGAGCGGTATAATACATGTAAAAAATTATAAGTTAAAGTTTAAGCTTAGGAATCATTCATAATATAGCAATTTTCCGATTATGAATTCATACTTGCAAAAACATCTTAGTTTGAGGGAAGAGTCGCGTATAAACATAATAAGTACCACATACCCACCAAATATTTCACCAAAATTGTCATATTTTCTCACCTGTTGTGTGGAGAAATAAACAAAACATCATAGCCTCAAGGGAGCCGAAGACCCTGTGTAATTTCTGAAACTAAGTATCCAGTTGTGCCATCAAAGTTTTCTTCTTCTTAAAATAAGCTACGTTTTTGCTAAATTTGTTTTTTATATTGTGCCGATTTGCAGCATCACTTAGCTGTCTACTGACACATCTTTACGTTTTAGGACGCAAAATCGCGGTACTAAAAAATCATCCTGTATAGAAAAGTTGATCGGTTAAAGTTACAAAAACAGATTCTAAAAACAATAATATGAATGTTACACATCCAGATCCTGATGTTTCACTATGCATTAGTTATCATATTTACCACGAATTGCTCTTTCCCGTATACAGATTTCTGTTAATAGTTCCCAAATTATACTTATGTTTTTCTCTAGAAAGATCTATTGTCTATGCATTTTATCTCAGAATCAAGAACCACATTCAGATAGAAGATGGCATTCATTAACAGATAGTACAGACTATTGTTATTCAGTTCGGATAGTTTCTACTTGTGTGCCATTCGACGAGCCCAGTGTATAAATCCAATATACTTTTTTAAGTACAGGACCAACCGCCGGAGCGGCCTCCCGCGGTGCCCGGGTTTAAACAAAAATTGTAAGGAGTTTCTATAGTCTACTTAATAATAATAATAAACTACTACTAGATTAGGGGATGAGATTTAGCATGATGCTACTCTTACGTCTAACCCCAATACATGATAATATTAAATTAACTTAAACAGGTATAAAACTATGAAACATTCTTATTAATTAAGTAAAGGTAAATTCGTTATAAATTCAATGTGTCTGCATAGATAATGATGTAGTGAGAACCAAGAGGTTTGCGCTTTCAAAAGATGTCTTTTAAGTTTTTGTTTGAACATGAATGTGGATCCGCTTATTTTTATTTCATTATTTAGACTGTTGTAGAGAACAACTGAATTATATGTGTCTCTCTTTTACAACATATTATGGAAATTTTGTAAATAATACTTGTAAAATCTTTATTTTTTCATCCTAGCCGTTCGTAAAATCCGGCAAAATTCTAACCATACAGAAGTATTTGTAACCCGCAATAAAACAGGTAAAATGTGAGACCCATCGTAAAATACCTAGAATATATGTTTTATGGTAGAATTAAAAAGGTGTATTTTCGTGAGATTGACCCACTTGTTAAGCACGGTAATTTTCCATCGCTTTCCAAAGCACCACATGTTTTAAACTCATATTTCTTGTCACACGCTGGCGGTACCCTGTATATTACAACTTTTTGAAGTAGGTGAAAGCGGCATTTGCTAATCTAGAACGATCCAATTGCTATTGTATTATTTTTGGACAAAATCTATGATACCGACGGCTTTACACTATTAGGTAAAAAGGGGGTATCGCTTCAGACGTATTGACCCCCATAAAACATGCCTAGTTAACAAAAGTAGACATATTATCAAAGTCTAGAGAGTATTCTCTAGACTTTGATATTATTGTCCGTTTTAGAAAGTCACATCCATTATTTTTTAACATGTTGACTGCAAAAGCGAATTTCGTGATCGGGTCCGCTGCGCCGAAGTACTCGTAGTTTTATTGAAAATTTTATTTATTTTTACGTTTTGGGAGCAAAATAGTTTAAGACTGAATACAAATTTATACTTATAGTATGCAATAGAAGTGTGCATAAAATATATGCACATGGCGCCTGATTAAATCATTTCAAATTTCAAATACACCTTGTAAACAGGTAAAGTACAGCCCTGTCGTCAATACCGTTGACGACCTTCAACGATTGCGCCAAGTCAGAGTGGGCTGTTAGCGTGAGCTGTATAGACGTGTGTTTGACGTTTACACGTGACAGTAAAATCGTCGTATTGTTGTCAGTAAAATCGTCGTATTGTTGGTTCTATCGGCAGTTATTAGTTACTAATAACTTATTAGTAGTGGTCATGTCGCTCGCAAGTCAAGAAAAGAAAATAAGAAGGTTAGAAGTACTAATGGAAGAATGTTTAAAGGACTGTGACATAAGTGATGAAGAGCCGTTTGCCGCCGACTCTGATGGCGATCCGGAATATGTGCAAGAAAGTGAAAGTAGTGGTTCAGAGTCAGGGCAACAAGTACCAAGAAAGAAACAGAAAGTTGATATTAGGCAATCCGTTCCTTTAACTTCAAATACAGTAAGTAGCAGTAGCTCAGATTCAAGTTCTCTCTCCGATACCGAGGATATTGATGATATACCGAACGTAGCCAGCTGGGGACCCATTGAAAGAAAATTTAAAGATTTTGCATTTGATGTACCTGTCGATATACCTGTAGATCTTAAAAAGGAACTTAGAGGTCTTAACGAATTGGATTGTTTCTTAAAAATTGCGACTGAAGAAGTTTTTGAGTTAATGGCGCAACAAACTAATATCTATGCCGAGCAGAAGATTGTCGAGAAAATTGTTGATAACAGTATAGGAAGAAAATCAAGACTCAATAACTGGATACCTACGAATGCAGCTGAAATGAAAATGTTTCTGGGAATAATTATTTGGATCGGACTGGACCGAAAACCTACTTTGAAAGATTACTGGAGTCGATCTGCTCTTTATGCAAATCAAATTTCGAAACAGATACCAAGAAATCGTTTTGAAATACTATTGCAAATGTGGCATATTTCAAACAATAAAGAATGTCCTCCTGCAGACAGACTTTATAAAATACAACCACTTATCGACGTTATAAATAAAAACATTAAAGTTTGTATGGTTCCTGCAGAAAATGTTTGTATTGATGAAAGCATGGTACCGTTCCGTGATCCAATATCTTTCAAACAATATGTGAAAGGAAAGAGACACAAGTTTAACTTTAAAGTTTTTAAATTGTGCATAAAAGGTGGTTACACATATCATCTAAAAGTTTATTGTGGATTTGAGAAAACAGATGGCATGCCAGTAGCTAATAATGGTGATGAATTAACAGAAGCTCCTGTCAGAGAAGGTATCCCAATGAAGGCAACAGCTATTTGTGCCTATAATTCTGCAAAACCATACATATATGTGGCTGACCAAATGTCTTCATATTCTACTTCATTGCATAGGTCGGTAAAATGGTTTCGTAAGATAGCCGTAGAGGTATTGACAGAAATATCGCTGGTAAATGCTTGGCATTTGTACAAAGTTGTTAATAATTCATCTATGCAGATTACAACTTTTAGAGAAAAACTTTGCATGCTATTATTGGAGAGTTATAAACAACCGATCCCAGAAGAAAACAATACAGATCATAAAATGCAGACATCAGAAAATAGACACCGATGTAAGTTTTGTTATAAAAAGCACACAAAAGACCATGACAGAAAATACGCTATAGCTCACAGTAAGCAAGTTCTCTACGTATGTCCAGCTTGTCCGGGAAGTCCAGCGATTTGTGTGGAATGTTTTTTTACTGTTCACAAGTCAAAATTAAAATAATCTTTTTGTTTGTATACAGTAGGTATATTTCTGTGTCAATCTATGTAGAAAAACATTTTTTGTTACCAGAAAAACCATTTTTGTTGCCAACATTTTTTACTTTTGCCGAAAACTTGTCGACAGAAAATATAACTTGAAAGGGGAATATTGCAGTACATTTATTTTCCCGTATTTAGTTATTTACAAGAATAAATACCTTATAGACTGAAATTAAAAATTTGAAATTGAAAATTTGTAACAAAAACGTAAATGGTAAGATATCACGAGACCAACTAAGATGGTGTTAATCACAAGTCAACAGATTCCCCATAAGAAATGCACGGTATGCACATTACGCGGCCTGACGTAAAGCGCTGTGAATATACAAATGGCGTGCAAGTTGTCTGTGCATATATGCACATGACAGTCAACATGTTAAAAAATAGATGGTTTTGTATGAATTGAGAGTATATTTTATAAGTATGTTGTTTGTTACAACTTCTTCTACACAGCAAAGATTTTTTCAGTTAAAAGCATCTGAGGTTAGTTTATATTTTAGGAATTTTGTTCTAAATTTTTCTGTAGGGTTCATTTCTATCTTAATAAAAATATGTCTTATAATTACCTCGAGTTAGAGTACGAAATGCTGCATATGTAGCAAATATACATGTTTTTTGCATAGAGTTATTGAAGTTTATACCTAAGCACCTCGAGTTAAGGGAAAAAGGATACGTGTATATCTACAAATTGCCTGTATATTCTAAATGATTTAATATTTAAACAGCTCGCTTTGGGGATGTTTGGACTTTCTAAAACGGACAATATACTTTTGTGACATGCTTTATGGTGGGCAATACGTCTGAAGGGGTACCCTTCACCTGATAGTGTAAAGCCGTCATAAATTTTGTCCAAAAAATAATACAATAGCAATTGGATCGTTCTAGATTAACGTCGCTTTCACCTGCATCAAAAAGTTGTACCGCCAGCTTATATGAAACATGTGGTGCTTTGGGAAACGAATAAGTTAAATACACCACAATTCTACCATAAAACATATATTCTAGGTATGACAGGTCTTACATTTTCCCTGCGCATACTGTATGGTTAGTATTTTGCCTTACAAACGCCTAGGATGAAAAAAAATTTTACTATTATTATTTATTTATTATTATAATTTCCAAGACAAGTAGACTATATAAACTCATTTCAATTTTTGTTTAACGTCTGTTTAAGTTTTGAAACGTCAGGATCTGGATGTGTAACATTCATATTATTGTTTTTAGAATCTGTTTTTGTAACTTTAACCGATCAACTTTTCTATACAGGATGATTTTTTAGTACCGCGATTTTGCGTCCTAAAACTTAAAGATGTGTCAGTAGACAGCTAAGTGATGATGCAAATCGGCACAATATAAAAAACAAATTTAGCAAAAACGTAGCTTATTTTAAGAAGAAGAAAACTTTGATGGCACAACTGGATACTTAGTTTCAGAAATTACACAGGGTCTTCGGCTCCCTTGAGGCTATGATGTTTTGTTTATTTCTCCACACAACAGGTGAGAAAATATGACAATTTTGGTGAAATATTTGGTGGGTATGTGGTACTTATTATGTTTATACGCGACTCTTCCCTCAAACTAAGATGTTTTTGCAAGTATGAATTCATAATCGGAAAATTGCTATATTATGAATGATTCCTAAGCTTAAACTTTAACTTATAATTTTTTACATGTATTATACCGCTCAGTTTGTTGAAACAGCTCGCAGGTACTGTCTCTTTCGAAAAGTAACTATAGTAGTTAACACTTAAAAGTCGAAAAAATGTCCATTAGCTTTCAAGGTAGGTCAAATGTCTTTTAATTGCGTACTATATATACAGCTTGCGAGTCCAATTTTTGCGTCTCTCAAGGATTTGCATACATCTTGCGTTGCTTGCGAGTTGCGTCCAATTTTTGCGACTTTCAAGGTTTTGCATACATTCATACAAGGTTTTGCATACAAATTGTGTAAAACTTGTGATGTGTGAGACTTAATAGGTTGTAATTATTTAAATTCCATTATAAATATCGACAACATCGAACTCAAATTGCATAGATTCTAAAATTAAAGTTTGCTTCAATCCTCTTGTATATGAGACAAAATTAGAATAAGAATATTTTTCATTAATAAATAATTAAAAAATTTTACTGTATTTTATTATGCTAAGTTTCCTATTAATGTTAAACATACACGGTGCTACAATCTGAGAACTTCGAATACGTTATTATACCTTATTGTACCGAAGAAGCTATAATTGCTAAGTCATAAATCTTGAAGTGAGAATAATAATTACAGGTCTATAGGTCTAATACCCTCTGCGGCACGTGCCGCGATGATATACCTAGATATTGAAAAAGCATAATCCTGAATGCGACTTTTATAGCTGGATTATCGAGTTGGGAGGTCCTATTAGCACAGACTAACGAGTAATACAGACAATTTCTTAGCGACATGTGTCAAAAGGAGACTCGCTTTTTAGCGAAATATCTTCTAAAGTCATGAATAATTTGCATTTTATTCGATTTTACGTTAATCTACATAGCAAAGATATTGTATTAGAACCAAATTTATGATTAATATACTGTTTGTCTTTCTGTAAATTGAAATGGAGACTCGCTTATTTTTGATACATGTCCGTAAGGAGGCTTCTGTTGCAAAGCTATTTATTCTGTGCTATTAGGTAAACTGTCAAAATTTTTACTTTATTATATTAGATCCAACATTTGAAATAATACATTGTGTATTCAAACATGTGATGATCACTTGCAAATGTGTTTAGAATTTGACTATCTTCATATTTTGAAAAAATACTTCAAGTAGATTAAGTTCAACGTCAGATTCGAAATTGTATAACAAATCTTTTAAATTTTATTCTAAGTCAGGGAATCTAAGCGTGCATGCTCCTTTTATAATTTGTTTGAAAATCAAGTTTTTAATATTGAATGGAGAGTAGGATTTCTAAACTGACAAAATAATAAGATCGAACATTTTTAACATAGAGCTGGATCTAGCAGATACATTATTGCCGAGCCTCGCGCGAGGGGTTCGTGCTTTTTTAACCACCACCGCAGTTCATTTATTTCCCTGTATTTAGTTATTTATATTACCACAGCTAATATCTAACAAAAATCAAAATAGTAAGATATCACCAACTAAGATGGTGTTAATTCCATGCCGCACCATCAGATTCCTGCACGGTACATATGCACATTACGCAGCCTGACATAAAGCGCTGCCTGAATATGCACATGGCGCGTTGGGCAAGTTCGACACTCAACGTGTTAAGGTTTTTATCGCCAAGAATATTTATTACGTACCTTATTGTACCGAAGAAGCTATAATTGCCAAGTCATAAATCTTGAAGGGAGAGTAAGGTCTATGGGTCTAGGTAATATCCTCTGCTTGGCACGTGCCGCATCCGGACAATATACCGGATGATAAACATGGATATTCAAAAAAGTTATTGCATAATTCTGTTTGAATGTGACTGTTATATTTCGAGTCAGGATATACTTAGAGTCCAATAGGACTGCAAAAATGTTTACTTCATTAGATCGAACATTTTTAACATAGAGCGGGATCTAGCAGATACATTATTGCCGAGCCTCGCGCGGGGGGTTCTAGCTTTTAATAACCACCACCGCCACCGACAGACCATTCCTTCCGGAACTGTACAGATCGGACGGAATTGTGACGGAGAAGGGGCGGGGAGCTGATTGGGGTTCCTTGATAACTGACTAATATCTAATAGTGCTGTACCTTTTGAACCCCAGCTCGACCGTTGAGAGGTCTAGGACAAGAACTTATCTATTTCAAACAAGCTCGTGTCGGGAAGTTGCACACTAGACCCATCTGGCGGACCGAGGAAGAACAAAGAATACAAAATACCGGCGCTCGAATAGTCTCCAAGCTGTTTCAATAGAAATCCACCCGCCATTAGTAACGGTTAAAATTTCTCGACTAGTAAAGCAGACGCTGGCACCCAGAGGGCGTTAGCTATATAAAGTTATTTTTTAGATTTAATCACGGTGCTACTCATTAATAATAAACAAGTTATTTTTAGATTTAAACCATCATGGTACTACTCATGTAACAAATAATAAGTTATTTTTTAGATTTAAACAATCATGGTACTACAGACCAAATTAAAATCATCTATGTAGAAAAACTAAATACGCGACATATTCCCACGTTTAAAACTTCATACAAAATTCTTGAAGCAATCCTTTGCGGTAAATGGCCCATTTAGAGGGTTTATGATGCGGAGCCCTACGGCGGCCGATTATGGGCGCTCTGCCGTAGTATTGATTTTTCCTGACAAGTTCTATCATCTGAAATTCACACAACTTGAGGACTATTTTAACTATTATTAACAAATATTTTCATAATTTAAACTTTTTATTTCGCTCATAATCATGCTTCTCAGACATTGCCTCCATGGCCGCAGCCTGAAAGCCATTATTGGGTAGTAAAAAACACATAATTTTCACACAAATTTTTTTCATGCAAATTCGACAACCACTATCCTCTTAAGACTCTCGAATTTTTTACCTGGTCGAACCGCAGAACCAGACCCGTGCATAATATACACAAGGCGTGTTAATAGTTATCCTCTTAAAACTCTGGAATTTTTTACTTCACTGTTGATCGACCCGCAGCACCAGACCAATCTGTGCATAATATATATACACATGGCAGTCAACGTGTTAATAGTTATCCTCTTAAAACTCTCGAATTTTTTACTCTGTTGATCGAACCGCAGCAGCAGACCAATCTGTGCATAATATATATATATATATATATATACACAAGGCTTGTTAATATTTATCCTCTTAAAACTCTCGAATTTTTTTACTTCTCTGTTAATCGAACCGCAGCAGCAGACGAATCTATGCATAATATTATATACACATGGCAGTCAACGTGTTCATATTTATCCTCTTAAAACTCTCGAATTTTTTACTTCTCTGTTGATCGACCCGCAGCACCAGACCAATCTGTGCATAATATACATACACATGGCAGTCAACGTGTTAATATTTGTCCTCTTAAAACTCTCGAATTTTTTACTTCTCTGTTTGTCGAACCTCTCACCCCTCAGCATCAAACCAATCGATATACCCCTCAAATCCGAAGTAAAAAACACAGACAATATTTTCTCACCCCTCGGCATCAAACCAATCGATATACCCCTCAAATCCGAAGTAAAAAACACAAACAATATTTTTGGAAAAACGCATATTCGAGAAATTTGGAGGACCGACTTGAGCAATTGCCCAATTGGATATTATGTAGAATATTTTCTCACTGGATAATTCGCTAGTCAATTTTTTATGTTTTGCTGTTTAAATTGTCAGAATATTTGTGTCCGGACATAATTGAAGCAAAATTGCCTAACAACCGGCATTGGATTGACACAAGTTTATTCAATCACACCCTCTTAGAGAAATAAAAAACACACAAACAAATAATATTTTTATTTTTACAATTTTACATTTCTAAACTTTTTAGTTAGTTCATACATAATAATCAAGCGTCTCAGCTCTTCGAGTGCCTCCATATATCGCCGCAGTCTCTCGCTCATGCTTCAGAAAATATAATATTTGTAGTCTTGCCGACGGGCCCCAAGCTTGTTAAAAAATACCTTTTGTCACCATTCAATTCGTCAATTCGCTCTTGAGTTAATTGCTCCGTAAAACGCTGAGGCAGGATGGTCTTGAAGTCGGCAAATTCCACCACTACCTTTTCCCCAAACTTGGTATTTATTCTCTTAAAACACTGGATCTCAAATTTTTTATTTACTTCCAAATCCCGAACATTCACCAGATTTTTCACCAGCAAATTGTTTAAACTATTTAAGAAGGACATGTTGTAAATGATCGGAGTGTCTGATGAGATCTTAGTTGAACCTCTCCTATATAGCTGTTTCAATAGGAGTAGGCAGAGAGTGGGGAGACGGTCAAAACCTAGGAGAGTACCAGACCAGACAGGTTTCGACAAGTTTGGTCTGGTGCTCTCTTAGTATCTCTACTACCGCATATCTAAAATAGTTACGCACGGTTTATGGTCAAGCGGTTTTTAACGGCGCAATTGTTTTGCGCTGCAAGCTGCAAGATCATATTATTAGAAATAAGATTGGATAATATTTTCTATGGAATGTCAACTTTCAATATTTATGTTTCAAAAACCAGACATAGAAAATCAATGAAACTCACAAGAGTGTAGGGTAATTTACTTTAAAGTATAACTGAAACATATGATTCAAATTGGCAGATCCATTCAAGAATAATTAACAAACATATATATTAGGGGTAAAACCTATTTCAACTAATATTTGTAAACACCCCCTGTATAAAGTGCGATTGCAACTTTTTGTAGCTAATCATATTAATCAATTACTATAAGTCTTCCTTAAGTAGTTTTGGCTTCAAAGCTGATTTATTGTATCAAAAAGGCCGTTTAAAGTGACTAATGTTAAAACATGAAGTATAAAAAACAAACTTTTTAAAAAAATTAGTGTTTTGGAAAATAGTCAAAACTTTTAAAGAAAATTATTCTTGTTCATAAGAAAAGATTCTCAATAGAGATATTTTTAATGAAAACTGCTCAGTCCCACTAATTGGGACCAATGATAAAAATTGGCGAAATATGCTAAATTGTCGCTATTTTTGACCCACCCTGTACAATAGGCGGCTTCTCTTGTCTTAACGACCGACTGACTGACATGTCACTTGACTTCCTTTAAACCAGCAATGCTATTATTTTGTTACTAATCATCTAAAAAAAGTAATACTTTTGGATAAGTGAACCTTACTATGTTTTAGCAAAACAGCCATTTTTATGATTTTCAAAAATTCATATCTCCGAAACTAGATATAGAAACTAATTTAAACTTGCACGTGTAACTTATAGTGACTTGTACTAACTACAATATCCCAAAAAATTATCAAAATTGGCAGAGAGCCATTTTCCCCTGTATTTGGTGCGGGGTTCTTTGTTCATAAACATTTCCATCAACTTTTCCATTTCCATTGGGGTCGGTTTTCTGGTTGTGGGCATTTATATCGGGTTCCTCTTAAAATCCCGCTTCTGACACCAAATGTACTGAATCTCAACAATCACTGTCCAAACTCGTTGCTTTGGTTACCGCCTTCATTGTTTAGCGTTCAAAAATCACAAATAAACTTGTCAGATTACTGTCAATATCCAAAAATAGTCTTTCAGCTCTAAAATTCGCATAAAATCGCTTTCTAACCTTTCACTTTTTTCCAGGCCCAATTCCCAGGGCTTATATATTCAAAAGGGAGACTGGAGAATACTCTAGAATATTCCTGGCCAATGATAGTTCACAAATCATAAAGTTCTAGCAAACTTTCTAGAAAGTTATGGAAACTAAAGGAAAATGGGGCCCTGGAGGCCTCAGGCCAACAAAGATGTGACGGAAAATGCCTCTAAATTAATTACAAAAATTATAAAATTGTAAGTAGAATACCCAAACTTAAAATTTATCTGCTAAATCTTTGAGTAGGTTAGAAAACCGTGCAGACATATTCATTGAAAGCTGATATAACAACTTTAAAGGCATTTTTCGTTACAATAATATACTTAACCCAATCAATTGTTTTTCTATACTTCTTGTAAAGAGTACTACTGAATATTAAAAAAACTGGTATTATGTAGACCAGGAAAATGTACTAATCGAGCTGCACTGACTTTGCTATTAGGATCAACCAAGCATGAAAATGTTAATAATATGCATATCTCATTTTCACTCTTATACTCTTTTGTCCACGCAGAAATATTTAAAAGTAGCATTGGAACATTCTAGTTACAACACCTTTATGATTATGTAGGTCACCTCTCGTAAAAGTTCCGTATTTTAGTAAAACAATACATTTTTGAGTGACATTTTTACCAATTTTTCATTAAAAAATACAAATTTCGAAGGTGTTATATGAGAATATATATTTAACAATAAACTACTATTCGTTTTTGAAAGATCAGCGAAACGTTCACCTGGAAATTATTCACCATTTTGTTTACAGAAACATAACAGGGGCATTACATATTCCTGACTAGTGGACACTTTAAAGTTTATAGTTGTTACCACACCATTGAAGCGACTTGAAACCATAATTTACACAAGGGAAATGGCAAATTTTCGGGAAAACGTTTCGGCTAAGAAATGCAAACCAGAATTTTCCTTAAATGTGAAACTTTGATTTTTAACACTACTTCGATGATTTTTTGGATACTTTCCGATTTTTACAATTTAGCGATTTGTCTCGCTAGTTTAGTCTGCCATCTTGGGTAGCCATATTGGATTTACTCCCAGTTTCATGTAAAATCACAACATTGATTATTACTGGAAACACCCATCTTGAGAAGACATTTTTACCCCTGGAAAATAAGCTTTGATTGGTTGAATAGTACAAGTAAAAGGATGTGCTCTTCTACAATAAAGTTGAGTTTGTGATTTTGGAAAACGACAAACGTTGAACATGTGTAGCGTAGTCGATTTTGTGAATAACACTTTTCCTATTAATAAGCCTGTGGATATTTTGTGTGATATCAAAATTTATCACCATATCGTGAACATAGTTTCCAGGTTGAAACGTGCACAGTTTAGAAAAATATTCCTTTCTAGGATAAGCTAAGTAGAAAAAGGGCCGTCTACCTCGCTGCAAGTAAGGAGTTAAAGACGGGCGAGTCAGATTGACGAAATATGACCTTTTCCAGGAAATTAATATTTTTAGTATAAAAGAAGGTGCTCACCACCAATTCAGTCAGTGATTGAACCATGCCCGATCCAGCTGTATTAAAATCCATATACTTCAAGCCAGTATATTGAGTCTACTACAACAGGCATCATATTGTGGTGGAACTGCTCAAGATGGTTTTCGCCAATGTACGAAGGCAGTTCGGCATATTAATCGACAACTAAAATCAGCGAAGGCTATAGGTAAAAAGCAAAAACTGCTATCAACTCTTGCCAACGTAAGAACACTGCGTAGTCAAATTAAACGTGAAATTAAACGTGGTGCTGGGGTAGCAAAAGAAACAGTAAAAAACCGTGTGAGCTGGTGCGTTTTGGCATCTGCATTTGCATGTCGCATTCGAACTGGAGTCATCTCAAATCTGAAGCACAAGGACCCAGGCGAATTCCTCAACGACTGTTTTGTCTTGTTTAAACGACGTGTTGTCAACGCCTTAAAAAAGGAAGAGGCAATTAAAATCAATGCAGTGTTCGGTGGACTATTTATGTTGCAGACGGCCGACATGGTTATTGAGGATATCCAACGCACCGCTCTACCGAGATACCGACTTAACCCAATGGTTGGATCAGCACATAGCAACACCTATTTTGACGCAGCTTCAAGAATTCCAAGAAAGAGACTCTGGTTGGACATTGAAGGCTGTTGTAAACTTGGGGGTAAGTTTACTCCAATGTTGGGGTCATCATACATAGAGCTACCATAGGCTAAACAAGCCTGTATCAACGTGAAGAATGAGGATGACCTTTGCTTTACTTGGGCCGTGACTTCCGCTCTGTTCCCAGTTGAGAAACACTCCTATCTTATAACAAAATACCCCCACCTATCATCCGTTTTGAATTTGAAAGGAATATGTTTCCCAATGACTATTAAACAGATTCCAAAATTCGAAAAACTGAATGAAGTGTCAATAAACATTTATATTCTGCGAAAGCATCGAAACACGCTCCATACGTTCCCTATTTACATAGCTAAAAATAAGGTAGACAAACATGTCAATCTTCTAATGGTGCAAAATGCTTATTATGACGAGGAAGAAGAGGGAAGTAATGATAACTCTCCTGTTCATTAACATTTTTGCTGGATCAAAGACCTCTCTCGTCTCTTTACAACTCAGCTAAGTAAACACAGAGAAAAAAATATTCTGCGATCCTTATGGAGATGGTACCCTTTACAATTTATGCTGATATAGAAAGTCTCCTTAAGGTAACAAACGACAATAATAAATACCAAAAGCAAGTTCCTTGCAGCGTTGGCTATTATGTTAAATGTAGTTATGATGACAGCTTGTCATTCTACATACCTTACACTGGGTTAGATTGCATGGAATGGTTTTCTAAAGAACTAAGATAAGTGGCTGAGGATCTAGAGACAGTTTTTCTATGCCCTCTACCGATGGATAAGCTAACAGCTGAGGAGAAGATGAGCTTTAAGCATGCAACAATATGTCATATTTGCGAGAAACCCATCACGGGAAAGAATGTCAGAGACCATAACCATTTAACTGGAAAGTTCCGAGGTGCTGCGCATGATGACTGTAATATAAATTACCAAGATAGTTCACGTTGTACCCGTAATCTTCCACAATTTGTCAGGTTATGATGCACATTTTGTGATCAAGAGCATAGCTAAGGATGTGGGACGTGTAGAGTTGCTTGCTATATACCTGATATACCTGACAATCTAGTGAAATTTCGATTTATAGGTAGTTCCCGATTTATGTCTGCAGGATTAGATTCTTTGGCCTCCAATCTTTCCGAGTACACAATCCTCAGACACCACTTCTCTGAACTCCCTGAATCACGTTTCAAACTTCTAACGAGAAAAGGTGTTTTTCTATATCATTTTATGGATTGTATGGTGAAATTAAACCACAGTCAGCTACCTACTAAGGACTGAAAGATCGATATATGAAAAAGAGTATGCTCACGCACAAAAAGTGTGGAGCGAATTTGAATGCAAAACATTAAAAGATTATGCTGACCTATACTTGAAAACGGATATATTGCTTCTAGCTGATGTATTCGAAGCATTTAAAGCTAGCTGCATGAGAACTCACAAACTAGATCCCGCTCACTACTACACATTACCTGGATAAACATGGGATTCGATGTTAAAGTACACACAAGTGGAGTTAGAATTAATAACGGATATCGATCAAGTAATGTTTGTGGAGAAAGGAATACGTGGTTGACTCAGTCAGTGTTCCAAACGACGCGCCACGGCTAATAATAAATACATGCTCAATTATGATCCACATAAACCTGCGAGCTACTTAACTTACTTTGACGTCAACAATCAGTATTGTTGAGCTATGTCACAACCTCTCCCTTTTTCTGGACTTAGATGGTTAGATGATAGGGAGATTCAGGGGTTGAATATTGAAACTTAACTGTTAATTCCGACATGGGGTATTTTCTAGAAGTAGATCTAGAGTACCTTGAGAAACTTCATGATAAACATAAAGATTTACCTTTCTGTCCACAACATATACAAGGGAATAAAACAGAAAAAATTAATGGCTACCCTCCATAATAAAGAAAAGTACGTGATTCACTATAGGACACTTAAACAAGTTTTGACAAACGGTCTTATCTGAAGAGAGTACTTCGTGTACTTAAATTTAAACAAAGTGCATGGTTGAAAAGCTACATAGACTTGAATATTAGACTTCGTGCCCAGGCCACGAGCGCTTTTGAGAAAGATCTATACAAGCTTCTGAATACCGCAGTCTTCGGAAAAACGATGTAGAAAGCCCGCAAACATTCAGTGATAAAATTGGGTAACAAGTGGGAAGGTCGATATGGTGGGGAGGCACTTATCGTCAAACCTGAATTCAAGTCTGCTATGATTTTCAGTGAAAACCTCGCAGCAATTGAATTAAACAAATCTGAAGTGTTCATGAATAAACCAATTTACGTTGGTATGAGCATTTTGGATCTAGCAAAAACAACTATTTATGATTTTCACTATGGGTACATGCAACCTCATTTTGGTAACAATTGCACAGTTTTATATGTATACTGACACTAACTCATTAATTTATGAAATTCAAAACATGGAAATTTATTAAGTCGAGACAGTTAAACAGAATTTGATTCGATCAGAGAAACACACCGTTTACACTATAATACAATCGAAGATCGCGTTAAGTCCTCATGACGATAAAAGGTATATTTTACGTGGTTATGAAGCTCTCTTGGGGTCACTATTCCAAAATAGGTTAATTTTACTGGTTAGACAGCACATCTATTTAATTATGGTAAACTAGTGAAAATGGTAAATAGGAAATATCTAGTATAAACAAAGCATCGAAAAATCTAACAAGGCGTCGCTAGGTACATATAAAATTGCAACGATGCTCAAACAGTAATTTTGCTACACTCTCGTTAGAATCAAATATAATTTTAGTTCAGGTTGATTTGTATGTGGTTCGTTTTACAGGGTTTCTCAACGAAAATTTGACCCGTCGATTTTTGTTTTTGGGGGAGCTTTTTTGACAGTCAAGCCAACCCGATATGTTCATCCCCCTAATCCCTAGCAACCCCAACTTTAAAATTTCAAATGGAACTACCCCCCTTGTGGCCCATCATTTTAAAGCCCTTTTTATTGCAAATACAGTGATGTATCGTTTTTAGAATTCTGTTGAGATTTGACAGAATTATTGGCTAAAAACGGAAAATGGACAATCCACTGTACGCGTAGTAATTTCTACACAAATGCCCGCCACTATTAAGTTTTTATCTACTACACACGACCAAATTACCTAGTTTTTATTGACGTGTCGATCACTCTACAAAAAAGTCACAAATGAAAAAGCTGAAGCAAAACAAAAAAGTTCATACGAATGTGTCGATCACTATACAAAAAAGTCACAAATGAAAAAGCTGAAGCAAAACAAAAAAGTTCATACGAATTCAAACCTTATATCTTTTTAAAATATGTAACAAAAAGTCACTGTCACAAAAAAGTTCCTGTTTTTTGCTTGTAACCACGAAATCGTTAGTTTCAGCCTGCTATTGAAAGTGGAATCGTATTTTCGAAAAGGTTTATTCTATCACGGAAAGGGTAGAAATTGTTGCAATTATTATACAGCACGAATTGTAACAATTTCTACAGTGACTTTTTGTTACCTATTTTAAAAAGATATAAGGTTTGAATTCGTATGAACTTTTTTGTTTTGCTTCAGCTTTTTCATTTGTGACTTTTTTGTATACAGATCGACACGTCAATAAAAACTAGGTAATTTGGTCGTGTGTAATGTAACGAAAATTTTATCTAATTTCCGTTACAGCGTTTAAATGCATTATTTCATTCTTATTAATTCATCACACCCCGTATACACGTACCATTTTTTAAAAAATGTTGCCCTGCTATCTGCAACCATCTATACAAGCTGATGCGTAATAAGTTGCTTACCTTGGTGTTCTTAAACAAACCATTTATTAAAGGGTATGTGCCGGTAGCAAAAGTGTTTACATTTTATTCATCGATTGAAGGTATGTATTACTAAAACAGTTACTTTGTTGTAATCACTGTCTGACGTTAATTATAAAGATAATATTCACTTTATTCGGTTTGCGATTGACTAAGCGCCACGGTGATTTCGTGTACTAACGTCACTCTTTGTCTTCGACGCTTCTATCTGGTCGAATATCAGTGGTAGAGTTTGGCAGAATTGACAGTGACCTGCCATCTGGATTGTCACTCGCGGCACTTCCAGTTTTTCTAAGTAGGTTTAGCTTTTCTAGTAGCCGGAAGTCGTCATCCTTGCAGAAAAAGGTTATAAATAGGCCGGCGACAAGAATCGCGGCACTTCCCTTTCGAACACTCGTGGTAGAACTCACGTCAGGTGAAACTTGGCTTTGGATTTCCTGTCTCGGAAATTTCCATGTGAAAATCTCTTTCAAAGCCTAGTTTCCCACCTTATGGTCGGCTTAAGTGGTTTTGTATAGCGTGTGCATTTATTTTCGTTGTGCTAATTGAGGTTTTCTATTTTTTACATGTATCTTGCAAGCACGTGGCATTAAGTTGTTGAGTGTACGATTTCCACGCATTTTCCAAGTTCAACAGCAACCTGCTGCAGGTGAAACCACGGAGAGGACCCCTGGGAACACCGTCTGGATGAGTAGCTGCTCAATTTTTAATAATTTATAATTAATAACGTCATTTTGACGACTTCTTGAGCTACTCTCACCTAGGCCTGTTCACCCCTTTTCTCTGTGGACTACACGCAGCGAGCTGTGGCCACATATTTTGGTCATAAATTTGTTTTATTAGCACAGACTTATCGAGCGAACCCTTAAGTTGCCCGAGATTGATGTGAACTTTACCACGGTTCCTTTTTTTGGTTATCTAGCTTTTGTAGCTGTTACATTTTTTCGTCTTGTGTTTCGAGATCGAATGGGGAAGTCGCTAAACCTTTTGTATTTTGTTAATGTTAACTTTTATCTTGTAAATATTGTACAGTAAATTTATAAGGCAGGTTTAGTCAGGACAATTGAATGTTCTCGGATATTATTTTTAAAGCTTTAATTTCATCGTCAATTTAATGTCTCAGGGTTCATTATAGGTCAAAATCACATGCTTTAGTCCTTAAGGTTACTAATTTAAATTTAACAAATTTCAATTGCAAAAATATGTACAGATTTAATTTGTTTTCAACCTCTTTTTAAATTTAAGAAATTTAACGATCATTTATTTGTAAACGCGTCGAAACTTCGACTGCAGGTTTTCGGAGACTGTTCGTTGTGTTTTCTGTTACATGCAATCCAGTACGTGAGCGAAGCACGTAAGCAAGACAGTGACGGACTAAGTACCAGCACACCAAACTTACAACCCGGCTTAGAGTATTGAGCACACCTTCCAGCACCAGCTCGGACACCCCACGATCCGCTCGAGTCTCGAGGCCTAGCCGAGGTCTTAATCCACGAAAAAGGAGCTTGGAGCGTTGGTGGCCACTACTCAGCTTTAATTTGGGAAGGTTTCAAGGTACTCTGTGAGATCCAATAGTCAAATTTTCAAAGTGCTCGTAATCAAGACTTTAAATGCTCACGTGAACTTTTCGTGCTAGTAGTGTTGTCGAACATCTCTGATTTTGTATTTTTAAGATCGAACATTTTTCACAGTGTTTTCTTTACTTTTCAACAGTAACAAATTCTAAATTGTAAACAATAAAATTCACTGCTCAATTACTCCACTTTATTGTAACCATTTTTTTTGTACAATTTCAACTTGTAAATACATTGTAAATAGAAAAATGTGTTATTTTATTTAACCAACAAATAGTTCAAGCTTCTGGCGCTCCAAGACCATTTTGGTTATAGTAGTAGATAAAAAACTTAATAGTAGCGGGCATTTGTGTAGAAATTACTACGCGTACAGTGGATTGTCAACTTTCCGTTTTTAGCCAATAATTCTGTCAAATCTCAACAGAATTCTAAAAACGATACATCACTGTATTCGCAATAAAAAGGGCTTTAAAATGTTGCGCCACAAGGGGGGTAGTTCCATTTGAAATTTTAAAGTTGGAGTTGCTAGGGATTAGGGGGATGAACATATCGGGTTGGCTTAACTGTCAAAAAAGCTCCTCCAAAAATTTTTAAATATTTTTCGGTTTTCGAATTTTTGGGGGGTCAAGTTTTCGTTGGGAAACCCTGTATAACTATAGGTTTAGAAATATATTATAATTTTCCCTAATAAATTGTTAAATATAAATATTATAGTTATAGAAGAGTTTTATGTATTTTTACTAGTTATATAGGGATATAAATGTAATAGTGCTCTAATAAAAATAAATGTAAAAGATATGTTGTTTTTTAAGCACTTACCACTAAACCTGAATTCAAGTATGTGCTGGTTTCAATAAGAACCTCTTAGTCATCGAATCAAGTAAATCTGAATTATGAGTTGTTACGTTCAGAATTGACTATTAAGCCCAAATATTAAAAATAGGTAAATCTCGATTATTGTCATTCTTTTATTAGTTAAATCGTGCTTGAAGGCTCCTTAACGATCATTTATTTGTAAACGCGTCGAAACTTCGACTGCAGGTTTTCGGAGACTGTTCGTTGTGTTTTCTGTTACATGCAATCCAGTACGTGAGCGAAGCACGTAAGCAAGACAGTGACGGACTAAGTACCAGCACACCAAACTTACAACCCGGCTTAGAGTATTGAGCACACCTTCCAGCACCAGCTCGGACACCCCACGACCCGCTCGAGTCTCGAGGCCTAGCCGAGGTCTTAATCCACGAAAAAGGAGCTTGGAGCGTTGGTGGCCACTACTCAGCTTTAATTTGGGAAGGTTTCAAGGTACTCTGTGAGATCCAATAGTCAAATTTTCAAAGTGCTCGTAATCAAGACTTTAAATGCTCACGTGAACTTTTCGTGCTAGTAGTGTTGTCGAACATCTCTGATTTTGTATTTTTAAGATCGAACATTTTTCACAGTGTTTTCTTTACTTTTCAACAGTAACAAATTCTAAATTGTAAACAATAAAATTCACTGCTCAATTACTCCACTTTATTGTAACCATTTTTTTTGTACAATTTCAACTTGTAAATACATTGTAAATAGAAAAATGTGTTATTTTATTTAACCAACAAATAGTTCAAGCTTCTGGCGCTCCAAGACCATTTTGGTTATAGTAGTAGATAAAAAACTTAATAGTAGCGGGCATTTGTGTAGAAATTACTACGCGTACAGTGGATTGTCAACTTTCCGTTTTTAGCCAATAATTCTGTCAAATCTCAACAGAATTCTAAAAACGATACATCACTGTATTCGCAATAAAAAGGGCTTTAAAATGTTGCGCCACAAGGGGGGTAGTTCCATTTGAAATTTTAAAGTTGGAGTTGCTAGGGATTAGGGGGATGAACATATCGGGTTGGCTTAACTGTCAAAAAAGCTCCTCCAAAAATTTTTAAATATTTTTCGGTTTTCGAATTTTTGGGGGGTCAAGTTTTCGTTGGGAAACCCTGTATAACTATAGGTTTAGAAATATATTATAATTTTCCCTAATAAATTGTTAAATATAAATATTATAGTTATAGAAGAGTTTTATGTATTTTTACTAGTTATATAGGGATATAAATGTAATAGTGCTCTAATAAAAATAAATGTAAAAGATATGTTGTTTTTTAAGCACTTACCACTAAACCTGAATTCAAGTATGTGCTGGTTTCAATAAGAACCTCTTAGTCATCGAATCAAGTAAATCTGAATTATGAGTTGTTACGTTCAGAATTGACTATTAAGCCCAAATATTAAAAATAGGTAAATCTCGATTATTGTCATTCTTTTATTAGTTAAATCGTGCTTGAAGGCTCCTTAACGATCATTTATTTGTAAACGCGTCGAAACTTCGACTGCAGGTTTTCGGAGACTGTTCGTTGTGTTTTCTGTTACATGCAATCCAGTACGTGAGCGAAGCACGTAAGCAAGACAGTGACGGACTAAGTACCAGCACACCAAACTTACAACCCGGCTTAGAGTATTGAGCACACCTTCCAGCACCAGCTCGGACACCCCACGACCCGCTCGAGTCTCGAGGCCTAGCCGAGGTCTTAATCCACGAAAAAGGAGCTTGGAGCGTTGGTGGCCACTACTCAGCTTTAATTTGGGAAGGTTTCAAGGTACTCTGTGAGATCCAATAGTCAAATTTTCAAAGTGCTCGTAATCAAGACTTTAAATGCTCACGTGAACTTTTCGTGCTAGTAGTGTTGTCGAACATCTCTGATTTTGTATTTTTAAGATCGAACATTTTTCACAGTGTTTTCTTTACTTTTCAACAGTAACAAATTCTAAATTGTAAACAATAAAATTCACTGCTCAATTACTCCACTTTATTGTAACCATTTTTTTTGTACAATTTCAACTTGTAAATACATTGTAAATAGAAAAATGTGTTATTTTATTTAACCAACAAATAGTTCAAGCTTCTGGCGCTCCAAGACCATTTTGGTTATAGTAGTAGATAAAAAACTTAATAGTAGCGGGCATTTGTGTAGAAATTACTACGCGTACAGTGGATTGTCAACTTTCCGTTTTTAGCCAATAATTCTGTCAAATCTCAACAGAATTCTAAAAACGATACATCACTGTATTCGCAATAAAAAGGGCTTTAAAATGTTGCGCCACAAGGGGGGTAGTTCCATTTGAAATTTTAAAGTTGGAGTTGCTAGGGATTAGGGGGATGAACATATCGGGTTGGCTTAACTGTCAAAAAAGCTCCTCCAAAAATTTTTAAATATTTTTCGGTTTTCGAATTTTTGGGGGGTCAAGTTTTCGTTGGGAAACCCTGTATAACTATAGGTTTAGAAATATATTATAATTTTCCCTAATAAATTGTTAAATATAAATATTATAGTTATAGAAGAGTTTTATGTATTTTTACTAGTTATATAGGGATATAAATGTAATAGTGCTCTAATAAAAATAAATGTAAAAGATATGTTGTTTTTTAAGCACTTACCACTAAACCTGAATTCAAGTATGTGCTGGTTTCAATAAGAACCTCTTAGTCATCGAATCAAGTAAATCTGAATTATGAGTTGTTACGTTCAGAATTGACTATTAAGCCCAAATATTAAAAATAGGTAAATCTCGATTATTGTCATTCTTTTATTAGTTAAATCGTGCTTGAAGGCTCCTTAAAAATAAGTAGTAGGCCAATGGTAGTGAGAAACTGACCTTTATTAGAAATTATTCATATAATTTTTGTCGCAACAGTATTGGGTTTGTTTTCCCTCGCTTGTAGAGTGGGGTG
Source organism: Pseudeuparius sepicola (assembly GCA_963920635.1). NCBI lineage: Eukaryota > Metazoa > Arthropoda > Insecta > Coleoptera > Anthribidae > Pseudeuparius > Pseudeuparius sepicola. The sequence goes on along the minus strand of OY987299.1, from coordinate 74,347,380 downwards.
GGTCACACTGCCTTGGCAAACGACGTTTGGGCCACCTTTGAACATAACTACTGCACTCTATCGAGACGTAGTGAGCCTACCAAGTGGTAAACGATTAATTGCGAGATTTGCACGGAAATAACTGGGTTACTGCTTTTACTGGGGTTGTATTGTCGTCCCTGTTCACTTTGGAGAGTTGCCCTGGTTCGTTTGTTGGTTGTGGAAGACTATTTTGTCGTGTTTTGTTGCGTTATGTGGGTGATTGTTTTGGAATTTTGTTGTTTCCCGTGGCTAATGTTTTGGCCTGAATTGTGTTCTATTTCGTGGCCGGTTGTCTTGTGTTCATTTCAGCCTCCAGTTTTGCCGTTTGTACTGCGAGATTGTGGGTTTTCGGCCTTATTTCGCTCATTGTTGACACTCTAGAAAACACTCAGATGTAAACAATACTGACACTCGCGAGTCGCGCATTTTTGCGAGAAATACTTACGTGTCCGACGCGGCGTAGGTTTCGCCTTGACTTTAGGCGCCCAGATACTCGATAGTCGTGTGTGGCATGGCGTTTCGACGGAATTTCTTCGGCATACTATCATGACTGGCAATACTTGCCCGCCATGCTGCCCCTTTAGCGGTGACGTCGGTAACTGTCGGCCGTCAGAGGGCTGTCGAGAGACCTGCACGGCCGGTACGCACAGTGGCGTGCGCTTTTCAGTGATCTGCGCGTGGGTGCGTTTGTTTTCGTTTGTAATTTTTGTTAGTGCATCATGATAGGTTGTCGGGTGAAGGGTTGATGATCCGTCGTCTTGTGCGGGATGTTTATTTGAGGGTTTTGTTACTCTTGAGTGGGTTTTAGGCAAGAAGTTGGACCGCGAGAATGCGTGATGAAGTCGGCGCTACTGGAAAATTGTCTGGGGTACTATTGTGTTTTGTTGTTTTGTGGGTAGGCAACACGATTTGCCTTTTTATATGGAAAAATTGGAGGGAATCTCGCTTTCTTTTCCAATTTAAAGGTCGTCCTTGCAGTACACGTTTTTGGGAAATCGCAGTTTTTGAGTTTCTGCCGTGAAATAATTTATCCGAAGTTTCGGGATTTAATGTGCAGTAAACATTGCCGTCTAGCGTTCGTTGTGGAGTTTTTGCATGCGTTTTTGGAGTTTGCGTTCGTCGGTTGTTGCGAGTTTTTCGGATTCGTTAGCGATTTTTCCCGTGTCAGGTGAGACGCCATTTTGTGGTTGAGGAAAGTTGAAGTGTTCTAATGGGATTTTCTCCTTTATAGCATCAATTTTGGGCGTCTGTAGCGGTCTCCTACAGAAAGGAGCTTCCTTTTAGCCACTCAACAAAATTGTGAGTAATTTAGTGCGAATCAACTTGGGACTCGAGGTGGACCGAAGTCTTTTTCTTTAGGGCTATTCTGTGGGGGACTTCAAGTTTCCCCGTCGGACGTTGGAACAGGAGAAGAGTGACAGATCAAGCAGTCACATACAGGTGAAGTTCAAGACCAGGTCTGCCGATCAGGTCAGTTGACAGATTCGGCCTGCAGACTTTTGGAGTCTACTACGGTGTAGGCTAAGTTCCTTCATCAGGGTACCCCACGAACCATTCGGGGGCCCTCGGCAGTTAGTCAGCCAACCAGCAGAGTTGTTGGAACTACTTCGAGCTTTTGGAGATCACTTCAATCGGGACGTACCACTCAGAGATCACCGCCGAAGGAATCAGATAAGCCGTTTTGTGTGAATCTTGTTGCCTACCGTGATCACTTCTTTCTTATTGCATGTTTTTACGTTACAATAAAATAAGGATTGTTTACCATTCTTACCCCTTAGGCAGCGTTTTACTAGTAAGTTTTTGGAAGCCAAATATTGTGGCCATTTGCGTTATTAATCATTTATTAATTCATTAAAGTAAGGTAAAACGAGTCAGTCGTGCTTTTTATTGAAGTTTATATTAGAGAGAAACAGTAGTGTGACTACCCACCAAACCACCCTTGAGACAACTCAAGTCGGGTAGTGTCCGAGCCACCTTCGGCCCCTCGGGCACTCTAAATACCAATCCCCTTTCTTGTTACTTCGAAACGGTAAGGAGGCTACCAACCCTTCCTTCCGGCGACCAACCCGCCCACCGGCCACTCATTAAACGGGGACAATTACGTAATGAAGGGAGCCTAATCCGTTATTAAATAAAAAAATCTGAAATGCATAAAACGAAAATCGCCATGTCGAAAACCATACAATCCAAAATTTAATACTTATCTAAAATATGTTCGAACATGGATTAGGCCTACTGGGGACACCATGTAAAAAAAGCGCACCTTGCATTCTACCTCTAGGGTGCTGGGGAAATAAATGGTATGTAAAGCAGGTTCCATGGGGTTCCATGGGATTCCATGGGGTTCTATGGGGTTTCATAGGATTCCATGAGTTTCCATGGGGTTCCATGGGGTTCCAAGGGATTCCATGGGTCTCCATGGGGTTCCATGGACTTGGCTATCGTAAGTGTTAAAATAAAACGAGCATCAACTGAATCTTTTTTATTTTTTGGGTGAACAATAATGTTCATATTTATTAAGGTATTTATATAAATATCGCCATCTTCTCCATTTTCTAGAGCATTCCTGAGCACATCGACGATGTCATTTGGATAAGTATTTTCGTCCCATTTTAGTTATGGTCTCACAACAGTTGATGTAGACTTTCTTGGAAGCATTTTTTGCTTAGAGGGGAATAGCTTTAATATAATGTTTCTGTATTTCCACGTCTTGCCTGGATTAAATAGAAATGTGTTACCATAACGCCTTTTGAGAGCATTTATAGCAATCAACAATTGGCGATATATTTGTAAATCATTATTATCAAAATTCTGTGGCTGGCTCTTCAACAGCAGTTGTGACAGACCAGGTGTAAGACAAATTTTTTCATCTCCAACACATAAAATATTATCTTCAATTGTTATAGGTGTCAGACCCAACACTAATCCATCATTGGTGTGTTGAATACCATAACTGTTAGGTTTAACCTCAAGTAACAGACATGTTGAAAACTAAACATGGAGGCTACCCCGAAAATTATCAATCGAATGTTCTTACTATAATAGTTCATAATAATTCTAACTTTCTCATTAAAATCAATTTTCCTAATTTCAGAGATCCAACTATTTTTTATAAAATTAATTTTCTAACTAGTGGTCGAATAAAATTCCCGAGATCCAAAATTATAGGTCTGAATTCGCTATTCTATTGTTTTTCATTAATTTTGTCTATTCCATTAATTCCAAAAATCCTTGCAAGAATGCAGTTTAAAAGTAATCTCGCACCTGGTTGTTCAGGTTGAAACTTGTCCGGCGTTGAGATTGTCCCCCCGATATTCGAGATTACACAAGGTAACTTTTCTAATTTTTCCAGACATTCATATCCCGAAAAATAAAATTATTTGTGGCCTCCGCGATTTTTCCAGGAAAATCTCTCTTTTATATCATAGCTTGAGTCAGGATATTTCGAACCTACTAAAAATTTTAGCTTAAGAGCAACGAGTAATTTTTGAACTATTTGGAATGCATCGTCTATTAAAATTTACAATTTTTACTGGATAAAGTTTTTTTAAAAAAAATCTCTCCTCATGAAAACTCATTGTGTTACCTATTAATTCCAAAAATCCTTGCGGGAATGCACATTTCAATGTTCCTAATTTTATCATTTTTAAATTTTTCATCAAAAATACTCTAAAAATATCTCCAACTCACGATTTTTTGAATCAGGATACGTCTTGCAATATATTTTCAAACCAAGCTTATTTACTTTCACGCTGATTTCTAAGCCCACTGGAATTTTTTTCTCAACTGCCCAACTTTTAGGGTCCTATTAAGGAACACAAGATATTCAATCTTATTATCCAATTTTTAGGGTTCCAATCTTATTTATCTATTGATTCTGAAATCCTCAGTAATACTACTTGTAATCACATATTCCGAGAATGAAAATCTGAAAAGTCTGATGGCCACAAATGATCTCCCTAGTATAATACCTATTCCTATCCGAAAATATCTCTAAGCCCTTCAAAAATTCTTACCACTTCTTGCTCGACGGCTCGGACGCGCTTTTTCCTAACCGTAAAATTCAAAACCAGGAAATTGTGGTCGAAATGCTATCCCAGTTCTATCGACCCTAGCCTAGTAATAGTAATTGTCACCTCGGCCTAGTAATAGTAATTGTCGGCACAATAATTCGGTTTTCTCTACCTCGGCCTAGTAATACTAATTGTCGGCAAAATAATTCGGTTTTCTCAAGTTTGGGAAAGTTCTTAGTACAGAAAAATCTTAGTACTTGCGGGGGCGTTTTCCTGTCTTCTAAAAGTGGCCTCGTTCATACATAGCCTATCTACTCGCAGAGTAATAATTGTTAAAAGTCTCAACGATCTTTGGCAAGCGGATCTAGTTGAAATACTTCCTTATGCCCGCTTTAATAAAGGGTACCGCTATATTTTAGTTGTAATCAATGTGTTTTCTAAATTTGTGTGGGCACAACCCGTTAAGACAAAAAGTGCAAAAGATGCTATGAAACTCATATTGCTTAAAGTAAAAACACCTTCCTACAATCTCCAGGCAGATATGGGAAAATAATTTTACAACAAAGATTTTCGAAATTTAATGCAAGATTTTAATATCAATCATTATAGTTCTTTTTCAAACTTGAAAGCTAGTGTCGTAGAGCCGATTAATCATACTTTAAAAATGCTATGTGGAAGAGTTTAGTTTGCAAGGTAATTATAAGTGATTAAATCTTTTGCAGATATTGTTAACAAATACAATAATACGAAACATCACACTACATCATTTAAACCGAAAGATGTAAACGTAAACAATGAGAAACAAATTTTGGAAGCTATACGTACCCAAAAACTTTTAACCTTAAAACAAATAAATATTCACTTGATTTTGTTCGCATTAGTAAGCATAGGGAAGCTTTTTCAAAATTGTTTACACCAAACTGGTCAAATGAAATATTTAAAATTAAAAAAGTTAATATTACCTACATATATGTATTAGAAGATGAAAAGAGAAATGAAATAAAGGGCGGTTTCTATGGAGAAGAACTTCAGAAAGTGAAGTATGGTGACATATATTTAATTGAAAATGTCCTTAGAAAGAAAGGAGACAAAATATATGTTAAGTGGTTAGGCATGGATAAGAGCCACAATACGTGGATTGATAAAAACTGGACCGACACTATATTAAAGACCCGAGCATGACGTCATATTTAATTGTTGTTTACAGACTGGAGTGGCGCCACTCGACGAAAAAAATGGCCACTTATTATCGGTTATAGAGGGGGTATTCTGTGGTTATTGGTATGTCAGTTACTGACGTTTAAAATATCCCAAATTTTAAATATCCAGCTTTATTACGATTTACCTTCTTTTTATGGTAACGAATTGTCTTTGCGTCCAGAAAGAAAATTTTGTTTATAGCTCCAAAGCGAACCAATAGTCCTCCATATAGAAACTGAAAAATCTAATGCGTTTTATGCTTACTTACACTACAACTAACCATGGACTTCATTTCAAACCAAACTTTTTAGACTCGCTTTTCTTAAGAAAATGTATGGAAATATGCCATGTGAACTTGTCAAATTAGAGGGACATAACAAACAAATATTTTATTTTGGATATTAAATTCGTTGTAACAGACACACTTGCCTGTTTTTATTTTATAAAAGGTGCAACAATGGTGTTTTAACATTAAACCAGAGTGTAAATTTGTTTCGTCGTGTGGCGCCAGTGGCGATCCCTTGAAACAGCGCTATGCACAGGTCTTTAATTTAATGTTGGTCCAGATAAAAATCAATTATCTTAATTCATGTAATTTTAATGTAAGCCTTTATTTATGTGTATTTTAATTATTGAAATAAAACAACTTAAAACTAATTTATGTATGTTTATTTTACTTCTTTTTCCAAATCTGAACAATTAGTTTCTTCACTACCTTCACAAACAAAACAGTTACACTCATCATCACTGCAGTCACCATCATCGTAGTAAATTCGAATAATTGTATTAATATCTAAGATACTAACGACATCTTCCAGAGGAATGTATTTTTTTATTTTTTCAAGTCTGACAAATAACTTTCTAACTTCAACGATTTCAGCCCCATCACAAAATTTTTCACATTGTTCTCCTCTAAAAATTTTTCACACAAATCAACTGCACTTTGGAACTGTTTTGAACGTACAAGACAATCTTCTTCAGACAAAATTAGACCCATTCCATATACAGCTTCATGGTCGGCTTCAAATTCCAAATTCGAAAAATGACTTCTTAACCTCTCAACAGCGCTATCCAAGTCGTGAGCTTCTCGTAACGCAGCTTCGGCATATGCAAACCACATGTTAACATTCGCAAATTACTAGGTTAAAGCAGTCAAGTGATTTTGTAAATTTGATGTAGAAGAGGGAGATCCTCAGCTTTTAAACTTAATATTCAACGATGTGGGTGGATCTCAAGTTGGGTGGGAGACCTATCTTTTCTATTGTGGTGGGGATTTGTGAACTTTGGTTGTCGTGGTGGTGGGGGGCTACCAATTCTAAAGTGGGGTGGGGATTTAGGGGCTGGCACCAGGGGGCGAGGTTAGGAAAAAATATTACCTCCACCCGGAAGGATCGAAGGATCGGTCTCAGAGACCTCATATTATCACTACTTGTGTAAGTTACAACGTTTAAAGGAACAAATAAATTTGTATTAATTAAGACTTCAGCTGCAGACCCTCAGTTAGGAGAAGGAAAATAACAAAAAATGAAACGTGTGCGCTTCGCAGAAACGTAGATATTTGAGAAATTTCACAATGGGATAGAAAAGGACCATGGATGCAATATGCGCTTGACCATCATAGATTTCAAAGACGCATTCAAGAATCTTCAACATATCTAAATATTGTTTTTGCAAATAAATACAAAGAATATTGAAATAATAATGATAAACCTGTGCAAAACAATCAATTTGTTTTGTTTCATACATCAATTTGTTTACATTAAATTTGCAAAGTCAACACCTGTTAAAAGAATTAAATAGATAGAAGGTTCTAGAAAATTACTCAGAGCTTCCAGGAAAAATGTTGTGCAAGTTTCTATAGGTAGAAGGTTCTAGAAAATTACTCAGAGCTTCCAGGAAGTTGTTTCTGAACGATAACCTCACAGCCTTTTCGGGCCTCTGGTTCGGAAAACCCTTGAAGCCTCTTCGGCACCACCCGCCCCCGGCCCAATCCCCTGGGACGGCTTCCCCCTCCCCGATGCCCAAGTCGGCTTCAACACCCTCTGGTCATTGACGACTTCTTCGGCAATGACCTTCAACACTTCTTCGCTTTCAACAGCCTCTGGTTATTGTCGACTTCTTCGGCAATGACCTTGAACACTTATTCAACAGCCCCTGGTTCTTCGGCAATGACCTTGAAAGACACGTCACTTCCTCAGCAATAACCCTGAACGGTGGCCACTACGGATGGACAGGTGCCATCCTGATCCAGAAAGCCTCTTACTTAACTCGGGGGGCGGGGCTAATGATCTTGAAAACTTCTTCAGCAGCCTTCAACAGACTCTGGTCATTGTCGGCTTCAGCCTTAGGTTCTTCGGCAATGACGTCACTTCTTCAGCAATGACCTTGAACGATGATCTCTCCCAATGGACAGGTGCCATCTTGAGCCAGAAAGTAGGTCAAATTGATCCAGAAACCCCCTTATTTAACTACTCACAGCGTAAAGTGCATGCGCCATTATCATATAGTAAGAAAATCGAGAGATGGGGCTGCCGTCACAATGTAAAGTCGCTTACCAAACCTTGGCGACTGGTAGTGCAGTGAACGCGTTAATCCGTTCAAACACAGGTTAATATTTTTTCGCTGCGACTTTAGTCTTCGTCTTTCTAGAACCTTTTAAACCGATATACAAAACATAACAAAATTTATACATAGTAGGTTACTAGCAAGGTCGATATTCTTCAAATTGGCTCTTTCCATCCTGGTGTTTTACGAATGTTTCAAAGCGGCCTGACCGAAATAGCAGAACATTCAACAATAACTATTTAACATCAGTTTTAGATAATAATAATAATAATAATAATAATAATAATAATAATAATAATAATGTTTATTCAAAATTTCAGTATATCAATACAGTTTTGTGTACATCTAGTTATAATAATAAACCGACAAAAGAATAAACATAATTTGCTCTGAAACCTAATAGTTGTGAGCAGTAGGTATGTCATAACTTTATAGTATACTTGCTAAGATGTAAATATCAAATAAAGAAAAGGATAGACAATAAACAAAACAAAACCATCAACCAACAAGACAAAACACAATCACAACAATTATCCACAAAGAATATTTCAAATTAACATTTTTATGTAGATAACAGGATACAAGACAAAAACATGGCAGGTATGTAGTTATGTCCGGTATATAGTTAGATCACATTATTTATCACATCCGACACATATTGTCTTCCCATAGTATTCAAAAAATTTCCTAGACTAGACTTAAAGCGAAAGAGGGATTCATATTTTAAAGTTTCTTTAATAGACATGTCTAGTACATTATAAACACGTTCATTCAGGTACGTATGAGATCTTTGGTTAACAATTTTTTTTATAAAATACTGTTCTTATCTTTTTATCCGTTTTTTGTCTTGTGTCATAACTATAATTCAATAAACTGATCAGATTCCTGTTTTTATATAAATTAATTGCAATACTTTTGAAGAATAATTGTCTAATATCAAGACACTTTGCCTCCCGATATAGATCATCTGAAGGGTATGTTCTTGGTTTATTGAAAATAGTTTTTAAAAAGAATTTTTGTAATATTTGTAATTGCCTTAGGTGTGTATCCACCACCCCTCCCCAAGCCAAGATGCCATACTGAAGTCTTGACTGTACAAAACTGTAGTATAAAACTTTAAGGTATTGAACGTTTAATATATTTTTTAAATACTTAAATGTGTACATTATTGGTCTCAAGTTTGCCACAATACTCTGTATATGTCTATCCCATTTTAAATGACTGTCAAATGTGACACCTAGATATTTAATGTGTGTTGCTATTCCTATGCTTTGTTCTTTACCATCATCACCAAGAATTTCTAGTGATGAATAAACAGGTAAATATTTTTTATTTGGGGCAAAAGGCATAAAAAACGTTTTTTCATAGTTTACCGTAAGATATTTATATTTGAATGCACTAAATATATTTTGCATGTCTAATTCCACCTTCATCTTCAGATCTGTCCAAGAATTATCTTTATATACCACGACCGTATCGTCCGCGAAACTAATAAGTTTCCCAGAAGACTTTAAGGTGAGTATATCGTTTACATATATTAAAAACAAAAGTGGACCCAGTACGCTTCCCTGTGGGACGCCAGTTCTAATTGTTTGCTCCCCACTGATTTTTCCGTGTACGTTTGTTCTTTGTTTTCTCCCTACTAAGTAACTCCTGAACAGCTCTAAAGAAACTCCTCGCACTCCCACGTTCTCGAGATAATTCAGCAACAATTCGTGATTCACGGTGTCAAAGGCTTTTGACAGATCTAGAAACACCGCCAGTATTGTATGACCAATTTCAAAAGCCTCGTGAATGTGCGTAGTTAACAATGTTACCGCATCTTGGGTATTTCTGGCTTCTCTAAACCCAAATTGATTGTCGCTTATTACATTATTCTTCTCCCAAAATTTCAATAATCGATTTTTCAGATTTTTTTTCGAAAACCTTCGCAATATTAGATATTAAAGATACAGGTCTATAATTTTTGGGTTTTGTTTTATCTTTTCCTTTATATAATGGTTTTACAATAGAGATCTTAAATTCTTTGGGACACTCACCAGTTTCAAAAATTTTGTTAATAAGAGCTGACAGAGGTAGTGCTATCTCAACATCAATTTCTCTTAAACATTTTGCCGTTATATTGTCAAAAGCTGGAGCCTTGCCTAATTTCAAGGAATTTATATGCCTAATTATTTCGTTAGCATCCGTAGGCCCTGTGAAAAATGTCTCCTGTACAAACTTCATTTGCGTTGGATCCGTCTTAGGTAAACTTATTTGTTGGGATAGTTTCGTTCCTACATGTATGTACTGATCATTAAAAAGTTCAGCCTTTACCACATCATCTTCTATAATTTGGTTATTTTTAGAAACTATTTTTGGAATATTGTAGTTAATCTTATTGTGTTTAATTTCCTTCACAACGTCCCAGAGGGCCTTTGAATTCCCCTTGTTAGTTTCCATCCTACTCTGAAAATAAGATTTTTTGGCAAGGTTAATCAGCCTATTTAAATTGTTTCTATATTTAACAAATTCAACTCGATATACCTCTGGATCTTGTTTATACTGTTTATATAGTTCGTTTTTACGAGTTATAGATTCGATAGATTAGTCCATTGGTAATCCAAGGTTTCCTTTTACGAGTATGCTTTCCCTTGATTTTGATTCTCATTGTATTCTTTTCTATTAGTATATTTAGTGTGTTCATGAATATTGTGGCCGAAGCTTGTAAATTTGAACAATTCAGCATGCCCCGCCAATCTGTACTTAGAATGTCCAACCTTAGAGTTTCATACTTAATATAATATTTAAACGAATCCGTACCCACCCTAGCACTCGTCTCAGTATTTAAATTCATCCGTTCCATTGGCAACATAAGAGCTACTGGGTAGTGATCAGTTATATGGCATTTAATTATTATCGTTGGTAGATCATTTTTTTTTTCACTCAAATTGCTTTTTAAGAAAAAATGATCCAAACATCCCTGTGTTTCTCCTTGTTCTCTGGTTGTCTGATTTACCAGAGACCTTGTATTCACTTAATACATTTAAATAACTGGCAGTTGGTTCATTATTTCCTTTCATAATATTTAAGTTTATGTCTCCCGTCAAGATATGATATGTACTAGTTTGCTTTTTCTTTTGTTTCAGATACTCATCTAGTCCCTGAATGAACATATCTTCACATGTCGAAGGTGATCTATAAATTGCAGTTAAAATTAATAGTTTATTGCCTACAAGAATATTCATTTCCAATGCTTTTACTTCACCAATTTGTATGTTGTTTGTTGTACATTTAAAAGTATCCCTCACAAAAACCACAACACCATCATTTTTGTTAAAATCGCCTCCACTATACAGCAGATCATACCCATCCAAATGGAACAAATTTTCATCATAAATTTGAAATGTTTCCGTCAACACTATACAATCAAAACTAAACTTTACTTGACTCAGATTTAACAAAAGCTCATCAACATTTTTTGCAATACTCCTAATGTTAAAATTTAGTACTTTAAAATTATGATTGTAATTCTCATGAACGTCTATCGAATTAAGCTCTGAAAAATCACTAACTTCGACAGACAAGTATGGCACAAAGTTAATATCTCTTATATATTGATCCATGTTAACGAAATATGCGATGGCAAAAATTTATTCTACTCAAAAACTAATTCATATATAAACGACAAAGCACCACAAAGAATTAAAAACAATGTACATAATATCAATAAAACTATAAATTAATTCGAACAAGAAACGAATGCAAAACAATCAATGTAATAAATTCCAATAATTAAAATGTCACACTAGGTGTCAAAATAAGTGTGTATAAATATATATTTATGTGTGTATAGAGCAGATTTAAAATCCATGTATATGTATATATTATATAAAAAGAATACTAGAATTAATCACAGATCGCTATGCATAAATCACCATTTAAGCCTAAAATTATTTTTGGCTACCTTGAGATCCAAATATCTATTTGATCCTAGTGTAAAGGCTGGTTTAGTGTATGATTTGCCCCTGTTTTTGCTTGGTGGCACCTTCGGTGTGTTACCGTCCGCGTTACATGCCTTCTTCTCTGGAAACTCGGGACCTAGTTCTTTTCGTTGGACTTCAAATACATCTGATTCTTCTTCTTCTTCTAGTGGTTTCTTAGTTGTAGGGGTTGGTGGAGCGCTATTCGTCTTCCTTTCATCCTCCAAGCCGTTATCCAGTACTTCTAATTCTTCAACAGTATAGCACGTATTGTTGATGAATATGATATACCTTTTATGGCAGAAATTACTCGGTGTCTCTAGCTACTTTGGCTGATTAATCTAATCCAACGTTTAGTATTACAGCAGGCTGATCTCAAGTTGATGTTAGGTTTTAAAGTTTTTGTTTCCACTAGATGATTGCACTGTACTGTCGCAGCCTGGTAACGTTAAAGCTATTTTTCCAGGTATTTTAGGCAGATTTTCAAACATAATTTGTTAGTATAACTCTAAAGAAGCATTGTTATTGCCATAATGACAGTTGATTTATATGGTCTTATTAGTTTACAATTCTCGGAAAAAAGTTAACCTAAAAATTTAAATAACCTAAAAAATTTTAAAATTCTTCCTCCAAACCACAAAACACAACCGATAAGTCTTCTTCTCCCTAAACCACAAAACATAATTGATGATGAGCTGATGAATTATTGTAGATCAGGAATCAGGTTTATGGAAAACCTGTCACTTTGCCTTCGGCAATACTCGGCCCTACATAATGACGTATTTTTACATTCGGCTCTCACTCGGAAATTCAAAATTTATTTTCAAATTATGGGCTTTGGAAAGAATTAACAGAACAATATGTAGACATGTTTATTAATCATGGTCCTTTCTAACACCGCTGTTTTGAAAATTTGGTAGAAGGAAACAACCCTATTAGAACAGGCATTTATAAATTTATTATTCTGGCAATGCAACAGGTAAAAGGTAAAAATACGCAGGGTATCTCTAAAAAATTGAAAAGTAGATATATTTACTTCCAACAAAACCAGTATATTAAGTAGTCTGATATATTTAAAAAATTATTAAAACAGTCTATATATTCATTCAGTCTACATAGAGCGAATTGCCATCCTAGCGATTTTTTAAAATATTTTTTATTTTAAATTGCTTCTTTATATAAATTTCGTTGGAACCACGTGTTAGAATATACACTGAGCGAAATCGACCAATAAGAAAATCTTGCCAAGACTATTTTCCACAAACGCGAAATTTTTAATTACAAATGAGTAGATAAGCTGTGGGGTCTCTGGCGCACTTTCTCCATGTATTTATTATGGGGCCTAAAACGTGGTAAAAACGTGACCAAATTTCACCGACGCGACTTCGCGAGACCCCCCGACTCTCTCCGACTGAGGGGTGCCGAAAATACCCGAGAGGTTGGTATGACCCCAGCGCGAGGTCATTATCAAACCGCCAGCCTGCGGCGACGGTTCGAGCTGCCAGGTGTCCAGCCGCGACCTTCAAGCCGGAGGTGGACAAAAATGACCGAGATTACACCGCAGGACCCCCTCCCAACTAAATCACCAGCCCTCGACGCAACCTCTTAGCAAAATTATTATTCTGCCGGTGGACCAACGCTCAGAAACATATTTTTGTACCTTCTTCCGAGTTATTTTTTGCGTTTATAATATGCAGCCGGAAGCAAAGTTTTGTTGTGACTTGCCTGGAATATTGATAAATCTTCCACGCAGCAGCCGCGACCTTCGGCCGGAAGCAGACCGCGGACATGTCTCGACATGAAGGGAAACTCTCACCGACGGCCCCTGGACCTAGATTCCGGAATCTCGCACCCTAGCAAATTGTAGTTTATGCAAGCCATGACGTCACACCTCCTTTGACCCACTGTCGACTCACCGCGGCCGACAGGATTCTGCTGACTCAACTCACTTTCTTTTTTATCTTACCAGGAATAATCGAAAAATCGGCGGCACATTCTAAGTGGTATAGTCTGCATTCCGTCTTCGCATGTTTTGATAAACTGACCTATATACGTTCCCACCAAATAATTTCTAGTTACTGATATTGCAAATCTACAGCGCGAGAAATGCAAAAATCGGAGAAATTTCTGTATATTAACCGGGTGTTTTGTTGTTGCCTTAAGGCAAAATACATACGTCTGAAAAGTTCAACCTATTTTGCGCTAGAATTTGGAATCTGATGATAAGTAAAAAACCATTATGCAATAAAATACAACAGTAGTACCTATCAAAGCATGTGTATCCGAAACGGCTTGATCAGCCGACGATCTGCTGGCGCAGCTTCCAGTACAAAGGGCTCATTTTCAGTCGAAACACCAAATATCTCCAAAAAAAACGAGAAAATGGCCATCACAAACAAAATCTCAAAAATATACTTACGGATTTATATCTTTTTTTTCATAGGATTTACTTTAATATTTTAGTTTGTTTAACTGATATAAAACGCTAGCCCCTTTGTACACCACTCTCACCCCCAAAAACGTGACTAATATTTGCTAAAATCAACGTCACAACAAAGTTCAATCTACTTTGCCCTGGTAAACATTTCGAAAATATTTTTTAAACACTAGGTGTCAAACTTTCTATTGTCTACAAAATACGTCATAGTTGTAAGACAAGCTATGACCTAGCGTGCCCCAAAAATGTTTTGCTTAATGAGGCATTCGAACTATAAAATTAAGTAATACTTACCAAAATTGGTTAGATGTATCCAGCAAAAAGTACCCCAGTGTGGATATAGCAAGAAATTAGACAAAATCCGATGTCAGATACATTTGAAAAGCCTCTGAGCACCGGGTGCTACCAAACATCTTTGCTTCAACGATCCAGTTGCAGGTTGCTATAGAGGGAAAAAATACATAAAGTTCAGAAAACAATTTGCAAACAGTTTCACACCTAGTTGCATACATCAACAAAAATCTGAAAACAGTTCTATCCGTGTTTTCTATCACTATTAAAAACGTTAATAACGCGTTAAAAAACGTTTACAACGCGTTAGCGAAACGTTAACAACGCGTTAACGAAACGTTAACAACGAAACGCTAACAACGAGTTAACGAAACGATAACAACGCGTTAGTGACACGTTAAGCACCTTTTTCAAATTTTGTTAAAATTTCATGTCTAGCTTTAAAAATTGTGTCAAGCGGTCATACATGGTTCATATGCATTCGTTTCCCCACCACCATAGAGGTAGAATGCAAAGTGTTTTTTTACATGGTTTCCCCAGTAGGCCTAATCCATGTTTAATCAAACAACATCTTATTTAATAAATTTTATTACAGACAATTGATGTATAATGCAATACGTTCTAACTTATTTAAATATTTTTAACTTATGTAACTAGTAAATTATTCTAACTAGACATTTGTGAAAAATTGCCCCATGAGAATGTTTCATGTCCAAAAAATGTCTCTGTGACAATGCGATTTTGTTGATGATGTATCTCTTCCCTTTGCTTTATTTATGACCCTTAGATATTTCCTCCTCAGTTTCCCCATGTTTCCATATCCCATTGTGATTGCAGACTTATCTATTGTTTTATCCATTTACTTCTAAACTTACATAAAACCTATACTATAATGAGTAAAGTTATCCTACATTTAACAATAGGTTTAATTAGATATAAAAACTAGTAACAATACTTTAAATCCTATCTGGTAATTAACATTAAATTTATAATACATATGAATATAATAAATTTCTAAACCTATAATTATTTAAAACCTATCATTTACATCATGATTCGCCCGTGGTTTTCGTCTGATTTTCTCACAGTTTTTCCATCCTCCATCCTTTAATAAAACCTTATTAGAGGTGATAATTATAAATTCATTTATTATTAAAATTATCCTAATTCCATTTGTGAATAATGGCCCCATGGCATACATTTTGAAAGTTCGCTTAAGCCTAACTCTGCACTTGGGTCCGACAAAGGATAAGGAACAGAGGAGTCTGACATGAAATACTCACAGTAAGATGATTATGCCCAATTGCATTCCGTCTTCTGCTTTCTTGAAAAGCTAATCCAAGTTCTGGGGGTGAGCGTCCAAGTGCTGCCTCCAATGGAACCACGAATTAAGAGTTTTTGAGCGGTCCGATCGCGAATTAACGTTTAAAAACGAAGAGTATCCCGTCGCGGACTCTTTCACGATCCTACCAGCAAGACTGCGCCAGTTAGGATCTGTGGCCGAAACAACCCGTTTTTAAAAACAGATTTTATTCGATAAAACCTAACAAAATTTATAAGGGTTGTAAGATAATTACGATACAATAAAAATGTCAAGACTGACTTAAGGCGGGCCAGCGCGAGAATATGTAACCTCGGTTGGTGTTGAGTCGGCAAAATAGTCTCTCGTGCTTTCTAGGCAATATTAGCTCCTGTAACTGGCACGCCGGCATTATTGTTGACAATAATTTCGAAACCAAGTGACATTTCCTCAGCCGCGATTGTCTTTTCAACGTCCAGGGCTAATATGATTTTCCAAGCGTTAAGCAAACCCCGCATTTTATGGGCGAAAAGTGGGTTTTTCGTAAATTAATCGAAAATTACTGCATTTAGGTATACTAAACCTTACACAAAGTTGTCATCATTTTTAGTGGTGAATAAGATCGCATTAAAAAAATGGGTGTTTCCATTTGAAAATTTTGAGATTTAAGCACATTTTGAATGTAATTTTTATTCATATTTTGTGAACACCCTGTATAAAAACGGATTTATTTCTCAGAAGAGATCACAAAAATTCGTTTTGAAATTTCGCGGTTTCCTCGTATAAATTGCTAATTGACTTTAGGTCTGCACCTGTAATTTTTTTCGGAAAAATGCAAATATCTCAAAAACGGTTGGATTTAGACATAGGACATGTTGCATGTTTTTGTTCCAAAATGATGCCTAGAATCCAAAAATGCAATAATATACAGGGCGTTCCATTTGAGATAAGAAAGTTGACATCGTCTTCCGGTATAACCGGAAGTGCTAGATTCACCAAAATATTTTAGTTGAGCAGCGCCCATCGACATTGGTGAGGTGCCAAATTTTCAGAATTTTCCTATTTTTAGTTTTCCATATATAGATCGATGCAGTTCGTGGTGGGCCACCCTGTATAAAATTTTTTGAACACAGCTTTTCGAAACGTTGCAATCTTTGGCAATGTCTCTAGATCCAATGTTAGGATTGATATGAATTTGTGCTAAAATATTTATATCATTTACTGGATTTCTTATCAGATTATATTTGCCTCTTCTTTGTTCAAGAGAACCTCCAGTATGCAAGTTTCGGCACAGTCTCTGAAATATTCTTATACCTGGCTGTTGCCTTTCTGGAAATGTTTCCCTATACTTTCTAAATGCTTCCGTAGAGTTCTTGTAACATTTAATGTAGATGGTGTACATGTAATTTTTTTCTTCCAAAGTGTACCGCACCATACTATTAGACGATAAAGTACTAGTAACGCTGACCTGTTAGTTTACAACAGAAAGTTATCATGTAGGTATCTGTCACATGTTCATTTGTTTTCCTGGCTACTATGACCAAAACAAAAAAATATAGTTTTTTAACTATTTTATTTATTTTGGGGGTAATTCCCTAAATGTTCCCAATGTGTTATATATCGCTGAATTCGTAATTTTTTAAGGAATCCGATGGTGTAAAAATCCAATATGGCGTCCATAAGAAATAAGAAAGTTGTTGTAAATTTCTCAAAATCTAGCAACCCTAGAAATTTTTTGATGTGACCAGTGAAAAGAGCATACCCGAAAACATAAGAATACCAAATTTCGTAAACTTTGGTTTTCTAATAAAAAAAGATATGCGCTATTTCCAAAATGGGCAATTTTCAGTTTTTTCAGGATATTTCAGCACAGGGATGAGATAGCTCCGATTTCTTTTCAGGAAACGAACAGGCATTAAAATGCGCAACTTTTCTTCAAATCAACTACCCCTCTATCTTTTACCGTTTACGAGATCCCAATGGTGGTCATTAAAAAAGTGACCACCCTGTATGTCGGTTTGTTAAGAAATACTTATAATTTATTTAGTTCGATTATTACGAGGTTTTCATCAAGAATAGTTGCCGTTTTAAATTGCGGTTTTGCGATAAGCGCCCCCGCACTATATCGTGCCTCCCACTTATTGAGCAGCTTTACCACAGAATGTTTCCGAACGTTTTACATTGTTTTTCCAAAGACAGCGTTGTTTAATAGTTTGAAAAGATCTTTTTCAAATGCATTGGTGGCTTGGGCGCGGAGTTTGGTGTTGAGATCTATGTAGCTTTTTAACCACGGTGACTGTTTAAACCTTAAAACTCTATGGATCTTTTTCAGGACCAAACCGTGATTCAGGGCCTGTTTAAGCGCTCTGTAATGTATCACACATTTTTCTTTGGTGTAAGGGGTAGCCATTAGTTTTGTTTCTGATTTATTCTTGTCTTCGATGTTCTGGGCAGAAAGGTAGATCTTTGTGGTTATCATGAAGGGCCTCAGGATACTTCGTAATCAACTTCTAGGAAATACCCAGTGCCAGAATTGTCTGTCAATTTTTCAATATCCAACCCCTGAATCTCCCTATTATCTAACCATCTAAATCCACCGAAAGGAAGAGCCTGCGATATAGCCCACCCATATTGATTGTTAACGTCAAAGTAACTTAAATATGTTGTAGGTTTTTGTGGGTCATAGTTAGGCATATATTTATTATTACCAGCGGCGCGTCGTTTGGAACATTGGCTGAGTCCCCCACGTATTCCTTTCTCAATAAACATTACTTGATCGATATCTGTAAGCAACTCCAACTCCACTTTTATGTACTTTAACATCGAATCCCAAGTGTACCCAGGCAATGTGTAGTAGTGAGCGGGATCTAGTTTATGAGTTCTCATACAGCTAGCTCTAAATGTTTCGAATACATCAGCTAGAAGTAATATATCAGTTTCCAGATATAGGTCGGCACAATCCTTTAAAGTTTTGCACTCAAATTCGTTCCACACTTTCTGTGCATGGACATACTCTTTTTGATATATCGATCTCTCCTCAAGTTTGTTATAAAAACAGTGTTTAGGTGGTAGCTGACTGTAGTTTAATTTCTCCATACAATCCATAAAATCGTATGGGAATACACCTTTTCGTGTTAGAAGTTTAAGACGTGATTCGGGGAGTTCAGAGAAATTAGCTCTGAGGATTGGGTACTCGGAAAGATTTGAGGCTAAAGAATCTAATCCTGCAGACTGTGTAACGGATTTTTTCATTTCAAAATCCGTTACTCGTTTTTTATATTTTGTTATTAACATAAAGTCATTATTTTCGAACATATCTCATAATATCTCATACTTAATAACTAATTTATTCTTCGTACAGTTTCAATTCATTTATAACATTGTATTCAATTTTATTACTACTTTTTCAAATTTTAAAATTTCAAATAATTCAAATTTTCGCGCGCCATATAGGGGAAAGCGGGGTAATACCGCGCAGTGGGGTAATATCGCGCACACAGGAATACAAGTGGTGGGGCTCAAAACACGGAGTATGACTACGTGTATGTTACTGCGCAGGTGCGGCAACTATGCTGCGAAGGTTGGCAGCCATTCCAGAGAATTCAGTTGCATACAGTAAAACAAAGTGAACTTGTGCCTCTGTCTGTACTAATTTTGTGCCGCTAGGAAATAAGCGAGGTGAGTTGCAATTTTGATCGAATTTAAATGTTGTAGATACAAATGTTTTCATACATTCCTAAGTGATATTTTCATGCATGGATTCTTTATTTTGCGTGATAAATAACTGTGGTTAGAAAATACAGTCAAGGTTGAGGCGGGGCAATATCGCGCGGAACTGCGCGGTATTGCCCCACATCTAGTTCAATAGTAAAATTTCTTTTCATTTCAGATGGTCAGAAACTACAGCCGAAGGACCCAACGACAGAGTTGGTCGATTGAACAACTTAGCAATGCTATAGCTGCAATTCATTCAGGCACTAAAATACGTGCTGCTGCTAGAAATTTTAATATCCCGGAATCCACACTTCGTGATCATTTAAGACAAAGAGGTGACGGCCATCAAATTCCAGCTGAACCTGCTTTAAAAATCGATAGCTTGGGAAGGAAACCTCTTTTCACGAAACAGCAAGAGCAAGAATTAGCAGACCACGTGATTAAGTTGGGAAATTTGTTTTATGGAGTAACTCCGCGGGAATTGAGGCGAATAGCTTTTGACTTCGCAGAAGCTAATCGTTTAGCCCATAATTTTAACAAAGAGATGAAACTAGCTGGCAAAGATTGGCTGAGATGTTTTTTGAAGAGGAATCCTCAACTAAGCCTTCGACAGCCGGAAGGTACTAGTATTAACCGTATATCGTCATTTAATGCTGAGGCTGTTGGAATTTTTTTCAAAAACCTTGAAACTGTTTTAAGCAAGTATCAATTTAGATTAGACAGGATCTTCAATGTGGACGAGTCTGGCATAACTACTGTCCAGAAGAAGTCTGGAAAAGTTTATGCCAGAAAAGGGCAAAAGCAAGTTGGAGTTGCAATTTCAGCCGAACGAGGACAGACTATCACCATCCTATGTGCTATCAGTGCAGCTGGCTCATACATTCCCCCAATGATAATTTATCCTAGAAAGCGCATGTCTCCACAATTAGGGAAGGACGGTCCAGTTGGATGCATATATTCATGTTCTGACAACGGTTGGTCAAATGATTTGCTATTTTTGAAATGGTTAAAGCATTTCCAGAACTACGTAAAAGCCACTGCGGACGACCCGATTTTACTAATATTGGATAACCATGCCAGTCACATCTCGTTAGAAATTTATGATTTCTGCAAAGAGAACTACATCGTGCTTCTTACAATACCTCCTCATACGTCAAACCACCTTCAGCCTCTCGATTTAACATTCTTTGGACCCCTTAAAAAAGCTCTCTTTGCCGTTTATGACGCTCATATGATTTCCACTGCACATGAGAAGATAACGGTTTACGATGTGGCTCGTTTATTCAATCAAGCTTACATAAAAGTCGCAACTATGGATAAAGGAATCTCAGGATTTAGAGCTGCCGGAATATTCCCTTTCAATCCCAGCAAGTTTACCGAAGAAGACTTCGCACCAGCTGAGGAATTTCGGGAACTGATTTTGTATGCTGAACCAGGGGAAGTGGAGCGAAGCTTCAATCTGGATTCTTTTCAGAATTCGTCAATATCCGCAGCTATTCCTGAACTGACACCATCGACAGTTGCAACTAATATTTAACCGAAACCGTCAACATCAGCACTATCGGTAGCTACTCCCGAATCTTTACCCTCATGTTCTTCTGTCAAGGTATCAGAGGTTGCTCCGATCCCTAAGAGATTGATTAACTCATCTACAAAAAAGAAAACGACAGCAAAGAAACAGAAATCAGAAATTTGGACTTCTACTCCAATGAAAATTACACTTCTTGAGAAACAAGCGAAGCGAGACCAGAAGAATGAAAAAGAAAATAAGAATTGTAAGCGAACTGTCACTTCGAATGACAAAGGACAGCAGAATATGAAGCAGAAAATGAAGAAGATAAAAAGAAAGCGTGTTGAAGAGGAAACGTCAGAGGATGATTCATCACTAGAATTGAATCTGTCGGAAGATAGCAATTCGGATTCCAGTGAATTCGCATTGCATCAGCGCCCTTCTTTGACCAACGAAATATGTTTCGTATGCGGCGAGTTTGGAAAGAATAACGAACTTTGGGTTCGTTGCGTGAAGTGCGCAATATGGGCTCATTCAGAATGTACGGGTTGGGAGTCAGCTGAAGGTTATACATGCGATGGTTGCAAAGAAAGTAATGTGAAAAAAAGAAGAATCAAAGCGGCGTTTATTTAAATAAGTTCAGAAAAATATGAACAACTGTTCCTCTTCCAAGTTTTTCAGAATTTTTGTATAAGTTTTTGCTTTTCGCATATAGATTAATATATAAAACTATCCCTAAGCATTTTCTATTACTTTCCGGCCTCAAACCACAAAGACGAAATTGCCCTATCGGTGCGCGACATTGCCCCACCAGATGCGCGGTATTACCCCAGTGGGTGGGGTAATACCGTGCTTAGCAACTGCTGGGTGTTTTCATAAGTTGTAAATGATGTGTTAATTTTCTTGAAATAATTCACATCTTTCCTTAAACTAAAAATATACGAGAAATGTTTACCATGTTTCCAACCCTCTACTATAACAGCTGGAAATTTTCGAAAAGATTTCGCTTAAGTGCGCGGTATTACCCCGCCTTCCCCTACGTCAATGGCCGTGTACTTCCGCCTAGCCTCGAACCCTGGCATATTCAAAATGCGAAAATTCAAGTGTGTGTTTACATTTCAGCAGGTATGTAGTTAAAGATCTGTATTATGAATTACTCGATTTTTCGGTTCTGTTGAAGCATAATTTGAACATAAATACTGTTTAGTTGATTAAATGCGTGTCTTGCTAAAACCTGATTGGTCGGATGACGTAGGTCCTGCCAGCGATCGGCCGGCAGGGTCCGACCTGAGAGGAGTTTGCTGTTTGCTCCCGTCTTCGTGTGTGTCGAGTCGCGCAGAGGCATCTGCCCATTTCCCGCCAAATTTTCGGCATTTTCGGCTTTTATCTAGTTAAATTTTTGCCATCAGTGATTTATTTGAGTGGTTTTGTATCTTAATATCGGGGATTGACTTCGTGTGACTAATATTTTTGCGTTTTTCTCTTTTCTATGTCCACGGCGTCGTGAGGCAGCGACGCTTGCCCGAGGCGTTTCCTTTTTGGCTGCGTAGCTGAGGAAGCGCGGGACACAGCAAGCAGGTGGTGGCTGTTTCTCCTGGAAAACCCCACAGGTGAGTAATTTCTTTTGATTTTTGCTTAGTTCAGCAACTTTACTACTCACCTGTGGCGTTTTTTTTTGACGTGCTATTTTTTTGAAGGACTCCTTTTGTCCGGGGCCCCGGCCATCTTTAACTCAAAAACATAGCATTGTCCTTTTTTTGAATACCCACCATCTTTCGGCTGTTATCTTGTTGAATATTTTCAAGTTTTGGTCACATTGGTCACACGTTACTTTCTTATTTTTCGGGTTGGGTCTCGATTCTGTGGTACCAGGCCGCTCAAGTAAATCTGACACCGATAAATTCAGTTTTCTAGTAAATTCATATTAACTTATATATTTTTTAACTTTCTTAAATTCTGTATTTACCGTTCAAGTCTCAAATAAATTTTTCGCGTTAAATTGGAGTTAAAATATCATAAATTTCAAGAATTCGGGCTGGAGCATTCTCAAATTTCTCTTCTTATTAAATATTAAGCAGCTATTCCGGTCAGTTCAATAATATTATCTATAAAATTAAAAAAAAACTATGCATAGTTCCCCTTAGTTTAGTATAGTTCTAAACGTTTAATTTTCATCATTTGTCAATATTTAATAACTTTAGTATCATAATTCAATTTTAAATATTAATCGTAACCTATTGGTTTATAAATTTCTGTAAAAGGCTTAGACCTTGTCTAATGCTACTTTCTTTCTGATCTGTTCATGCTTGCACACCATCTCTGAGGACGCTACGATCACAGCCCTCTGACGACGGAACAACGTGACGAGAGTTGCGTAGGCATCGAGTGGAGTTGCGTTGGCATAGGTGTTGACTCCTGGTCAGCTCTACTTCGGCGACGCCCTGAGATATCTGCTAGCCTCAACATCTGCAACGCCTATTTGAGCAGACAAGGACCGGAGGAAGCCCTAGCCACGCCCCACACTACAACGAGCCTCGTTTGAGCGTAAGCGACTGAAGACGCAGTTCAAACTTAAGATTCAGAGTGAATCATAATAGAAGCTGAACAGTCAGTTTAATTGTAAAGCCAATTTAACCCTTTTATTGTTTTCAAACCAATTATTAACGAAATTTAACTCTCCTAGTTTATTTTAATTGTTCGAATTTAACTTCATGCTAAAGTTGATTTAATTATTTATAGTTGTCTTTTAAAAGTTGTCAAATCAAAATTGTGAGTCTCAAATTTGTGATAAATAAATCTTGTATATTTAACGAAGGTAACAGGATTTTATTGGACAGACCCAAGTATAGCAAACCTAGGATTGTTATAACATAAAACGGAAACTATCGATAAATCGGAATTTCACTAGATTTTCAGGAATATGTTTGGTGAATGATATATATTTTGCTTTATTTTTAGGAAGCAACTCTACGCGCCCCTCAATATCCTTGGATATGCTCTTAATTACAAAATGTGCATCGTAACCGGAGAGATTTGGAAAACTATTGGTACAACGTGAGTGTCTTGGTAATTTATATTACAGTCTTCGTGGGCAGCGCCTCGGAACTTAGATGGCAATGATCTCTGACTTTCTTCTGTTTTGATTGAAGGGTTTTTCACATATGTGACACAATGTCGAAAGATTAAAGCCCATTTTTTGCTCCGCTGTTAACCCGTCCATCGGTATAGGGTACATAAAAACTGTCTCTATATCCTCAGCCACTCATCTCAGTTGTTTAGAAAACCATTCCATGCAATCCACCCCCGTGTATGATCTGTAGAGCGACAAGCTGTCATGGTAACTGCATTTGACATAGTAACCAACGCTGCAAGGTACGTGTTATTGGTATTTATTGGTATAATTTGTTGCTTTAAGCAGGCTTTCTATATCTGCATAAATTATGAAGGAAACCTTCTCCTTATTTTTATAATTAGTAAATTTAAGCAGTTTGCGATCTTCGCTTGGCATCCTAACTTTGCAGTCGTTCATATTTTTGCAATCTTCGTAATGCGTTGTTAGTTTTTCCTCGGTGTTAAAGTAATGTAGGCATCGATCGCAGATGAATTTTTTCATTTTATGTTTGCTCAGCTGATTTGAAACTAGACGAGAGAGGTCCTTGATCCAACAAAAATGATAACGAATAGGTGAGCTATCATTACTTTCTTCTTCATTCTCCTCATCATAATAAACATTGCTTGTTTCGACGCTTTCGCAGACTGTAAACATTTATGGACATGTTGTTCAGTTTTTCGAAATTTGGGATCTGTTTAATGGTCATTGGAAAACGTATTCCATTCAAATGCAAAACAGACGATGGGTGGGGGTACTTAGTTGTTCGCTGGGGGGTCTTTCACAACTGGATACAAAGCGGAAGTCACAGCCCAAGCAAAGCAAAGGTCATCCTCGTTCTTCACGTTGATACATGCCTTTTTTATTTTGATTGGTTCGGGCAACTCTATGTACGATGACCCTAACAGGGGAGTAAACTTATTTATATTTACCCCCAAGTTCACAATAGCTTTCAGTGCCCAACCAGATTCCCTTTCCTGAAATTCTTCAAGCTGCAGCAAAATCGGCGTTGTTATATGTTGTTTGAACCATTCAGTTAAGTCGGTATCTCGGTAGACCGGAGCGTTGGGTGTCGTAAAATATTTCATCTCCTCAATAACCCTGTCGGCCTTCTCCAGCACAAATAGTCCACCGAACACTGCATTTATTTTGACTGCTTCTTCATTTTTTAAAGCGTTCGCAACACGACGCTTAAATAAAGCACAACAGTCGTTGAGGAATTCGCAGAGGTCCTTGTGATTAAGATTAGAGATGACTCCAGTGCGAATGCGGCAGGCAAATGCTGATTCCAAATCGTCCCAACTCACACGGTTTTTTGCCGTTTCTTTACTAGATGTTACAGCTCCTCGTTTAATTTCTTGTTTAATTTGGGTCCGCAGTGTTTTCACGTTTGCCAGAGTTGTTATAAGTTTCTGCTTCTCTCCAACGGTCTTTGCCGATTTTAGTTGGTGCTTGATATGGCGAACTGCCTTGGTACATTGACGCAGGCCATCTTGCACAGTTTCACCACTATATGCTGATTGAAGTAGGCTCAATATACTAGTTATCTTTAAGTATAAGGCCTTTAGTACAGCTGACGCAGGCATGGTTTAAGTTTCGACTTCGAGATGCTCAACCAGAAAAACCTTATTTCCGGAAACAGGTCTCAATAAATTTGTGTTTTCCATCCCAATCTGAAAAAAACTCATCCTAACTGTTCTTTTTTATCTTACCAACCGGCGACGTAGACGTCCTTCTCATTAGCTTAACCTAGAAAAGAATATTTTTCTAATTTATGTGCGTACTTTAATCTGTTCGCTTCCAGGTTAATAGGGGTTACTAGGTTAAATTATTAAATAAACCGTTGGAAAATGTATAAAGACTGATTAGCTTACGTTTTAGGAAACCTCTAGGCAATAAATCGACTTCACCTCACAAAAGAAACAACTCGACCGAAGAAATGGGTGAAGGGCACTCCCTTTTATACAACCTTTTAAGAAATTCCAAGAAAAATGTTTTACGTTTCTAGGAAAACTTGTCAAAATTTGTTGTTCAAGCAAAAATCGATTTCACGAGTTCAGTTAGATTCAGCTCCTTGATGTTTCTCAGCAAACTTTTTGGTATAACACCAGTTGTTGAAAATTTTGGATAAACACCCCCTTTAGAGTCGCACCCTCTGAGACGCTTAACCAATCAGAAAAAAGCTTATTTTCTAGGGTGAAAAGGTCCCTCAGTAAGACGATATTTTTACAAATATTGAAAACTTAATGACGTAGCAAAAAAAAATTTAACAGCCACTGTTTTTTCACGTTTTAGGAAATGCTTTGTCCAATTCACAAAATCGACTTCACCTTAGAACATCACCAACACGACTGAAAAAAATTGGGAGTGAACACCCCCTTTTATAGCTTCACCCTGGGAGAAATCAGAACAAAGCTTATTTTCTAGGGCTGAAAAAGCCACCCAATAAGACGAAATTTGTGTGTGTTTTCCGTAAGACTCAATTCTAATTTACAATTTTTACAAATATTGTACACGCAATGACAGATAAAAAATCAAACAACCACTGTTTGCTAACCGTAGTAGGAAATTCGTTGTCCCATTCACAAAAGTCGACTTCACCTTACAACAGCACCAACACGACTGAAACTAAATTGGGGATGAACACCCTAGGAGACTCTCAACCAATCAGAACAAACGCTCAACCAATCAGAACAAAGCTTATTTTCTAGGGTCGAAAAGGCCCCCCAATAAGACGAAATTTGTGTGTGTTTTCCATAAGACTCAATGCTAATTTGCAATTTTTACAAATATTGGAAACTTAATGACGTCAGAAAAAATTGAACTGCCACTGTTTGCTCACGTTTTTAGGAAATGCGTTGACAAATTCACAAAGTCGACTTCACCTTAGAACATCACCAACACGACTGAAAAAATTGGGGGTGAACACCCCCTTTTATAGTCTCACCCTAGGAGACGCTCGACCAATCAGAACAAAACTTATCTTCTAGGGCTGAAAAGGCCCCTCACTAAGACAAAATTTGTGTGTATTTTCCGTAAGACACAATGTTAATTTACAATTTTTACAAATATTGGAAATTTAATGACGTCAGAAAAAATTGAACTGACACGGTTTGCTAACGTTTTTATGAAATGCGTTTACAAATTCACAAAGTCGACTTCACCTTAGAACATCACCAACACGACTGAAAAAATTGGGGATGAACCCCCCCCTTTTATAGTCTCACCCTAGGAGACGCTCGACCAATCAGAACAAAGCTTATTTTATAGGGCTGAAAAGGCCCCCCAATAAGATGAAATTTGTGTGTGTTTTCCGTAAGACTCAATGCTAATTTGCAATTTTTACAAATATTGGAAACTTAATGACGTCAGGAAAATCAAACAACTACTGTTTGCTAACCGTTTTAGGAGATGCGTTGTCCAATTCACTTGCTCACGTTTTAGGAAATGCGTTGCCCAATTCACAAAATCGACTTCACTTTAGAACGGTACCAACACGACTGAAAAAATCGTTGATGAACACCCCCTTTTCTCACCCTATGAGACGCTCAACCAATCAGAACAAAGCTTATTTTCTAGGGCTGATATGGCCCCTCAATAAGACGAAATGCATGATTTCAACTCTCATAAGCTTATAGAATAAGATCCTGGGTAAACTGTAGAGGGTATATTTATTTCCTTGAAGCGAGTAGGTTGCCTCAATTTATATGGGCCCGATCATTGTTATTTAAAGAATTTGCGGTCAATTTTTAGGCAAATCTACTCTCATAATATGATTATATAACAAAATAAATCCGAAAGGCGGGGACAAGTCTCTACCTCGGGGACGCGAGTTGTGTGCGAAGTCCCGCTATACAGCCACAGGAATTTTTTTTTTCAAACGCGTTTTTCGGGAGATCTGACGGTACGTCGAGATGGCCAGAGAACGGGCCAACATATTTAAAGAAACTTTTTCAGGTAAATTATTTCTCGTTTTCGAGTTATTAAGGATTTTCGGTCGAAGAACGACTAACACAGGTGGGACGCATCTTTTTTACGTGATTGGCCAGCATTTCCCGTCACCTAAAAGCCAAAGTCCGTAAACTGTCAGAAATTGCCCTTTTTGTTTTGTGTCACGCTTAGTTTGTACATATTTTTTGATCCTATTTTTGTGTATGTTTTGTTTTATGTAAATGTTTAACTGGTTTTCGTTTGTTTTTTTACGGGGGAACTTTATGTTTATGTGAGAAATATACAAAAATTGGTTATGTCTTGGTCTTGTTGTTTTTAAGTCGTTAGGTTTACACATTCACATACAAACCTGTAAAAGGATAACTTATAGCCCTGCTAGCATTATTTATGATTTTTTTTGGTATTATATAAACTAATAGATATTTTGATATTCGTGCTATTTTGTTATTTATTTTAATTTGTTAAAATCATAACTTATATGATGGAAATAACATATAGGTAGGCTGGCAGCTATTTTCGTTTGTTTTCTTATTTCAATTGTCTATGATAAGATAAGTATAATAATTATTTGTAGAGGCAATATTGGTTAAATATAAGCTGATTTACCTTAATACATGTTTTAAAGTAAGTTGAAATTGTGTTTGCTTCTTTGACGACAGTTTTTTTGTTACTAATAGAAATAAATTTAATAATCATTAAATGAAAGCAAATTTAATTCTAAATATACTCTGCAGTTTTGTTTTTACATTCACTTTCTATTATTTACTACCTACGAAAATATTGAATTTGGATCACACATCAATAAAATCAGTTGATAATTTCTATTAAAGCAACTACATATAGTAAGTCCAATTAACTATGGGTTGGGATACAAACCTAAGCGATTTTTGATGTTTTCAAAAACTTCTTCCCTTTAGAATGAAACGCGGATAGCAGCATAATACAGAGGCAGTGCAGTAGGCGGTAGTTGTTGAGTAAAGTAAAATATGGTAAAATATGTTGATAAGGGGTTAATGTAAACAGTGCATTGTAAGAATTTTTGCCGTTTAGTGTTACGACATTATTTTGTAGCCAAATTGATAAAAAATTGTTTTGAGCAAGCAAGAAATGGGCTTCAAAAAAATTTTTTTTCAGAAACTTGATAGCCTCTGCTTGCCAAACGCTACTAGATTTTTCTCTGCCTTTTATGTTTTAGAATAAGTATTTGATAACAAGCAAAATGAGCTACAGTTTGTTCATAACATGTCACGTTTACTGGGTTAGTCATCTCGTATCCAATTAATTTTCGAGAAAATTGCGAGCCTCTGCTCGCAAAATGCTGCCGATTTTTTTCTCTGCCTTCACATTTTTAAAATTAACATTAAATAAAGAAAAAAATGAGCTATAGTTTATTTATGAAACTGGATGTTTAGTATTTAGTCAACTCGGGTCAAATTGAAAGGCCTCTGCCGACGCTAAAGCTGCCCTTTATTTTCTCTGCTAAGTCGGATTTATAATCCAAGGGAGGTCAGCTTTCGGACTGAAATGGAATTATTCGTGAAATTTAACGTTTACTAAAACGCACTTTTTGATAAATTTTAACCCCTAAGTTTAAGTGACCAAGTAGGGACGGCAGAGTTTGTGACATAGGTACTCTGGATATCAACCTAATATTAAAATATACTCAACCTTTTGTAAGACTTGATGACTAACTTTGTTCGGCACCTCCCGGTCTATAGTTTGCGTAGACTTATCTGTTTCTAGGCGTGCTTATCCAGCGTTAAACGTTTTGGGCTCTGCTTGCTGAGCAGACGGTAGACAATTACGTGATCACCTCTCACGTGCAGGTAGTTGTGGTCCACCCTGTAGGTATGTGTGGTGTTCTCCAAATAGATAAGGCACCAACCACCAGTATAAGCGAAATAGGTACTAAAAAACCCTAAAAATTATCTCTATCTCTAAAAAACTACAAAATAGAGGGACTTACCAACGCTGCGAAGTGTACCGGCGAGAAATTTGCTTTAAAGACGGCACTGAGGGAGGCTAATCGGTGAAGATTGCGTGGTGTTATAAAACTAGCTTCATTGCCGAGATTTATTCACTTCAGATCCGCGTTTAATTTCACTTTATGCTCCGACAAAAACCTCGCAAATTCTCTCAGGTAATCAGCATGACGATCGGCAGTCGAAAGAGGGCTTTTCCACACTCCTTCTCCGGAACGCATGGTTTTCTGAAGGCCTTTATTAACAACTTATCGAAATTACCTGGGTAACTACCAGTTGGAATGAATTTCCGTATCAATCTCTTCAAATAAAATACCAACTTGGACAGAAACACAACTGACATACACAACAAACCAAATGGAAATGAAATAAAAGAGTTACTACTCTACGGATGACGATCTAATAATAAATAAAAATAAACGACCTGACCTGGTGTGTTAGGCGATAGGAATTAGCTACCTTAACCACGGCACGATTACGGAACTACGAAAAATAAAGAAATTTGTCTCGCTTCCAGAACTAGCGGCTATAGGCTCGGTACCTCCTTCATAGGTGTCGCTGCGTACCATATTTTCAAATAAAAATAACGATTAAGATGTAGCGGAATTTTCAAATGCTACACTACCCCCTTCCAAAAAAGAAAAAAAATGGGCTACATGGTAGTCTATTTTTTTTAAACAACTCAAATATGGTGCTTTCAATGGGATTTCTAGACACAAGATACTAACCAAAAATACATCTAACAGAAAAGTGGATGCCCGTGGCACGATATCTACGCGTATCAAAGGTCCTAAAAGGAAACTAGATCGAGAGGGTCATAATCGGGAAGAGTCAAATTCGTTGGGGACTAGGTCATCCCGATCCTAAACAAGAAACTAAATTTCTAAACTTACGATATGGGACTTAAACCTAAGAAAAATAATTACAATATGTACAAAGAGAATCTAAAGTTCACTGTCAATCGTTATTGTCCGAGAGATCTGATTCAGCTGAACTGAGGACCTCATCTCCATTGTATGGTTTTAAATCTTTAACGTGCCATTTACCGGATTTCGTACCATAAGGATTCACTAACTTATAAACTAACTTGGAGATTTTATTTCGGATTGTACAGAGGACAAAACAGGGTGCCAATTTGGCAGAAAACTTATCACCGGCACTAGAAAGAATTTTATTTCCTCTCCATACTTTTTCTCCTACCTTGAAGGAAACATCACTCCGACGCAGATTGTACAGCTTCGCGTTGCGATCATAGGCAGCGTTAATACGATTCCTTACTTCAGAGAAAATTGAGCAAAAATCAGTCAGGTTAGAGGCATATGTTTCACGGTCGCCAGGAAGGATGTCGATATCTTCGTGGGTAGATAAGTCAGAAGTAGTATAGCAAAGGGTACTCCAGGGCGGAAGTGACGTCACAAGATGGCCGCCAAGGCGGGAAATTTGAAAATGGCCTTGACCTGCGGGCTCAAGGAACTTTAAGGTGTCACGTTCAGTTAACCTTGACCTGAAGGTTATCTAGAGGCCAAGGGGTTACCAGATCGATAACCTTTAAGGGGTCATTGACCTGCGGGTTAACCTTGAAGGGGTCACCTTGTTAACCTTGACCGGTCAATGAACTTTAAGGGGTCACGTTCAGTTAACCTTGACCTGAAGGTTATCTAGAGGCCAAGGGGTTACCAGATCGATAACCTTTAAGGGGTCATTGACCCGCGGGTTCAATGAACTTGAAGGGGTCACGTTCAGTTAACCTTGATCTAAAGGTCAATGAACTTTAAGAGGTCACCTTGCTAACCTTGACCGGTCGATGAACTTTAAGGGGTCACCTTGTTAACCTTGACCTAAAGGTCAATGAACTTTAAGAGGTCACCTTGTTAGCCTTGACCTGAAGGTCGATGAACTTTAAGAGATCACCTTGGGTTAACCCCTGAAGGTCAGTGATCTTGTCACCTTGACACGTGGACCTTGATATAAAAAACGTAAACAAAAATTATGCTGATGTTTGAACTAAAACAGTTGACGTAGCATTTAGGTGGGGGGAGGGATGGAGGATGCCGTTGGGAGAGCTCACTATACCCAGTCAACAGTGCTTGAATAATATTGAAATATGTCTTTTCTCAAACAGTTGAACGAAAATAACTTCGTAAAAGAAATTGTGAGTGCAAGAGAGTTAGTGGTTGGTGAAAAACATAAAATTTTATCTTTTAGAAGAATTGAAACAAGGTACGCGGAGAAAGTGTTCGTCGAATTTGAAAATTTTCAAACTGCGCTACCTGCACGGTTCGTAAAAGAATTTACGTCTGAACGCACCGAAGACATAAACCGGGAAATCACCAACGGAAAGAAGATCTTCTTGACGAGTCTGGGCCTCATTGGTAGGACAACGAATATTAAATTTGAGGAAGCATGAATCCCACTGACAAGAGGCGACGCAGACAACACTACAAAAGAAGATTGGAATTTTATCTAAGATCTCTTCAAAATTTGAAATATGAAATTCAAATTTATGAAATAAATAAAAAGTTCAAAAACATAAATTTAGAAAATTGTAAAAAATAAAATATGAAATCTAGTCTATCTTTTATTTACCCCTACAAAATTGAAACTCAAATCTGAAAGTTCCGATTGCTTCTGAGCGCAGAACATATAAATACGTCCAAGTGCATTTGACTGGAATCAGTTCAATGTCATCCTTCATAGGTGAAGGGTTGGTGAACACGCTAATAAATAAGTTGCCCGTCGAATTACATCTTCCTGGATATCAGTTGTGGTCCTGGCACAAAATTACAAAAAAGAATTGCGAGAGGTGACGCTGGTATAAATAAGTTAGACGCTGCGTGCAAGGAGCACGATATTGCATATTCAGAAAATAGATCTTTAAAGGAGAGACACGCAGCCGATTTAGAATTGAAAAGACGCAAAATTTGGTGAAAAGGCTGCCGCTCTTCTAGTCACGACCGCAATGAAAACTAAACAAAAATTGGGAATGGGAATAAAGCCGAAAAAAGGTTCGGTTTCTTTTAAAAAAGATATCGTGGGAAAAGTCTCGAGATCATTGAAAAAAACATTTGATAGAGATCAGCTTAATGATGTCAGGAATTTAAAAAAAACTTCATCGGCAGCTTTGCGCGCTGCACGATTAGCCATCAAGAAGGTGGGAGCGAAACGAAAAATTCGAGTACCGAGAGTGATTCCCTTTGAAAAGAAAACAGGGTTTTTTTTACCCCTACTGCCCCTGTTAGGAGCTTTGGGGGCCCTCGGTTCGGTAGCTGGTGGTGCTAGCGCTGTTGCGAAAACCGTTATAGACGCAAAAAACGCGCAGAAAAAAATGGATGAACAAATACGTCATAATAGGGCAATGGAAGCTATTGGAAAAACGGGATCTGGGCTTAACTTAAAGAAAAATAATCACGGAGGATTCGGTTTATATTTAAAGAAAAAACTCCCATTGATGCTACCCAATAGACCTCTAACGGATATAGATTTAATTTTTTACGCTAAAAAGATAAAAATACCTTATTTTAGAGGTGTCTTTATGAGAGACACACTTCCAAAACTTGGTCCAAACAAAAACGAATCGGCAATTTTGAATTTAGACGTCAAATGTAATGCTGGAACACATTGGGTAGCATATGAGAAAAGAGGTAACAACGTTGAGTATTTCGACAGTTTCGGGGCGCTGAAGCCACCGAAAGAACTGATCCTATACTTGGGGAAACATGCTAATATCGTATACAACAATAACTCGTATCAAACATACGATGAAATAAATTGCGGACACCTCTGTTTGGAATTTTTACGTGGAAAAAACCTATAAAACAGAAAAAATTATCATATTTTTGCTCAGTCATGTCGCAGACGTTTACTTTGACGGGTAACGGTAGCTACATCTCCAAATCGTTTTTTCCGCCCCTTGAGCTAGATCCTCAGTACGAATATTCGCTAGCGTTAATTTCTCTATCTACTTGGAATTCAATTCCAAATATAGAGGGAGGACAGAACAAGCTATATTTCGTAGATCACAGAGGAAGCGAGATAGAAATTGAGATTCCGACAGGAGCATATGAGATTCGGAATATTGAGAATTACGTTCAGAAACAACTAGGAAGTCCGCTGGATAATCAGCAAGAACTAGACGAAATTTTTTCGTTGAAACCTAACAATAATACTTTAAACTGTGAACTTAAATCTCTGTATAACGTAAATTTTAAACAGCCCGATACTATAGCTAAATTGCTTGGCTTTTCCAATAAAATATTGAAATCAGGAGATTTACATCAATCAGTTCTCCGAGTAGAGATTGTGCAAGTGGTAACAATAAGAGTGGAGTGCAATTTAATTTCGGGATCAAATTACAACAACGCACCTTCGCATACTCTTTTTGAGTTTATGCCTACAGTAGACTCGGGATACAGTATCAATATCGAACCTAGGAATCTAATTTATTTGCCTGTCAGTAGGAAAACCATCGACAATATTACAGTGCAACTTTTAGATCAAGATTCAAGATCGGTAAATCTCAACGGGGAAGAAATCATAATCAGATTGGAGCTGAAGAGAAATGGTGTTAATTTTTGATGGTAGGTACCGACCATATAAAAGGAGTGAAAAAAAGGAGTGAAAATCGCTTATTCTTAAAATATCTCGGTTATCATGTCATTGACGCATCAAGTGTTCGACGTGCATCAGAAACCACAGTCCTTCATGAACAATGACATCGTAGAAATAACCATTAATCAAGGTGACGCTTGGTTGTTGATGTATGATGCTGCAATTTTCATAAAAGGTAAAATAAACAAGAAATCAGGCACTGGTACTTGCAAGCTTGTAAACAATGGTGCATCGTTTTTCTTTGATTCTGTCTCATACGAACTTAATGGCAAAGAGTTGGAAATGGTGAGAGATCCTGGAGTTGTGAGTGCCATGAGGGGATATTTATGTTATTCTCCTAACGATGAAAAGTACTTGGTAACTTCAAGTTGGAGCTATCCCAAGGACAATGCGCCAATCTTGAATAAGGACGGAACATTCAGCGTAATAATACCGCTTAAACATTTGTTTGGGCTCTTTAATGATTATCAATATGCCATTTGCGGTAAGCAAACAATAAGACTAATTCGAGCCCGCAACGACAATAATTGCCTGCTACTAGAGAAAGCTGCCGACTCCACTACAGAGTTGACAGCAGAATTATTGATTACCAATATAGAACTAAAAGTGAAACATATACAGCCAAACGATATGATTAGATTAGATCTCCTGCAATCCATAAAGCGAGATCAACCCATTATTATACCCTTTAGAAAGTGGGAAATACATGAATTGCAAACTCTTACGGCAAACTCTCGTAAAGAAATTTGGTCAGCGAAAACATCTGCAGCAGTGGAATCTCCTAGGTTTGTTGTAGTTGGTTTTCAAACTAATCGCAAAGAAAATAGCAAAAGCGATCCCACAAAATTCGATCACATAAGTATATCAGACGTGAGGTTAATTCTAAACGGTGAATATTTCCCATTTGAAAGGCAGAGACTGGATTTCAAAAATAATGATTACTTAGAAGCTTACAATAGTTACATTGAATTTTATTCAAGTTTTATGGGCGTTCGTGAGAAACGTCCACTGCTAGATTACAAAGATTACAAAGATAACGTAACTCTGTTATCGACTGTTCTAGAAGAAATGAGACCCTTAAGACCAGCACTGTTGACGTCAAACTAGACATAGAAAGTGATGTGGGTTTTCCTAAAGACACTCGAGCGTATTGCTTAATTATTCACGACAGTCTTATGGAATATCTGCCGCTAAGCGAAGTAGTCAGAAACTTGATGTAAGACCGTTTACCTCAATAAACTCCCAGTTGCTAGTTTGACTCGGAAAAATGAAGATCGCAGTCGTAGACACTCAAGGGTTTATAATTGACGGACTTTTCTACCCCAAAGAATTGTCGATCAAAATTAACAATCAAATTTTACACCTGCTGATAAAACCTCCTAAGGATTATTATTTGCTAACTGCGGTGGATAGAAAGCAAGTATCTTATTTGGAACACAATTTTCATGGTTTATGGTATTCCAGTGGATATGTGGAGTGCAATCATGTGCGAGAAATTTTAGAAGAGTTTCTTTTCGATGTCGACATCATCTACATCAAAGGATATCAGAAAGAAAAATTCTTGCAGACTATCGACATCGATCCTAAAATAATCAATATTGAGAAACTGGAGAATAATTTTGGAAATTTACCGAAATTCGAAAAAGATGTTCCCCTTTGCTTGTATCACCTAAAACATTCTAAATATATGTGCAGTTTGAGAAATTGTGAAAAGTTGGACAGCTGGTTGAAGAATTTTCTATTTAAAAGAAATATCGAAGCGACGACTTCACAAGGGTGGAAGGAGTAAACGAAAAAATGTTTTTTAATATATATTTAAGTGTAGAATGTAATACCTAAAAATGTTAAAAATAAAGCAAAGCAATTTTTAATTGTTTTTTCATATTTCACCTTACACTTGAAATTTGAGAACAAATGAACTCGACACTACCCCTCCTCATATTTCACCTTACACTTGAAATATGATAACAAATGAACTCGACACTACTCCTCCTCATATTTCACCTTACACTTGAAATTTGAGAACAAATGAACTCAGCACTTCCCCCCTCCAACAATACTTATATATAAATAACGATCTGCGGAATCTCTAGCCAGTAGTACTCGAATCGTGTATTAAAAAATGGAACTAGTGTCATATAAAAATATTGATGACAGACTCAAATCGTTTGAGTCTTGGTCATCAAGTAGTGTGATTGCGGGGCAAAAACTGGCGGAAGCTGGTTTTTTCTATAAAAATAACGAAGATGTAGTTGAGTGTCCATACTGTCATATCGAAGGATATCATTGGGAACCTGAAGATAATCCTATGCTTGATCACGCAAGGTGGTCTCCGAACTGTCCCTTTGTGTTACAAGGTGGTGATACTGATGCGGAATTACCTGAAATTCGCCCGATTGAAATTCGCCCGAATGCCGTTCCCGAAGATGAGGTGTGGACTCAAAAAGTTGATGCTTATTCTCAAACTGAGCAAACTTGTAAAGATGAAGAAAAAAATTTATGTAAAATTTGTTTTTCTAACCCTATAGAGGTATTAATGTCTCCTTGCGGGCATTTACTTTTTTGTATGGAATGTTCAACATCAATAAATATATGTCCGTTGTGTAGACAAGTTATATGGAATAAAATGAGGGCATACCTCCCATGAAAACATTGTATTTTTTTTCAATAATAAAAATTACAACAATGTTCATTTTTGACTGCCCCTTATCCTACCAAGAAAAAGCTTAAAGCGTCTAAGCGACTCAAAAAACGACTATACGACTTGTACAAACGACTAAACGACTCGAAAAACGACTATAAAAACGACTAAACGACTCGAAAAACGACTAAACGACTCTAAAAACGACTAGACGACTCGAAAAACGACTAGACGACTCGAAGCGACTCGAAACTATAAATACTGACGTATCTTTGTCGGATCAGTCAGACTCATTCATAATGCAAATCGAACAACAGCAAACATCGCTCCCTATTGAAAACTTAGATGTTCTGGCTGAGAAGCAGCTTAAGTCGAAACATGGTAAACTATTTCCAAATTCAATTCGTGCAATTTTTTGTGGTCCAAGTGGATGTGGAAAAACAAACGCACTTTTAACTTTAATATTTAACCAATATGGTTTGAAATTTGAAAACGTGTATGTATATAGCAAATCGCTCTATCAGGAAAAATATCGGCTACTACAAGATGTTCTAAAAATATTGATTGTATCGGATATTTTCCATTCAAAGCCAGCGATGATGTAATAGATCCATCTGATGCTCGAGAAAATTCCCTCATTGTTTTCGACGATGTGGCTTGCGACAAGCAAAACAAAATCAGGGAGTATTATTCTATGTGCAGACATAAGGGTATTGACGCGGTGTATCTTTGCCAGACTTACTCCAAGATACCCAAGCAGTTGATTCGAGATAACTGCAACTTTATAGTACTTTTTAAGCAGGATGAGACAAATCTCAGACACGTGTATGACGAGCACGTGTCACCTGACCTAACCTTCGAACAGCTTAAAGATATATGTCGCCAGTGTTGGGATGATAATTATGGCTCTTTGGTAATTGTGAAAGACTTTAGCATAAACGAGGGACGTTATCGACAGGGATTCGACAAATATATAAGGTCTGGACAATAGCTTCTACGGATCATTAGCGCATCTGACGAAATGCTGTTAACATCTCAAGAGCAAATTGCTGAAGCCCAACGCTCAAAAAAAAAAAGATCTTACTCGCTCTATCAGGAAAAAGTATACGGCTTTAAAATTAGATAGATTTGAAGAAGATGAGGTCTTGGAGAAGGTATTTCAACCTATTACCAAATCTATTACAAAAATTGAAAAAAATAACAATGAAAGAGCGGAAAACATGAAGTTTGAACTCAAAAGAGATAATGATGGTTTATGTAAGGTT
The DNA here is from genome assembly GCA_963920635.1 of Pseudeuparius sepicola. Classification (NCBI taxonomy): domain Eukaryota; kingdom Metazoa; phylum Arthropoda; class Insecta; order Coleoptera; family Anthribidae; genus Pseudeuparius; species Pseudeuparius sepicola. The sequence goes on along the minus strand of OY987299.1, from coordinate 74,308,811 downwards.
GAGAAAAAGGAAGGAAGCGTCGAGAAAAAGGAGGAAGAAAACGTTGAGGATAGAATCAGCAAGAAACTCGATAAGTTAATAGCAAGCATTAATAGAAACAAGCAACAATCCCTCAATGAGTCACATTATGAAGCTACCGTACCAACTGATAACGATACCGTTTTCAACGAATCATAAAACATGAGTACATTTCGACCGGAGGTTTTGGAGGAGTACTTGGATGCCTATCCCGAAATAGCTAAGAAGTACATTTTAGACCACAATGAAAAACTTCCAAAAATTGATCCGGTTTATGGACCCCTTTACAATGCGTCACAGTCACAATGGATGCTAGGAAAAAAGTTATGGACTTCGATAAAAGTAGCGGAGTTATTTTGATTGATGGATACCGCTATAAAGGTACCGAGGGACTCTACGATTTAATTTTCTACAACTACTAAAGAGGAGAACGATAGGTATAGACATATTTTAGTTAATACCGAAGTTCACCTAAATACTCTTGGAAGACTGAAAGGCACAAATCGTTCAAAGTATATTGACATCATAAAACCTTTCGTTACGACTTCAACATCTAAATCGAGGCCCCGTGCGAATACAATATCTGGCTCGGGTACTTCCGGGATTCATTGGATTTTTCAATAAAAAACCCATAGAATACGTTTATTGGGATGATGCCAATGAATTAGTTGACCGTTTAAAATTGCTCGTGGCATCTAAAAACGCAGGCAATACATCGAATGACAACGAAATTGTAGCAATAATAAATGAGCTCAAAGAAGCTAATATAATCAGATAGATGCACAAAAGGTGTTTAGTATCAAAATGAGCTTGAACAAGTTCGGACGTTCTTCCAAAGCGCCTAACGAAGTCAAAGTTTTTCGTACTCAGAATTTGTTTGCGGTAACCAAAGAAGGAGACTACGATCTTCAAAACTGTAAATTGTGCAACGTTGAACTACCGACTGAAGGTGGCGACGTCGCAACAAAAAAATACGTGGATGCTAGCTGTACTTCTATAATGAATTCGATCGATGAAAAATTTCAAAATATCTCTAAGATCTTTACAAGCAATTTCGATAAAAAGATTTCGAGCTTGAATAAGATAGTATTGAGTTCATCTTCGACGTCAACCGATAACACGACTCTACTCAATAAAAACGTTGAAAAAACTTCGGTGATTGACCAGAAAGTGACATCCGTGCAGACTCAAATCACTAATTTGAATATAGAATATCAAAATCGTTTAAAATCAATATCCATTCAACTTGATTCGCTAAATAGCGACTACAAACAACTAACTACCATACTTAATAGTCTGGATGCAAAAGGATCGTCTCAAAAGAAATCGACATGAACTCCAATCACTCAAAAGAAAAAATTCAAATAGTTAAAGAGCTTCATAAGCCTGCACGCAAAAATTATACACGACGACGAACTATCATCAAAGGGCTGGACGATCTCTGGCAAGCCGATCTTGGACAACTTGATCAATATAAATCCTATAATAGAAATTTTAAATTTATACTTGTCGTTATTGATGCTTTCTCAAAATTTGTTTGGTGTAAACCGTTGAAAACGAAAACTGGAGAAGAGGTTACGAGAGCGTTTGCAGAGATCCTTAAAAGTTCAGAACGGCGGTGTCCGAAAAACCTTCAAACTGATCACGGAAAGGAATTTTACAACACTCATTTCAAACAGTTGATGAAAGCTTACAACATTAATCACTATAGCACATTTAGCGTCAAGAAAGCAGCCATTGTTGAAAGAGTGATACGTACTTTGAAGGAAAAGCTTTTTAATTTTTTCAGTTTGAGCGGAAAATATAGATGGATCGATGTATTGCCTACCTTGACAGATGATTATAATAGTCAAAAACATCGCACTACACAAATGAAACCTAAAGATGTAAGCAAAAGTTGCGAAAAGCGGTTATTAAAAACGTCTATAACCACTTGAAGACTTGTGGTAATAGAAAATTTAATGTTGGTGATATAGTTAGGATCAGCAAAATGAAGCACGTTTTTAACAAAGGTTATACCCCCAACTGGACTACGGAATTGTTTAAAATTGTGAGGATTCAAATCACCAATCCAGCAACATATTTGCTTGAAGATATGAAGTCCCATAAAGGGTGGATTCTACGCTGAAGAACTACAGAAAACGGTTAATTCCGACGTCTATCTAGTTGAAAAAGTGTTACGTAAGAAAGGGAAAAAAGTTTTAGTTCGGTGGCTTGGTCTTGACAAATCTCACGACTCCTGGATAGATAGCAATAACGTTTTATAAAAATGTAGAGGGGATAGTTTAGAAGGAGTAGAGTGGAGGGGGTAGAGGAGGTAGAGGGGGTAAGAGTAGTGGGGGTAGAGTAGAAGGGATAGAGTGGAGGGGAGTATACTATAAGAGACAGTTATATAAAAAATACTAGTTACCTTCAAGAAATATCTACAGTAGCAGTTCGAATATTTTAAAAATGAGTGACAGTGCTTACGCTTATGAATTTAGTGAAGATACAACATCTGTAGATGCTGCCAACGATGGGGATCTTATTCTAAATACGTGCTTTGTGTTGAAGCCCAATCATGTGTTTACTGTTCATTGTGGATTGAGCGCCGCACGATATTTCACACCAGCTATCAAGATTATTAACCACCTAGATACGCAAGGTTTCGCTAATATTTTATTAGATCGCCTCGAATGGAACGAGCTAATTCTAATTTTGACAGGATGCGTCGAAGATTTTTTCAATAAACCTAATTCGTCTGCCATATCGAGGAGATTTGTATCCAATGAAAATGTTGGAATAAATACAATGATTAGAGTGGATGGATTAAAAGTTGCTATGCTTTCAAAGGAGGGCGTCGACTGCTATTTTTCTCATTCAGATATTTTAGAATTAATAAGCCTCGATAAGATAATTTCTTCTAAAATCGATGTAATGTTAAAACTAAATATTTGCGAACATTATTTAAACTTTTTAGATACAGTAAATATGCTTTTGTTTAGATGTAATTACATGGTGAATCCTATAGATTTAATTACAGCATTATTTAGTTCAACGCTCAATTTAGAAATGTATTGTATTTTTGAATTTTTTAACTTTAGTAGAGATAAGTTTTTAATTGACTTGTATAACAGAAGTATTTTTGAAATAAAACAATATAAAAATATAAATGATTTTTATTTCTTAAACATATATATATACAAACAGTAATACAAATCGTGCGAATACTAAAGGTAAGTAAGATATTCTGCTTCTAAAACAGTAATACAAATCGTGAGAATAGTAAAGGTAAGTAAGACATTCTGCTTCTAAATAGTTGCTCGGAAAGTAAAAAAGTGGTGTTAATCTATTATACTATAATGACCCCAAGGAAGCGTATCGTGAGAATGCTTTAATAAAAATCGTTTATCATCAAAAGGATTAAGGGCGATTTTTTTCTGTTCCACGCTGTAGACATCGTGGTTCTAAGATCTTATACAGCGTTGTGTTTCACTATTAATTTTAAAATTTTGAAGGGCGTGCAAATAATCTTCAAACCGAATTTTTTGTTTAACTACATTATATTTAACACCCTTAGCCTTCTTAACGCATGTTCCACCTTGAACTTTATAAGTGTATTGTTTAGAACGTAAGCCGACAAAGTGAGTCATGATTTTTCCGTTATTCTCATCTTTCATAAGGCCCGGCACTTTTTTATTCGCAGATGGTATATTATATGGGTTGTCAGCTAAATAGTCGCTGGTATCAAACCGATGTAGATCTCTTTTTATAACATCTTCGTACACATCAGCTTACATTCAGACGGTTGAAATTTACGAAGCATATATCCATAATGAAAATCATAAACACAAGTTTTTGAAATCTCTAGAATTGCTGCTCCAATATAGAGGGGTTTATTGAAAATTATTTTTGATTTGTTTAATTCTACGCTAATCAAGCATTCGTCGAAGATCGTTCTACTTCTAAAGTGTGGACTAGAAATTAGATTTTTTGCACCATATCTACCCTCCCATTTTCGAACTAATTTGACTACGCGATGTTTTCTTATATTCTCCATCGTTTTGCCGTAGACCGCGTTATTCATTAGCTTGAAAAGATTTTTTTCAAATTCGTTTTTGGCCTGCGAGCGGAGTCGTGTATTGACATCTATATATGGTTTCAACCACGGTGCCTGACTGAATTTTAAAACGCGATGTATTTTTTTAAGCACTAACCCATTATTTATAGCTTGTTTTAAGTTCCTATAATGTAAAATATATTTCTCTTTAGGATGTAAGGTTGTCATAAGTTTTGATAATTTCGAATTTTTGGGGGTACTATGTTCGGCACAAAACGGAACATCTTTGTGTAAGTCATGCAGACGTTCCCGATAGTCTAAATCTACCTCAAGCATATAACCTATTGGACCTTCGTCGGGAACGGTAGTTACATCGATATTTGAATCGATCCTTTCAAATTCTCCGTATGGAAGGTATTCACTCATGGCCCAACCGTATAAATTGTTTACATCGAAATAGAGGAGATACTTTGAAATTTCGTTTGATTTAAAATTCTCCATATATTTGTTGTTTGCCTCTGCAAAGCGATTGCAACATTGACTTATACCTCCTCTTATAGATTTCTCAAAAAACATTAGCATATCTATATCTTGAAAAGATTCAAGCCTACACCCCGTATATTTGAGCATACAATCCCAAGTGTATCCCGGAACTGTCTAATAATGTGCAGGATCCAACCCGTAAGTCTCGTGACATGTTTTACGAAAATTTTCAAAAACGTCTACTAACAGCATCACATCAGTTTTAAGGTACAAATCTGAATATTCACCTAAATTTTTAATATTAAATTTTTTCCAAACGTTTTGAGCATGTATATACTCATTTTCATCAATATTAACATTGTTTAGTTTGCTATAAAAATCATCAATTTTAGGTAAAGATGTTTCCTCTAGTCTTTCAATTGTGTCTATATAGTCATAAGGAAAAATACCTTTTCGGGTTAACAATTCGAAATTTTCTTTAGGTAAACCGCGAAACATATTTCAGGTATTTATTCAATTCCTTTCATTGAGATTTGAGACTAGAGTGCTCAGTGATGAGTTCATAAATCTAAAGGAATCTATAAATCGAAATCTAATATTAGTATTATTATCAAATATTGTGAAACTAATATACTGTTCTTTATTTACGGGAAGCAATGAGACATTATTTCTCTTCGCTAAATCTCTAATTATAAAATGACTATCGTATCCAGAAAGGTTGTGAAAGATAACGGGAATTACAAAAGAATTGGTATAATTTAGATTACATTGATTATGCGCATATCCCCTGAAGTTACCTGTCAGGTGACAATGGTCTCGCACTATCTTATCGGTAAGCTGGAAATTTTTATTGCAAATATGACATGACTTTGTAGCGTCCTTGAGACTTACGACTTGATTCATTGGTTTCACGTTTTTCAATTTTGATGATACTATAGCGGCAACTTCAGCCAACTGATCTGCGAACCAACTCATACAGTCTGTATTTCGGTAACTTTTGTAACAAGAGAGACTATCATCATAACTGCATTTAAAGAAATATCCTGCACTAAACGCTTCATGCTTCTGATATTTTTCGGTCTTTAGCGTTCGTTGGGAATCATTATATGGTTTTAAGATGGACTCAAAATCGGAGTACATTAAAAATGGAACGCTTTCTTTGTTAACGTAGTTTTTAAACTCAATATACTTCTCCGTAGGGAAAATTATTTTACATTCATTCATTTTTTCACATTCATCGGTATGCTCTTCCAACTTTTTTTGCGGTTGAAAGTAATTTAAACATCTGTCACAGAGAAAATTTTTTGAGTGATGCTTATTTACTTGTTTAAATATTAATCTAGACATATCCTTTATCAAAACGTAGTGATATTTTATTTCAACATTTTCATTATCGTTAGTGTCCCAGGTATCATAATTTAGTTTTGAGAAATATTTATCTTGAATTAATAACAGGTTAACGTGTTTGTCTACTTTCTGTTTGGTTAGATGACTGGGTACAACAGAGAAATTATATTTTGTATCCATCTCTAAACAAAAAACATTAATTGAGACATGGTTGAGTTTTTCAAATTTTGTAATTTGAGGAATAGTCATTGGAAACTGGATTCCGGTTAAATTCAAAACATCGGAATAGTGAGGATACGAAGAAGTTCTACAGGTTTTTTTGTTTGTCGGATATAGACCAGCTACTATGCTCCAGACAAAACAGGCTTCATCTTGATTTTGTATATTTAAGCAAGCATTTCTATTAGAAATTTGTTCGGATAACCTTATGAAAGATGAAGCTCCATTGCCCAATTCATATTTGTTAATATTTACTTCAAGAGATATTATTCTGTTAAGAGCATACCCGCTTTGTCCTTCTTCGAACTCTTCGAGCGAATTTAAAATTTTTTCATATACGTTCGTTCTGAACCAGTAGTCTAAATCTACTCCTAAATCGATCTCACAGTTTTTGGTGTTAAAATACTTATTTTCTAGAATTTCATCATCTCCAGATTTGCGCAAAAGCAAGTATTCACTTTAATCATGGAATGAGATTTCAATATTTTTTTTATTTTTAATTTAAAAATTGTGGAGCAGTCGTTTAGAAATTCCTTTACGTCTTTGTGTTTTAAATTGATTATTATGCTCGTCTGCAGTCTGTTCGCGAAAGCCGAGTTGATATTTTCCCACTTTATGCGTTTTGCTAATTTCACCTGAGCTAAACCCATTCCTGTATGAGAGTTTTCATTTAATAACTGCTTGATGGAGGCTCGAAATGCTTTAATCAACCGTAAAGAAGATTGTAATTTTCGACGAATACCCACCGAAAGATTTTGTTTCTTAAGACATTTATTGAAAAGGGTAATATTTATGTTTGATAAATTAACCCACCTATTTATTTTTATCGGTAATGGATTTATGTGTAATAACTGGGCTTTAGTAGAATTCTCACAGATTCCTTTAGTAATTTTTGTGATTTCTTGTTCATCGTTACTATTTGAAATTATAAGCATCTTTACTTAAATGAGCAACTAAATATTCTAACCTTACTGTTAAAACTGATGACAAGGTTCTTGGAATCTTAGACCAATTGCGCGACCAATTGCATTCGCTCTTCGCCGACTAATATAAAAATTAAACCATTTTCAGATATTTATACATCTCCACTCTGATGACATAGCATGGTTACCTACCGAGTCAACATATATTTAGCTGGTGTTGCAGTTTGCAATGTGAGTCGATGAGTCAAGAAACCCGCATTATAATTAAAACATTTTTTTAAAAATATATGTGTCTCCAACCAGGCGGGTCGAGAATTTTTTTCGAGGTGTCATATTACATGTAATTTGACACCATTTCCGGTGTCATATTACATCTCAAATTACATCTCAAATTTCACTTCCGGTGTCAAATTTCATCTCAAATTTCATTTTCGGGTGTCAAATTACATCTCAAATTACACTTCGGGTGTCAAATTACGTCTCAAATTACACTTTCGGTGTCAAATTACATCTCAAATTACACTTTCGGTGTCAAATTTAATCTCAAATTACACTTCCGGTGTCAAATTACTTCTCTGCGTGGCATCACTCGATTTTGAAATTTGACACCTTTGTAATCTGACACCGTGGTTTCATATTTCATGCAATTCAGCAAAACAAATATGATGTCTTAGCGTGGTTGTTGACCTGCTGCGTCAGGAAACCGGTATATGATTTCGCTGAACTTGCAGTTTGAAATGTGAGTGTCGATTATTAACCTCAGAACATCAGCATATAATTTCGCTGTGTTGCAGTTTGGTTTGTTGACCTGATGTCAGGCGGAAAATCGGAGTATTGTTTCACAGATTTTGCAGTTTGGTTTACTATAAAGTTCTGCGCTAGTTATAATTTTTTCATTCTACTCAGTACTCTGTACCAGTAATATTAGTGTACCTAGTGCCATTGCCATTCGCCGAGAAAATGAAGACACCACGTGTGCTAATTTTAGGGAACCAACTTGTTAAGGCTGTAAGTATATTTTACATTTTTTACTATTTTATTCAAAGTCAGTATCTTAATTATTGCGTGTATTCATCACATACATTTTTTTACAGGCCTCAACAACTGCTCCGACAAAGGCTCCACCCCCGACCTCCCGACCGAACATGCCCAGTCTCGTTAGAATTCTGGACCCAGTAGATCTCGTAAGCAAAATTTTAAAATATTTGTATATGCGCTTTTTATATATGTACTTATACACTTTTTTGGTTTTCAGCCCTCATCTCCCGAGCTGGAGACCATTACCATCGACAGCAGCCAGGACCTCGACAGCCAGGAGATGGAAAATGTAGTCCGGGAGATGCAGTCGGAGATCCTGGGACTGCCGCTAGAGGATCTAACTTTAGTGAGTGTTAATTTTTTGCTTTTTTATAAATTATTTCTTTTATATGTACCTGTTGTACTTATTTGTTTTTCTTTTCAGCCACCCTCCCCGGCTATCACCATTCGCGGCAGCAGCCAAGAGGTGGAGGAGATAGCCGAGGAAGTGGGCATCGAGATCCTCGAGCGGGCACAGGAGAGCGCCCTGGAGCAGCCGGCAGCGACTTCGGCACAGCTCCCTTCTTCGTCGAAGGGACGCAAGGTGCCGAAGCTAATCATCAAGCTGCCGCCGCCCCCAGCTGCCCAGGAGATTCCGTCACCACCCAGCTCTCCTGTGCTAATACCCAGCGGCAAGAAGCGGCCCTTGAAGCTGAGGATCAAGCTCCCTTCTCCAGCGGTTGCAGCTTCTTCACCTCCCGCCTCCCCTGAGCCAGCCCGTCAAACGAAGAAGCGGTGTTTGGGGGCTAGCGCCGCTTCAACTTCGACGGGAAGGGGGATGAAGGATATGGACCAGCTGGAGAGGATGCTGATGCCGTACGAGGATACGGAAATAGAGCCACTTACGCAAGTGAGTCAGTGCGATGGGGGGTGAGTGTTGTGACTGAGAGTGTGATTAGAATGAATGAATTGTGTGATAGGAGAGATGAGGAGATTGTGCGAAATTTAGATGATTGTGATAGAGAGTTAGAAAGAATAAGAGAGATGGAGAGAGTGATACTTGAAAAAAAGACAAAGCTAAAAAAGGAACTTGATTTTAATGATAAAATACGTCAAAGGTTAAAATTAAAACGTAGAGATTAAGTTTTGACGTATTTTATCATTAAGACCATGTTTTTTCTTAGTATGAATTTTTATGTAAATGCGTGTGTGAATGTGCGTAATTTTCTCTATTTCCTTATCTTTGTAAATTGTATATATTGTATAAAGTAGTATTAAGTTATACTTTTTTATTGTATATAGTAGATTTATGTATTTTTATTATTATATAGGTTTACTTTTTTCAAATAAATATGTTAGTGAAACCAACGTTCTATGCTTTTATTTCACTCTGCAAAAAGAAAATACCTAGTGAAACATGCGAATTACAAATGTGAAAGTGTTTAGTGTCGTCCGAGCTGCAGATAAGATTGAAATAATGTAAGTATAGTTTTTATTTTCTAATATCAAATCGAAAATAGTCACAATCGAATCGTTTGACTAGTCTTTAATGCGACATTGCATTTTCATGCACTAATTTTTTGTTGCTTTTGTTGGGATTACTACGGTTTTCTAGGGTTTTCCGTAGTACGCGAATGCTATCTTAGTTCTATCGGAAAAAAAGTCGGCCCTAGCCGCAAATGGCAACGAAGATAAAATAATAGTAATTGTCCCCCTCCCCCGCATAACTTTGTGAGGGTGAGAATTATTATTATTGTTATTATTATATTTTCATTCTGGCTTTCTAGAAAAAAAGCCATATATAATTTAAAAATATGCTCCCATAAAGACCTAAAAATAAAATGCCCGATAGAAGATATTTTACCTAAAAGTGCGCATCTTTTTGACATGTCACTAAGGAATTGTCTGTATTACACTGAAAGTACATCTCCACGTAATGCCATCGAAAAAGGTACTTTCTTTGTATTTTTGCATTTGTTATTTGCATTTTAGCTTTCTAGAAAACAAGAGATGTACATAATGTAAAAATATATCCCTATAACGATGTAAAACTAGCAGCTTATCGTTAATTTGATAAAAGACACGTACTGCTTTCCAATTTCTGTAGAAAAAAAGCACTTTCACCAAGTCGTCTCAAACACACGCTATAGGCACGTTTCAGTTTCGCGGGCGATTCCCTGGTTTGCAAATATCTAGTGCGAAATGCATCACGTAATTTAAGTATCTTATTATTTTATTACGTAATCTGGGTACATGCACGGAAGTATCAAGTTTCTAGTATCAATGCTCTGGACTGAGGTCAAACTTTTTTATGTTTTAGCGTCAACTTTTATTACTTGAGTTTGTCATATTAAAAGAGATCGAAATTTTTATATTGATAACATTGACAGCTCTTGAACCATGTACAGGGTTTCCCCGTATATTTTGATCCACCCCTACAGCTTTTGTCTAGTTAAAAAACTTAAGTTAAAGTTGTAAGATTTTTCCGAACCGCTAGGATCTGTGATCAGATAAATAGTAAAAATTAATACATTTCAAAAATCCATGAACATACAGGGTGTTCCATTAAAAATAGCAAATTTATATTTTTTCACAACTTTGCTATGCTCATTTCTTTCATCAACAGATCCTAGCGGTTCGGAAAAACCTTACAAGTTTAATTTAAGTTTTTTTAACTAGAGAAAAGCTGTATGGGTGAGTCGAGATATACGGAAACAACCGGTATTTGTACAAATATTTCATTAAATCTTTAACATTTTTTTTCTGATTCGTGACTTATGTTGTGGGAGTTGATAAAAAATCAGTATACAGTAAATAATCTTTATTTGGTTTATTTATAACCATATCGATTTTCCTCAAAACTCTGCATCCTTGCCCGTTCTTGGTTGCGGAATTCTCGTCGGGCAGCTCTGCTCAAACCTGGAGGAACTTGGCGGAGAACGTTTCTCTCCTCCGCTCTTGGTTGTTAGCACTCCTCCTCGCCCCAAGAGTCCCAGGAGCGGCCTTCAGTTCTACCATCGTTCCAGGATTCGTGTTCACCCCAAGGTTGGTCTTCAGTTCCACCAGCGTTCCAGGATTGGGCTTCAGTAGCAACGCCTTCACCCCAGGATTGATCTTCGCCCCAGTAGGGGTCACTTGTACCAGCGTCTTCATCGCAGGGTTGCTCTTTTGTTCTACCAGCGTTCCAGGCTTGGTTTTCAGTTCTTCCAGCGTCTTCGCTCCAGGACTGGACTTCAGTAGCAGCGCTTTCACTCCAGGATTGATCTTGGCCCAATGAGTTCCAGTAGGGGTCAATGTCCGTCCAGGATGTTCTTCCATGATCATGTTTGCAGTCATTACTTGGTTGCCACGTTGAATCTTCACTTGCCACTTCGACTTCCATCTTGTCTTCAGTGGAATCCCACTCCATAGGGGTGATGATATTTGTTGTTGTTGAACGGGTACTGATATAACTCATAGTTGAAACTGAATGAATTTGTTCACGAACGTACAGCTTTATATATTGATAGAAATGCTTAAATCAACTTTTTTTAATGCTGATATCACAATGTTTTTTGTTTACCTAAACAAAAATATCTGCAAGATTGCAAATCTTGACCCTCGGGTCAAGGTTAACTCAAGGTGACCTCTTAAAGGTTATCGGTAACCCCTTGGCCTCTAGATAACCTTCAGGTCAAGGTTAACTGAACGTGACCCCTTAAAGTTCATTGAACCCGCAGGTCAAGGCCATTTTCAAATTTCCCGCCTTGGCGGCCATCTTGTGACGTCACTTCCGCCCTGGAGTACCCTTTGCTATACGAATGAAACCTTCCGGAAATTGGAAGATGACGACCAAAAACAAGGAAAGCGGGAGAATGACCGGTTACTGCATGTTTTATCGTATTGATGGTATTGATGGAAAACTGTATTTTCGGCAACTCCTCGTCCCATCGGTCATGATCTTTCACATAAGAACGTATTGCGGTACCCACGGTTTTGTTGATCCTTTGCACAAAATTACACTGGGGTGAATACACAGCATTGTACCAGATCTTTTGAACTTCATATTTTGTAGAAAGATTCCTAAATACTCTACCAGAGAATTGTGTCGCATTGTCGACTATTATGATTTGAGGTACGCCGTAAACTAGGAAAATATTATTTTCTAAGCAACGCTCTCTAACATGGGCTTTAGACGTTCTAGGGAAAAGGATGGTGTACTTAGAAAACCAATCTCTAATAACCCTTTATGACCTTTTTTCAAGCGAGGGAAAGGCCCCATTAGATCAAGAGCGATCACTTGAAACGGATACTTAACGTCTACTTAAAGATAGCGCCCAACGTTTCTTAATATCCCCCTCCTTTTGATTAGATTTTTTTTTTGGAGTTGAGGAATGGCACCCAACGTTTAATAGAGCTGTCATTTGGAACTTAGAATTACGCCCAACTTTTGTTAATTTTTTTATTGATATCCTTTTTTTTGTTTTGTATTTTTTTAAGTTGACTGCTAACAAAGAATGGCAGCTAACGTTTTATAGATAGAAAGAGTTATTTAAGATATAGATTTATTGTTTAAGTATTTGAGGATTCTCAGTAGGTGTTTGGTGGTGACGACTGGCTCGGTTTACTTTTTAGTGCATAATTTTTGTGTATATCAGTGGAGTTGAGTTGAGAAAATTTTAGGACATTTTTTTGGAATCATATTGCGAGTGTTTTGATTTTTTGTATATCTTATTGGTAGTAAAGACTTACAGTGACGTTGTGCGAGGGATTTCGCTAATTTTTTTAATTTTTTTTTTGCCTGTCAGTCATTAGGCAAGTTTTTCATTGGATACCCTCTCGCCACCTCCCTGTAGGTACTTAGTTAATTATTACTTTCGAGATAAATTTGGCGCAAACTTCCGGCTGGTGGATAATTTATTGATATTATAGTGAAAATTGTGGGTGTTTTTAGTCTCATAGAAGACTACGATTTAGCGAATATTTTAGTGGAAGTTTGGTATTTTTTTTTCCTTTTTTTTCACCTTCCTAAGAAAGGAAAGGGTGAGTGGTACACAAAGTAATAATAAAGATACAAAAAAAGTGAGGAGTAGTGAACCATAAAGTAGAACAACAAAAAAAATAATTAAAATAATAAAATAAAAAGTTTATTTTATTTTAACAAAAAGAAAAATACGTTAGAAGGAATTTTTTTTTTTATTTTCGCCTTGTCTGTGACTGGGAGATCCTAGTTTGGTTTTGTGTTTTGGATATCGTATCATCTAGGTTACAGAATTGTTTTGGAGTTGTTTTGTGTCCTCAGTCGAGAATACTGTATCGAAACAGTTTTTTTTTGTTGTATGACACTAACGTCAGATATTTATATTTTGGTAGAAATTTTGTCACTTCTAGGTCGGTGAACGATATCATTTCGATTTTTTTTGTCAACTTTGGAGATTTGTTTTATTGAGTTTAGATCAATATGGAGATTAATAGACTTGTGTCTGATGAATTGTCGTATGAACTTTTGGTTCGAGGTGCAGCTCAGGAATGCACTGTGGAGGAGAAGAGGAAGAGACTTAGGGCTTTTGTTCGTCTGGAAAAGTTGGGAAATTTGCCGGAGGTTGCTGATCTGAACCTTAATGAGACCGAGGAGTTAGAACCTGTAGGGGAGACTGGGGCACATTCAACCTTGGGGCACATTCAACCATCTATTATATTTTACTTGTCGATTTAAATTTGCCGCCACCGAAACATTACAGGGTCCTAACATACCCTCCTAGTCCTATTTAGTGATATTTTATGGTTCAGTTTGTGCTGTGTTTGTTGACATCAAGATTTGCAGAAATTTGCGATTTAAAGGTAAATATTTAACTTGCTATTTGTGGAAAAACTTATAGTGTAATCTGCTTTCTGTGGGCTTCATTAAGAATCAATATAATCATAAATTACTGAATTCTACCAATTCTAACCTCAAAATGGACATTCTAGTAGAAAACAGTTAATAACATAAAAAATCAAGATGGGGCACATTAGACCACAGGTAAGTGGGGCAGATTCAACCGCTGGTTGAATCTGCCCCACACTTTTTACACAGTGGTTGAAACTGCCCCATTCTTCTGTTAGGTATAATATGTTAAATACTATGAATTTCCAGATGGTCAGAAATTATAAAAAGAAAACTGAAAGACTCAACCTTCATGAACCCAGTTTTAAAAATGCGATTCGTGTCTTGCAGCACAAAATGTCGGAGCGAGTTGCTGCACGTACTTTTAATGTTAAACGTGGAACTCTACATTCTAGAATTACAAAATTAAGGCAAAAATATTCTCCAGATCGCCTGGCTAGAATTTATAACCAAGATTCAGGAAACGAAAGTAGTGAACCCGACGAAAATAATAAGGAACCTACCTACTCAAGCAAATATACCGTGGCTCAAGTTTTCACTATAGATCAAGAAAGTGAATTGGTTAAATACATCAAGACCTGTGCGGACATGAACTCTGGCATGACTTACAAACAAATTAGGATATTAGCATATGAATATGAATATGCGTGCTTCCTGTTTGTAAGTTTCCAGATCAATGGAATATCAATAAAAGAGCCGGTTTAGAGTGGCTGTTAGGTTTTATGAAACGAAATCGTGATAAAATTAGTCTTAGAAAGCCAGAAAACACGAGCTTGGCCAGGGCAACTGGTTTTAATAAAAGGGCAGTTTCCGACTTTTTCGACAATTACGTAAAGGTTTTACAAAAATATAATTTTAAACCTGAACAAATTTTTAATATTGATGAAACCGGTGTTACAACTGTGTTAAAACCTGTTAAAGTTGTCTCAACCAAAGGCAAAAAACAGGTCAGTATGGCTGCATCTGCAGAACGAGGGGTACTCACTACGTTTGTTGGGATAATAAATGCTGTTGGAATGCTTTTCCCCCCGTGTATGTATTTCCTAGAACACGACATCCAGAAGAATATATTATTGATGCCCCCCCGTCAAGTATCGGACTAGGCAGTAGAAATGGGTGGATGACAAGTGAGCTGTTTCTTTGTGTATTAGAACATATTCAGGGTCACAATAAATGCAGTAAAGAAAATAAAATCTTACTTTTGATGGATAACCATGAAACACATACCACGGTTAAAGCCATAAATTATTGCCGTGAGAATGGCATTGTCTTGTTGTCATTTCCACCACACACCTCGCATAAACTTCAACCTTTAGATGTTGGAGTTTATGGACCTTTCAAAACTTACTGTGCCACTTCATTTAACGACTGGATGACAATGAATCCCGGAAAAACAATAACTATTAAACAAATCACGCAGCTGACCAAGGTACCATTTCTGTCTGCATTTTCACAGAAAAAATATAGTCAAGTCCTTCGAAAAACCTGGTATTTGGCCTTTGAATAGGCTAGTTTTTAAAGATGAAGACCTTGCAGCAAGTTATGTGAATCAGATCTTAGAACAACAACCCTCAGCAAGTTCTTCCAACACTCAAATAGGTAATGTACCTACCTATTTATGTTATATTTCATATTTTCCGTTAATATTACCTCTCTTAGAACCTACAAAGGAGCCTACAGATCATACAGATAAGCCAAAATCGCCACAATCTTCAAGTTTTAACTTAACAACAAAAACGAAAAAGAAAATCGCAACAAAAAGCAGGAAAAGTGTAAACTACAAAAGGCTCGACAAAAGGTCACCAAACAAGTGTTTTCCGATAGTGGTCAACATTTGAAAACAGTAAACAAACGTAAACGTCAAAACAATACGTCGAGTAGTTCTGACACGTCAGCGTCCGTGGTTTTGGACTCGGATGATATTAGTGACGACTTCAGCGAGAATGAAAACGAAATAGCGCTTTTACAAGATGATGATCTAATTAGTGAGAATGACTTTTTGTTAGTAAAATTTCCAACAAAGACTCAAATAAGATACTATATTGGAAAAGTGACGCAGAAGATAAATCTAAATGAATATCAAATAAAATTCTTGCGTCGCAAGATGCCAAAATACAATTTCTTTTACCCAGTTGTGGACGATGTGTCCATTGTTGATCGTAGTGACATTGTGTTGAAGTTACCTCTTCCTAACTGTGCAAAAACTGCCCGAACGGCATCTTTGATTTCATTTAATGCGAACTTAAGAGCTTACAATATTTTGTAATACTTCTGTAATAAAATCTTTTAGTTCTAACATAAAAAGAGCGCTTTGATATTTTCCCAAAAAATCTGTTTTGCTAACCTATTGACAGACTAATGGCCTCTTGCACCGTGGTATTTAAACTTGGCTTAATTTTTAAACGAAGCCTAACATCTTGACAACCATTGTCGCAATAATCGTTGCCAAGTTATTAAACTTGGTTTAAAAGTTCAAACATGACGGTGCAAGTAGCCATAAGTGAATTATTTCTGTAGATTAACAAATTAGTATATTTTTGAATCATAACTCACTTTTAAATAAGTCTTGTTTGTTGATTATATTGTTGGTTGAATCTGCCCCTTTCCCTGGTTGAATGTACCCCACTGGAGGGGCACATTCAACCATTTTCAATACTTTTCAAAATTGAAGTTCACTTGTAAGAACGCCACATGGGAGCAATTTTCCTTTATCACTTTTTAAAGAAAAGGTTGTAAGTATATCGCCAAATAATAATATTGTGTATTTTTTCACTCCACAAGGTGTTACGATTTTTTTGTCCAAATCGGTTGAATGTCCCCTAAGTTGAAGTTTAACGAGTTGTCAGAATCCGTTGGGAAGTTTTCTCATGAGAATGCCGCTAATGAGTTTGTTCGTATTCAGAGTAGGGTTTTGCATGTCTTGGGAAGATTGAAGCGGATTGCTGACTCTGAGTCTAAAGCTACCTTGGTGACACAATGTGCCGAGTTGCTAGATCAACTAGAATCGATCATGAGTCCGGAGGATGTTGGAACCTCCTATTGGAACGGTTTGATGTACCTCAGAGTATTTCTCGTTCTGTTCATGTCGCGGGGTTGGATGGTGAACAGCGGTCATCTCGTCCATCGGCTGAGGCGGAGATTCAGGAATCTCACCATATTACGTTGAATCCTGGACCTCAGGTATTTTCTTCGCCTCGAGAGCATCACCTTCCTTATTCTGGCGGTACTGTTCTGGAGCAGCATCGAATCGGCTTGTGGTTTGTCGTCCGAGGAGTTGTTTAAGTGTGCTGTTATATTGTTTGCCGGGACGGCACTTTCTTGGTTTCGAGCTACCAAAGTCTCTGTTCACTCTTGGGAAGAACTCAAGAGCATGCTTTTGCGGACATTTCTTCCTGCGGAGTATGAAGAGGACATCTGGCAGGACATCAGAAACCGGACCCAAGGACCTGGGGAGCGAACAGTGATTTTCATTGCACAAATGAAGAATCTCTTTAATAAGTTGGCTCACCAGCCTAGTGATATGGTAGTACTTCGCCTTATTAGACGAAATCTTTTGCCAGGGTTGCAAGAGCAATTGGCCCTTCATCCTATCAATACCTTGCAGGAATTACAAGCAGCAGCTCAAGTAATTGAGGACATTCAGTTGCGTACCCAGAGACTACGTCCTCCGCCTTCGAATCCAAATTGTGTCGCTGAGTCAGAGTTTATGTACCGAAAGCATCGACAGGCTAACGTTCATGCTGTGACTTTTGATGATTGCGCATCAGGCCATTCTTCTACCGAATTGAGGACCCGTTCTGGTGATCAAGTGTCATCTGAGGCTCAAGTAAATGTGGCGCAGATCTCGTTGTTGTGTTGGAATTGTCAGAAGCCAGGACATCTTCGACGAGATTGCACTGAGCCGCCTAAACGTCATTGTTTTAAATCTGGACGTATGGGAGAGACAACTAGAACCTGTCCAGTTTGTAATCGTTCGGGAAACGGACATGCAAACCGCTAACTGGCCAATTTGTAGGTTCGAACTCCACTGTTTTGATGGCCAAAGAGATTGACTTGATGCCTGTTTTAGATTATGTTTTGTCACACTGGAGATGAACGTGCTTACTTGGAAGTGAAAGTTTTTGATGTAAAATTTTATGGATTATTAGATAGTGGTGCAAATGAAACTATAGTAGGAAGTAAGGGATGGGAGCTGCTTCGTAAGTTGGGTCTTCAGCTGTATCCCACGCCGCAAAAAAGCTGTGTTGTACCTAATGATCAGCGTTGTGTCGTGGAGGGAATTGTGGCTGTTCCTATCAGCTTGAAGCATAAAACACTGACTTTTGGAATATTAGTTGTACCCGAGTTGCCACACTCGTTAATTTTGGAAGTTGATTTTTTCCAACAGATGAGAATTGTTCCTGATTTGTATCATCAGTATTGGTATTTTTGTGATTCAGTTCCGGAGGTAGCCTCATTAGTTAACCTCACTCCAGCTGTTGGCTTGCAGCCGGCGCAGTGCGTTCAGTGCTCTCACCTCAAAATATTTCGAACAAATGGGCGAGGGTCTTGGTTGTACTTCGTTGGTCGAACATCAAATTCGCACTGACTCTGAACCAATCCGGTTAAGGCCGTATCGTTATTCGCCAGCTATGCAAACCCAGATAGACCGAGAGGTTGAGGAGATCTGAGGAATCTGCATGGTCGAGTCCCGTGCTACTCGTACCAAAGCGTACCAAAGTGGAGATTTTGTGTGGACTATCGTGCTTTGAATAGAGTCACAAAGAAGGATGCTTACCCTATTCCTTTTGTGGACTCCATTTTGGATAAGCTTCGAAATGCCAAGTACTTGAGTTCTTTGGATGTGAAGTCAGCATATTGGCAGATACCGGTTGCAGAGAATTCTAGGGAGAAAACGGCTTTTACTGTCCCTGGTAGAGGACTGTATCATTTTAAGAGGATGCCTTTTGGCCTCACTAATGGACCTGGGACTTGGCAGCGTGTTATTAATCGTCTTTTGGGTGCTGGAATGGAGCCTAATGTTTTTGTGTATTTGGGTGATATTATTGTTGTGACTGAAACTTTTGAGCAACACGTAGCGATTCTAGAGGATATTTTCAAGCGTCTTATTGCGGCGGGTATCACTCTTTCAAGGGGCAAATGTCAGTTTTGTCGACCTGAGCTTAAGTATCTCGGATTTGTGGTGGATCATAGAGGCCTTCATGTCGATCCCGAGAAGGTCACGGCCATCCTTAATTTAAAACCACCTACCAACCCGACCGAGGTTCGTCGTATTATTGGAATGATTTCGTGGTATCGAAGATTTTTACCGTCCTTTAGTACCGTTCTTGCACCTTTGACGGATCTGTTGCGTAAGAACCGGAAGTGGGAATGGACCAGAAGTTGTGACGACTCATTTACCGCCATTAAGAATGCCTTGGCTTCAGCGCCTATCTTGAGCCGTCCAGACTTCACCAAGCCATTTATCGTACAGACCGATGCTTCTGCTTTTGGGATCGGAGCGGTTCTATCGCAAGATTTAGAGGACGGGAAACATGTGATATGTTACATTTCTCGATCTTTGTCTCGAACAGAGAGGAATTATACTACCACTGAGCGTGAATGTTTGGCTGTCATCTATGCTGTTGAGAAACTTAGGCCTTATCTTGAGGGTTACCATTTTACAATCATCACGGACATCATAGGTACATCACAGCTTACTTTGGTTGCATAGCCTGAAGGAACCTACTGGTAGACTTGCACGATGGGCTTTGCGTCTTCAGAGTTTCGATTTCGAGATGAAACATCGCCGTGGAAAGCACCATTTGTTGCCGGATATGCTTAGTCGTTCTGTTCCGGTTGTGGATCTTGTTTCTTTATCGCTTTGTTCGGTATGACCGCACATTGCACAAAGTTGTGGCGGATCCCTTTAAGTACCCTCAGTGGAGAGTGGAAAATGGACAATTGTTTAAGTATGTTTCTTGTCGCTATCCTGGTTTACGTTCTGAGGCTGATTTTTGGAAGACTGTGGTGCCTAAGTCAAAGAGGCGTGAATTGATCTATGGGCATCACGACTCTACCGCGGCTTGTCATGCTGGATTCTTTAAGACGTTTGAGTGCCTTAAAGCTCGTTATTTTTGGCCTAAGATGCGTGCTGACATTGCTTCATACATTAGGAAATGCACCGTTTGTTTGAAACAAAAATCCGTTCAGAAAGCTCCACCTGGTTTAATGGGGTCACGACCTTTACCACAGCGAACTTGGCAGATGATTAGTGTTGATTTATGCGAACCGCTTCCCAGGACATCTCAGGGCCACCGATTCATTCTGGTTATTTCGGACAGTTTTAGTAAGTTTCCTCTGTTTTCCCTTTGAGGAGCGCTACAGCAGCTGCTGTCACTCGTCTTGTTGAGGATCAGGTTTTCTTGTTTTTCGGGAGTCCTCAGTACCTTATATGTGATAATGGAGTTCAGTTTAGGAGTCATATATTTGCGAAGCTTTGTGAGAAGTATCAGACTACGATTTTGTATACTCCTCGATACCACCCTCAAGCTAACCCAGTTGAGAGAGTCAATCGAGTCCTAAAGACTATGCTGGCGTCTTATGTGGAGGATAATCACAAAAGTTGGGATAAGATGTTGTCGCGAGTAGGTTGTGCTATGCGGACCTCCGTGCATGAGGCTACTGGTCTGACACCTTACTTTATTAATTACGGTCGAGAGCTCATACTTTCGGGCAAGGACTTTGATAGGCCCGGATTTGACACTGCCTTACCGTCTCCTGACACCTACCCTAAGGAATTCTCCAAGGTTTACGAGGATGTAGGGATGCGTTTGAAGGAGGCACATCGAAGATCTAAGTCTAGATATAAATAAATAAAATAAATAAATAAATAAATACCGACTTTATTAGGCGGGGCTCAGTCATAGACTGCCTTAGCCCAACCTGAAATTGTATACTAATTACAAGTAAAAAAACTAATTTTTCTGTTTGACAATAAATACAATACTATAAAATACAATAACTGTACACCGACAAGAAGTATCTTAACATATCATGATAATTGCTCGTATAATTGTAATTAAGTGGCAACACGACAAGCTAACAACGATGAATACAGAGACAGATATCAGAACTAGTTTGATTGAAAATTACACTTTACTTTATATTTGAAACCAGAAAATGTAGTAATATTTTTAATATCTATTGAAAGTGAATTGTACAGAGAAGGAGCTACATAACTAAATGAACCTTGGAAGGCAGAGGTGCTGTGAATTGGTATCAGCATAAGGAAGGGGTCACGCCTTGGCCTATCTTGAATGGAAGCAGAAAAAGTAAGCTTACTATATAAATAGGAAGGTGTTTTAGAATTTATTATTTTATTGATAAAACAAGCATAATGAATTTGTCTTCTAATATGTAATTTATTCCACTGATACTGCAAATAATAGGGAGTAATATTATCCGTCCTTTTTACGCTCGTAGAATAACGCATACAAACGTTTTGTAGTAGCTGCAGTCTTTGTGCGCTTTGCAGTGTCAAACAAGGCCCATACACAACATCACAGTAATCAAACAAGGACACAACCAAAGACTCTGTTAGTCTTAATTTAACTTGTACACTGAGGACATGCTTAAATCTATAAATAGAGCTCAAAACACGAAAAGCTTTTTTGACAAGCGAGTCGACATATGGAGCGAACGACAAGTTTTCATCTAAGACAACACCCAAGCTTCTTGCTTCAGTTTTAACGCACAAGGGAATGTTATTTAAAAATATTTTATTAGTAAGATCAAGCTTGGAGCGCTGGGCATCAGTCCCCACAACCAAAGCAACCGTTTTATCAGCATTTAATTTTAATGCATTTTTGACAGACCAAGCAGATATTTTTTCCAAATCGCTATTCAATTTTATTATAGCTGCATTTTGTTCATTTGGACTAAAGGAATGATATAGCTGACTGTCATCAGCATACAAGTGAATGCTGCTATGTATTTTCTGCGGCAGATCTGCCGTATATATGACGAACAATAGCGGGCCCAGAATAGACCCTTGGGGGACACCAGTAGGTATTTTCGTGGCGTCAGAAATAAGATTTCCGGATTCTGTAGTCAGTTTTACTATTTGAGATCTATCCTGTAAATAAGCGGCAAACCAATCAAAAGAATTTCCGATTACCCCATAATAATTTAGCTAGAAGAAGTTTGTGGTCAAGTGAGTCGAATGCTTTTGAGTAATCTAACATGACCATATACGTTACCTTCTTTTGATCAATTGCCTTCAACATATCATCCACTAAATCAGTCAGCACTGTTGATGTACTATATCCACTTCGGAAACCGGATTGCTTTTCAGGCAAAATTTGATATTTATTAATATGACTCCGAAGTTGACAGCAAACCAATTTTTCTAGAATTTTAGAGCAAAATGGAATTAGACTTATGGGGCGCAAATCAGATAAGCTGGCTATTTTATCCTTCTTGGGAATGGGATTCACTACAGCACACTTCCAACGTGTGGGTACACAACCATTTACTAGGGAATAATTTATAATATGTGTTAAAGCATTTAAACAGTATGGCAAACACATACTTAGCATTTCCCCACTTATTCCATCGACGCCCATAGCATTACTTTTTATAGCATTAACTGCCTCTAAGACATCAGTGGTCGTGACTGGAGTGAATTGGAAGCATCGTGTAACTTTATCACATCTTTCCGAATTGAAATATGAAATAGTGTTGTGATCAGCTTCAACTCTTTGAACTGAATTTACAAAAAAGTTATTTATTTTATTAGGGACTCTAAGTTCTTGGGGAAGCTCAAAAGTTGGTTTTCGTTTCTTGTGAATATTTAGTTTATCTAATGTTTTCCATAAAAATCCGGAAGACCTAAAATTTCGATGTAGCTGCATTTCTATATAGGCCTTCTTTTCTCTGCGTATCACAGAGGTAACTATGTTGCGCATTTGCTTGTAATACACCCACTTCAACTCAGACTGTGCTCTAGGTACTGTTATGTCACGTAGTGACCTTCGATAATCAGATAAAGCACTATCGCGAACACGCATCATCATTTTAATGTTATGCGTAACCCAAGGGCAATGCTTCTTTGTTATTTTTATTTGTCTCATAGGGGCATGTAGATCAAATAGGAATGTTATGATATACTCAAAAAACTCTACTTTAGCATCGATAGAATTGAGAGAGTAAACATGATTCCAGTGTGCCCCCCCTGCATGTCTATGAAAACTATCCCTATCTATGCATTTGAGCTTTCTAGTGTATATAACTTTCGGTTGTCGTCTACATACCGGAACATCGATCACACAATAGATAAGAGAATGATCACTACCAAAGTCAGATAACTCAACAGCATTTGATTTAATTATACAGTTATTCATGTTGCTATTTATCCATAATTGATCTAGAAGTTTACCACTAACTAAACGTATCGGCTTGTTAATTATTTGCTTTAGGTTAAATGTGTTTGAAAACATATTTTCTAAAAATCTCATCTCTATACTGTTTGCTGCGAAATAATCAATATTTAGATCTCCAAGAACAAAAACATAATCAGATGCAATCACACAATCAGCTAAAACATTTTGAAAGATATTCAACGCCCTGTAATTCGCTACAGCCGATACTCACCAACTTTCCGTTTATTTTTACTGAAATCCATAAATTGTCTATATCCGATTGCGAAGACTGACTAATAACTTTTACATTTTGTATGAATCCACAATTCCGCACATAACAAATAACACCTCCGCCCCTACTAGGTCTATCCTGTCTAAACAATCTGTACCCTTCAATATTACAAAAACTGTCTGGAATTTCTTGTCTAAGCCATGTTTCTGAAACACAGAAAATATCGACCTGATATGACCTGAGAAGAAAACCAGTCAGCTATTCCGTGGGCGAGAAGGTTTTTCGTAGGAATTATCGCTTGTCATCAGCTGTCAATGACTTTACTGCCAAGCTCGCTCCAACTTATCTTGGACCCTTCATCATTGAAGAAAACTTATCGCCTGTTACTTACCATCTAGTGGACCAGAAGGACAAAGGTGTATGGCATGTTAAGGATCTGAAGGGTCATCCTCCTGACTCTTCGGATGATGAATCTGACTAAAGTATTGACTTGTTTCTTGACGGTTGCTGTCGAATTACCGGTATACGTCCCTTGTCTTCCAGATGATTGTTGTATTGAGAGTAAAGATAATTTTTGGAGAAGCTGTTTCGGTATATAAAATTACGGGGTAATTTTCTGGAAGTTTGCCATCTTTCTTACGTAATTTCCCCGTTTAATAAGTGGCCGGTGGGCAGGTTGGTGGTCTTAAGGAAGGGTTGGTCGCCTCCTTACCATTTCGAAGTAACAAGAAATGGGATTGGTATTTAGAGTGTCCGAGGGGCCGAAGGTGGCTCGGACACTACCCGACTTGAGTTGTCTCAAGGGTGTTTCTCTCTAATATAAACTTCAATAAAAGGCACGACTGTCTCGTTTTACTTTACTTTAATGAATCAATAAATAATGAATATCTCAAATGGCCACAATATTTGGCTCCCAAAAACTTACTAGTAAAACGCTGCCTCAGGGGTAAGTACAGTGTGACCCATTTGTTTTGGGGTCAGTCTGTAAAAAGTGTATCAATCGTGCGATTTGGCTGATTTTTTTTTTAAATTGTAGAGCTCGATGAACTGCACATTTTGAACAAAAATTGCCTGGTTCGCATAAAATCCAAAGCCTACTATGACCGTTTTTATGAGCAAAATTTTAAGAAACCATATTAGCGTTTTTTTTTGAAAAAATCTGTGTGCGCCAATGGATTGAGCACCCCTCGAAATGGGTATGTACAAAATTTCATCAAAATATTTCAAGTAATAACGATTTTGTAGAAAAATTAAAAATGCAGCCAAGGTACGTCTTTATTTTCAAAAATTCAAAGTTGGCCATGGAAAATAATTGAATTGTTTACTTTTATTAAGTGTCAAACTGTCTAAATTGAGTTCAGAAATTGTTTGTGCTCAATACAATTAATTATCATAATTATGGAATATTTAAGCATAAGAGACAAAATAGAAATTGTTCGACTCGTGGGCGACAACGAAAATTTTATAATTTTAATTGTTTTTATGTTTTGTGTTTATAAGCATAAGGTTGTATTATTACAATTCAATTATTTTCCATGGCCAACTTTGAATTTTTGAAAATAAAGACGTACCTTGGCTGCATTTTTAATTTTTCTACAAAATCGTTATTACTTGAAATATTTTGATGAAATTTTGTACATACCCATTTCGAGGGGTGCTCAATCCATTGGCGCACACAGATTTTTTCAAAAAAAAACGCTAATATGGTTTCTTAAAATTTTGCTCATAAAAACGGTCATAGTAGGCTTTGGATTTTATGCGAACCAGGCAATTTTTGTTCAAAATGTGCAGTTCATCGAGCTCTACAATTTAAAAAAAAATCAGCCAAATCGCACGATTGATACACTTTTTACTGACTGACCCCAAAACAAATGGGTCACACTGTATGTTAAATAATCTTTATTTTATGGTAACGCAAAAACATGCAATAAGAAAGAAGTGATCACTCTCTAACAATATGGTCACGCCAATGCGCGAGCAGAGACGTTTGTAAGGTTATTACCGTGCTAAATTACCCTTATTTTATACCCTCGAGCAACAATTAATTCACTAAATTGAGAAATATTCAACGATAATGGAAAACTAGAATAGACAATATACTGTGCGCTTATATAATAATAATAATAATAAATCGTCTTTATTTTGTCTAAATAACAAGACAGACATGAGGCGAAGTTTAGCTGTGAGCTATTCTTACACTTAACCTCAAAAAAAACATTATTTATAACAAATAAAATTATTTGGTAAACACACCATTACAACATAATAATTAAATAATTAAATATAATATACTACCTACCTTAAATATACAAAAACATACAACTAACTAACATTAACAAATTAACGATCACAACAACAAGGCTCACTGACTTTCCAACAGTAGTAATATGAGTAGCTTTTTGAATGTTAGAACTGGCTTCAGTTTCCAATCTGGGAAGAGAGTTATACAACGTAGCAGCAGTGTACTGAAAACTCTTTCGAAATAGGTTAGTTTTAAAAGCTGGTATGTGGAGAATGTGACAGTTACGAAGATTACGCGAACGAAGTGTACCTCTTTCTAACATGAGTTTTTTAATATATAATGGAATTGATGTACGAATTGCTCGATAAGTGAAAGTTGCCATTAAAAGCTTCCTTCTATTTTCCATAGTTAACCAGGACAGTTCCTTGATTTTGCCAGACACATGGTCGTATTTACGGAGACCAAAAATATATCGGCAACAATTATTTTGAACACGTTGGATTCGGGTTCTATCCACCAAATTCAAACAGGAACCATAAACAAAACAACCATAATTGAAAAGCGACAGAACAGTTGACTCTGACAGAATCGTTCCGAGGTTTGTGTCCAAAAATTGACGGCAGGAGTAGAGAAGGCGCAAAGAGAGATATGATCTTTTAATTAGCTTGTTCATGTGAGATTTAAATTTAAGCTTGTCATCGACAATAATACCAAGATTATTTGCCTCTGATACAACCGGAAGTGCGACACCATCAATCTTTATAAACATATTCCTCGCCATCTTAGCTTTTTGTTTACTCCCCATTACCATAAAGCATGATTTATTTGCATTAAGTTTGAGATTGTGATCTAGATTTAGATCAGTGTTGATAAGTATCTCCGTGTCCTTTAGCTCAGACGTTTTGCAATGATACAATAATTATATATCTAAAACAAATGGGTGGACAACAAGACTAATGTGGATTGGCTTATCTGAATCCTTCTGGTGGTGATTTCCGAGTGGTACGTCACGATGGTAGTGATCTCCAAAAGCTCGAAGTAGTTCCAACAACTCTGCTGGCTGGCTAGCTACCGCGGACCCCCGAATGGTTCATGAGGTACCCTGATGAAGGCACCCTGGCCTACACCGTAATGGACTCCAAAATGACCTGATCGGCAGACCTGGTCTTGAACTGCACCTGTCTGTGACTGCTTAATCTGACACTCTCCTCCTGTTCCAACGTCTGACGGGGAAACTTGAAGTCCCCCACAGAATAGCCCTAAAGAAAAAGTCTTAGGTCCACCTCGAGTCCTAAGTTGGTTCCAACTAAATTACTCACAATGTTGTTGAGTGGCTAAAAGGTAGCTCCTTGATGTAGGAGACCGCTACAGATGCCCAAAATTGATGCTATAAAGGAGAAAATCCCATTAGAACACTTCAACTTTCCTCAACCACAAAATGGCGTCTCACCTGACACGGGAAAAATCGCTAACGAATCTAAAAAACTCGCAACAACCGACGAACGCAAACTCCAAAAACGCATGCAAAAACTCCACAACGAACGCTAGACGGCAATGTTTACTGCACATTAAATCCCGAAACTTCGGATAAATTATTTCACGGCAGAAACTCCAAAACAGCGACTCTCCAAAAACGTGTACTGCACAAGACGACCTTTTAATAGGAAGAGAGCGAGATTGCCTCCAATTTTTACATATAAGAAGGCAAATCGTGTTGTCAACCCACAAAACAACAAAACACAATAGTACCTCAGACAATTTTCCCGTAGCGCCGACTTCATCACGCATTCTCGCGCTCCAACTTCTTGCCCCACTCAAGAGTAACAAAACCCTTAAATAAACATCCCGCACCAGACGACGGACCATCAGCCCTTCACCCGACAACCCATCATGATGTAATAACAAAAATTACACCCGAAAACAAACGCACCCACGCGCAGATCACTGAAAAGCGCACGCCACTGTGCGTACCGGCCGTGCAGGTCTCTCGACAGCCCTCTGACGGCCGACAGTTACCGACGTCGACGTCAAAACGGCAGTAGAATGGCGGGCGAAAGCGCCATTTCATCATCAATTATTTTCAACCTTCCATTGGGGATAATTTTGAGGAAATTTCCGAATATTTTCCCTGAGATCATCATACCACACATCGATACGATCGGTGTCAACCAATATTTGACATTTAGCGAAGGTACTGGTTTCAATAATTTCAAGAGATTCGGAATCATGATAGGGAATACGACTGAGAAAATCAGGTACGACATTTGAACTACCTTTTCGGTGAATTAAGTTAAAGGTATGTTGGCGCAGACGGACTGCCCAACGTGCTAACTTGCCTGTAGCATTCTGTAGACGATTCAGCCACAACAACGAAAAGTGGTCCATAACCACAGTAAACTTTGTTCCCTCTATCCATGGACGGAACTTCTCTATAGCGAAGATGACGGCCAAACACTCTAATTCTGTAGCAGAATAGTTACGTTCTGCTCGGGACAGCGAACGACTGGCGTAGGAGATTACGCGTTCGGTACCATCAATGTCCTGGATTAAGACACCTCCTAGTACAGTATTACTAGCGTTACATTCGACAATAAATGGTTTAGAGAAATCAGGTTGAGAGAAAATGGGGTCAGAAACAAGCAATTGCTTAATTTTTAAGAAAGAGGCTTCCGCGGCCGGATTCCAAACGATAGGCTGTTTTTTTCTTTTTGCATTTTAAAAGGTCATTAATAGGCGACACAAGAGTCGAGAAATATTTGATGAATCTCCGGTACTAAGAACACATTCCGATAAAACGTTTAATTTCAGTTGTCGTGGAAGGACGGGGATAATTCACCATACAAGAAACTTTTTCGGGGTTTGTTTTCAAGGAATTGGAACCAACAATAAAACCCAAAAATTTTAAAGACTTTTTATGTACTCACACTTTTTGACATTTATAGTTAAGCTAGTTAACTTCAGATAGGAGCTGCATATGTTCCTCAAACGTTTCAGAACAGATTATTATGTCATCAAAGTAACAGAAAATTTTAGGTAATATTGAATCTACTAAACGTTGTTGAATTTGAGCAGCATTATATAACCCGAAAGGCATGGTCACAAACTGAAATTGTCCTCTCCCAATGATGCGAAACGCAGTCTTCGGTTTAGACTCAGGAGACAAAGGAATTTGCCAGAAACTATTTCTCAAATCTATGCTAGAAATGAAGTTAGCACCTCTCAGCATGTTCAAAATCCTATCAATGTTAGGCATGGGGTAACTATCGTGTTTGGTTGCTTCATTTAGAGACCTACCATCAAAGCAAAACCTATACTCGTTATTTGATTTTTTAACTAATAAGACAGGAGAGCACCAAGGGCTCTGACAAGGTTCGACAACACCCAGTTCTAGCATGTCATCTAATTCCTTATTTAAAATTTTCATCATGTACGGCGATAAGGCATAAGGTTGTTTCTTTAATGGCCTGGCGTCTCCTGTTTCAATTGACATAGAAACTAAGTCAGTTCTTCCTAATCTATTCTCAGTACTTATTTCGTTAAAAGAATCTATCTCACTCCTCGCCCTAGAACGTTGTTCTGGGTTAAGGTCATCTAAGGTAAACAAGAAATTACTGCTGCGTAGAGGTAAGGGAGACTTAAGCAAAGCTATTGGAGCACGAGGGGTGCCCTCAATTTGCGGAAACCAAGATTTGGTTTTGTAGCCTACAAAGATATAAAATTTTTCAGAGAAATCGCTTCCTAAAATAAATGAATGAGGTAATGTCGATACTACCAGAGTTTTTAAAACTTCACAGTGATTTCCTACTGTTATAGGTAAGTCAATGTAAGCTTCGATGATCTTCAAGGTACCGTCTGCGGTAGAAACTCTAATATCGTTGCAAGGTTGAAAAGAGAAACCTAAACTTTTTAACATAGGGATGCCTTTATTGCCCACAATTGACGTGGTGCACCCAGAGTCTAACAAAGCTGTTATTTCCTTGTCAAAAATTTTAAATACAACATAGGGTCGATTATCGCCCTGGACATTACTAAAAAAATAAACTATTTCGTACTTGAAAACTTTATTTTTGTAAAAATATTTTACTTTGTTCAGCCAATTTGTACAATCATCTAAGTTGGTAAAATTTTTAGAAAAACTTGAATTGTTGGTAATCTTAGTCGTATTCGAGATTTCTTTGGTATCGCGGAAATTTGTAGGGACTTTCGGAGACATAGAGTTATTGTTTTCTACAGGAGAAGTACTTGGAATAGCCAAGTTATCAGTCCTTTTGGAGAAAGTATTATTTTTACTAAAAGATTTATTCTTGTTCGCAAGATAATTATTTGGATTGGAGACCAACGGTTTAGGAGCAGTATGCACTTTCTGTATAGCCGATACTTCAACTAAGGCATGAGCTTTTGCTTTTAGAAAAGAAGCTTCCTCTCATTTTCTACACAATGATCTAAGTTGGTTAACCGAGTTAATTTCCGATAACGCTAATTGAGAAATAAAATCAGGAAGTAAATTCCTTATAATATTTTTAACTTTAGTAGATTCTACTGGAGGATGCAATAAACGGCTAGAGATTTTCCATTTGAGCAATAAAAATTACTTTCACCAGATTTTTGCTTTCTAGACTTAATCTGTTCCCAGATATCCTCTTCACAATGAGCAGACAGAAAATCAACTTTTAATCTACAAACTAAAGCTTCCCAATTATTTACGTAACTTTTTATGCTTCTAAACCAAGCAAAAGCATTGCCGGTAAAAAGTTCAACAGCTGATTCAAATAAATCCTGTTCAGATACTTTACGCGAATCTGCAAGCTCGGTAACGCGCTCTATGGAATCATGCACCTTCTTCGGGTCTCCATTAAATTTGACAGGCCAGTCAGAAATATTTGGTCTATTTACATAAGTAACAACCAGAGATAAGTTAGGAGATAAAAGTGACTCTAGGATTTTCAAGGGACTATTTGACTTCATCGTGTTTAGGTAATTTTTCACATAAATTCCCCTCTAACTGAAGAACAGTCGCATATGATTCCATCTTAAAAGTTTCGGACTCCTCTTTATATCATCAGGTACTTTTACTCTTTTAATGCGCCCCGTAATATGCATTATACTTGATTTTATGCTCTTAAAAACTGAGTCTGTTTCATCACCCTCAAATCACTAACAGCAGATGTAATCGCTTCTAAACTAGATTTAATTTCGGCAGTTACTTCTGCGTATGACATACTGCATTGGGAGAGATCACCTTCAGCATCAGGCTTGGCCAATTCCTTAGCCAACAGACGTCCTAACATTTTTCTTCTATAAGTAAGGTTTTTTTTTGTGACAACCCCCCGTATAGCTAACTCATAATCTACTTCTTCGCTAACAAGGTGTCTAATTTGGAATAACTCGGCCATATTGAAAAAATGTACTAAAATTTGATTACGATTACGATTTTTTTTTGTTACTCAAAATTTGTCAAATCACGGACTTAGGCTAAAGTCACAACGAAGGTAAAGGTAATAACGAACGCAAGGGTAGAAAGTACAAAGTGCTTGAAATGAAGTTCTAAGACATTGAAGATCGAAAACTTCACTAATAATCTCTAAAATAATTGAAATTAAGTTTTTGTAATATCTTGTAGGTCCACTTTAACCACTAGGAAAACATCGCCCTGTATATACAAAATGTTTCTTCCCAATCGCAGATAAATTTTCTTTAATACAGCTAGGTTCAAAAACCAGCAAAAAGTATCCAAGAATAAATTCAAGGTCGAGGTAAAAAAATCATAGATATATTCCGAGAGAAATAATTCAAATTCGTTTTAGATAGTTGAGCGATAACCGAATAAAAACTTCGGGTTCCCCAAAAATCTTTTCAGGTAAAGATTATAGTTTTTTTTTAGAAATTAAAAAAACATTATTTCGAAAATTTTTATTTTCAAAGGTAAAGATAAGTTAGTTTTCCGCTTCGGGATAAATTTCGTAATTAATTACTGTAAAAGCCATTTAAAATTTCAAGATAACTTATGCTAATTAATTAAAGAAAAAAGTTAGGAAAGAGATAATTCATTATAGGTAATTTCATTAGAAAAAAAACCTGGTTAGGTAATAGGTATTTAGGTGTAAGTAATTTCTCCCTGAACGTTGGACCAGATAAGTAGATAGATATTTGTCTATCATGGTAGGTATCCTCAGTGTCAAAAAATTGATTACAACACTGCCAGGGTATCAAAAAAATTAGTTAAGATAAAGCCTCAAAAACCTCGGGTCTCAGTGGCGGAATGTCATTTGAGTGTAAGGCTCCATTCCATACGTTGCAGCACTATTTGGAGTAAGGCCCTACACGTTGCGGCGCCATTTGTGTGTAGCATTTTTTATTGTTGCACACATGCGAACGGCAGCTTTGGGGTGGTTGGAGAGCAGGGTTCGTGGGTAAGGAGGTTTGTTGTTGGTTGTTATGAGGCTCAGTTGAAGGAAAATATTTTGGACGCCACCTAGCTCTTTTATTGTACCTTTAAAAGCGATCTCGGAGAGCTGGAAAACCGAGAAAATGGGATGGAAAACCGTTATTTGTTTTTACCTGGCAATATTGCAAGCAACGAAACACTGAAGACACTTATACCTAATATATTTACACTATATACACGAAAAAAGTAAAAACCAAAATAGTAAGCCAAAAAGGTTCAGTAGGTATGCACTTTACTAACTATATATGATATTTATTATCTCTTATAATTGAGGTGGTATTAACTATTAAGTTTAGAAAAGTAGATAGGCTATGTTGGTACGAGCGCAATTTCCCCATGTATTTCTTATGGGGGCTAAAACGTGGTCAAAACGTGACCAAACTTACCCCCTCCACTCCCAAACCACGCCCCCCCAGCCAATCGCACTGACTCTGAACCCTGCCGAAGATGTCCGAGTCCAGCGACCTTCGCCCCTGCTCCCAACCCTGCCGAAGGTGCTCGGCTTTCGCCGATCGTTGACCCAGCCGCGACGCCGCGACATTTCACGACTCGCAACTAATAAAAACCCTAAATCATAATTAAGCCCTGTCGACCTTTAGCCGCGGCCATGCATGGATTTTTGCTACCACCTCTGCCTGCGTATTTTTGCGTCCGCGACGCCGAGACATGTCGAGACTCGCAACTAATAAAAACCTAACACCTATAGAAAAAATACCAGCTTGCAATATGTACGTGATGTAATTCCTCGGAAAAAAGTACTTTCTCTTTGTCGGAATAAGCGCCTATGAAACGAGCACGCTGATCTCATCGGTACTGGCGATAAAAAATTTGTAGGAAAAGTGTAATAAAGAATAGATATGAGATACATATGAGTGTATACATTTTCTTGACTACATTACCTAAGGATGTATCAAAAATCCTCATATCTTCCGATATTTAGAGAATAGGACTGCTCAAAAGGAAAGTGGACATTAAATTTGGGGCATAAATTAACCATTTTTAGTTGAGTTTATAACCATCTAGGTAAGTAAAATTTCTTCAATTCCGAGAAAGCCAGGCCCTGTTTTAAATTACTTGACTAAAATATAAGAGGTGCAAAGTTTACTAGTTTTTAAAAATATCCCGTCACACGATTATCAAGTTGAAAGACTAGCTGCAAAATCGGATTTTGTACAACGCGTTTCCTGTTTAAAATTCCACCCAGCAACCCGTCCCCAAAACGTTGCAAATAGAGGTAGCTTGGTTATCTATAATGATGTCAGATAATATTAGTTTGGTAGTCAAAACCCTCCAACAATCACGCATGATAAATTTAGATTTCTTTCAATGGTATAAAATGCTAAAAAACAGTTGAAAAATCGTGAAAAAGAGGTCCCGTTAATTGGTTTAAGTGTCCACGAAAATTTGCTAGATTTCTATGGAAAAAGTACTGTGTCCGGAGCTGTTTACGCATTGAAATTTTAAGGTAAACGTGAAACGTCCCAGAAAGTTCAATTTGAACTGAACACATTTTTATAGAAAATATTGCGGAAATATAGTATCATGATAATAAAAATGCTAGACTGTTACTAGAGTTCTAATAAAACCAGGATATAAAAATCCAAAGTATGACGTCACACCGCCGGTTAAAAAAAATGTGTCCCAACAACATCTCGTTTTCTGAGCTGCTAGTAAATGCGAACTAAATATAAACTATTTAACAGGATCTAACATTGAAA
Organism: Pseudeuparius sepicola; assembly: GCA_963920635.1. Taxonomy (NCBI): domain Eukaryota; kingdom Metazoa; phylum Arthropoda; class Insecta; order Coleoptera; family Anthribidae; genus Pseudeuparius; species Pseudeuparius sepicola. The sequence goes on along the minus strand of OY987299.1, from coordinate 74,274,861 downwards.
AATCTAAATATTGCCCAATATTGACTTAATATATTTCGACTTTGATTATCAATTAATTTACTTATACTCTTTTAATTTGCAACGATTGTAACTGCCTAGACAGGTCGAAAAATGCGATCTTATATAAAACAGGAGCAAGTAACGGGATCTCACGTGTTGTATTAGCTAAGCTTCACAAATTAAGCTAGCAATTACATTTTATACTCTATTTTTATAATTATTTTTGGCATATCACCGTTTTTACATTTCTGTTTTAGAGAAAATGGTCTAAGATGCTTGATAATATATCAAAAGAAATTGGATCTTCCAGCGGGCAACGAAATTATATAGGATCCAACACTTTTCATTCTTAAAATCAACTAATTGGACGAGAAGAGACATGTTGTTTTTAGGCATAATAATTATATAAAATTACGACATTTTTACACGGCTTATAGCAATGCATTCATTTTTAGTAGAAAAATAAAAGCGGAAAACTAGTTTTTAGTTTCAGCAAGCCATTACATTTATTTGATTCTCGAAACAAGATACTTTTGTTTAGAGTTAACTCCGGAAACTTGCTACATTGTAAAAATACACGTACATGTCTTAAGAAAATGCAAGGTTGCATAACCGCGGCTTGGATACTGACTTTTTTATGTTTAGCCTTCAGTCTGAGCAGTGCGGTTTCGGAGTGAGAAGTTTTTTTGTGTGCAGACTTTACCAATTTAATTATTTTAGTGTGTGAGTTTTCTTGGGATACAGTTTTGGAGCTATATTCGTGAGTAGCTACTTTATATTAAGGAGAGTTGAAACAGCTTCTTAAAGGTTTTTTTAAATAAACTTTTGGTAGACTTAACAAGTTTTTCTCGATTTTTTTTTTTGAGAAACGGCTGGGCTGAGATCAAAGAACATACTCGAGAAGCTGTCACAGAAAAGCACTAACGGTCTTCTATATTTTAAAAAATATATCACTTCAATGGATTTACCACCACTAAGCTACGTTTATATTTTCTGTAAATATTCTCACGAAGGAAAAAATATAAACAACTTCTAACAAATTCAAAACCTTTCGAATTTTTTTTTTTTTTAGGAAACCAAAAAAATATTTCATGGGCAAGATTTTTGGACCGTTTACGCTTATACAAATGGCTGAAAAAAATTGCACAGCAAAAACTACCCCTATGCATTTTTCTTCGCACGATTATCGCCTGTTTTAGCAAGGATGTTCAAAATTTATGAATTTATGTTCGAAAAAAATTTGCTAGTCAAAAGCTACGCCCAGAGAGAACTGTTTTAGTTCGATTCTCATAGTTTTTGCACCAGCAGGGTAAAATATACTCTCCCGCATCCCTTTAAAACAAATTATAACTCCATTGTTCTCGGTCCGATCTTGTTTTTAGCAAGGATGTTCAATATGTACGAATTTGTGTTTGAAAAAAATTTGCCAGTCAAAAGCACAACAGAGAGAATTGTTTTAGTCCGATTCTCATAGTTTAGATCTTGTTTCGGGTTCGGGCAAGGGCGTTCAAAATGTACGAATTGTCGGGTAAAAAATACCCCCTAGAGAGAATTGTTTATGGTTCGATTTTCAATATATAATTTTTACCTCTGAAAGTCTAAAGTATTGTTACATCAGTGAAAAAACTTGACAGGAAAAACCTACCCTTTGCACCCTTTTAAGGAAAAAAATTACGTATCTTCACCCCGTTTTTAACAAAGACGTCGAAAATGTACGAAACTATGTTAAACAAAAATTTGCAGCACAAAAACTACTTCACCTTTAATGAAAATTGCAGCATCATACATCAACAACCAAGTATCACCCTGCAAACCTTTAAAACGAATTATAACTCCATTGTTCTTGGTACGGCCCTAGAAAGGGCGTTCAAAATGCATTAATTCGTGTTTGAAAAAAATTTTTCAGCCGAAAAACTACCCCCAGAGAGAATTGTTTTTAGTTGGATTCCCATAGTTTTCTGAAACATTAACTAAAATCGGTGCAATCAGTGAAAAAAAAAATGACAGCGAAAAAACTAACCTTTTGTATCCTTTTAAGAAAAAAATTACGTATCTTCACCCATTTTTAGCAAAGACGTCGAAATTGTACGAATCTATGTTAAACGAAAATTTGCAGGTCAAAAACTACTCTTTTGCATTTTCTTCAATCGATTATCGTCTGTTTTTAGCAAGGATGTTCAAAATGTACGAATTTGTGTTTGAAAAAAAAATCCAGGTCAAAAAAGTATCCCTAGAGACTAGAGAGCATTCCCACAGGTTTTGAAAACGCACTCTTTGACAAATCTGAGGTAAAAATTATATATTAAAAATCAAAAACTATCCTTCCGAATTCCTTTAAAAAAATACTTTCCCATTGTTGTCTCAGTCCTAGCAAGGGCATTTAGAATAATCTCAGATGCACGAAATCATGCTTGCAGAGATAAGAAAGTGATAATGCACTCAAAATGAGTAGTAACCATGTACACTTGTTTCATGCTATTTGGCAATCATCAGTATAGTATAACGTTGACCAAATCAAAAAACTATAAATTAACATTGTTTTGGCTCCATCCTAGGCCGTTTCTAGCAAAGCAAAATAATGTCAGATAAATTCGTGGAAAAAAATTCGGTAAAAACCACCCCCTCCAGACTCCCCGAGAATTGTTTTTGATCTGATTTTCATAAGTTTTCTGAAACATTACCTAAAGTTATTGTTACCCAATCTGTGAAAAAAAAAAGTTGACATAGCAAAACCTACACTTTGCATCCCTTTAAGGAAAACAAGTTCATCATCGATTTCAACATGGACATTCAAATGATCTCCAATAGGAGAAAAATTAATGAGGTACAACGTTCAAAAATTGCATTAAAAAATTCCTTGTGAATGTGGAAAGTTCTATGTTGGGGAGACTTGTATGCCATTTAAAGTTCGCTTAAAAGAAAATAAAAATTATATCAGGCAAAATCAAATTTCGTCAAAAATATTATTAATAATGATAATAAATAATAATTCTCACCCTCACAATACTCCAAACGAGAAGTACCCCAGAAGCAAATGCTTGTGCGGGGAGGAGGGCAATTACTATTACTTCGTTAGCATTTGCGTCTAGAGCTGACTTTCCTTATAGAACTGGGATAGTACTGCTCAAGTACTACTAGAAAACTGTATTGATTGAAAAATATTTTGTATTGCAGATAAAAAAACACTATGTAGGATATGTTTTGTGTATTTTTGCTTTTAAGGGAGGTTTAATATTTTGAAAGATATCTTAATTTATTTTAATTATTTTGGGTTGAAGTTAAAGTCTTTGTAGAATTTTGTGAGAGTATTTTTTTAATTTTCAGGGAGGTTTTAGTATTTTTAAAAAATTCGTAAACTTTGTGCGATAGTTTACAACTGTTTTTGCTACACATTTTTACTAAAAAACTTAACGGGTGATAGTTGTATTCTAAAAAATTATAGTCCAGAACAAGTTAATATTTTGTTTAGTGTAATAATTTTGAAACAGCGTCTAACAACATTCCTGAGAAACGTCTCAGTAAAAACTTCTTTTGAATCCACAGAAATTAATTTAAAAAAATTTCTTTATGCTTTTCAGCGGTTTAATCGATCGCAATAACTTAAGATTACCTCCAGAAGCCATTGGAGGGGTGGTAATTACTATTACTTCATTAGCATTTACGTCTAGAGCCGACTTTCCTTATAGAACTGGGATAGCATTAGCTCAAGTACTACTAGAAAACTGTTTTAATTAAAAGAACATTTGCATTGCAGATAAAAACCACTATGTAAGGATATTTTTATGTTTTTGCTTTTCCAGGCTTAGGTTTAAAATTTTATACCTAATAGTTTTGAAGCAAACACATTTTAGCGTGTACTTTATTTTATGTTGATATTGAGGATTTTTTGAAAATATAATATAATACATTGATTGAGGTTATTTGAAATTATCTTTTTTAAACAAAGGATCACTTTAACAACAATTTACTGAGATACGTCTTAATTACAAACATTTTGTTGCAGACTTTCAGGATTTTTTTAATGAGGTGTTGGCGGCTCGAAACCTGATTGTTAACAACATCACTTGGTGATCATTGTCTTAAGTTTTCTGGGGAAGGTTTTGCAGTGACTTTCTGAGAAATGTCCCGAATTTTTTCTTGGGAACGTCTTGAATTTTTTTTTTGAAAATTTCAATATTGAAACTCTTATTTTTATCATCACTTTGTCAAGTTTTTAGAGAAATTCCCCAAATTTTCATGGAACTTCATACACTTTTCTAACGTCATCAAGTTTCTAATATTTGTAAAAGTTGCAAATTAGCATTGAGTCTTACGGAAAACACACACAAATTTAGTCTTATTGAGGGGCCTTTTCATCCCTAGAAAATAAGCTTTGTCCTGATTGGTTGAGCAGCTCATAGGGTGTGATTATAAAAGGGGTGTTCATCCCCAATTTTTTCAGTCGTGTTGATGCTGTTGTAAGGTGAAATCGACTTTTGTGATTTAACGAATTTCCTACTACGGTTAGCAAACAGTGGTTGTTTGATTTTTTTATCTGTCATTGCGTGTTCTTGTAAAAATTGTAAATTAGCATTGAGTCTTACTGAAAACAAACACAAATTTCGTCTCATTGGGGGGCCTTTTCACCCTAGAAAATAAGCTTTATTCTGATTGGTTGAGCGCCTCAAAGGGTGACTAGGGGGTGTTCATCCCCAATTTTTTCAGTCGTGTTGGTCTCGTGTAAGGTGAAATCGACTTTTGTGAATTAACGAATTTCCTACTACGGTTAGCAAACAGTGGCAATTAAAATTTTTCTGTCAAGTTTCCAATATTTGTAAAAAAATTGCAAATTAGCATTGAGTCTTACGGAAAACACACAAATTTCGTCTTACCGAGGGGCCTTTTCGGCCCTAGAAAATAAGCTGTTCTGATTGGTTGAGCATCTCAGGTGAGACTAGGGGGTGTTCATCCACAATTTTTTCAGTCGTGTTGATGCTGTTGTGAGGTGAAGTCGATTTTGTGAATTAACGAATTTCCCACTACGGTTAGCAAACAGTGGCAGTTCAATTTTTTCTGACGTCATTAAGTTTCCAATATTTGTAAAAAAATTGCAAATTAGCATTGAGTCTTACGGAAAACACACACAAATTTAGTCTTATTGGGGGGCCTTTTTAGCTCTAGAAAATAAGCTTTGTTCTGATTTGTCGAGCGTCTCCTAGGGTGCGACTAGGGGGTGTTTATCACCAATTTTTTCAGTCGTGTTGGTGATGTTCTAAGGTGAAGTCGACTCCGTGAATTAACGCATTTCCTAAAAACGTGAGCAAACAGTGCCAGTTCAATTTTTTCTATCTGTCATTGCGTGTTCTTGTAAAAATTGCAAATTAGCATTGAGTCTTACGGAAAACACACACAAATTTCGTCTTATTGAGGGGTCTTTTCAGCCCTAGAAAATAAGCTTTGTTCTGATTGGTCGAGCGTATCCTAGGGTGACTAGGGGGTGTTCATCCCAATTTTTTCAGTCGTGTTGATGCTGTTGTGAGGTGAAGTCGATTTTGTGTGGACAACGCATTTACGAAAAACGTGAGCAAACAGTGGCAGTTCAATTTTTTCTATCTGTCATTGCGTGTTCTTGTAAAAATTGCAAATTAGCATTGAATCTTACGGAAAACACACACAAATTTAGTCTTATTGAGGGGCCTTTTCAGCCCTAAAAAATAAGCTTTGTTCTGATTGGTCGAGCGTATCCTAGGGTGAGACTAGGGGGTGTTCATCCCCAACCTTTTCACTCGTGTTGGTGATGTTCTAAGGTGAAGTCGAATTCGTGTGGACAACGCATTTCCTAAACGTGAGCAGAAAGTGGCAGTTCAATTTTTTCTGACGTCATTAAGTTACCAATATTTGTAAACATTGCAAATTAGCATTGAGTCTTACGGAAAACACACACAAATTTCGTCTTATTGAGGGGCCTTTTCAGCCCTAAAAAATAAGCTTTGTTCTGATTGGTCGATCGTCTCCTAGGGTGAGACTAGGGGGTGTTCATCCCCAACCTTTTCAGTCGTGTTGATGATGTTCTAAGGTGAAGTCGATTTTGTGTGGACAACGCATTTACTAAAAACGTGAGCAAACAGTGGTTGTTTGATTTTTTTATCTGTCATTGCGTGTTCTTGTAAAAATTGCAAATTAGCATTGAGTCTTACGGAAAACACACAAATTTAGTCTTTTGGGGAACCTTTTCGGCCCTAGAAAATAAGCTTTGTTCTGATTGGTTAAGAGTCTCCTAGGGTGCGACTAGGGGGTGTTCATTCCCAATTTTTTCAGTCGTGTTGGTGATGTTCTATGGTGAAGTCGATCTTGTGTATTGCTTAGAGGTTTCCTAAAACGTAAGCCAATCAGTCTATGTACATTTTCCAACGGTTTATTTAATAATTTAACCTAGTAACCCCTATTAATCTGGAAGCGAACACAGTTCTCCAGGTTAAAGTACGCACACAAATTAGAAAAATATTCTTTTCTAGGTTAAGCTAAGGAGAAGAACGTCTACGACGCTGGTTGGTAAGATTAAAAAAAAAACAGTTAGGGTGAGTTTTTTCAGATTGGGACGGAAAACAAATTTCGTCGAGACCTGTTCCCGGAAATAAGCTTTTTCTGGTTGAGCGTCTCGAAGTCGAAACTTAAATCATGCCTGCGTCAGCTATACTAAAGGCCTTATACTTAAAGATAACTAGTATATTGAGCCTACTTCAATCATCATATAGTGGTGAAACGGTGCAAGATGGCCTGCGTCAATGTACCAAGGCAGTTCGCCATATTAAGCACCAACTAAAATCGGCAAAGACCGTTGGAGAGAAGCAGAAACTTATAACAACATTGGCAAACGTGAAAACACTGCGAACCCAAATTAAACAAGAAATTAAACGAGGAGCTGGAACATCTAGTAAAGAAACAGCAAAAAATCGTGTGAGTTGGGGCGATTTGGAGTCAGCATTTGCCTGCCGCATTCGCACTGGAGTCATCTCTAATCTTAAGCACAAGGACCCCGGCGAATTCCTCAACGACTGTTGTGCTTTATTCAAGCGTCGTGTTGCGAACGCCTTAAAAAATGATGAAGCAATCAAAATAAATGCAGTGTTCGGTGGACTATTTGTGCTGGAGAAAGCCGACAGGGTTATTGAGGAGATGAAATATTTTACGACACCCAACGCTCCGGTCTACCGAGATACCGACTTAAATCAATGGTTCAAACAACATATAACAACGCCAATTTTGATGCAGCTTGAAGAATTTCAGGAAAGGGAATCTGGTTGGGCACTGAAAGCTATTGTGAACTTGGGGGTAAATATAAATAAGTTTACTCCCCTGTTAGGATCATCATACATAGAGCTACCTGAACCAGTAAAGGCAAAACAAGCATGTATCAACGTGAAGAATGAGGACGACCTTTGCTTTGCTTGGGCTGTGACTTCCGCTTTGTATCCAGTTGCGAAAGACCCCCAGCGAACAACCAAGTACCCTCACCCATCATCTGTTTTGCATTTGAATGGAATACGTTTTCCAATGACCATTAAACAGATCCCAAAATTCGAAAAACTGAACAACATATCCATAAACGTTTACATTCTGCGAAAGCGTCGAAACAAGCTCCACACCTTGCCTATGTACATCACTAAAAATAAAGTAGACAAACATGTTAATCTTCTAATGGTACAGAATGTCTATTATGATGAGGATAATGAAGAAGGAAGTAATGATAGCTCACCTATTCAATATCATTTTTGTTGGATCAAAGACCTCTCTCGCCTTGTTTCATCTCAGCTGAGCAAACATGTTAATAAAAAATTCTTCTGCGATCGCTGTCTCCACTACTTTTATTCGAAGGAAAAACTAACAACGCATTACGAAGACTGCAAAAACATGAATGACTGCAAAGTTAGGATGCCAAGCGAAGATCGTAAACTCCTTAAATTTACTAATTACAAAAATAAAGAGAAGGTTCCCTTCATAATTTATGCAGATATAGAAAGCCTCCTTAAAGAAACAGATGATAGAAATAAATACCAAGAACACGTACCTTGCAGCGTTGGTTACTATGTCAAATGCAGTTACGATGACAGCTTGTCATTCTACAAGTCGTACACTGGGCTGGATTGCATGGAATGGTTTTCTAAAGAACTGAGAGGAGTAGCTGAAGATATAGAGACAGTTTTTCTGTGCCCTATACCAATGGACAAGCTAACAGCGGAGCAAAAAATGAACTTTAATCTTTCGACAATGTGTCACATGTGTGAAAAACCCTTCACATCAAAACAGAAGAAAGTCAGAGATCATTGTCATCTAACGGGGAAGTTCCGAGGCGCTGCCCACGAAGATTGTAATATAAATTACCAAGACACTCACGTTGTACCAATAGTCTTCCACAATCTATCGGGTTACGATGCACACTTTGTGATTAAGAGCATAGCCAAGGATATTGAGGGGCGAATAGAGTTGCTTCCTAAAAATAAAGAAAAATATATATCGTTCACCAAACATATTCCTGAAAATCTAGTGAAATTCCGATTTATCGATAGTTTCCGTTTTATGTCTGCAGGATTAGATTCTTTAGCCTCAAATCTTTCCGAGTACCCAATCCTCAGAGGTAATTTCTCTGAACTCCCCGAATCACGTTTTCAACTTCTAACACGAAAAGGGGTATTCCCATACGATTTTATGGATTGTATGGAGAAATTAGACTGCACTCAACTACCTTACAAAGACTGTTTTTATAACAAACTTGAGGAGAGATCGATATATCAAAAAGAGTATGTCCATGCACAGAAAGTGTGGAAAGAATTTGAGTGCAAAACTTTAAAGGATTATGCCAACCTATACCTAAAAACTGATATATTACTTCTAGCTGATGTATTCGAAGCATTTAGAGCTACCTGTAAGAGAACTCATAAACTAGATCCCGCTCACTACTACACATTGCCTGGCTACACTTGGGATTCGATGTTAAAGTACACAAAAGTGGAGTTGGAGTTGCATACAGATATCGATCAAGTAATGTTTATTGAGAAAGGAATACGAGGGGGCCTCAGCCAATGCTCTAAACGACGTGCCACTGCTAATAATAAATATATGCCTAACTATGACCCACAGAAACCTGCAACATATTTAAGTTACTTTGATGTTAACAATCAATATGGGTGGGCTATGTCGCAGGCTCTTCCTTTAGGTGGATTTAGATGGTTAGATGAGAGGGAGATTCAGGGGTTGAATATTGAAAAATTGGCGGACAATTTTGGCACGGGGTATTTCCTAGAAGTTGATCTAGAGTATCCCGAGGCCCTTCACGATAAACATAAAGATCTACCTTTCTGTCCAGAACATCGGAGGCAAGGGGCTAAAACAGAGACGAAACTAATGGCTACACTTTATACCAAAGAAAAGTACGTGATACATTACAGAGCGCTTAAACAGGCCCTGAATCACGGTTTGGTTTTGAAAAAGATTCACAGAGTTTTAAAGTTTAAACAGTCACCGTGGTTAAAAAGCTACATAGATCTCAACATCAGACTCCGCGCCCAAGCCACCAATGCATTTGAAAAAGATCTTTTCAAACTACTAAACAACGCCGTCTTTGGAAAAACAATGGAAAACGTTAGGAAACATTCTGTGATAAAGCTGCTCAATAAGTGGGAGGGGCGATATGGTGCGGAGTCGTTTATCGCAAAACCGCAATTTAAAACGGCAACTATTCTTGAAGAAAACCTCGTAATAATTGAACTAAATAAATTGGAAGTATATCTTAACAAACCGATATACGTAGGAATGGCAATTTTGGATTTAGCTAAAACTACTATCTTTGATTTTCACTATGGATACATGCAGCCGGAATTTGGAAATAATTGCACTATTTTATATACAGACACAGATTCACTAATATACGAAATTCGAAATAATGATATTTACGAGGTAATACGTAGAGATTGTCACAAGTATTTTGATACTAGTGACTTCCCTCCAGAAAATAATTACTGCATACCACTTGTCAACAAAAAGGTATTAGGAATGATGAAAGAAGAAAACAATGGGCGTATTATGACTGATTTTGTGGGGCTGCGATCAAAAATGTACGCGCTGAAAATTTTAAGAACCTTAGAAGATGAGCAAAATCAGAAGTTGAAGTTGGAGAAAGATGGTTTTACACAGGATGAAATCCAAGAAATTATGAAAGAAGGGGGAATTACTAAAAAGATAAAGGGCATTAAGAAGGGGGTTATTAAGAGAAAAATAAATTTTGAGGACTATGTTCAATGTCTAGAAGAAAATATTGAAAAATCTGTAAATCAAAATTTAATCAAATCAGAGAAGCATAACGTATACTCTGTTACACAAAAAAAAGTTGCTCTAAGCCCGCACGATAACAAACGATATATTTTACCAGCAAGTTATGAAACACTCCCATGGGGCCATTATTCACAAATGCAAATAGAATAGAATTGTATTTGTTACGAACTCTAATAAAATTTTGGATGGAGGATGGAGGAAAATTACACGAAAATCACCTACCAACCATGATGAAATGATGAGTTTTATATTTTATTTAATAAGTTAATGATAAAAACCAGATAGGGTTTAAAGTATTGTTACTAGTTATATAAGTTTAGAAATGTATTATAGATTTTAAATATAATAAAACCTATTGTTAAATGTAGGATAATTCGATTAATTATAGTATAGTTATATAAATTTAGTGCTTTAGTGCTTTAAATATTTTGCTACCAGCGATTCATCAATGGATAAGTCTGCAATCACAATGGGGTATGGAAACATGGGGGAACTGAGGAGGAGGGTCATAAATAAAGCAAGAGATTCGTCACCAACGAAAATCGCAGTGTCACAGAGACGTTTTGAACATGGGGCCATTTTTCTACAAATGTTTAGATAACATAAGAAAAAAATATTTAATTAAGTTAGAACGTACTGCATTATACATCAATTATCTATAATAAAATTTATTAAATAAACCATGTAAAAAAAAGCGCACCTTGCATTTTACCTCTAGGGTGGTGGGGAAACGAATGCATATGAACCATGTACGATTGCTTATCACAATTTACTGTAGTGGATATAAGAGGCATAGAAGATAGAAATCTTTTTTATCCACGATCACTACTGTAACAGACTATCTACCATGAATTTGAGTTGATGTAAATACAATCTTGTTCGATATGCAAAATGTATGGAACATATAGAGACATCTATCAAAAAATAAACACAAATACTTTTGAAACCTGGTTTTGTTGAACCTATCAAAAATTAGTAATAATCAATAATTCCTTGTTTATTTTTAGGTCACTTTCATTCAAAAGCAGTTGAGACAGTAATTTTTTCATCTCCAATTCATAATAGGTCATCTTCAACGGTTACTGTTATTTGACCCATTACTAATCTGGCATTGGTGTGTTGGATACCATAACTGCTTGGTTCAATCTCAAGTGACAAAGACCTGTCTAACTGAGCGTGATAGTAATTATCAAAGACGATCTTTCGATCACAGAGCATCTATCATGGATAATTTCCTTTTACGCTCGCTCCATGGCAAAGATTTCATGGTTCGATGGTAGTTCATGGTCTTTGAAGGTATTCGATAGTATTCCATGGTATTCAAAGTCGTTTAGTCGTTTTCAGAGTCGTCTAGTCGTTTTTCTGAGTCGTTTAGTCGTTTTTCAGAGTCGTTAAGTCGTTTTCGGAGTCGTTTTTCGAGTCGTCTAGTCGTTTTCCGGAGTCGTTTAGTCTTTTTTCCGAGTCGTCTAGTCGTTTTCCAGAGTCGTTTAGTCGTTTTATAGTCGTTTTCACAGTCGCTTAGACGCTTTTCAGAGTCGCTTAGACGCTTTTCAGAGTCGTTTCAACGTTTTTATAGTCGTTTTCAGAGTCGTTTAGTCGTTTTTTAAGTTGCTTAGACACTTGTCTACACAACGGGCACATATTTAAGCTGAACATGTGGATCATAATGTTGGACATCGAAGGGGTAAATCGTGTAAAATCAGGTTTCAAAGCCATTTCCGTATGCATTTTATTTTAAGTAATGAAATAAGTGGTATTCAAATTATTATACTGGAAAAATAATTTGTCTCTTCTCGTCCAATTAGTTGATTTTAAGAATAAAAAGTGTTGGATCCTATATAATTTCGTTGCCCGCTGGAAGACCCAATTTCTTTTGATATATTATCAAGCATCTTAGACCATTTTCTCTAAAACAGAAATGTAAAAACGGTGATATGCCAAAAATAATTATAAAAATAGAGTAGAAAATGTAATTGCTAGCTTAATTTGTGAAGCTTAGCTAATACAACACGTGAGATCCCGTTACTTGCTCCTGTTTTATATAAGATCGCATTTTTCGACCTGTCTAGGCAGTTACAATCGTTGCAAATTAAAAGAGTATAAGTAAATTAATTGATAATCAAAGTCGAAATATATTAAGTCAATATTGGGCAATATTTAGATTTTTCAATGTTAGATCCTGTTAAATAGTTTATATTTAGTTCGCATTTACTAGCAGCTCAGAAAACGAGATGTTGTTGGGACACATTTTTTTTAACCGGCGGTGTGACGTCATACTTTGGATTTTTATATCCTGGTTTTATTAGAACTCTAGTAACAGTCTAGCATTTTTATTATCATGATACTATATTTCCGCAATATTTTCTATAAAAATGTGTTCAGTTCAAATTGAACTTTCTGGGACGTTTCACGTTTACCTTAAAATTTCAATGCGTAAACAGCTCCGGACACAGTACTTTTTCCATAGAAATCTAGCAAATTTTCGTGGACACTTAAACCAATTAACGGGACCTCTTTTTCACGATTTTTCAACTGTTTTTTAGCATTTTATACCATTGAAAGAAATCTAAATTTATCATGCGTGATTGTTGGAGGGTTTTGACTACCAAACTAATATTATCTGACATCATTATAGATAACCAAGCTACCTCTATTTGCAACGTTTTGGGGACGGGTTGCTGGGTGGAATTTTAAACAGGAAACGCGTACAAAATCCGATTTTGCAGCTAGTCTTTCAACTTGATAATCGTGTGACGGGATATTTTTAAAAACTAGTAAACTTTGCACCTCTTATATTTTAGTCAAGTAATTTAAAACAGGGCCTGGCTTTCTCGGAATTGAAGAAATTTTACTTACCTAGATGGTTATAAACTCAACTAAAAATGGTTAATTTATGCCCCAAATTTAATGTCCACTTTCCTTTTGAGCAGTCCTATTCTCTAAATATCGGAAGATATGAGGATTTTTGATACATCCTTAGGTAATGTAGTCAAGAAAATGTATACACTCATATGTATCTCATATCTATTCTTTATTACACTTTTCCTACAAATTTTTTATCGCCAGTACCGATGAGATCAGCGTGCTCGTTTCATAGGCGCTTATTCCGACAAAGAGAAAGTACTTTTTTCCGAGGAATTACATCACGTACATATTGCAAGCTGGTATTTTTTCTATAGGTGTTAGGTTTTTATTAGTTGCGAGTCTCGACATGTCTCGGCGTCGCGGACGCAAAAATACGCAGGCAGAGGTGGTAGCAAAAATCCATGCATGGCCGCGGCTAAAGGTCGACAGGGCTTAATTATGATTTAGGGTTTTTATTAGTTGCGAGTCGTGACATGTCGCGGCGTCGCGGCTGGGTCAACGATCGGCGAAAGCCGAGCACTTTCGGCAGGGTTGGGAGCAGGGGCGAAGGTCGCTGGACTCGGACATCTTCGGCAGGGTTCAGAGTCGGTGCGATTGGCTGGGGGGGCGTGGTTTGGGAGTGGAGGGGGTAATTTGGTCACGTTTTGACCACGTTTTAGCCCCCATAAGAAATACATGGGGAAATTGCGCTCGTACCAACATAGCCTATCTACTTAGAAACTTTAAGTTTACATAACCCCGTTGTTAAATTTATATTCTAAAATTTACAATGTTTATAACTAAAGTACATAACCTATTGGATGTAAAAATGGTGCTCTTTAAAGCAAGCTAGTTCAGCATATTTGGTAACTTATTTCAGGCAACTAGATAGTTTTATGCCAAATGTAGGTAGCTAGATATGGTTATCTAGTCGTAGACATAATAATTAAGGTAATTAAGGTAACCTAAACTGATTATTGGCACTAGTAATACATAGTCCAAGTAGAACTTATTTAATCCTAGGCACAGTGAAAATAGTTTGCGTAGACTTATCTGTTTCTAGGCGTGCTTATCCAGCGTTAAACGTTTTGGGCTCTGCTTGTTGCGCAGACGGGAGACAATTACGTGATCACCTCTCACGTGCAGGTAGTTGTGGTCCACCCTGTAGGTTAGGTTAGGTTAGGTTAGGTGTGGTGTTCTCCAAATAGATATGGCACCAACCACCAATATAAGCGAAATAGTACTCAAAAAGAAACCCTAAAAATTATCCCTTTTTGTGCAAAACGACTATCACATATTTACAAAAAAAACTTACCACTTCCTGTGGGTTTTTTTTTTCATAAGAAAGAAACGGCAACTTGTAGAAAATTCGGCAGAAGATATGTCTGGAGTTTTTCTGTTTGGAGAAAAACAGGTATACGGCAGTAATACAAAGATATAACGTCTATCTATGTTGAGAAAATGCCTGAAAGTTGGGAACTGGACTTAGGTGTATAAAAAACTACAAAATGGAGGGACTTACCAACGCTGCGAAGTGTACCGGCGAGAAATTTGCTATAAAGACGGCACTGAGGGAGGCTAATCGGTGAAGATTGCGTGGTGGTATAAAACTAGCTTCATTGCCGAGATTTATTCACTTCAGATCCGCGTTTAATTTCACTTTATGCTCCGACAAAAACCTCGCAAATTCTCTCAGGTAATCAGCATGACGATCGGCAGTCGAAAGAGGGCTTTTCCACACTCCTTCTCCGGAACGAATGGTTTTCTAAAGGCCTTTATTAACGACTTATCAAAATTACCTGGGTAACTACCAGTTGGAATGAATTTCCGTATCAATCTCTTCAAATAAAATACCAACTTGGACAGAAACACAACTGACATACACAACAAACCAAATGGAAATGAAATAAAAGAGTTACTACTCTACGGTTGACGATCTAATAATAAATAAAAATAAACGACCTGACCTGTTGCGTTAGGCGATAGGAATTAGCTACTTTAACCACGGCACGAGGACGGAACTACGAAATAGGTGTCGCTGCGTACCATATTTTCAAATAAAAATAACGATTAAGATGTAGCGGAATTTTCAAATGCTACAATGCACACAGATTTTAGTAACAATATGTTGTAGTTACTTAGAGTTTTCTTCCTTATTCAGGTACTTTCTTGGACGCTTGGTGGTGGGTATCTACTTTGAGGCTTGTTTTAGAACGACAAACAATCTGTGGTCCGCGCCCGAAGAATATAACTTTTTATTAAAACTTTATGTCGCCAGCGTTGTCATATTTACCCAACATTCTTTGAAATTATTAAAAATAAGGTGAACTACATACGCATTGTGTTATCTGGCAACGTTGGGTGGAAAATTTCAACTAATTTGAGGTCAATTACATGTAGGCAATTTATGTTTGCGCTATCTCTGCATTATTTTGTATCGGCGCGTAATGCTGATCAAGGGATATTCGTGATATTGTACGTCCGAGGTTACTGACCGTCAACATCAGGAAGTTCTGTCTCTCTCCAATAGGGTTCCAGTTTTCTGGATTTCGCGGAATATGCCAAAAATTATTACTTTCGATATGTCATTTACGTATGTTTATAATGTATCTTACATTTTATTTTGTCCGTATATAGCTAAATTATTTGTTCCTAGACCAAAGGAAAAAATTTATAAATCTTTGTTTTGTCTTTCCTATTGCGTCGTGTTTCTACGCATCCTGACTAAACAGGGAAGAACGTAGCATTCTCAAGCACGAGAAATAATTGCCAATGATATAAGGGATTGCTTTCCTCCATAGTCTAAGGCATCACCGTTCAGAATAATATTAACTATACATTAAATAACAATTATATGAAAATTAAGTCAGTGAGTTACGATCCTGAACTGTGACTAATTCTATAATATTTACGAGTTCCTCCCTCTTACGTCGCACGCATTCTGCCGTAAGGAGGACTATAACATTGTCAATAATAGAAAAGATATAGAGAAGTTTAATAACAAATTACAAACACAAATTACCTAAACGCTAATCTTGGTATACGTCTTGTATACTGCATACATTTTTTTCTCCCACTGCTTTAATATTGTTTGTTTTTCGGTTCTTTCAAGACAAATATTAAAATAAAACTCATGTACTTGATTAGTTTGTCTAGCTTTAATATCTACTTCAGTCCTGTTTATTATTATTGTTTAATTGTGACAAGTAAAAGAATATCTTAGTAAGTCTTCTGTCTATTGCTATTTGTGGTTTTATTAAACTTATTACTTACATTTTAAATTGTCAAACTTTTGTTGTTGAAGATGGTTGTGTATTAGCCGAAACGTTGGTGAAGAGATGATTTAAATTTACGCTTCCCTTTTTTACGACCCCGAATCCCAACCACTTTGTACTTTTAAAACTCATGTTTGGGTCGTCGGGTTTCCAAGCTGGTGCTAGACGGCGCTGCGTGCAAAGTAGGTACTCTCGAAGTGTTGTAGGGCTGGGGTACTGGCAATTAGTCCGTTGCTGACTCGCTCATGTGCGTTGGGTTCTCACATGTAAAGGAAATTACACAAAACAGTCTCTGTTAAGTACTTATCCCAGTAGAAACGTCGACGCTTTTACAAGGTATATTTAAATTACTTACGCGTAAAATATGGTTGAAAATAAATAAATTTATGTCCTTATGATGGATTAAATATGTAGCTTTGACTTAATGAACCCTGAACCCTGACTATGAATTAAAGATTAAAAACTAATATCCAAAAACGATCCATTATCTTGACTTAACCTGACTTAAATAAATTAACGTACTATATTATTTATAAGATAAAAGGTAACATTAACAAAATTCAGAATGATTAGCGACTTCCCGATTTAACCTCTAGACAAAAACGCAAAAACAATAGCCCTGTACGCTAGGTAGAATAAGAAAACTTGTCGTAAAGTCTACATGAAATCAAACAACTTAAGTGTGAGGTATCTAGCAAAAAAAAACGTCACCTAATATAATTTAAATAACCAAATTTTTGCCACGACCCATCACGTGAAGCCTACAGAACAAGGGAAACAGATTCCGAATGAGATGGCTACGGCGAAGTTGACAAGAGTCGGATACAGATAAAATCAATAATCTATGTAGCTAACTCACCCGGAATACTGCTTTCTGTAAACTCCCTGTGGTCCTCACACTGTTGGTCGCTACTTGAACCTGATAGATGTGGGAAAAACCATCCACAACTTGTCCACAAGGTTCACCGGCACGTGGTAAATCACATGAGTAGTAATACAAAGAGAGTTCTAACCCACGACCTTGAAAAAAGCGTGCAAAGTGGCTACGTCATGCCCGAGGTCACGTGACGTCACCGGATGACCCCAGTTGACCCCTAGATCCTGATAGGTTAACCTTTGACCTTTGGGCCACGTGTGACCCCCCTCAGTTGACCCCCCCCCACTCCAACGGCGGGTGTCAGCCCCCACTCCAACGGCTTGGTGGGGTGAGGTCTATATATTCGTGCGCAAGAGCAGTTTTCCCGTTATATACACTTACAATTTCATACAGTCTGATTTGCCGAGTTCAAAATGCATTCATTCCTGAATCACCTGAACAAGAATTTGATCTTCAAGAAATTCGAAAGTGTTCAAAATATGGAGGTGTGTGAAAATTTTCAAATCACGAGCATGGACAAAGTGAACACGCAATACGGAGAGAAGGTCTACGTCGAGTTCGAAGAATTTAAGACGGTGCTGCCGCAACGATACACGGCCGAGTTTACGCCCCAACGGATCGAAGAAATTAATAGGGATATCGGTAACGGAAGGAGGTATTACATGAAGAGTCTTGGACCCGTCGGCCGATCTACAAATATCGAATTTATTGTAGAACCATGACTGCAAAAACCAAAAACCAAAACTGCAAAAATATTTGAAGAATTTAGAAGCATTGAAATATGAACTTCTGTTGTATGAAGTTAAAAGGAAGATAAAAAATATTAACTTATAAAATTCATTTTTAATAAACCTTTAAAAATACTTTGTTGTTTTTTTTGTAAGTTTTGCAAGAATCTATGTTGATGGGAAAACATCTGAAGCATCATATAAAAACTCTTGCACTAAACAATATCACGCTTTACGTCACTTTGAATATAGCCTATGTAGAAAATATGTGGGCGATGAAATTGTAATATGATATCTAATGATTTCAGACTTTTTTCGAGCGCTTTCTCTGATGTAGCGAAACACATGCAAATAAAACTAGATTATACGCCAACCTATTTGCGCCTAGATAAAAATACCGTGACACGACTTTTTTGTTTGTTTATGAAAGAATGTTATGTTGCCTGCAGAAATGCAAGCTGTTTAAATAAGCGATCAACAATGTATGTGGGCGGAGAAAGGTGATATTATGCTTTTTTCGTGTAAATAAAATTCCTCTGACTATGCTGAAATAAGAACTGATTGTTTTTTAAGAATGCAATTAAAGTATGTGTACTCTAGAACGAAATGCACACCGAGCTACGGTGTAGAGGAGAAAGTAATGTAAGAAAGTTAGAAAAAAATATACTTACAGATTTATATCTTTTTTCATAGGATTCACTTTAATATTTCAGTTTGTTTAACTGATAGGGAACAAAATAAAAAAAAATAGTAGTAAAAAATATTTTATGTAAAAAAATATAAAAAAAATAAAAAAGGTATTCATATAATAAAAAAAAGTAAATAGAATATAAAATAAATCTTAAAAAATCAGGAACAAAAGAGGGAGAGAGAAGTGGGTGCTAGACTACGTAAAAGAGTACATTTAAAGAAAATTCTATAAATAAAATCTCTTCAATAATCTAGCACACATTGCCAAATCTTTTTCCAATTGGGCAATTTCTCTAATTCCCTTTTGCTCATTTTTTTCCAAACGTTCCATTTGTCGTTTCCTGTCCAACTGTTTCTCCCGTGCGGCTTGCAATTTTCGTTTCATGGCTAGCTGTTTTTGCTTCATTTCAACCGTTACCCCTTTGACGTATGACAACATGTCGCCAGCGAGTTCTTCGAACTCATCCTCACTATTCGTCTGGGTGGGCGGCATGGTGATCATGCTGATACGTCATCATCGTACTCATCTTGCATCTTCATACGCTTTATACCTGTACCCATACCGTAGGACGCAGGCTGATCGCTCAAAGTTGAAAGTTGGGATACTGATGAACCCAATAAATCCTCCTCATTTAGCGGTAGGGGTGGTGAACAGTTAGTGGCGGTGGACTGAAAAAAAAAGTACTGAGTGATTCTTACAAAGAGCTTGGAAAGTCACAGTGCAATTTAAAATGTTTTCGACGTTCATAGACTTTTTAGCATCACAGTTTTAATAAAAATTCTTACTGGTTTGTGAAGACGTTTCCGACCGGATGCAGGTTGACCATGAGAAGTTGAGGGTTGAGACACCGGTGGACCCAAAAAATCCTCCTGACTCAATGGTGGGGGTAGACAGGTAGGGGCGGTAGGCTGAAAAAAATTATTAAGTGGTTATTTTAAAGAGCTTAAATATGCAAAGTGCAATTTAAAATATTTTGAAACTTTTTAGCACCTCAGTTTTGAGAAAAGTACTTACTGGTATTATTATATGACTGTAAACGACAGGTTTCCTGCCGGGCGCCGGCTGACCACAAGGCGTTTGGGATGCCAGGTCTAACAAATCCTTCGGATATAGCGTTGGCATATCGATAGAACAGGTGGTAGACTGAAAAAAAATGTATATTTACTGAGTGATTCTTGTAAAAAGCTTGGAAATTCAAATGCCAATTTTAAATGTTTTCAACGAACTTTTTGGCAAATCAATATTGATAAAAGTACTTACTGGTTTCTTCATAGATAACCTGTTGCTGGTCATGATGAACACTGGTAGTAGCACTGGATGAGAATACGCTCTAAAGGGAGTAGAATCTCAACTAACTGGAACTATCTAATGTAATGCAATTTATAGGGATAAAACACAGCGCCAGCAAAAAAAAATTGTGCTGCGTCAGCAATAATTTGGAAAAGTTCTTATAAGTTGTATTCCCAACAACGCTAAAACTTGAATATGCATCAGAAAAACTACGTGCCAGGAGGAACGGAGGCCGAAGGCCTCCGTCCGACTGGCATGTAGTTGCCCGAACAAAATCCACCCTTCCCCCTTGCACGCGTTCCGCGCATGCGCAGTTCCGCGCTTTTGATACCTATGAAAATTCGAAAAATTTTGAAAATTTTTTATTAAAAAAATGTAATTTTAAAAAGGTCCTGATCCTATAATCCTGATAACATTTTGGGAAATTTTCATTTTTTGACGGTGAAATGTACAAGACAAGACTTAGACGAATGTTTTATATAGATAGAATTTTTTCGAGTGACTGATAAATTTTTTTATTATAATAGTTAATCGGAAGGCCCCAGGTAACATAGGAAATTTTGTTTGAACAAAATCTGTAAAAAAATCCAAGACGTGAAAATGTAGGTAGAATTTTCGAATAAGTTTTGTATACCGGTAAAAATATAAAGGTAAAAATAACGTCAGTTTCACTTGGAAAAAAAAATGATGAAAAAATTTCAGTTTCAGTAAAAAAAATACGATGTAGAGGTTGTAGCAAAAAAAATTGGAAATAATTATTTATTCCAGTAAAATATACACAAGACCGAAAAAGGTAATTGCGCGGCTGTCCCATTTTATACACCCTAGCTGTTTCAGTTCATCTCGTTTGCAAAAAATTCTAGGGGTTATTACTTTTTTAAATACGGTTGCCTCAACCTTATTTGAAAGTAAATATTTTTTAGTTCCCCACAGAAGGAAATAATGACGACATTTTATACCGGTTGATTCAAAAATATATAAGGTTAGGAAAAAACCTTGGTAGGCAAACGCGGCTCTGCTGACCAGACAAAAAAAAAACCTTAGTCGACAAATAATGGCCTATAAGAAGGGCGCGTGATTCCACTGCGGTATCAGTTCGAGTGCTCCAAGATGCAAGAGATGATGGAAACCGATCTGGTTCCGTGGTGCCAGTGTCCACTACCCACACCGACAACAATGCCAGAAGAAGAAGACTGGTCACTGCAGTGCGATTGCAATCGACACTACAAACCTCCACAACAACAACAGCAAGCAATCAGCAACCAGGTGATGTGGAATGGTGTGCCATGGCAAGAACCTGCAGAGGGGCAAGAAAACCAACAACCAACAGAATGTCAAGAAGACCAGCAACTGACAGAATGGCAAGAAGACACCCCGGAATGGCAAGAAGGCGCTCCGGAATGGCAAGAAAGCGTCCCAGAATGGCAAGGCTCCCAGCAGTCCGAAGAATGGCAAGGCACCCACCAATCGGAAGAATGGCTAGAAGACATCGAGCAGTGGCCTCCCGCTGAACACTGGGTGGAGGATGATACTTACGTTCCAGATTTGGAAGACAGGAACGTGCTCCGTCCATATCCACCTGGTCTTAGCAAGGCCGCCCGAAGGGTTTTCCGTCAGGCTGAGAGGCTGCGCCTACAGCGTCTGGAAGGAGTGGAGGAACGGGAACGCATCTTCAAGGAAACGTGGGATGTGTTATAATTATTTTGGAAAAATAAAATTAATCAAAAAATTGTCTTTTATTTTTCCCTTGCAATAATTAAAAAAACTTAGAGGAACAGAAAAAAAGTGTATATACCAGCTGTCCAATTTTTAACAGCTCGATAATTTGGAAACCTTTCGTAAAAAAAATCCACAAGGATTACATGAGCAAAAGAAAGAAAAAAATGTAAATATACCAGCTGTCCCATTTATAAACCGCTTGATATCTTGGTAACGAAAACCTGTATAAAGGAAGTAAAAGCCATATTAATAGGCGGAGGACCGACTGTCATTCAGAAAGGTGAAAAATTTTTCTTTCCATTTTTTTCTGAAAAATTTTTTTACCAAAATTTTTTTTGCCAAATTTTTTTTGTCAATTTTTTTTTTGCCGAAATTTTTTTTGCCAAAATTTTTTGTACCAAAATTTTTTTTGGCAGAATTTTTTTTTACCAAAATTTTTTTTTGGCAAAAATTTTTTTACCAAATTTTTTTTTGCCAAATTTTTATTTTTGCCAAATTTTTTTTTTACCAAAATTTCTTTTGCCAAAATTTTTTTTGCCAAAATTTTTTTCGCCAAAATTTTTTTTGCCAAATTTTTTTTTGCCAAAATTTTTTTTGGCAAAATTTTTTTTGGAAAGTTTTTTTTTGCGAAATTTTTTTTTGCCAAATTTTTTTTTGCCAAATTTTTTGCCAAAAATTTTTTTTTTACAAAATTTTTTTTTTTACAAAATTTTTTTTTTTACCAAATTTTTTTTGGCAAATTTTTTTTTTTTATCAAATTTTTTTTGCCAAATTTTTTTTGCCAAATTTTTTTTACCAAAATTTTTTTTGGCAGAATTTTTTTTTGTCAAATTTTTTTTTACCAAAATTTTTTTTGTAAAATTTTTTTTTGTCAATTTTTTTTTGTCAAAATTTTTTTTGTAAAATTTTTTTTTGTCAATTTTTTTTTGTTAAAATTTTTTTTGCCAAAATTTTTTCTATAATATGTAAATTTATATCTTCCCAATGTTTTTTTTTAACTTTTTCACTTTTTTCTATTTTTTTAGTGTAGCAAATGTGCCGTCCGATAGGTATATAAAGAAGGCACCGCATCGAACGGCACCAGTCTGCGACCGCACGACGAACATCATGGCTGCGGAGATCTCCGCAGTGAGTGACGACATCGTCGAAGTTTGCGAACGGGCTTTTCGATTACTAACAAACGGTATGGACATGACGACGCGAGAGCGCAGGCTGAAGCTAATCAACAGAAATATTAGACTGGTTTACGCCGCCATAAAAGTATACGATTGCAATCCCGGTACGATGACTAAACTTCAAACGAATTTGGGGCATTTAAAAAGATTCAGAGCTTACTTAAAAACGAGACACAGGGGGAGCGGTTTGACGAGACGCGATCGGGTGAAATGGGAGGAAACTAAGTCGGCATTTAAACGTAGAATTCGTTCTGGCATAATTATAAATCTGGATATGCTTCTAGGTAGTCCTTTACAACGGTAGGAGAATACTGAGATACATCTTCAAAAATGTCCTCTTCCTCTTCATTTTTCTCTTCGACTGATGGCAATGTCGGACTAATTTTTTCTAATCGCTCGTGCAAGTTCACTGATTTTCCTTGCGCGGTGCGCTTTTAGAATTTGATCCTCTGACGTCAGCGGCATGTTGACCACTAACGTCAGAGAAGTACTCACAGCCTTATATACTTATCGAAACCTTTCCTATACCGCCCGTTTTTCAGACTAAAATCCGTAACTATGACCAGAGTGCCATAGCTGTCGTCCCAACATTGATAGCACAGCTTTTTGAAATCTTCGTACGTGACGTCTGGCGACACATGTTCCTCGTAAACATGTTTCAGATTTACGTCGTCTTGTTTAAATAACACGATCACGTTGCAATTATCGCGTATGAGCTGCTTCGGAATTTTCGAATACGTTTGACATAGATAAGCGACGTCCACCGCTTTGTGGCGCCCCATCGAATAAAATTCCCTGATTTTATTTTGTCTATCACAGGCCACATCATCAAATATGAATATCGAATTTTCTAGAGCTTCCGACGGATCGATGACGTCCTCGTTTATCGTATACGGAAAGAAGCCGATGCAACCGACTTTTTTTACTACATCCTGCAATAATTGATATTTCGGTTGGTACAACGATTTCGTATATAAGTAGATATTTTCGAATTTCAGACCGTTTTCGTTGAAAATCAAACTAAGGAGTGCGTTCGTTTTACCACACCCGCTAGGTCCACACAAGATTGCCCTAAACGAGTCTGGTAGTAGGGTACCGTGTTTTGATTTTACCGTACCCCCTTGTATGACATCTAGATTTTCGATAGGGAGACAAACTTGCTGTTGCTGAACTTGCATCTTGTCAACTGAGAAATTCTGCGTGCTACTTCTCAATATATAGGCGACTGACCCCAAAATAAAAACAAGTTTTTGTTTTAAAATTTTATTTGTTTTATACATTTACTACATAAATAGCTTATGGTAGATAGACACGCACTTTTTCACGTATCATCGTTCTGCACAAAGGACATGAGGAGATTTGAAGTGCGCATTCTATGCAAAGCATTACGTGTCCGCAAGGAATTATCACAACCTGTATATTGTTGTTGTAGCAAATTTTACATAAATTACTTTTTGATGCGGTTTCAGGTTGACGAACTACGGTATCTTCGACGACGGAGTTTGGTAGTATTGCGACCACTGGCAAGGGTTTAATATCCGCGAACGTCGTATTAAGTCCCGCATTACTTGCTTGGATGAAAGGGCAACTGGGGCTCCAACTTGCGTGGTCTTGCAATGGATCGTCGCCTTCTTCCCACCGGTAGCATTCTATGAAGCAAAATGGACACTTGACTACGTCTTCATAATCTGTGTAATGGAATCCCGCTTCAGCCAATTGTATTGGGGAAATCGACGGATTTGACCACTTCGCGAAAGATTTCAATCTATCATTTCGGTTTCTATAGTCACACACTTCTTCCATTTTATACACAGTAGGGACATGCTCGCTGTGTTTAAATAGGTATGAAACAGAAGTGGGAGGCGTTTGTGGTGGGGGGAATCTTAATGGGAGGCGCCTGCCTCCCACTACCGAGCCAAGCAAATAATTTCTCGCTATTTATGAAACTGCACATCCACATTGACTCTTGGTTGTGGTGTGCACACATCGAAATGCTTTTTTCAAATTTAGGTACCCCTGAATGACGTTCCAGGTTAATTACTTCGGCATCGATGGTTTCTCGTAGGAAGCGTTCTTTCTGTTGGCCCTTGACGTAGACGCGCTCGACACTGAGATATTTTTTTAGGAGACCTTCCATCTCGACGCAGTCAACATGGCCGCTAGTGTATGCGATCCCCAAATGATTTTTCTCCAAATACCGCACTTGTCTTTTGTCGCGTTCGTTGAGATCACCAAAGGTTTTCGGAGGTCTTATAAGAATATGTAAAGTTTCATCGTTAACTTTTATTGTCAGCTCTTTAGGACAGAAACGTCCGTCTATCATAAATCCCTGTGCGTCCACTACGGCGACCTTCATCTTAATGGGGATCTGTCTACCCCAACCACTTTATTTATCGATTTCGGAAAATGTATGGTAATGGGAGGGAAAGGAAACACCGATATTTTATTTTTTGTTATTTTATTAGGTCAAGTACAAGTACAATAATACCTTACACCTAAAAAACTCTCCTTAAAATTAAACTACATAAGTTCCCTAACTACTTCACTTAATGGTAAATATTCGATGGTACTATCATGTATAATAATACAATAAGCTCGGGTTGAGGCTGGAAATCCTTCGTTACTCTCGATGTCCAGCTTTACGTCAACCGTGGTGCTTTTCATGGACTCTATTCGTCGGGAACAGTCGATGACAAAGAGAGCTGCGTTATATTTGTATTCGGTGTAGCTAAGCAAGGGGTGCCTCTCATTCATATAACTAGAGCAAAAGTCTAGGTAATTATGGTAGGCCTCCAGGTAGTCATTGCCATTAAAATCCAATCTCAGCCGTTCAAAAGGAAAATATTCACCATTTAAAATCAATCTGACATCCGCTATATTTATATTATCGAATACGGAAGGGTCCTTTCTAGCATTTTCATTGCGACTTTTTTGAAATCCCACTATAACGTATCGAGGACTCGACACGGCCATTGAAGTTTTGACTGACCAAATTTCTCTGTTGACATTGACCGTAAGACTTGGCAGTTCATGAAGTTCCCATTTACGATACGGTATAATTATAGGGCGATCACGTTTAATAGACTGAAGCAGATACAATCTAATGAAATCGCTAGGTTGAATATGTTTCACTTTTAACTCGACATTGGAAACTGTTATTTCCGCCGTCAATTCGGCAGCAGATGCAGGATCATCTTCCAGAAGTAAAGAGTTGTTATCGTTTCTAGCTCGTGTTAATCTTGAAGTTTGTTTTCCGCAAGTGGCCAACTGATAATCGTTAAATATTCCAAACAAATGTTTCAGAGGTATTCTCAAGCTAAATGTTCCATCCAAATTTACGGTCAAAGGCTTGGTTGGACCAGACCAACTTGCAGTTACCAGGAATTTTTCATCGCTGGGGGCGTAGCATAGATATGTTCTGATAGCACTCACAATTCCAGGATTTTGAACAGTTTCCAATTCCTTTCCATTCAGTTCATATGAAATCGAATCGAAGAGAAACGCACCTCCATTATTAGCAAAACTACATTTCCCGGTTCCCGTTTTCTTCTCTATTTTACCTTTGATATAAATTGCAGCGTCATACATCAATAACCAAGTGTCTCCTTGGTTAATCGTTATCTCCACAATGTCATTATTCAGAAAAGATTTCACAAACGGGTAATATGTTCGTTGCTCTAATCGCTGAATGGACTCATCGAAGGTTGGAGTGCGCTGCACGTCGAATACTTGAGGCGTTAACGACATGGTAGCCGAGTGCTTCTAGAAATCGACGGTTTTCCGGCGTTAGATTCAAGTTGAAATGGTGTTTCCACTTCGATGACGTCTTCGTCAATGAGGGTCGGAGGTCACTAAACCGCCTTTTATACGGTTGGCAGTTGCCTCCAAAAACCAAACGCATTTCACATAGACGATAGTCGTTTCACTTCCAATCTAACGATAATTTCTTCACCTCTGAAATTGACAGGCTTGAAATTCTGATCGAGGATGTTTATGGTCAGGTTGTTTATTTCACGTTTCGTGACAGGAACGTAGAGTAAATTTTTAGGGGTTTCGTCTATGGCGTAACCGGGATCGACCCCAACGGCGAATTTGTAAATCGTGTGCCTAGGTCGGTTTACGTAATAAGCACCGGCTGTGATGTTACAATCTATATGTATCGTTCTAACTTTAACGATATTTACCGGCAAATCTGAAACGTGCACTTTGCCTTTATGTAAGTATCGTTCGGAAAACCCCAAAAGTCTTCCAATAGACCCGGCTGTAACAAAATCTACGGTATATTGATCGCTGTAGATCTCACACAGCAGAGTGCTCTTGTTCGCTTGTATGGATATGCTAGCGCTATCGTTTTCGTCCTCCGATTTTTTCAAATTTTTCCGTATGTGCTCTTCTATATTCTTTATCTCGTATGAACCGGTGGGAAGTGATATTTCTTTGCTAGCACCGAAACTACCGGTTAGATAACGAAAATTGTTGTCGCCGCTCTCCTCTTCGATATTCGGTATGCTGTTGAACGTGTGGAATCCCAGCAAAGCTAAACCGTACTCGGCGCTTGGGTCCAAAACTATCCGACTGTCAAAATCGATGGAGAGCGTGGATGTGCGTCCGTATAGAGTAAACAACAATGACATGACTGGCGACTTTTAAGTTGTCCCCCACCTTTTATAGAGAAATTCAATGCACAAATGACCGCAATTTATTTCGTTAAAATTTTGATAGGCGTCGTTATTGTACGTGACCTTGACACCCTTTCCAAAATATTGAATCAGTTCTTTGGGCGGTTTCAAAGCTCCAAAGCTATCGAAATATTCTACGGCACAGCCTCTTTTTTTGTAAGCTACCCAATGCGTTCCTTTGTTGCGTTGCACGTCTAAATTTAAAATGGCCGCTTCGTAATTTTTCGGCGTCGACGGAAGTGTCTCATAAAGACGCCACTGAAATATGGTATTTTTAAAATTTCGACGTAATTCAATATATCTTCGTCGGACAGCGGTCTATTGGGTAGCTTCATTGGGAGTTTTTTTGTTTCTTGAGGAACAGTCCTAATCCATTCTTATTTTTACGTAAATATAAGCCGGAGCCTTCCTTTCCGATGGCTTCCATCGACCGATTATGCCGTTTTTGTTCTTCCAAAAGCTTCTTCGCATTATTTGCGTCGATAATTGTCTTGGCTACAGCACCGGCACCGCCTGCCACCGAACCAAGGGCGCCCAAGGCACCTAGGAGGGGCAGTAAAGGAAGAAATCCGCCGGTATGCTGGAACGGAATTGTGCGAGGAATTTTCACGTTCCTCTTTCCACCCGCCTTCTTAACGGCTATTCGTGCCGCTTTTAAAGCGACCAACGACACTTTCTTCAAGTGCTTCATGTCATTCAACTGACTGTTGCTCAAAGTTTTTTTCAGAGATTTTTCAACTTTTTTGACGATGTCTCTTTTAAACGAAACCGGGCGCTTATTTATGCCCATACCGACCTTGCGTTTGACCTTCATCGTATTTGTAACGAACCACGCGGCAGCTTTATCGTCGAATTTAGCGTCCCTCGATACCACTCGCTCCCACGCTCGATTTTACAATTCTTTGTCTGCTTTATGTCTCTCTTCCAGAGACTTATTTTTGGAATATGCGATGTCGTGATCTTTGCAAGCGGCGTCTAGCTTATTGATGCCGGGATCTCCACGAGCAAGGCGTTTCTCCAACTTTGTTCCTGGACCGCAGTACTGGTAGCCGGGAAGGTGTAATTCGACTGGCAACCTATTGATGACGCTATTAACCAATCCACTTCCAGCGAAAGACGACATCACACTGAGCTGAACGAACAACGATGAGTTTTATTTATACCTTTTTCCAAGATTTGAAAAAAAAACAAATGGCTTTTAAACGTTTATTAGAAATCAATTATTATACATATTTGTTATATTTTCCTATTAACTACAGCATATCACATTCAAATTTTTCAAATGTCCAGTTTTCTCATTCTACAATAAATTCGATATTTGTAGATCGGCCGACGGGTCCAAGACTCTTCATGTAATACCTCCTTCCGTTACCGATATCCCTATTAATTTCTTCGATCCGTTGGGGCGTAAACTCGGCCGTGTATCGTTGCGGCAGCACCGACTTAAATTCTTCGAACTCGACGTAGACCTTCTCTCCGTATTGCGTGTTCACTTTGTCCACGCTCGTGATTTGAAAATGTTCACCCACCTCCATATTTTGAACGCTTTCGAATTTCTTGAAGATCAAATTCTTGTTCAGGTGATTCAGGAACGAATGCATTTTGAACTCGGCAAATCAGACTGTATGAAATTGTAAGTGTATATAACGGGAAAACTGCTCTTGCGCACGAATATATAGACCTCACCCCACCAAGCCGTTGGAGTGGGGGTTGCCCCGTCGTTGGAGTGGGGGCTGACACCCGCCGTTGGAGTGGGGGGGGTCAACTAGGGGTCACACGTGGCCCAAAGGTCAAAGGTTAACCTATCAGGATCTAGGGGTCAACTGGGGTCATCCGGTGACGTCACGTGACCTCGGGCATGACGTAGCCACTTTGCACGCTTTTTTCAAGGTCGTGGGTTAGAACTCTCTTTGTATTACTACTCACATGTAAAAAAAACAGAAACTTATTAACGCAGCAAAACCAAAAAACACACTGTATACCAAACCACTTACCACGCTCTGCTACTGGTTAAAATACCAGACTTATCAGCAGAAATCACCCGTATAAAATTCAAAGGTTTCTATGCTGTCGACTTCAACCTTTTCAAGGAGGCAGCCAATAAGAAAGCGAGCGTAGCGATTTGATTGGTCGGCGTTTCTTCGTTTTCACAGAGCAGGTGTCGACGTAGGCCAGTTAGGCCAGTATAACCAGTGCCGTGCATGGAAATAAGGACTGTGCATTATTGTACGGATTTTGGTTTTGCGTACAGATTTTTTGTGGTGTTGTTTTGTGTGAAACAAAATTATTGATTTGCTTTGGTCTGAATTATTTCAAAGTTTATTTTATTCTTTTTTAGAGCATTTAAATAAATTTTTTATAATAATATTAGGAGCCGCGCGCCGCCTATGACTCGGTCTTGTTTTTCAAAACAAATTCCGACCAAGCGTTTTTATGATGTTCCAAGTGGCTTCATTATTTATACCATACCTAATTTTAAGAAAATTTCGCGCGACAAACTTTTCGACTTTTTTAGGTTTTTAAGTTTTTTATTTACTATTTTTTAATTAATAAAATTATGCACCTGTATAAAAGTAAGCAAAATTGCAAAAAATAAACGAAATCGAATTTTGCAAATAGGACTCGAGACATCTTGCACTATATTTATACACAAATCCACTAGTATGGGAAACTTTTATTGGATTGTGCAAAAATTCAAAGTTATAGGCGCACTAGGTGTACAAAACCTCGTTAAATAAATAGTCTTGCATGTCTGTTATTGGAGTTAGGGATGCTTATTGTAAATAGTTTGACGTATAAGCTTTATTTATATTGATCAATTATTATTTTAATTTTCACAGCATTTTAAAAATAGCTCTTAATTTTCGTATAAACGAAGACTGCAGTATTTTCAATTTTGCAAGTTAATTATTGCATTTATAACAATCATCCTAGTTCAATTTTGTAGCCATTTTATTGCTAACAAATGAGCCTTCTTGATGGGCTTGAAGCGTGGATATTCCTTCTGAAAGTTTGCATATGGGCACAATAATGCAATACAAACACATTTTCTTGTATTGAATCTTTGCATATCAACATTGTGAGTGGTCCTGTTGATAATCCATCCGTTTCGAAATAATTCCATAGCACACTTGACTCGCCAGATGCCTTTAAAATTCCTATTTTGCTCAACTTTGACACCCTGCAGAATGGAACACCCTACATAATTCTTCTTCAAATTTGGTATGTGGGGGTTTTAGGGTGTCCTGATTAATGCTGTGGTGTCAGATTTTAAATAAAAATATGCCTAATAGGGTTTTTCGAAAAACGCACCCCTTTAAAAAATCGCAGTAGGCCAGGATTTCGCGGCAATGCCAAACCAATACCTCGCAAATGATGACCTTTCAGGGACATATTTATAAAAAATGCCCCGTTCAATTCCCCCAGCCTACTTAGATTTTCAGAGGTGTTAACACGAAAAACCAGAGACACTGTATAACAAGAACCAAGTGGGAAATAAGCCAATTTTTAAGTGTGAAGACTCTTTTTATTGGTGAAAGCTTTCGCAGTAGTTTAACTGCTTCTTCAGTCACTCTAAAATTACATTAAAATAGTTTTTGTGATATAAATTTTAAAATTACTTACGATTAAGTGAGTTCCTAATATAATGTAAAGATGTTAATGTTCGAATTTTGCATTGGACAGGGCAAAAGTACAAAATTTTTTAAATTTAGATTTGACAAAAATCTAGTTCAATATGACACTTAAAAAATAGTTTATTTTTAAAGGTATATAAAAGTCTCTAGTTACTATTATTATACCTTTATCTAGGTATATTTGAATTATTATTGTTGTTAGTAAAATTCGGTTTGTTTTCTAAGAAAAGTAAAAATTTGAAAAAATTGTATTAAGGTCCTGAATATCTGTTCTTTTGTTAAGAGTATTTTCAACTTGGTTAATGTAACACATTTCAAGAAAAGAACGCTTAAAATAATTTCTTTCAGTTGCCAAAACTTTAATATTATCAAAATCCATTTTGTGTCCTGTTGAATTAACATGTTGAATATCACTTTTATGCGAAATATTTCTAGATTTAAAGCATCTGCATGTTTGACCAATGTAAGTTTTATTACAATTAGTGCAATTAATCTGATAAACTACATTAGACCTATCTTGAGTATTTACCTTGTCCTTAAGATTCGTAGAGAGATTTTCTACAATTTTTACATTTGTTTATTTTTTTAATAAATTTTAAATTTTTGGTGTTAGGTCTTTAATATAAGGAAAAGATCTGTATATTTTAAGATTTAAATTAATATTATTACCAGAAATTGTACTAGGTTGTTGATCTAAAGGTTGCTGATCTGTTATATTATTAGATGTTCTTGTTGAAAATAATAATTTGTTTAAAAGTTTTTCAGGATAAGAATTACCAATAAAAAGTTTTTTTAATTTAACTATATTCTTTTTTATAAGTGATGGGTGACTTAATTTTGAGATTCTATTTTTCATACTTAACACTAAATTTATTATTATTTCAGTGTGGTACGAAAAATAATTAGTGTATCTACCAGAACAAGTTGGTTTAGTATATCAATCCAATATTATTCTATTATCTGCTTTTCTGATCACTTTAGTGTCCAAGAAAGGTACACTATTATGATTTTCAGGTTCCAGAGTAAATTGTATATATTGGTTGTAACTGTTAAATACTTGTAAAATCTCACTATGGGGATCTCGGAAACTAGCAGAGCTAGAACAAAGGTTAAATCGGGAAAGAATTGCAGTTTTGAATGCTCAATCTAATGCCCCTTTTGGATTTTTAAACAAATTGTTATTTTCAACAAGAACATCTAATAATATAACAGATCAGCAACCTTTAGATCAACAACCTAGTACAATTTCTAGTAATAATATTAATTTAAATCTTAAAATATACAGATCTTTTCCTTATATTAAAGACCTAACACCAAAAAATTCCAATTTATTAAAAAAAGAAACAAATGTCATAAGTGCTAATAAAACAATAAAAATTGTAGGAAATCTCTTTACGAATCTTAAGGACAAAGTAAATACTCAAGATAGGTCTAATGTAGTTTATCAGATTAATTGCACTAATTATTTTAATAAAACTTACATTGGTCAAACATGCAAAAGCATTAAATCTAGAAGTATTTCGCATAAAAGTGATATTCGTCTAAGACCCGAATCATGTGCTTTATTTCAACCTGTTAATTCAACAGGACACAAAATGGATTTTGATAATACTAAAGTTTTGGCAACTGAAAGAAATTATTTTAAGCGTTCTTTTGTTGAAATGTGTTACATTAACCAAGATGAAAATACTCTTAACAAAAGAACAGATATTCAGGACCTTAATATATTTTTTTCAAATTTACTTTTCTTAGAAAACAAACCAAATTTAACAATAATAATTCAAATATACCTAGATAAAGGTATAATAATAGTTACTAGTGACTTTTATATACCTTTAAAAATAAACTATTTTTTAAGTGTCATATTGAACTAGATTTTTGTCAAATCTAAATTTAAAACTCACTTAATTGTAAGTAATTTTAAAATTTATATCACAAAAACTATTTTAATGTAATTTTAGAGTGACTGAAGAAGCAGTTAAACTACTGCGAAAGTTTTCACCAATAAAAAGAGTCTTCACAAGTAGGTAAGCTATGCCGGTACGAGGGCACTTTTCCCATGTTAATCCTTATGGGCCTATAAATGGGTAAAAACGTGACCAACCGCCCGCGACTTTTTTAAATTTTCCGAAAATGTCCTGCGACTTGGGTTTTTTAATTTTCAGAAGATATTTTCCAGGACTCCCCTGCAATTTTCTGTACTAAGAACTTTCCTCCAAAAACGAATGTGCTGACAATTAGTATCACTAGGTCGAGGTAGAGGAAACCTAATTATGGGTGACAATTACTATCGCCGGATAGCATTCGTTCCCCGGTTTTTGAATTTTACAGGAAAAAGCGCGTGCGGCAAGAGGTGGTAAGAATTTTCACAATCTTGAGAAAACCAAATTATGGGTGACAATAACAAGCGGCTAGAGTCGATGGAACTGGCATTCGACCGCAATTCCCCGGTTTTGAATTTTACAGTTGGACAACGTCCGGCTGGTGGCTGAATGTTCCGATGCTTAGCGGGCGATATTTTCGGATAGGGCGTTATACTGGGCATTTTGGTTCTTAGTAACCTAGCGATTGCCAAGTCTGGTATTCAAGGTTCTTGCTCGTAGAAGCCCTCGATTATACTGGGGGTTATTTTTCCAAAATTTCCACGTGACTTTCAGATTTTCATTCTCGGTAACCTAGCGGTAGTCGAGGTTCTTGCTCGTAGAAGACATCGGTTACACAGGGGATTATGTTTCCAAAATTTCCACGCGACTTTCATTCTCGGTAACAGGAATATGTGGCATCGTAGGGACATCAAAGACACAGTTTTGGAAAAAGATTTTGCGGCTTTGATCAGCTTGTGGAATTTTAACTTATGTAGGGGATTTTTTTTGTGGTCAATAAGAACGCTTTTCGATCGGCGCCAGTTCTGACCTGAGGATTCGATAAACATTCAGATTTTAGGGATAACCCAGGGATAGTGAAAATGGTATTGTATTCATAAAATATTTTTGGTGAAATACACAATCACCTAGGTTTCAAGTGTGGAAATAACAGATAATTCAGATGCTAAAAAATAAGACTTATAAACAGGGTTTTTCCGACAAAAATTGTGAGTTGGAGATATTTTTTGGATTTTTCAAGGGAAATATTGAATTAGGAACATGCAAGGATTTTCGAATTAATGGGTACTACCTTCAAACGTATTGATACAAAATTGTGCGTTGGGGATAAGTTTTGGATTTTTGACGAGAAAAAATGAATTAGGAATATTGAAAGTTGTATGATGAGTAGTGATATATTTTTTAATCAACAGTAAAACTCGTAAATTTTAATAGTCCAAAGCCATTCTCTCTAACATTTTAGGCCTTAAATAACGTAATGAAGCAGGTAGGGTTTCTGAGAAAAAACTTCCACCCGACAAATTCGGGGTACCTACGGTGTAAAAATCTGATGATTTTATGACCCGGCGGAACGTTATATATTTAACTAGACGTTTTTATTATGGCAGTGCTCCTTGCAAAGGAAAGTGACTACTTTCTAACTAACAATTAGGAAAACATATTCCCATCTAAACAAAAAAAAATGCTTCAAGAAAGTCTACTGTCGTGAGACCAGTGCTTAAATGGGACGAAAATACCGATCCAAATGGCATCGTCGATTAATAGATATGAAAATTATTGTTGATCCAAGAAATAAAAATGATTAAGTAGATGCTTGTTTTATTTTAACACTTGTCGAGTGCATGGAACCCCATGGAACCCCATGGAACCCCATGGAACCCCATGAAACCCCATGAAACCCCATGGAACCCCAGGGAACCCCATGAAACCCCCATGGAACCCGCACATACCATTCATTTCCCCACCACCCTAGAGGTAGAATGCAAGGTGCGCTTTTTTACATGGTGTCCTCAGTAGGCCTATTCCATGTTCGAGCATGTATTTTAGATTAGTCAAATTCTGATTAACAGATATTTCGACGATTTTGGTTATCAGATTTTTTGATTTTGGTTTCCTTCTCATTTAGATTTACATGATAAGAGGTCAGCACACACTTGAATTCAGGTGCTTACAAAAACAACATCTGTGTATTAACAAAGATCATGATATTCGAGAAGATATCCCACTAAATGGGGGATAAACGACTAAAATTGGTTTCCCTGGAGCCCACTAACGCCTCTACATACCAGAGAATGTACTATTTTACCAGTTTCCAGAGAGATCGCCTTCAGCACCCTCTAAGCGCCGAATGTTAAACTAAAGTAGCATCGGTCATGGAAGCCGTAATAATTTACAGGTTCCTAACCACCGAACTATATTCAAACCTGACACGCATTTTCTGCCCCCCCACCTACGGTTTCCCCTAACCTACCGTTTCCCCTTTGTTGACGGTTTTTCAGTGTCTGGTTACGTCATCTGTGGTATCTGCAAACAGCAGCTGCCTCGTTTGCTTTCGATTATCGGGGTCAGGCACATATTTATGGATTGCTCTTTGCTGTTACGTATTTTTGTTGTTATTGTGTTTGTGTTATTGTGGTTATGTTACACTGTTGGCTCTGTTTATTGGTTTATTGTTGTTGTGTTGATTTGGTTTCCGAAATCGGAAT
Source organism: Pseudeuparius sepicola (assembly GCA_963920635.1). Classification (NCBI taxonomy): domain Eukaryota; kingdom Metazoa; phylum Arthropoda; class Insecta; order Coleoptera; family Anthribidae; genus Pseudeuparius; species Pseudeuparius sepicola. The sequence continues at coordinate 74,239,052 of OY987299.1, read as the reverse complement.
AATGTCCTTCGCGACCACCACTTGTGTTTATAGCGGAGTTTAAAAATGATCCTATCGTGTCATTCCGTTTGCACTTTGTTGCTAAAATATAAAACCTATCTTACATCTTACAAATTGAAATATCATTTAGGGAGACCGAGATAACTCAAGAATGCCCATTCTAATGAAAAAAAAAAACACTTGCTATAAACGCTGTACACCAAAGATCAAGGATTAAAATGCTCCTTTGTGATCAAAAATCCGATGAGTATTTCCGTCAAAAAACTGTAAAATGTAAAAGCATGTCGTGACGACCGCGCTCTGATGCCGAGATGCGAAATGCTTGAAATTCGCTTGGCACGGGGTTGTATCTGCATGGTAAAGGCGTCCGTATTTTCGTGCCTAGATGGTCGCTTTTCGTTTAAAACAGCGGAAGGTACACTTACACTGTTACTATAGCGAGAGTTGTGATAATCCAAGATAGGTATGCATTATAAGAATAAGAATCTGGTGGTTTTTAGTTTATGTATTTGAGTATTTGTAAATATCTTTTAAAATTTAATTAAATAAATTAATAATAGTTAAATAGGTATATTATCAACAAATGTCATTTCAAAAATCTTTATTAATAATTATTGTTACCAGCATTATAATAGTCCGAAGGTAGGACAAACTATATCCATTTAATTCAATTTTTTATTATTAACACTTAACCTTTTCTATAAAGTCTTTGATAATAATATACAGGGTGAGTTTTTTCGATGCCCACCATGGGGATCTCGGAAACTAGCAGAGCTAGAACAAAGGTTAAATGGGAAAATAATTGCAGTTTTGAATGTTCAATCTAATGCCCCTTTTGAATTTTTTAAAAAGTTCATGGATCACTAGATATTTTGAAAAGAGTGATTTTTTGCTATTTCATATCAGATCTCTGTAGTAGCTCCGTTATTTCTGATTATACAACAAAAACTGTGGAGACAAAAATTATAGATAATTTTGGGCTTATAATAAGATAATTTAATCAATTTTTTTATTTTATTTGTGATTTTTGAGATATGACATAAACTTGTGTTTTTTAAATGTAAATCATAGTTGGCTGTGGCCTTATAAAATCGGCCATTTTTGAGCTTTCCAAAGATATAATACTCGACATAGTTATTATAAAAAATAAAAGTGCTATGGCTAATTTTCTGCTTTTTTTAAATTTTCACATAGTCAGCCATGGGATATTTTCATAATTACGTTCTATTTTATAATTAGACATACTTCAAACTTTCTAATATTTTGTTTTTAGCTGGTAACAAAATGTAATAAATAAAACAAAAATTAAAAAACTAAAATTTAAATTATTATTATCTTAAAAGGTCAAACTATCCACCATTATTATTTTGCAAATATTGCATCTTTTTAAAACTGAATTTGTCGCCTTTCTTAGAGAGCGCTTGTCAATACTGGCAATTGCTTCTAAAACAGCTGCTCTTAATTCATCAATTGTCCCATACTTTATTTTGTACTGTTCCCCACAAAAATAAATCCAAAACAGACAAATCGGGGGATCGGGGCTGCCAGGAAATAGGTCTATTTCTCCCTATCCAACTATTTGGATAGAGCTGATCTAGGTAATTTCTTACTGGCAAATAATTATGTGGTGGAGCTCCATCTTGATAATTTTTGTTTATTTTGTTACATTTTGTTACCAGCTAAAAATAAAATATTTGAAAGTTTGAATGTGAAAATTAAAAAAAAAACAGGAAATTGGCCATAGCTCTTTTATTTTTTATAATAACTATGCCGAGTGTTATATCTTTGGAAAGCTCAAAAAATGGCCGATTTTATAAGGCCACAGCCAACTATGATTTACATTGAAAAAAAAACAAGTTCGTCATATCTCAAAAATCACAAACAAAATAAAAAATTTGATTAAATTATCTTATTAAGCCCAAAATTATCTAAAATTTTTTGTCTACAGTTTTTTTTTTGTATAACCATAATGTTTTTCTGTATAATCAGAAACAACGGAGCTACAGAGATCTGATGAAATAGCAAAAAATCACTCTTTTCAAAATATCTAGTGAGCCATGAAATTTTTTAAAAATCCAAAAGAGGCATTAGATTGAGCATTCAAAACTGCAATTCTTTCCCCATCTAACCTTTGTTCTAGCTCTGCTAGTTTCCGATATCCCCATGGTGGGCGTCGAAAAAAACTCACCCTGTATAATATATTAAAAATCTACTAGTAGTTCCAATCCAATAATATCAAAGAAAATCTACTAGTAGAAAATCTATTAGTAGATTTTCTGTGATATTATTGGATGCTGGTGAAGTCGGTGTTCCGTGGTAGAATCTTCTATATTATCTGTAAATAAACAAATACTAAATACAGTCGGAATTACCCCGGCTTATTTTTTTCAAATTATCTGTTAAAGAGTCCGACCGTTGTAGAAAATGGTAATAGGTACTGTGACAATTCGGAATTAGGCGCGAGGTTATGAATAAATATACATTGCAAAAAAACATTTCTTTAAGCCGTATTTTGGCAAACCGGGTTTGAGTTTTCCGATAACTTTGGAGTTTTCCAAAAACAGATTTTATTATTTTTGAGACATGATAGGGTAAGGATTTAATTTAGCCCATTTAGCACCTCTTTGCAATTACGACGCTAGACGACGTGGCGACAAAAAAATATTTTTTCCAGAGACATATCACTTCTGTGAAAGCCCTAATTTTTGCGAAAATTTTTATTCAAGCCATTTTGGTGCTGTGAAAATTAAATTGATGAAAATAAACGAAACTCATGCAAAATATACTTAAGGAATATCAGACATGCAAAAAACTTTTTATTTAAGAAGCTTTTGTACAGGGTGGGCCAAATTGGACACGTTTAACCCTTTCGGGACTGCGGCCGCCTGAGGATCTGTGCCCAGTGGACCACAGCAGGAAGCGCATGCGTGTATGTACGGTTCCAGTCCTTAATTGCAAAACAGTCATTACATAACAACAGATCTTTTCACAATATAAATCATTTTTTGCATGCACCCACATGCCAATGAGCTTGTGTTCGAATTTATTGATGTATTTAAGTGCACTAAGTAAGTTTTTTTTACGAGAAGGTCCACCCAACTAGATGCCATTACTAGAAAATCAGCCAATGACATTAATTGGGGGCATGACCAATGTAAAGTAGGCGTTCCTGTATCCGTAGTCAACGCGTGTCCGTCCGTTCCAGTCCTTTCTCATGCCTCCCTGCTTGCGTTTATAGTCGGTTCCGGTCCCACTGACCCAACTTTTATATGCGTGTTCGTCCGGGTCCGGTCCCGAAAGGGTTAAAGGGAAACTCCTATTTTTGACGAAGATGGACGAAAACTGATATCGATGTCTGAGGCACATTTTTTATGATAAACTTAATGGCGAAAACCGCAAATCGATATCTGTCACCGTTCTTGAGTTACAGGGCGTTTTTCGAAAAATTTTCCCGGATTGTATAAAACAGACTATCATATCCCATTGTTCATAACTTTCAAATAATTTCATGTAGGTATGTTATAAAGTTTATAAATTACACAAAAATATAAAAATCTTTACACTGCCAAAACAGCTTAACTGAAAATTTGACAGGTAACAGTAAACATTTTTTCACGGTTGTTTCATTGTGTCACCGTCCAAAGCTTGGTACTTATTGAAAGGGCGGGCTTCCAATAATTATTATACACATGAAATCATAAAAGCTATTAGTAATAATTGATAACTACTTAAGTAAATCATTAAGTGTTATATATTTTTGGAATGGTCATTATTTGCTCTATTGAAAAATGCAAAAATATACAGGGTGTTCCATTTAAAAAATAATTTTTTTTTAACGGTAACTCCGGTAACTCTTAAACCATTGACTTGAAAAAAAAAATGTAGTAGCAGCATTGGATTCTGCGTAAAAAAGTGCTATAGGAATGTTTTTACAGAAACACAAAATTTTCAACCCGAAAAAAGTTACGGCCACTTTTCGAAAGCGCACATTTTCGAAAAACGCCCTGTAACTCAAGACCGGTGACAGATATCGATTTGCGGTTTTCGCCATTAAGTTTATCATAAAAAATGAGCCTCAGACACCGACATCAGTTTTCGTCTATCTCCGTCAAAAATAGGAGTTTCCCTTTAAAAGCCCCCAATTTGGCCCACCCTGTACAGAGTTATCCACATAACATTCTACCCTTTTTTTGTTTTTGAATTTGAGAAGAAGTTTTAAATATGAGAATTGTTGATATATACAATGATTTCAGATATGTATTCAAAAAAAATAATAATTGAATGTAGCGTTTCGGAAATACAGACCAAAGTTAGGTTTTTTTTTTAAATCGAATATCCTGTATATTATTGATTTTTCCGAATCTACGCATCATTCCGATTTCAATGATATGATGTAATAATAATATGTTTGCTTTTTACAATACAGGGCTTCAACGCTTCAAGCCCGTCAAAGGGGCCCATTTGTTGGCAATAAAAATAGCTACAAAATGGCGCTAGAATGATTGTTATAAATGCAATAATTAACTTGCAAAATTTAAAATACTGCAGTCTTCGTTTACACGAAAATTAAGAACTATTTTTAAGTTGCTGTGAAAATTCAAATAATAATTGATCAGAATAAATGAAGCTCATACAAAATATACTTTAAACTATTTACAATAAGCACCCCTGACTCCAATATCAGACATGCAAAACTTTTTATTTTTGTACATACACCTAGTGCGCTTATAACTTTGGATTTTTGCACAATCCAATAAAAGTTTTGCATACCTACCAGTGAATTTGTGCATAAATATAGTGCAATATGTTTTGAAGCCAAAGATAACAGATAGTTACATTACCAAAGGCAACTTGTTTAATTTGTTTCATGATTTTAAAAAGATGTTATTGTTGGCACCTTCAAGTTTTCCAGTTTTTTTAAACGATTTAGGTTATTTTGTAAATATAAGTTATCTCAAATTACCTCGTCTTCTTCCCCCCGACCCGCTAATGTAGAAGCAAAATAAAACCGTGTTATTTGTATTACCGTTGTTGTCATTACCTGATCTTATTTTTTTTACAATAGGTGAAATTGCATTCCATTTTATAAATTTTCAAACCCTTCAGCTTCACTTACCTGACAGATCAACTGTATTCTGTTTATCTTTGCTACGGTAGAATAGTATGGATATTCCGTTCATGACGTGCATTAAATATCCTGGCAACCTTACGGTAAGGCACATTTTCACCCGTTAGTCTGATAATCTCAATTTTTCTCTCAAAGCGCTTCCATTGTGTATACAAGTTAGCCAAAAATTAAGATTAGCAGAACAAGTGTCAAGTTTATTTAATATTTATTTATTTTTTTTTTCAATATTTTTTAATAATTCGAACTGTCAGGCAGTAGAATTATTACCCAACCTGAAAATTCTCTAAATGATGCAGTGAGAGACTTATTCTCGAAAAATATACAATCTGAAATTGTTTAAAAATAAATCATAAGGATATTTATCTCTGAATGCAAATTTTATAACAATAACTAGAATATTGTTAATATAGACACAGTGGGAATGACTATGACTGTTTTACTTGATATTTTTTTATAAATTAAATTTATTTTACATTTAGTAACATTGTTTCAAAAATCCAAGGCAGCCAGCATAAACTTCGAAAAAAGTCGGAAATTTCAGACACCGTAAAGAAAAACATCCTGTATATTCCTGCTTGCAATTTCACGCTATGGTATCATATTTAAAATACAAAAATTGCTAAATGGTTTTGGTAAAAATCGGGGGTATAAAAAAATCGTAGCCGTTCCTGGATTTTGCATTTTGACAAAAGTAATAACGTCAAAGAAGCGTTTTTTGAAGAACTTTCGAACAAAAAAGGTTTTTGAAAATATCTCACAAAATAAATTGCTTATCGATTTATATACACTTAAAAGTAGACACACTGTATAAAATCTGCGCAGCTTTTGAAATTGTCTGGACCAGTCGAAATAAAAAAATAATAATAAATAGTGCTGCACACACACTATGAAATCTGTCGTACATCAAACGCGTTGTACAACATATTTTTTACTGACCAAACTTCCATACGATCCAAGCGGGTCGTATTGACTTGTTTCGATGGTTGAATCTACATGGTTTTTACAACTCGTCGACTGTCGTACAAGTTGCATTTTATAAATTAAAATGTTATCTGGTTTCAAAATTAACTCTTAAAAAAATGAAAATCGGAGCTTATTTTGGCTTCCTAGACATGTCCTGTGCTATGATTTTTTTAATTAAAATAAGGAATACATTTACTTTCTATTTTCATTTTAAATAGTTTCAAATATATCGTCACTTTTTTTACCTCAGATTTTGTAGGTACTTTAATAAATTATTTTCCCGTGGCAAACTCGATTTTTATTACAATAAATTTATATGGCCACCAATAAATAAGACAACTATTTCCATAGATTAAGAATTTCCTATTCCATTCTAATACCCGGGTACGGTGCGGCAATTATTAAAAAGTTCAAATTTATTTTCATTTTAGAAATACGGACGCCGCCGGGCGCCGCGTCTCTGCATTTCTTTTACGAATTCGCCGATTCGGGACGGCCGCCACGCGACGACCAGCGACCAGCGTTTGAAATTGAAATAATAACTTGCGAGGGGCACATAGAAAACGAGAGGAAGAGGGGGGGGGCATGAGATCACACCGATCTGCCGATCGCCTGCTGGCTGACGCGCTACGCCATACGCCATGAATGTTAGCTCCTATAGCGTTCCTAGCGGACAGTAGTGTAACTATAAGCACAAAACATGGAATATCCGCTTATTTGCGAGGGCGCCAGAAATCAGAGACTAAATATCATAGGGACAGCACAAATTGCATGGACGACGGGCTACTCGGATCAGTCGACCGTTTACACGGACGTTGGGTATCTTCTTGAATATTATGATCTTTGGTATTAATTTTTATTAGAGCAATATTACATTTATAACCATATATATTAAAAATACATTAAAACTATTCTACAACTAAAATATATAGGATAATTTATTATGGTTAACTATATTATATTTCTAAACCTATAGTTATATAGCCACATACAAATCATCCTTAACTAAAATTAAATTTGAATATAAGTGTAGTATTACTGTTGTGGCATCGTTGCAATTTTGTATGTACGACTTTTTGATGCTTTATAATAGATATTTCACATTTTTGCTACCATAATTAAGGTAAAATTAACCTATTTGGGAATAGTGACCCCAAGGGAGTGTTTCATAACCATGTAAAATATATCTTTTATCGTCATGAGGATTTAACGCGATCTTCGATTGTTTTATAGTGTAAACGGTGTGTTTCTCTGATCGAATCAAGTTCTGATTAACTGTTTTTTCAATATTCTTCTCCAGACACTGTACATAATCATCAAAAGTGATTTTAGCTTTAACGACTGATTTCTTAACCCCCTTAGCCTTCTTTGTAACTCCACCTTGTAACATGACCTCGGATATTTCATCCTAAGTAAATCCATTTTCATGCAGTTTGCATATTTCCATATCTTCACTCTCCTAACCTTTAAATGTGTACATTCTTGATCGCAGAACCACAAAATAAGTCATAATTCGCCCATTGTTTTCATTCTTCATCATGCCCAAAACTTTATTGTTTACCAGAGGTATGCCATACATGTTATCAGGCGAATAATCGCTGGTGTCAAAATATTTATGACAGTCTCGACGCATAACTTCATAAATTTCCATGTTTTGAATTTCATAAATTAATGAGTTAGTGTCAGTATACATATAAAACTGTGTAATTGTTACCAAAATGAGGTTGCATGTACCCATAGTGAAAATCATAAATAGTTGTTTTTGCTAGATCCAAAATGCTCATACCAACATAAATTGGTTTATTCATGAACACTTCAGATTTGTTTAATTCAATTGCTGCGAGGTTTTCACTGAAAATCATAGCAGACTTGAATTCAGGTTTGACGATAAGTGCCTCCCCACCATATCGACCTTCCCACTTGTTACCCAATTTTATCACTGAACGTTTGCGGGCTTTCTCCATCGTTTTCCCGAAGACTGCGTTATTCAGAAGCTTGTATAGATCTTTCTCAAAAGCGCTCGTGGCCTGGGCACGAAGTCTAATATTCAAGTCTATATAGCTTTTCAACCATGCACTTTGTTTAAATTTAAGTACACGAAGTACTCTCTTCAGATAAGACCGTTTGTCAAAACTTGTTAAGTGTCCTATAGTGAATCACGTACTTTTCTTTATTATGGAGGGTAGCCATTAATTTTTTCTGTTTTATTCCCTTGTATATGTTGTGGACAGAAAGGTAAATCTTTATGTTTATCATGAAGTTTCTCAAGGTACTCTAGATCTACTTCTAGAAAATACCCCATGTCGGAATTAACAGTTAAGTTTCAATATTCAACCCCTGAATCTCCCTATCATCTAACCATCTAAGTCCAGAAAAAGGGAGAGGTTGTGACATAGCTCAACAATACTGATTGTTGACGTCAAAGTAAGTTAAGTAGCTCGCAGGTTTCTGTGGATCATAATTGGGCATGTATTTATTATTAGCCGTGGCGCGTCGTTTGGAACACTGACTGAGTCAACCACGTATTCCTTTCTTCACAAACATTACTTGATCGATATCCGTTATTAATTCTAACTCCACTTGTGTGTACTTTAACATCGAATCCCATGTTTATCCAGGTAATGTGTAGTAGTGAGCGGGATCTAGTTTGTGAGTTCTCATGCAGCTAGCTTTAAATGCTTCGAATACATCAGCTAGAAGCAATATATCCGTTTTCAAGTATAGGTCAGCATAATCTTTTAATGTTTTGCATTCAAATTCGCTCCACACTTTCTGTGCGTGAGCATACTCTTTTTCATATATCGATCTTTCCTCCAGTTTGTTATAAAAACAGTCCTTAGTAGGTAGCTGACTGTGGTTTAATTTCTCCATACAATCCATAAAATCATATGGGAAAACACCTTTTCTTGTTAGAAGTTTGAAACGTGCTTCAGGGAGTTCGGAGAAGTTGTCCCTGAGGATTGGGTACTCAGAAAGATTGGATGCCAAAGCATCTAATCCTGCCGACATAAATCGGAAACTATCTATAAATCGAAATTTCACTAAATTATCAGGTATATGTTTGGTGAAAGATATATATTTTTCTTTGTTGATAGGAAGCAATTCTACACGTCCATCATCCTTAGCTATGCTCTTGATCACGAAATGTGCAACATAACCTGACAGATTGTGGAAGACTACAGGTACAACGTGACTATCTTGGTAATTTATATTACAATCATCATGCGCAGCACCTCGGAACTTTCCAGTTAAATGGTTATGGTCTCTGACTTTCTTTCCCGTGATGGGTTTTTCGCAAATATGGCACATTTTTGCATGCTTAAAGCTTATCTTCTCCTCAGCTGTTAGCTTATCCATCGGTAGAGGACATAGAAAAACTGTCACTAGGTCATCAGCCACTCCTCCTAGTTCTTTAGAAAACCATTCCATGCAATCTAACCCAGTGTAAGATCTGTAGAATGACAAGCTGTCATCATAACTTGTTCGTTGTCGTTGTTCACAAATCGACCTGTTCAACGTTTGTCGTTTTCCAAAATCACAAACTCAACTTTACCAACATGATTGAGAATCGAAGAGCACTTTTACTTGCACGATCCAACCAATCAAAGCTTATTTTCCTGAGAGTAATAATCAATGTTGTGATTTTACATTAAATTAGGGGTAAATCCAAGATGGCTGACTAAATTTCTGTATACAGGAAAGCACAAAAAATTTGAAATCAATTGTAGTGCGAATTGCGAACTTCGGTAAGTTCTTATTTTTTAGCGAGACAAATCGCTAAATTGTCATCAAAGTAAAATTCTGGTTTGCATTTCTTAGCCAAAAAGTTTTCCCGAAAATTTGTCATTTCCTTTGTGTAAATTATGGTTTCAAGCTTCAATGGTATCCAACTAGCTCCATTGGTGTGGTAATAACTATAAACTTTAAAGTACCCACTAGTCAGGAATATTGTAATGCTCCTGTTATGTATGACAAAAATAGAAAATAATTTCCAGGTGATCGCTGATCTTTCAAAAACGAATGGTAGTTTATTGTTAAATTTTCATATCTCACACCTTCGAAATTTGTATTTTTTTAAATTGATAAAAATGTCACTCAAAAATTTGTTTTACGGAACTTTTACGTCACCTACATAATCACAAAGATGTTGTAGAATGTTCCAATGCTACTTTTAAATATTTCTGCGTGGGTAAAAAAGGGTATAAGAGTTAAAATGAGAATATTATTAAAATTTTCATGCTTGGTTGGTCCTAATAGCAAAGTCAGCTTTTTTAATAATAATAATAATAATTCTCACCCTCACAATACTCCAAACTAGGAGTACCCCAGAAGCAACCACATGCTTGTACTACTCCGTAGTACTCTTGTATTACAATAACTATAGAAAAACAATTGATTGGGTTAAGTATAAGGTTGTGACTCCGCTGCCGACAAGGGCACCTGAATGAGCCGCAGGAAACGGCACCCGAATGAGCTGCCAACAAAGAATTCTTAGATTTTGACACTTATACTTTTACCTATAGATCATTGTCTCCATTCTAATTCACATTAACTGTAATAATATAGTAAGTGCAAGAGCAAGGATAATAATAGAATAATACATAATAGTGTACCTACATATTTAACAAAAAAAACGCACATTCATTCTTAATGCATTATAAGAGTGTTTACAACGTGTCCCAGGTTTTTGATCAGGGCTTTGGTATTTTGTAGAAAAACTCATTGTACCTAGGGTTACTCATCATATCTATATCTATAGGTACCTAAACATTATCATTTCTTAAATTTGCTTAACATATTTTTTATTTAAATGCCTCCCAATTTATGAAAAAGTATTCACTATACCATGCTCATAAATAGTAAAAAAAGAAAGTGTCAAAAATTAGTAAAAAATAAAAAACCTTTTTAAAGACAAGCTTTTAAACTAAAAAGAATAAAACAAGTTGATGTCTTCGTTCATCGCCAAATTGCAACCAGCTTTTGAAAATAAATAGATTATTAAAGCTGGTGGTGAACCAAAAATATTCTGATGAAGGCAGCCGCTATTATTATTCTCTTCTGCCAATTGACTCAATTGTAGTAGTACAAAAACTTATATTTTACTTTTTAATGAAAAACGTTATAACATTTTTTACACCAAAAAGAACATATTTTGCCATTTCCTACTTCAAATAATAATAATTTTGCATATTAGGGGAAGAGACACAAATTAGAGACACAAATAAAATTCACCGCTAAACCAATTTTTATTAATAATGTATTAGAATACTTAGTGTATAATAAAACAGTGACGTATAATAAAACAGTGACGCAAAGAAACTATTAGACAAATTATTTAAACTTTTTTTGCCCCATAAAATAAGAGGTTGCATAATTTGGAACAGAATTACGCAATGCCTTTACCCATGAGAGTCCCATTTCTTGTGTTTTTTGACATCTGTTCACAAATGAAAATATTGTTTGAGTGTATAATCTGAGTCTCAATTACAGAACCCATTTGGTACCTCAAATTAGGAATTTTCAGTATAAAAACAGTATTTTAGATTAGTTATGAAAAATTGCGGCAAATTTCAATAGGCAATTTTACGAGGAAAAATACATCAAAATTTTGTGAAATGAGTACAAACTACTTTACCAACCAAGCTTTATTGTCCTTCGGACGCCATTTTGGACTCGATCAGCTGTTTTGTTGGACTGCCCTATGAGGCATTATTAAGCAATACCTCCTATAATACACACATAAAATGTCTTACGCCTTACCTTGACTGTAAATGCCTGTTTATTTACACTATGAAAAAAACTTTATCAGTCAAATCACACTAAACGTGTTTTTATACAGAAACGAAGTGCTCAACTACTTTAAGACTACAGGTTTATTTGAATTAGTTTACGCTATTTCTATTGGCGTTACATATCCGTTAATATAAGGAGCTATCTCAAATTAGACACCTATCTCAAATTTGGGTCTCTTCTATACGATTACTATTATTTTTATCTCCTAACGACCCCTAAAGACAATTTAATTCCTTCACCTGTAAAATGAGTATTTTTTGACTCGTTTGTCAGCGCATAGAGATTTGTAATCGTCCACCTATTCAAAGTTCTTTATTACTCTATAGTTCAGTCTGGAGTTCCTCACATATTGTGTTTTGACTTGCAGATGGAATTAGCACTTTATTACTGTTTTTGTTGTTTCGCTGGAGAAAATACCGGTTGCTTTATAACAGTAAAATGATATATTGATGATACGCTGTATTGACGTTTTTTTTTTTTTAAATTTGTGGTATGATAGCTTTTCGATTTTTATGTGATAACTAACATTTACCTGTAAGGTCGATTATAGAGGGCTTCATAGACCTTACTACAACGATAAAAATTAAAGTGAATACAAATTGAAGTATGATTTTAGTAATGCTAATTTATCCCTTGCCATATTTCTTATCTATGTCCCTTACCAGTACAATTTGTCACATATATGTCATATAAGTCATTCTGTAGCTAATTACAACGTTCCCAATACCAAAAAGGACTCAGGAAAACTGGGGAGTAGCTATTAGCATGTGACAACTATTCTATAGTTTTTCTTAAGTAATTTCTGCTTAAAAGTAGTAGATTTAGTAGTGGTTGCGTAAGCTACATATTCCGGGCTCAGTTGCAACAACTTTGGTGCAAGTTGGGTGTGACTAAAGCGAATGTTTTTATGGAAGTCAATTTTACTATTTCGTAGAAAACAACGTATCAGACTGAAATAACTTTTTCTTGAAATCGGCATTAAAATGTCCCAAAATCGTCATTAAAAGCACAGAAATCGTACAATAATGTAGCACATTATTGTACGATTTTTTCAATAAGTAGGCCTTGGCGAGATGTAAACATCAAACGTCAGACGCGGAGAAATCGCTCGTCAAAAGTGACCAAATATTCAAAACCCGGCCGATAAAGGCTCATTTAACTTTTCGTACACATTGCGAAATTGTTTCCTATAGAAGCGCAATCCTTCAGTATACATATTTTAGTAAATTTGAAAATCGATAGATTTGTTGTGTAGGCTGCACAAGAAGCAGCAGTTTGGTTTTTCTGTCAGAAGGTGCCGTACATCATTATACTTCTCCTAGGTAGAGCGATCGGTAAAGTCAAGCAACGCCGCGCGTAGTCGGTTCGTGGACGGGTGATCCCTTATTATTATTTTCTTGCCTAATAAAACTTTTTTTTTCGATTTCAAGAAAAATATAATATGTACCTCGGCACTGAAGTTCTTTTTATGACTCATGTGGTTTATTTGCCTCGGCCAGAGGCCTCAGCAACTAAACTCCACATGAGTCATAAAAAGTTGAACTTCAGTGCCTTGGTACATAAATAACTATTCTTTAAATTGTTATGGAGTTATGAATATTTTCTACCATGGAAAAATCACCCAGCTACGCAGCGACTTCTGGGTCGACTTGTCAGCTATTAAAGATTAGATCAGCATCAATTTTCATTTCAATTATTAAGTCCATGGCTTTGGCTAAACGATTTTTTATATTTTATATGAGTAATTAACTTAAAGAATAATTTTTCTGTAGCGCAAATTCGATTTCCAGAAAAGTGAGTCCTCTATCTTTAGGTCCGAATTTAGTTAAAATTTGAGCTATATTATCAGGTTTTTATCTCAATACCCATTCACAGTTTTTCCACAATCAATAAGAAAAAAAGTTATTTTGGTCTACTGATTTGCATTATCATTATTTCCAATATTATCAGTTTGTTTTCAAATTGGAAATAAATTGTTCTGTCTTTAAGCATAGGAAATGACAAATTCTCGTTTCACTCTAAGCAATCAACGTTTTATATACAAACATTAACTTATTTTAGACACATAATTGCAAAATATACATACTAACAGACTAATGTGAAAAAAGGGATCAGAATCACATGAAAATAAAATCACACAAGCACTCGGGGATTCCAATCTTTGTGTAACCTAAAATTTTATAAGAAAATCACCGATATATTGAAAAATTGGGAAATTTTAGTTTTCAAAGTTGGGATGCTATAAGTCCTATAAAACAACTACATTAATCTTCACGGGTAGTGGTTTTTATAAAATAGACTAATTACGCAACTCAAATATCTAATTTCAAATGTCATACCTTCTTGATCGTCTCCAGCCTGCTCCTTCGGTTCACAAGCACGAGATTTTTTTACCTTATCACAACCTAATTCCTAATTTGAACTACAATTATATTTATAAAACCGAATAAACGTATGTAGGTACAAATTAATCGTTGAATATACAGAGATCTCCCACTGCGGCAATCTTAAAAAACCCTCAAGAAAAACAGATCGCACACTTGAAGTTTCCGAAAAATATAATGAACTTGAAAATGATTAAAACACGCACCCAAAATCAGCAAATCAAACCAAGCACAGCTCTCGTGGAACGGTGAGATAATTATAGTCCCGGTCGGAAAATAAATTTCTCCTTCACCACTAAACTTTCTAAACTTCTCATTAAAATCAATTTTCCTAATTGTTTCAGTTAGAAAGTAGCCAAAGTTCACCATTTTACTTTGCAAGGAAGCACCGCCATAATAAACACATCTAGTGAAACCTGTTCCGCTGGGTAATAAAATTAAGATTTTTACATCGTAGGTACCCCGAATTTGTTAGGGGAAATTTTTTTCTCTGGAAACCTACCTGCTTCATTACATTATGTAAGGCCTAAAATGTTAGAGAGAATGGTTTTTGGACTATTAAAATGTACGAGTTTTACTGTTGATTAAAAAATATATCACTACTCATCATACAACTTTCAATGTTCCTAATTCATTTTTTCTCGTCAAAAATCCAAAACTTTTCCCCAACGCACAATTTTGTATCAATACGTTTGAAGGTAGTATCCATTAATTCGAAAATCCTTGCATGTTCCTAATTCAATATTTCCCTTGAAAAATCCAAAAAATATCTCCAACTCACAATTTTTGTCGGAAAAACCCTGTTTATAAGTCTTATTTTTTAGCATCTGAATTCTCTGTTATTTCCACACTTGAAACCTAGGTGATTGTGTATTTCACCAAAAATATTTTATGAATACAATACCATTTTCACTATCCCTGGGTTATCCCTAAAATCTGAATGTTTATCGAATCCTCAGGTCAGAACTGGCGCCGATCGATAAGCGTTCTCATTGACCACAAAAAAAATCCCCTACATAAGTTAAAATTCCACAAGCTGATCAAAGCCGCAAAATCTTTTTCCAAAACTGTGTCTTTGATGTCCCTACGATGCCACATATTCCTGTTACCGAGAATGAAAGTCGCGTGGAAATTTTGGAAACATAATCCCATGTATAACCGATGTCTTCTACGAGCAAGAACCTCGACTACCGCTAGGTTACCGAGAATGAAAATCTGAAAGTCACGTGGAAATTTTGGAAAAATAACCCCCAGTATAATCGAGGGCTTCTACGAGCAAGAACCTTGAATACCAGACTTGGCAATCGCTAGGTTACTAAGAACCAAAATTCCCAGTATAACGCCCTATCCGAAAATATCGCCCGCTAAGCATCGGAACATTCAGCCACCAGCCGGACGTTGTCCAACTGTAAAATTCAAAACCGGGGAATTGCGGTCGAATGCCAGTTCCATCGACCCTAGCCGCTTGTTATTGTCACCCATAATTTGGTTTTCTCAAGATTGTGAAAATTCTTACCACCTCTTGCCGCACGCGCTTTTTCCTGTAAAATTGTTAAAATTGTCACCCATAATTAGGTTTCCTCTACCTCGACCTAGTGATACTAATTGTCCGCACATTCGTTTTTGGAGGAAAATTCTTAGTACAGAAAATTGCAGGGGAGTCCTGGAAAATATCTTCTGAAAATTAAAAAACCCAAGTCGCGGGACATTTTCGGAAAATTTAAAAAAGTCGCGGGCGGTTGGTCACGTTTTTACCCATTTATAGGCCCATAAGGATTAACATGGGAAAAGTGCCCTCGTACCGGCATAGCTTACCTACTTTCACACTTAAAAATCGGCTTATTTCCCACTTAATTTGGTTCTTGTTGTTTAACTAGTCAAGCCACGACTACCCCTCTTCTTAATTAATAGGAATGGGATTCTACCAAAGGATTAAGTTTGAATTTGGATTTAACAAAGCAAGAATATTAAAAAACTGGGCATGTACAAATAAAAAGATGGCTGCAATGAAGAACAGGTTAATCTTTCTACTAAAATGCAGACAATATGGTTTAGTTCCAAAACACGTTAATGATAGAACAAAAGGGTTGAACCTCATGATTGACTTCCCTGATAGTACATACATCAGGACATCAACTAAGAAATTTTAATCATAGGTTAAACAATAATATCCTTAATTTCGAAATTAGTGTAACACATAGGAATATCAACAGATTAAAGAAGGAACTAACTTTTTTAGAAACTAAAATTAATAGCTTTTTACCTGCATATATCTGGTTTGAATTTAAACGTAGACAAAATCAATCATATAATAGAATTTTTAATTAAATAAAAGAAACTAATTTACGTAAATTTGAGCATCTTAAAAATGAAAATAAAATCAAACTTAAAATAAATCAACGTTAAGTTAAGAATATTCTATCACTTGGTCCAAAATTTAGTTTACCACCAACTAAAACTGACATTTCTATTAAGAATCTCTTAGCAAATGTGGAATTCTCTCTTGAACAAATAAATAATCACGATAAAAAAAACATTATCCTTTGTCAGATGACTAATATAATAACTAATTTCATTAATCATTTTCCAATTACCTCTTGGTATAATACTACAAAAAAGTTTTTGAAAGAGCACCCAGAAATTATTGTAGTTAAGTCTGATAAGTAATGTTTCATTTATCATGTTTAAAAATAAATACAGTAAACTTGCAAATAATATGTTACAAGATCCAACTTATTATATCAAATTACCAAGAGATCCAACTAATACCATACGACAAAAAGCTAATAATTTAGTTAGTAATTTAACTAAAACTAAGGAAATAGGAAAAGATGTTGCTAAATCTTTAAAAATATACAATTCTATTGCACCAAAATTTTATGGATTACCAAAAATCCATAAACCTAACCTAGCTCTTAGACCTATCATTGCTTCAATTGATTCACCAACTAGTAAAATCACTAAGTATTTAACTAACATCCTTAGTACATCTTATGAAGAAAATAATCCTTATTTTATTAAAGATTCCTTTAGTTTTGCAGAGAAATTCAATAATTTCAAACTCCCTGAAAATTATGTCATTATAAGTTTAGATGTTGTTTCTTTATTCACTAATATTCCATTAGAACTTACTTTAAGTTGTATAGAAAGTAAATGGAATAGTATCAAACATCATTGTACTATTAAAAAGGAAAGTCTTCTTATGTTTTTGAGATTTATTTTTAATAATACTTATTTTTCATTAGACAATCAATTTTATAAACAAATTTTTGGTACACCAATGGGATCTAATATATCACCTATCATTGCTCAATATGTTATGGATGAACTTCTTGAAAATTGTATATCGAAATTATCTTTTGAATTACCATTCTTATTAAAATATGTTGATATAATTTGTTCAATACCTAAATTTAGAGAACAAGAGATTTTACAAGTATTTAACAGTTACAACCAATATATACAATTTACTCTGGAACCTGAAAATCATAATAGTGTACCTTTCTATTTTTCGTACCATACTGAAATAATAATAAATTTAGTGTTAAGTATGAAAAATAGAATCTCAAAATTATGTCACCCATCACTTATAAAAAAGAATTTAGTTAAATTAAAAAAACTTTTTATTGGTAATTCTTATCCTGAAAAACTTTTAAACAAATTATTTTCAACAAGAACATCTAATAATATAACAGATCAGCAACCTTTAGATCAACAACCTAGGACAATTTCTGGTAATAATATTAATTTAAATCTTAAAATATACAGATCTTTTCCTTATATTAAAGACCTAACACCTAAAATTTCAAATTTATTAAAAAAAGAAACAAATGTCATAATTGCTAATAAAACAATAAAAATTGTAGAAAATCTCTCTACGAATCTTAAGGACAAGGTAAATACTCAAGATAGGTCTAATGTAGTTTATCAGATTAATTGCACTAATTGTAATAAAACTTACATTGGTCAAACATGCAGAAGCTTTAAATCTAGAAATATTTCGCATAAAAGTGATATTCAACATGTTAATTCAACAGGACACAAAATGGATTTTGATAATATTAAAGTTTTGGCAACTGAAAGAAATTATTTTAAGCGTTCTTTTCTTGAAATGTGTTACATTAACCAAGTTGAAAATACTCTTAACAAAAGAACAGATATTCAGGACCTTAATATAATTTTTTCAAATTTTTACTTTTCTTAGAAAACAAACCAAATTTTACTACTACTAACAATAATAATTCAAATATACCTAGATAAAGGTATAATAATAGTAACTAGTGACTTTTATATACCTTTAAAAATAAACTATTTTTTAAGTGTCATATTGAACTAGATTTTTGTCAAATCTAAATTTAAAAAATTTTGTACTTTTGCCCTGTTCAATGCAAAATTCAAACATTAACATCTTTACATTATATTAGGAACTCACTTAATTGTTAGTAATTTTAAAATTTATATCACAAAAACTATTTTAATGTAATTTTAGAGTGACTGAAGAAGCAGTTAAACTACTGCGAAAGCTTTCACCAATAAAAAGAGTCTTCACACTTAAAAATAGGCTTATTTCCCACTAAATTTGGTTCTTGTTGTTTAACTAGTCAAGCCACGACTACCCCTACTCTTATATATATATATATATATATATATATATATATATATATATATATATATATATATATTTAGCAGCCTCCGTGGCGATGTTAGTACAAGCCCCAAAATAGGGGATGTGCTGACTGAAGCTGCAAATGTGCTGTTGGCTCCTGCCTGGACTTCATTTGTTGCTTCCCAAATCATGCCTATCTTTTGATTTGGTTAATGTTACACCGTACTGATGATTGCCAAATAGCATGAAACACGTGTATGCGGTTACTAGTTTTTTCTTTTTGTTAACTTTGAGTGTTTGCCCATTATCACCTTTTCTTGTAATTGTTACATTTACACTCGCTAATCTTACATCCTTATTGTCATTGTATCTTGGGTTATGAAGATTTCCACGCAGGTCGCTTTAGCAGCCTCCGTGGCGATGTTAGTACAAGCCCCAAAATAGGGGATGTGCTGACTGAAGCTGCAAATGTGCTGTTGGCTCCTGCCTGGACTTCATTTGTTGCTTCCCAAATCATGCCTATCTTTTGATTTGGTTAATGTTACACCGTACTGATGATTGCCAAATAGCATGAAACACGTGTATGCGGTTACTAGTTTTTTCTTTTTGTTAACTTTGAGTGTTTGCCCATTATCACCTTTTCTTGTAATTGTTACATTTACACTCGCTAATCTTACATCCTTATTATATATATATATAAAGGAACGTTAGATTGTGAGTGTAGATGTAAAAACAAGAAAAAGTGATAATGGGCATAGCACTCAAAATTAGAAAACAAAAAAAGGACTAGTAACCGCATACTCGTGTTTCATGCTATTTGGCAATCATCAGTACGGTGTAACATCAACCAAATCGAAAAGATAGGAAAGATTTGGGAAGCAACAAATGAAGTCCAGGCAGGAGCCAACAGCACATTTGCAGTTTAGTGTTGTGGAATCAAACAGGTTGGTTGTCGATGTCACATCTTTATTCTATGAATGCTTCAATTCGTCTCCACATATACAATAATTGTTATAGTTACCTACTTTAGTGTCCTACATTCTAAACTGCTGAATAGCTATATTTATGTTTAAACTAATAAATAAAATAACGATATGGATAATGATAATGATAATTATAAGAAGGCACTACACCTTTCCCCTTTCGAAAAGTTTGCTTAATATCTATTCCTATTTAACCCAATAAATATATTATGTTATGAATATTATACCCTATGTTTGTAATATTATATAACTTAATTAAATATAATTATTATTACAAGTATAAATACATAATACAGTATTTCTTATCTAAGAAATTATATAAAAAAAAATTCTTCTTTTTTTTAGAAAACAAGCAAACAATTAATCGCCTTTTTGTACAATTTCAGTCTGTTATTGTGAACAGTTTTTTCTACGTTTTGGTTTAGAATAGTTGAATTTACACCATTTTGTTTTATGATTTTAAATGGACCTTTATAGGGGCATTGAAAACCTCTTTTTAATAACACCAAATCTCCAATGCGAAAGTTTGAAGGATTAACTTTTTCGTCGTACTCTGACTTAGACTTTGTTTTAGCGTTGTTGTGTAGCTCCTGAATTCTCTTATGTGCTTCATTTAGTTTATATTTTAATTCATCTGCGTAATTATCAGTGTTATATACAGGGTTAGACGTACTGTAAATATCATTTGGTAAGTTTGGAATTTTTCCAAATACTAATTCATAAGGAGAGTAGTTCGTTACGGAATGAGGGGTTGTGTTATAGGCAAAAACGAAGTATTGTAAAAATGTGTCCCAATTTGAGCCATTTGAGTATGTGATTAAATATTCGTTTAGAACTCTGTGATTTCTCTCTAAGCTACCTAAAGTTTCATGATGAAAAGCAGTTGAAGTGCTATGCTTTATATCTAGTGACTTATTAATTAATTTTTGAGTTTCGTTTATGTATTCTGTGCCTAGATGTGTTTTCAAAATTTTTGGAATCCCAAATTTTAACATAAAGTCTTCAAATAACGCTTTGGCTATGCTTTTAGAGTGTTTACTTTCTAAAGGTATAGCTTGAATGAATTTAGTTAGATTGCATTGTATAGTTAAGATGTAACGGTTATTGTTTTCTGTGATTTTTAATGGTCCTACTGTGTCTACTGAGATATTTTCAAAACTAGTCGACGGAGTTTCTGTAATGACCATTGGTTCAATTGTGTGCCTAGTTACCTTATTTTTATGACATTTCTCGCAATTAGATATGAACTTTTTTACCATTTTTGACATATTCTTCCATATATATTTTTGTTTTAATTTATTAATTGTTCTCTTCACACCGGTGTGTCCTCCCAATAAAGAATTATGGTAATAATTTTTTTGATTCTACCTTAATTGGGGGTTCATATAACAAAATAATTATTCCGGAGTCGTATTTTTTATATATTTCATTATACATTTCTTTGAAAGTCATGACTTCTAAATAAGCAAATATATTGTCTTTTAACGAAAGTGCTAGCTTTTTAAAATTCATCGCTACAAGTTTCTCCAGAACAGTACCTAAGTTTTGTTCCAGATTATCGCTCAGTAGTGTAATTTTAACATTTTTCTCTTCTATTTCAATATTATTTTTAAATTTATTTTGATAGTTAGCGCGCTTGTCAATAATATTGAATTTTAGTTTCCCTAATTTTGTAATTTCGGTTAATGACGTCACTTCCCAAGTCCCCAGTTGATCAGGCTGTTGGCTTGGTATGTTTGGTGACTTTTGATTGCCATTTGGACCGAGAATATCGTTTTTTGCCATAGAGCGAGTTGTCACTGCTACAGTTGTTGGTATTAGTGCTTTTAACATATCTGAATCTACTCGAATTCTTGATAAAGCATCCGCATTAGAATTGGCTGAGCCTGGTTTGTACTGTATTTCAAAATCATAATCCTGTAATTCTAAGCGTATTCGCGTCAATTTTGAAGAAGGATTTTTGTGGCTGAATAAACCGACTAAAGGTCTGTGATCTGTTATCACAATGAATTTTCTTCCAAAAAGATAAGGGCGGAAATAAGTGATTCCCCAGTAAATTACTAAAATTTCTTTTTCTATCACAGGTTTATTTAATTCGTGTTTCGTTAAGGATCTGCTAGCATATGCGATGGGTCTATCATCGCCAATCATGCCTTGGGATAAAACGCAACCTAAAGCGAAATTTGAGGCATCAGTAGTTAGAATAAAAGTTTTTTGAAAATCCGGATACTCTAAAATAGGAGGTTCAATAATCAGATGACCAAACAAACGGTTTGTTTTTCTTTAATAACTGGTTCAGTGGGTATGCTATGCTTGCAAATTCTTGGATGAACCTACGGTAATAGTTCATGAATGCAATAAAGCGTCTTACATCATCGGCGTTTTGCGGTGTCGGGTAATTGTTTATGGCTTCGTATTTTTTTGGGTCAGGCAAAATGCCTTTATCAGAGATTAAATGACCAAGATATATTACTTCTTTCTGTAAAAAATTACATTTTAACGGATTAAGTTTTAAATTGTATTTTCGACATCGTTCAAAAACCTTTGTCAAATTATTGTTGTGATGCATTAGGCTGCATCCGAAAACGATGATGTCATCTACATATAAGAAAGCGTCTGCATCCAGTCCGGCCATAGCTATGCTAATCTTTCTGGAAAAACTATTTGTTGAAATATTAAGACCAAAAGGAAGTCTTTTAAAATGATAATGACCTGAGTCAGATGAGAAGGCTGTGAGAGGGCGAGATTTTTTTTCTAACTCTATCTGGTGGAATGAACTTGCCAAATCTAAAGTACTGAAATATTTCGCTCTACCTAATTGATCAAGAATATCTTCTATACTATGGAAATTTATCTGTTACTATTTTTTTGTTTAGTTGTCTAAAATCTACCACCAATCTCCATTTTTTATTTTCGTCCTCCGATTTCTTTTTTACTATTAACAATGGTGAATTATATGAACTTATGGAGGGTTCGATAATATCATCGCGTAATAACTGTGAAACTTGATTTTTTATTTCTTCCTTCTGGGAATGGGGCAATCTGTAATTTTTTATAAAAACTGGATTTTCATCAAGCAATGAAATTTTTTGTTTGTAGAAATTGTTTCCCGGAAGTTTATCACCTTCCAAATAAAATATGTCGTTATAATGCAAATATCTAGAATAGTTTTGTTAGCCTTATTGTCCTCACCTTGTAATCGTATGTTATTAAGCAGTTTTTGCTGATCTGTGCGCAACGTCTTGCGCACTACTTGTGTCAGTAATAACACATAATTCATAATTTGCAATGGGTTCCACATCTACGCTAAAATTATTATCGATAATTACATCTTCACTGGTTGTGTTTACCAAGAAAACATGAGGGATGCCCTTACTAGGTACTAGAGTGTTACTTAAAAATACACCTGGGGTTATTTCTTTAAAGGCGCTACGATACCCCCCATTTTCAAGGGTTTCGTAGTTTACATCTCCTACTTGCATTTCTTAATATTTTCACTTGATTTTTTTTTGTGGCTTAGATAAAACTACGAAGAATCGTCGTTGTGTATCACGAACTGTGCAGGACTAATGCGACACTGTGAAAAAAAATGCCAAACATACCCGAAATTCGACTATATTCGGTTAAGAATTTCGAGTATTTCCACCGCTCAAAAATAATTCGAAGGACACAACGACGATTGAGGCATTCTATAACATTATTTTAAGACTACTTTCAAGTCGATACGTTTGTTCGTTTGGCTATGATTTGAAAACTACGAACCCATTGCCCGGCAATAAAATGATCCGTGAATTGGCCATTCGAGCAGGAATTAGACGTACGGAGATAGGCGGGCGGGCGGGCGTTCGCTGGAACTCGTGGTTCCCCTACTTCCCCCTACTTCGGCGTACCTCACCGGGCTCGGAAACCACGTCAGGGGAACTTTCAATCGATATCAGATGGTTCATTTTTCATTTTATTAGTCTCAGTCTCCCTTATTTGTGTTTCGCTTGTTTTGAATGTTAGTATGTTAGCAAATATTTATATTTCCGAGTACCCGAAGAAAATATTTTCTACCGCGACATTATGTATGTCGACTGGCATATAATAATACTCATTATTATTATTCCTCCAGGAATTATAAATAAATAATTATTAATCCATTGCGCCACAAATAAATTTTAGAAAATAAATAATTATTATTCACAAAGTACCTACTTTTTGCTTTTGTGTAAAATGGTTTAATCCCTAGGGCATGAAATGGCCTGGTCGTGCAAAAAGAGTAAATTTAAATTCTAGACCAAATTGTGCGCTTGATTTTTACTTTAAAAATGTGATAGGTACAAGTAATAATTTTGCCAAATAAATGGGTCATGTGAAGCATTTTTTGAAAACGAATTCCTATGTAAATCGCTGCATGATAAAAGCTAATTTATATACTTTCCAGTTTTAGAAACTTCTTCGTTAGAAGATTGTTCGAAAGTCATTGGAGTTGAAAATCGGGCAAAATAAAAATAGTACATTTTATTGTTCCAGTCTGTCGAATTTATGACATTTTAATACATTTTCTAGGATGTTCGATAATTCAGATTTGTCAGAATAAGGGGCAGTCAGGGCAAGAATACCTATAATGTTTGATAATGATGTCACAACAGTCACATGTAGTGAAACCAATAGGAGTAATTTGTGGGCTTGAGTGCTTTTATTCCCGTAGGTACCTAATATGGTTTCCAGAATTTGAGAGAGGGGTACCTACATATTTTGCATTTTGCACACTTATTCGGATTTAGGTATAAGTAGTACTGCAGGTGCATAGGGTTTGGGAAACAAACTTTCTGGGAAAAACAGGGCTTTGAATGGAACATTTACAAGGGATTAGAAATTAATAGCTCCTATTATCTCACAACTATTACTTTATTTAAAAAGGGAGACCAGTTTCGTAACTCTATAAATTAGTCCTTGAGGATGTAATTTTATAGATTAACGAAACCGTTGTGATATAATATGGCCTATTCACTCTAATCCCTCTAAAGTGAACTCTTACAGTGTAGAAAGTTTTTAGTTAGATTTATTTATTATTACACAAATGTAAATATGGAATACCTACTAGTTATATAAAACATTTTGAAGAAGTAGACTTTAGACGCACTTTTTTAGTCGTAGCAACACTATTATGCAGAACAATTATCCAATCAAACATTAATAGATGTTCAACTGACCCTAATGTGGTTCAAGAAGAATTCGGTAATCGAATCGTTAATTTAGATTTTATAATTGAGCAATTACAGAAGTTTTTTTATACACGAACCCTTCATAGCATGCACCTTTGCTGATATGAAAAATAATAGTAAAATTGCTTCGACGCCAAAAAGCTATGCAGTGTGTTGCCAACGAAAAGTGAACGCCCTGAAAAATATCATTTTTGCAATAAAGTAAACAGGCCACCGCCGTTTTTTAAATATATATTCGCGCTTCTTCGTCGGCATCGGCGAGACTCGTGTGACCCCGGCGGCCGTCGGCGGCGGCCGGCACGAGTTATTATTTCATATTATCTACACGTCTACACAGGAAAAAAAGACTGTTGTGATTTTAGTGAGTTCGTGTATATAGTCACTTTTCCATTACCTACTTTAAATATACAAGCAAATCCATGTGGTCCCAACAATATAATCTATACTTTTGACGTAATTGCAGATGAACCAATAAGTTTAAAATAGTTTGAATTTCCGTTAAGAAGACGTATTGTCACTTCGATACTAAAATTGGCATACTACAATGAAAGCATAACCTCGGTTTTAAAATATCTTATGTTTTATTTAAACAATTAAATTTATTTTATTTGAATAATAATAATTCTCACCCTCAGACTACTCCAAACTATATAAGAGTACCCCAGAAGCAACTGAAAAAACATTATAATTCATTGGATGAACAAAATAACTTAATTGCAACTTTTATATTCATCAATGTAAGTAATCATAGTCCAAGCAAATTGTCATTTTTTTATAGAGATAGAAAAAAAAATGATTCTTAACAGGTAGATATTTTCAGGGTTGGTTGTGGGTAGCGTCCTGAGTATAACCCCAAAAAATCACCGTCGAAGTCGTGTTACGAACCCCGCAATAGGAGTGGTTTTGCAAACATTTTTTTGCAATTTTTTTCTTCTCATGTGTACAATTTTTTTTCTTCTTATGTATACATTATTACGTTCTCTACAACTTTCCCTCATGAAGTTTTTTTTTTAACTTCAATACTTCACGAGATATAGGTAAAAGATCACCACTATCTAAAGTGCTTTATAAGGGTAAAAAAAAATTCTTTAAAACAAGCTGATTTTTTCAGGGTTAACTGGGGGTTAACTTAGGAGTGCACACAGTGATCGCAAATTAAAGGTTTTGAATCAACCCTACACTCTATATCGTTCGTAGTCATAATGAACACTGCAAGTGAATGGCTATAATTGATATTAGTACCCACAATTAAGTATTACAAATCCAGCAAAAATTCAGTGACAATAGTTGTAATTTCAGTATAATGAACAGTTAAATGTATCCCTATTCAATTCAACACCATGAAACGTTATGTTGTTCTGACAATAGAATGTGCTTAGAAAAGAAGTATTATAGAATCAATTCCAGAACACGCTATTTATTGAAATAAAATATTACATTTAAATTATTCATTAGAATTCAATATCAATTGTAATTGAATTGATTATTGTTAGTTACAAAAAAGCTTCTGCTTGAGTTTGAGGAATAATATCTCATATTGAATTAAACAGGTTTTTTTTACAAAGTGACAGATTTTTCTCAGTGTAGTACCCACGGCCGGCCTGCCCCTCAATCGTAGCACTATGAAGGGGCAGGCTGGAGTGGGGAGTCGTGGGGACTAGAGGACGGAAAAGGATAGGCATATCTAATCGAGCGACGTTTGTCCTGAATTGAGTCGGGCACTTTGGGCGGATTTCATAAGTATCGTAGCCTCTTAAGAATTATACTATCTTCGCTAATGTGTTTATTTACGGCTTGGATTAATTTGGTTCGCGCTGGGATAGTTATTTTGTCGACGAGCGGTAATTTTGTTTTTATGGGGAGCGTTATTTGAGTATGATTCGTATGTATAGTGAATGACCAAGTAAGATAGTCAATAAAACACGTATAATTTATCAAAAAATCTCTACCTATTATGCCATCTGTAAGAATAGGAAAGTTATCGTCTATCAAATGAAATTCTTGTGAGAAAACTTTGTTTCTTACGACTAAATTGGTTGCAGTGAGACCTAAAGTGTAAAGTTTGTGAGGAGTTATACCACCTATTTCGCATTTTTCTCCAGGGAAATATTTTTGTGATTTGTTTACTATGCCAACTTTGAAAAGACTTACATCGGCTCCTGAGTCTATTAAGAAAGATGTGATTTTACCTGTCATTTCACAGTAAATATTCACATAGTTTGAATTATTTGTGGTTATGCAAATTAGTTTCGGGTGACCAACTCTCCTACTGTTGCCGACTGATTCAGTGGAAGTTGGCTCAGCTCGTTTCCCGGATTTGAATCGTTCCTTTCAATAAAGCGAATATTTTGATTTCCCCTATACCTGTTGTATCTGAAATTACGATTTCCGCGATAAGAGTGATTGAAATTACCTCTAAAATTACTTCTGCCGCGACCTATGTTACCATTGTACGAACCGCTAGGTACGCTGCTTTGTCCTCTAAACTGGTACTGTCCATGTCCGCGATAATTTCCTCTAAAATTTCCTGAGTACCTATTATTTCTTCCCCTTATGTTATATTGTTGATTTATACGGTAAACGTTATTTTGCGAAGGACTTTGAGAACATTCTGCATCTAGGGCGATTTCCACAGCCAACCGAAATTGGGGATGTGCTGACTAAAGCTACAAATGTGCTGTTGGCTCCTGCCTGGACTTCATTTGTTGCTTCCCAAATCTTTCATATCTTTTCGATTTGGTTGATGTTACACCGTACTGATGATTGCCAAATAGCATGAAGCACGTGTTTGCGTTTACTAGTCCTTTTTTTTTGTTTTCTAATTTTGAGTGCTATGCCCATTATCACTTTTTCTTGTTTTTATGTATATATATATATATATATATATATATATATATATATATATATATATATATATATATATAGGGTGAGTTTTTTCGATGCCCACTATGGGGATCTCGGAAACTAGCAGAGCTAGAACGAAGGTTAAATGGGGAAAGAATTGCAGTTTTGAATGCTCAATCTAATGCCCCTTTTGGATTTTTAAACAAGTTCATGGCTCACTACATATTTTGAAAAGAGTGATTTTTTGCTATTTCATCAGATCTCTGTAGCTCCGTTATTTCTAATTATACAGACAAACTGTAGAGACACAAATTGTAGATAACTTTGGGCTTAATAAGATAATCTGATCCATTTTTTATGTTGTTTTTGATTTTTGAGATATTCATAGTTGGCTGTGGCCTTATAGAATCGGCCATTTTTTGAGCTTTCCAAAGATATAATACTCCCCATAATTAATATAAAAAATAAAAGAGCTATGGCTAATTTTCTGTTTTTTTTTTAAATGTTCACATAGTCAGCCATGGAATATTTTCATAATTACCTTCTATTTTATAATTAGACATACTTGAAACTTTCTAATATTTTGTTTTTAGCTGGTAACAAAATGTAACAAAATGGAAACGAAAATTAAAAAACTCAAATTCAAATTATTATTATTTTAGAAGGTCACCTTTTAAAATAAAAAAGATGTTCAAAGAATCCACCATTATTATTTATGCAAATATTGCATCTTTTAAAACTGAATTTGTCGCCTTTCTTAGAGAGCGCCTATCTATACTGACAATTGCTTCAAAAACAGCTGCTCTTAATTCAACAATTGTCTGATACTTTACACAAAAAGAAATCCAAAACAGACAAATCGGGGGATCGGGGCTGCCAGGAAATAGGTCTATTTCTCCCTATCCAACTATTTGGATAGAGCTGATCTAGGTAATTTCTTACG
This sequence comes from Pseudeuparius sepicola, assembly GCA_963920635.1. Lineage (NCBI taxonomy): Eukaryota > Metazoa > Arthropoda > Insecta > Coleoptera > Anthribidae > Pseudeuparius > Pseudeuparius sepicola. The sequence continues at coordinate 74,210,198 of OY987299.1, read as the reverse complement.
GCCAAATAATTATGTGGTGGAGCTCCATCATGATAATTGATAATTTTTGTTTTATTTTGTTACATTTTGTTACCAGCTAAAAATAAAATATTTAAAAGTTTGAAATATGTCTTATTGTAAAATAGATCGTAATTATCAAAAATATTCCATGGCTTACTACGTGAAAAATAAAAAAAAAATTAGCCATAGCTCTTTTATTTTTTATAATAACTATGCCGAGTATTATATCTTTGGAAAGCTCAAAAATGGCCGATTTTATAAGGCCACAGCCAACTATGATTTACATTTAAAAAACACAAGTTTATGTCATATCTCAAAAATCACAAACAGCATAAAAAATTGGATATAATCAGAAATAAAGGAGCTACAGAGATCTGATGAAATAGCAAAAAATCACTCTTTTCAAAATATCTAGTGAGCCATGAACTTTTTTAAAAATCCAAAAGGGGCATTACATTGAGCATTCAAAACTGCAATTCTTTCCCCATTTAACCTTTGTTCTAGCTCTGCTAGTTTCCGAGATCCCCATAGTGGGCATCGAAAAAAACTCACCCTGTATAGGTATGCAGTGGTTTTTATTTGGGATCGCTGACCAAGTCCATTTATAATAGCATGTGCCCCTCCCTGCCTCTCTTAGTGAATTGCTGGATCCGCCACTGTGGTGAGCTATCTTCTCGAATATCATGATCTTTGGCATTTTTCAGGTAGCGCTCGTGCATATTCGAGGATATTTCAGAGACATCCCTCAATAACTTGCTGGACCGGATCTAAAATTTGAGAAAGTAATCTGCAACGGGCGATCCGTTCGATCCACGGTTCTCACGACACGGGCACGCAACTCAGTTGCCGGCTAGCAGGAGGCGCAGCGACGCGACTGGAGTGCGCGCGCTCTCTCCGGCGCCCGCGCCCTTCTGCTGCCGCCGCCAGTCACGACCGAACGCCGAACGGTGGACCCGGAGGGGCGACTGCACGATAATAGAGACGGGAGGCTGGCGCCCGCGCGTCTGCTTAGTCCTCACCCCAAATCCGGGTCGCGGCTACAGCTGTCGTGCCGCACCCTTGCGTGCCGCCGAGTAAAACGAGTGCACATGATGGTGGTGGCCGGGCTCTGCCGCCGCCAGCAGGCGACGTGATGGGCGCGCCTGGCGTAGTTAGGCGGGCCCGGTGGGGGCCATGAGGCGGGCGGCGCAACGGCCGCGATGCGCGCCGCGCTAAGCAGCGGCCGCCCGGCATGCGGCCGCCGCCGCCGCCGGGGCCGCCGCTGTTGCTGTTGCTGCTGGCGGCCGCTGCCGCCGCAGTCATCGCCATCGCTGCCTGCCCGCCGCCTTGTGGTGACGCCTCGCCGCCGCCGCCGACGACGACGGTGCCGGGCGCCCACACGGAAAAAAAGGTAGACTCACGCAGCCGCCTCGTCGGCTAACCAGGTATTACCTGTATTATATCCGTAGTTGAGTACCTGGTTGTGTCCAAACTAGTGCCCGAGTACATTGTACTGTTGTAGTGGAAAGATCTATATACTTGAATCGTCAAGCATCAATGAAATACTTAATCTACAGTTTGCCTGGTTTCTCAAAATTCACTACAATATTAATTTTTTCTTGAGTTATCTCGTATCATCAAATTTGACCATGTGGTGAACCCAGCTGATGACTAAAACATTATTTTCATGTTTGCCTATTACATATTATCATTAATATATTGCCGTCATCCGGTTTTCCAACAAAGGTTAGCAAAAGTTTGATTAGCCAATACACGACATTGTCATAAGGATAATAATAGGCCAGAAATGCAATACATAGAAAATGTAAAAATAGTTGTCCAGCTATTTTTTTTGTAAATAAAATCCTGGGTTTCGACCAAAAGTTATATATTAGTTATTATTTATTTTTTTGTGTTGTTTATACGACGCGTTTCGGCATGTTTGCCATCATCAGGTATACAAAAATATACAAGGTGAGTCACATCTAAAGGCAGAGCCGAAAACACAAGGTAGAATTCGCTAAAATAAGCACATATGCTTAATACACATTAGCTCAAAAACGCTTGGTTCTCCATATACAGAGTGTTGAAACTTTTCCAAATATTTTTTAGTTTTTTTCTAGCCCGTTTAGGAATTATTTTATACATATTATGGGTTGTCATTTTGTGCAATAATTTGGCCCTGTTCAGATGAGCAGCGGCGTAGATACAAATAATTTTATTTTAAATGCCAGCATAATCACCTTGGCACTAGTTTAAAAAATCCGAAATTACGAAGAAACTTTACCAGAAATAAAAAAAATACCAAGAGGCACTTTTTGTTCCAAATTAAATGGGCTATCCAAAAAAGGCAAAATTTTTGGTTTTGCACAGGGCCGTACTACTTTTTTTCTACAATTATTTACAGTAACTATTTGTACCTACGCCGCTGGTGATCGGAACGGGGTCAAATTATTCCTCAAAATGGCAACCGTCCAGTGTATAATGTGTACCAAATTTGGTTGGAATTCCTAAATGGGATCGAAAGAAATTAAAAAAATATGTTATTTTTGGAAAATTTTCAACACGCTGTATATGGAGAACCAAGCTTTTTTGGGCTAATGTTTATTAAGCATATGTGCTTATTTTAGCGAGTTTTACCTTTTGTTTTCGGCTCTGCCTTTAGATGTGACTCACCCTGTATATATATATATATGTCACTTATTTTGTAGGACGTAGTTTACAAAAAGTGACATTTAAAAACATTATTTTAAATTAAAAACGATGTACATCAGTAAATATTTTAAAAAACAAAAACTTTTTTGATGTTTTTGAAAACAATTGTTCTATGATAATGTTGTTAACAATATATGTGCATTGTGTAGCTGGTAGTGAAGGAGTAAGTACTCCTAAGTACTACTCCGTAGTGTCTTGTACGTTGCATTTTAAAATCAGCAAAAGTATTTGCCGGACAAATTCGAATCTGACCACTTATTCTGACAGGTAAATATTTATCTTACTATATGTTATACTGCCGAATTCACTAGCGTGTTAATTATCGTTTTATTATTATTATAATTAGGTAGGTAAAGGGAGAAAATCCTTATTATTTTATTTCTTTAATTATCAGTAGTTTTTTTAGTTATACATAAGTGAAATACCTACAGGTGTAACTAAAATGTTCGGCTATATTGTAATGCTGGATTCTACGTCACAAATTAATAAAAAGAGTTTATATTATACATGTATCAGAAAAGCGTCGTTTTCACGATACAAAAAGTTAAAAGGTAATAACAAAATATGGAATATTTTAAAATGCAGTAAAACGGCTTAAGGAATTTTGTAAACATTTTATATCCAGGTACCTAGCTATTATCCATGCAAATATTAGTAATAATATTTGCTTGTATTTGCGCACCGGTATACACAAATGTAAATAAAGAAAAAACACTGGAAAGAAAATAAACATCACTTACGAATATGGTGTTGCTATCTACTTCAGATTTCATTCGGTTATAGGTTGTAAGGAGGGAAAAGGCGACGATCGATGGGAAGAAGCAATTTTTAAGAGGAAACACCTAATCAATATCTTTACCATTAGAATCATGACCATAAATCAAATACAAGATTGCCAAATCAAAACAATACAGAAGCGCCCGCGCCGCCTCGCCCGCCGCGCTCGTGCATAATACCACTAGCAAAAATAAACGGCAATTTGTGATACCAATCTACCACAAAAACGGCCGATCCGCGGCCGATTAATGATTTTAACCCACACAGGGTCGTGTGAGGTGTTGATACTTATTATGTTTTTGAGGTCGGCGAGTTCATTTATGGCAATGGAAGTGACCTTCGGTCCAGGGTCTTAGCCGCTGTTGCGTCCTTAAGCAATATTTTCAATATTTTTCAATATTTTCAATGGCGTTAAAATTATGTATATTTTTGATAATAAAGCATTGTAAAATAAGTTTTGCACTCACATTCATTTTCATCAAAAGTTCAACAAAATAACTGCTAGTCGTAAATAATTCTTCTATGATTAAGTTTTTGATTAAAAAAGTATTTTTGTTTAAAAAATGACGGCAAATGGACATCTTTAATAAGCCACCCTATAAATTAAAACTATGAAGAACAGTACTTTTCTCTTTCTATTAATAGATTAAATATATTCTATAAACGGCCGATGCAATAGAAATGTCTGTGCTTAACTAATAGATATGCAGAGAGGAATGGATATTATTAAGGGTGTTAAATATGTGAAAACAGCCACGGTCTACCCAGCCACGGTTTGCAATTTGGCAACACTGTAAAATTTCTAGCCACACTCAGCCATGGTTTTATAATATTTCAACCATGGTATGTAATTCCGCGTACACAACACACAATCATCTCTCACATTCCCGCAAGTCAGTGTCGCGGACTTCAATTTTTGTCAGGGGGTATGAATATAATAAAAAAAAATCTACAAGAGAGACAAGTTGACGGCCTGGGATACCAAGTACTGCAATCTATCGAGGGTGATCTGAGGAACATCCCTCTACCTGCCAAGTCTGTGTCGCGGACTTTAATTTTTGTCAGGGGGTATAAATATAATAAAAAAAATTATACAAGGGAGACCAGTTGACGGCCCGAGATACCAAATAGTGGAATCTATCGAGGGTGATCTGAGGAACATCCCTCTACCTCCCAAGTCCGTGTCGCGGAATCTATCGAGGATGATCTGAGGAACATCCCTCTACCTCCCAAGTTCGTGTCGCGGAATCTATCGAGGGTGATCTGAGGAACATCCCTCTACCTCCCAAGTCAGTGTCGCGGACTTCAATTTTTGTCAGGTGGTATGAATATAATAAAAAAAATTCTACGAGAGACAAGTTGATGGCCCGGAATACCAAGTAGTGGAAGTATCGAGGGTGATCTGAGGAACATCCCTTTATCTCCCAAGGCAGTGTCGCGGACTTCGATTTTTGTCAGGGGGTATGAATATAATAAAAAAACATTCTAGAAGAGAGACCAGTTGACGGCCCGGGATACCAAATACTGTAATGTATCGAGGGTGATCTGAGGAACATCCCTCTACGTCCCAAGGCAGCGTCTCGGACTTCATTTTATGCCAGGGGGTTTAAATATAATAAAAAAATTCTACAAGGGAGACCAGTTGAATGAATGAAAAATATATATATACACTGTGTCCCGGATAAGAATGAACAGCATGGGGATATTGCAAACGATGAGAGATAGAGCAACGGTTAAATGGGGAAAAAGTTGCGAAATTTTGAGGTTAATAAAATGGCACAAACAGATTTCTAATATCTTTTTCCGTTTTTGAGTTATTTTGAAAAAAGTAAAATTTTGCTTTTTCGATTTTATTTTTTTCTGAAGTTTTTATCACAGAGAAAAAAGAAAAACACTTTCTTGTGGCACTTTTTAACGGGCTTTAAGATGGAGTCTTTAGATTTGTTCTACAACGTTTCGTTTTTGAGAAACCATCTTCAACTTTATTTTTTTAAATACGGACCTGGATTTTTTTTTGCAGATTTTGAAAGCACTTTTCATTGCAAATACCATGATGTATGACACGAAATATTTTTAAAATGTTTTGAGACAATTATACTGAAAATTCCTTTTTTTTTTCATTCATTTTTTTCTATTGCGGCCCTGTATTTAATAATAAGAAGTCTAAATATTAATCAGTATTGACAACAATTTAACTTACAGTTTATTTTTACTTCGAAAACTTAATATTTTTAAATACGGCCCTGTCTGGTAAGTGTCTTCCTCTGTTGTTGTGCAGCAAACAGTGTCGCATTGTGTTTTGGAGCAAATTCTTCGCTTTTTCTAATTGTGAGAAGAAAGCTTTAAGCCAACGAAATCAAAAACTTTTGCCATTTATTAATTGCAACAATACATTCGTTCAGCCTCTACACTATTTCTGTGACACAAGATATAACATGCTGACATGTTAAATTTGCCGTAATTTGAAAAAGCACCCTCCATTTCTAATTATACTAATTGTTAACTAAATGACACAGTGGGAGTTATGACAAATGACAAGGGGTTGGTTTCGTTGTTTCAAAGCCTTCTAGATGGAGGATTTTTATTTATTTTGTTTATTATCGTATGTGACTGTTATTAATCTTTGCCGTCCTTTTTTTAGTTCTCCAATTGAAAGATAAGTAGTAAGTTAAATTGTTGACAATACTGATTAATATTTGTTATTATTAAATACAGGGCCGCATTAGAAAAAAATTAACGAAAAAAAAGAATTTTCAGTATAATTGTCTCAAAACATTTTAAAAATATTTCGTGTCATACATCATGGTATTTGCAATGAAAAGCGCTATCAAAATCCGCAAAAAAATCCAGGTCCGCATTTAAAAAAATAAAGTTGAAGATGGTTTCTCAAAAACGAAACGTTGTAGAACAAATCTAAAAACGCCATCTTCAAGCCCCTTAAAAAGTGTCATAAGAAAGTGTTTTTCTTTTTTTCTATACAACTTCAGAAAAAAGTAAAATCGAAAACGCAAAATTTTAGTTTTTTCAAAATAACTCGAAGACGAAAAAAGATATTAGAAATCTGTTGGTGCTATTTTATTGACCTCAAAATTTCGCAACTTTTCCCCCATTTAACCGTTGCTCTATCTCTCACCGTTTGCAATATCCCCATGCTGTTCATTCTTATCCGGGACGCAGTATATATACAGTGCCCGCCAAAAAGTCTGCACCATATGGGAAAAATTTTTAGTAAATAACTTACGGAAAATTTGTTTGCGGCATCAGGTTTTACTTGCTCTAGAACCAAAATTGACATAATCAAATGTTGCGACGTAGTCTCTTTTATATGTCAAATTTGACATTAATGAAAAAAATGTCCGAAAAATGGGCTTATTTAACAGAATTTCGCAATAAGTCACAAGAAAAATATGTTTCTATCGCAATTTTACACCCCTGTGCAAAATTTGAAGAATCTACTACGATTTTCACATTTTGCCTTTGTTGGATATTATTGGCAAAATATTTTAAATTTTCTATACAGGGTGTAACTTTGATAAGTACAGAAATTTTAAGGGCAGGTCGGGAAAAATGCACTTGTTACGCCTATGCAATTAAAATTTTTCTAAAGTGCATATTAACGTCAGAAATAATTTTTTTTAAAACGCTATTAAAACCCCTTTTTCCGACGCTACGGCCATGGGTCCTTGACCTTGCCGGGACCAGCTGGAACTGAGGCCGGTTACGGCGGATCCCCCCAATTCCGCCGTGCAGCGTTGTCAGACGTATAGCTCTTTCACAGTATTTCAGGAATAGTCTTTCAACTAGTTTTTGAACAAATCTTTAATGGTTCTTTTAGCGAATAGCATGCAAAAAAACTACCTTTCGGATGCCTGGATGATTTTCCTTGCGGGTGTCGTACTCCTTTCTTATGTTATCCAAAAATCCTCTCGAAAATCACAAGAAGCACTAGGTAACTGGTTGCCAGTCGAATCGCTTTTTCCGAGGCTTTTTCGCAGTATTTGAAGAATATTGACGCAACCATGTATCATTTGGTGTATGTGGAGATTAAATAAATAAATAAATAATTTTTGGACAACTCCTTAAAGGTTCTTTTAGCGAATAGCTCGACGAATAGCATGAAAAAGCCTACCTTTGAGATGCATCGATTATTTTTACTATTTTCTTGTGTTTAGATACTATCCAAAAATCTTCACAAAATCACATAAAGCACTAAGTACCTACCTAACTAGTGGCACTGTTTTTATACGATGGTCGCGAAGGTATAACACTTCATAGTCTCTGTTTACGGAAATACGAACAAAACACTTTTTTTTTCACTGCACACTTAAAGCGGCGCGATGCCAAATATTAGGGACGTCTCGGTTTCCCTCAGCTGATTTATTCCAACGGGGACTCGACTAGGTGGATTGTACAATTAGATCCATACCGTATGCGTCTAATAAAACCCGAATTTTCGCGAACCCTTGAAGCTGCTTCTTTTATCCTCGCGCGTAATTGGGGTACCTAGTAGGAACCTATCTAGCACTGTTTTCATACGAAGGCCGCGAACGTTTAACACTGCATTTCTTAACGGAAATATGAAAAAATCACTTGTTATTTCACTGCAAATTCGTAGCGGCAATTGCAACAGGTTTGGACATCACTGCTGGTCCAAAAAAATGGCGAACGGATCTGGAAAAATGTACAGAAGCAGGTTCAGTTCCGACGACAGTTCGTAAAACAAAGCAAAGTAACGGAACAATATCGGTTAGCGAGACGCGACGTTTGCATACGCGTCCACGTTTTGGAAACAGAATTGTTATACCACAGAATAGCCACACGTAAGGCATTCTGTATAATAATAAATTGCTTGTTGAAGCTGGCGCTCCCAAAAATTACAGGCGGACGCGGATCGATATCAATCAGCTGTTAAATCCCAAAATCGGACGGACGATCTTCGACTAGCGCGTCGGCTACGGCGCGGCGGTACGGTGACGGAGACGGCGTACGTGCGCACAAGCTTTCCCCCATACCATTCAATACCACTATTCGGTGTTGCCGTTTATGCCGACATGTCCCCAAACTGACTTAAAGTCCCTTAAATCCGATTTTTGATTTTCGCGGATTTATACGGGGTTTCATTCGTTATAAGTTAATCTACTATCTCGTATAATTATTACGCACAAAAACGGGTAAATCCATGTAAAAATCCACTACACAATTAAATTTATACGGAATTAAATTACTAAATCAGGTAAATTTTCAGCACACTTGGCAACATAGTAGCGCCGCCCCGAGAGAAGTAGGGGCCGCGAGCCGCGATTGGCTAATATCGCGCACTAGTTATGAGTAGTGGGGATCACCTGTAGTGTCGATGTCAAGTGGCGCCCCGCGCTTGCGCTCCTCGCCCAGCTGTAATTTAGTAGGTCGGCCGGGCCGGGCGGCGTGGAAATGGAGCAAAATCGAGTGAATCAGTGCCAGTGAATTCATTCGTAATTGTAATTATTGCGCGATTCGGCGCGGCGTCGTTTTTGTGTGAAGTTGGCGTCGGGCGCTGGCCCGCGCCTGGCGAATCTCGGCGAAGGAATGTCGGGCAGTAGTCAAGGGCACGCAGAAGCTTAAATTCACCAGGAGGAGTCGCTGTTTTTCGGTTTTTGGGGACATTACGCGACATTTCGCCAACAAGTTTTTACGAAAAGTAAGAGGAATGGTAAGGAATTAACTTGAGAGAGTTCCGAAACGGCAAAGGGTTAAAAAATGCGGAAATGATAAGCACGCCAATTTGACAGTCTTCCCCAACTATTTTCGGAACCGAATAATTTTTTATTTACAACCATGTATGTAATATCGACATTTCTGACTTTTTAGAAGTTTGAAAGTGTCAATTTTTTGACTTTTACTTCCCGCCCTCCCGCCCGGGTGGAAAGTTTACTTTATCTCGAGACACCTCGGTGTGTAATATACTATTAAAAGTAGACAATAGACAGGACAACAACCCTGAGGGGGTTTAAAAGTGGCGCACCATCAGGCAAGGGTAGAAAAATATTAAAAACGATGAACAAATCGGGGCCGCGCGTTAAATTCACATCAAATGACAGTCTTCCCCCACTTTTTTCGGAAACGAATAATTTTTTAAAAGTAGATAATACATAGGACCACAACCCTGAGGGGGTTTAAAGGTGGCGCACTATCGGGCAAGGGTTGAAAAATATTAAAAACTATGAACAAATCGAAGCCGCGCGTTAAATTCACGTCAAATTACAGTCTTCCCCCACTTTTTTCGAGATGATAGGGCTACAGGCGAACACTCGCTAAAAAAAAGTAACGCGCCGCTACTCTACGCTCTACCCTATGGGTGGTTGTGGAAATTTGCAATTTTTACAGATAATTTGTATTTTAAAACAAATACTTTATTCAGTTGATTGCCGATCAGAAATTTATTATCCCAAGGTGTCCCAAGAGATGGCTAATTATTAGTATAAAAAAATTGCGGCCTGAAAATCAGTTGTAAAATAGGTAGGTAGGTAGATACCTACTCCACAAAAGACTTGTCAAAAAATTATGAGTGTGAAATCAGCAATGAGCTTTCTAGCAATGACTTCTCCGAGCGGCGCTCGGATACATTTCTGCTGCCTAGGGACTTAAAATAACAGTAAAGTGATAAAAACTGACGTGTTTGTTAAATTATTGTGTGCGCCTGTGAAGAAAGCAATAAACAGTTCTTCACAGCAACCGACATCATAAAAAAACGTGGATACCTACCAGCAGTAATTTTCAAAGGTACCTAGGTACCTAATTCTGCAAGCAGATTTATTCCACTCTGACATGCGGCAACGTCGCGGTATTTCCCTTCCTAATCTAACGTTATTCCCCTCCATCTCCTAGGGAGAGGTTAGACCTCCCCTCTAAGCGCTTCTAGTGACGATCCAGCGGCGTGCATTGAGCACGGATAAAGATTGATTTGCCCCATTTTCTAAACATCGATTAAAAAAATTTTTTTTTTCATTTTTCGGTTTTATGAACGTCCCCGATTACGTGGTTAAAATTTCTGTACCTATCAAAGATACACCCTGTATATACTTCTGATCAGATCAGCATGACAAAAATATTTGTGTGTTTTTAAAACCATTTACTATAGAAAGAAGTTTGTAAATCGAATTTATGTGTTTATTTGTAAAAATGAGATCAGTTTTGCACCAAGCGTTCTTCTTCAACAAGCCCTCATTTTAATTTTTTTGCAAAAAAAAGGAAAAGCAGGATATTTAGACCGTAAACTAAGTATTGTGCAGTATGTATTCAGTCAATGAGTGTTTTAAATTACATAGGATCGACTTTTATGGATTAACAAATACGGAAAAGGGCAACAAAGGGCAAAATATAAAAATCGTAGTAGGCTCTTGAAATTTTGCACAGGGGTATAAAATTGCGAAAGAAACATATTTTTCTTATGACTTTTTTCGAAATTCGGTTAAATAAGCCCATTTTTCGGACATTTTTTTCATTAATGTCAAATTTGACATATAAGAAAGACTACGTCACGACATTTGATTATGTCAATTCTGGTTCTAGAGCAAGCAAAACCTGATGAAGCAAACAAATTTTCCGCTGGTTATTTACTAAAAAATTTTCCCATATGGTGCAGACTTTTTGGCGGGCACTGTATATATACAGCGTGTCCATTTACTATTCCCTTCCTCGATTGTGGCTATACTTTTAACTATAAAAAAAAATCGGTTCGAAGGATCCAAATAAGGAAAGATGGAGCACATTTTAAAATTAGTTTGGTATATACAGGGTGTTCCAAAAAAGTGTGGCGACAAAAAAATATATTTTTTTAAATGGAATGACCCGATTTTTTTTATCGCAAATGAAGCCTATCAAAGTATAGTATACATCCCTAAATTATTTCCGCTTCCATCTGCGGCGTTGCCAAGTTATAATTTTTTTAATGTATTTTTTGCTAAATACCAACCCTTCATTAATATTGCTATATTTTTCTTGCAGCTTAATTTTTTCTCTTGAAACTTTGGTTGTGGATTTACACTTAACCATTTTATTAATGACTAAGAACCAAGTTGAAAATTTTTGTACAGGATGTTCCACTTTTTCCGCCAAAACTCCGACATTTTCAAACTTAATTTACTATTTTTTTTTTTCAAATGGAACACCCTATATCTAACATTTCTATTGGATAGAGCATTCATTCGGCTTTAATTTGATACCTAATACAGTACCTTTATCTCTAGCAGTTTTTTTTTAAATCCAGTATAAACAGAAAATTTGCAACTTTTTTACTTATTACATACATGCAAATTACTCGAGAATCAAACTTGTACTTATTTAAAAAGCTGCATATCAAAAAAGCGTTAGTACCAGTTACAATCTGTAGTTTACCATATTTTTTTATACCTACTACACCTGCCTAAATAGAATATTAAATTAAAAAGTTAAAAGTTTTAGGAGAACTCATAGGTGGTCAACACAGAATACAAGCAGCAAATGAAATATTTACCAAATGTCAAACTAGAAACAAAACCATGACCACCTATGAGTTCTCCTAAAACTTTTAACTTTTTAATTTAATATTCTATTTATGCAGGTGTAGTTGGTATACAAAAATATGGTAAACTACAGATTGTAACTGGTACTAACGCTTTTTTGATATGCAGCTTTTTAAATAAGTACAAGTTTGATTCTTGAGTAATTTGCATGTATGTAATAAGTAAAAAAAGTTGCAAATTTTCTGTTTATACTGGATTTTTTAAAAAACTGCTAGAGATAAAGGTACTGTATTAAGTATCAAATTAAAGCTGAATGAATGCTCTATCCAATAGAAATGTTAGATATAGGCTGTATATACCAAACTAATTTTAAAATGTGCTCCATCTTCCCTTATTTGGACCCCCTCAACCGATCTTTTTTATCCTTAAAACTATAGCCACAATCGAAGAAGGGAATAGTAAATGGACACGCTGTATATATATACAGGGTGAGTCACATCTAAAGGCAGAGCCGAAAACACAAGGTAGAACTCGCTAAAATAAGCACATATTCTTAATTAACATTAGCTCAAAAGCGCTTGGTTCTCCATATACAGCGTGTTTACATTTTTCCAAAAATAACATATATATTTTTTTAATTTCTTTCGAGCCCGTTTAGGAATTCCAACAAAATTTGATACATATTATTTGGCCCTGTTCAGATGAGCAGCGGCGTAGATACAAATAATTTTATTTTAAATGCCAACATAATCACCTTGGCACTAGTTTAAAAAATCCGAAATTACGAAGAAACTGTAATAGAAAAAAAATACCAAGAGGCGCTTTTTGTTCCAAATTTAATGGGCTATCCAAAAAAGGCAAAATTTTTAGTTTTTCACAGGACCGTACTACTTTTTTTACAATTATTTACAGTAACTATTTGTATCTACGCCGCTGGTTATCTGAACGGGGTCAAATTATTGCATAAAATAGCAACCGTCCAATGCATAATGTGTACCAAATTTGGTTGGAATTCATAAATGGGCTCGAAGGAAATTAAGAAAAAATATGTTACTTTTGGGAAAAATTCAATACGCTGTATATGGAAAACCAAGCGCTTTTGAGCTGATGTTTATTAAGCATATGTGCTTATTTTAGCGAGTTCTACCTTGTGTTTTCGGCTCTGCCTTTAGATGTGACTCACCCTGTATATATATATACAGGGTGACCGTATTTCGAGTCTATGCATGAGGATCTTGGTTATCTTAAGAGATACGAGGTCGGTTAAATTGGGGCAAAGTTGCGGAATTTGATGCCGAGTAACATGGTAAAAAGAAATTTTGGCTGGCCCTTCTCGTTTTGAACATATTGCGAAAAAACTGAAAAATGTCGTTTTCGTTTTTATTTTTTTAAACAAAAACAAAAGGGGCTGGACATTTCTAAGTTAAACATTATTTAGACACTTTTTTACAAGGAATCTAAATATGGTCACGCATTTTTTTTATCACCTCCCTGGACAAAGATATGACGATCAACTTTAATTTTTCTTATGGGCGCCATATTGGATTTTTGCATTTTTGAAAAGAGGATTTTTTTCTGGTTAAAATGATATGTCACACATTATACTTTACTTTTGCCCTAATATCAAATTAATCGTTTTTGCATAGAGTGCCTTGGAAACATAAGCCCCATATTTGCATAGAGTGCTTTGGAAACATAAGACGAGTTACCCATTGTTGCGAAGTGTGCTTTGGAATATTGTTTAACGGTTCAGTAAAAATGCAGTTAACGTTATAGGAATTTATTGATTAAATAAATCATAAACATACCACGAGAGTATGGTCTGAGACCTTGTTTTATTTATTCGTCATTTGCCATATAACCCACTAAAACTAAAAAAGTCAAACTGAAATCATAAGAACAACAAAAAGCTAGAGGAGTAGACAATCCTATTTTATAATAAATGTTCAATTTGTCCTCCTTGTTTAAATTGTTTATGGTTCGTCTAATATCCCTTCGTCTTATTTGTTGCACAGTTGTAATTAGTTTTCCTCTTAAGTCATCTATGTTGACCGGTAAGTAGTAAGACTATGAGAGAATTTAGAACCAGATGTTGAGTATGGTTTGGCACTCCTAGGATTACACACATATAACAGCAAACCCAATATAGATGTTGGTGTCAACAAATTTTATTATATAAACGCTGATGGATATCGCAATTGTTTAGTGATTCCCACAGGGTCGTATGAAATTGAGGCTCTAGAAGCGTACATAGTTCGCGCTTTAAGAAAAGAAGAATCTGATCCAATTTCAATAAAGGCTAATAATAGCACCTTACAGTGTGAATTTTACAGTGATAAATATACAGTAGATTTTCGACCAACAGACTCTATTGCTCATGTGTTAAGGTTTTCTCCTAGTCTATTAGAGTCTGGACAATTGCATACTTCCGATATATCTGTAAACATCGTGAAGGTCAGAACTATACATATAGATTGTAACGTAACATCTGGAGCATACTATAAAAATCAACCAACTCATACGATTTACGAGTTTGCAGTTAGCAGCGATCCTGGTTGCGCCATAGACGAGTCTCCAAAAAATTTGGTGTATATGCCAGTTGCAAATCGTAAGATTAATAACTTAACGTTAACTATTCTCGATCAGAACTTTCAACCTGTAAATTTTAGAGGTGAGGAAATAATTGTACGGTTGGAGTTGAAGCGTTTATAAAATTTTTGAGTTCGATCAGAGACAAAATGGTTTTGGGTTTTTGGTGATAGATATCAACCGTATAAAAGGCAATCACAACGCTTTAAAAATTCACTAGCAAAGATTTCACGGAAGGGTGCAGGTCGTCTCTCGTGGGAAAATCAGCAATTTTTAAAAGCACTTGGCTATGTCCCTAACACCTCAAGTGTTTAATGTGCATCGCGCTCCTAAATATGATGAATCTATCCAACGTTTAGAGAAGCGCACCTATTACCCATTTGTAAAGTCATTCAGGAATAATGATATTGTGGAAATAACCATTAATCAGGGTGTTGCATGGGTATTGATGTACGATGCTTCAATTTTTGTCAAAGGTGAAGTGACTAAGAAAACTGGTGCCGGAGATTGTAAACTATCCAACAATGGGGGTGCATTTCTCTTCGACTCTTTCTTACGAACTAAATTGTAAAGAAGTGGAGGTAGTGAGAAACACGGGAATTGTAAGCACAATCAGATCGTATCTTTGCTATACTACTAGTGACGAAAAATGTATGTCAACAGCGAGCTGGGCTGGGGTTGATAAATCTTTTGCTGTAAATGATGATGGAACATTCAATGTAAGAATACCGCTAAAACATCTGTCCGGAATATTCAACGATTATCAGATGGCAATTTGCGGCAAACAAACTGTGCGATTAATACGAGCCCGAAATGATAACAATGCTTTATTACTAACCCAAGACGCCGCAAACCCGCTTCCTGCCATAACGGCAGAAATAACAATTTCCAACATTGAATTAAAAGTTAAACATATTCAGCCGAATGTTATAATTAGATTGGATCTCCTTAAATCTATAAAAGTTGATCGTCCAATTATAATTGCGTTCCGTAAGTGGGAGTTACACGAATTGCCAAATCTTACTGTAAACTCCCGAAGAGAAATATGGGCTGTAAAATCATCTGCAGCAGTGTCAACTCCTCGGTACGTCATCGTGGGATTTCAGACTAATCGCAATGAGAATTAAAAAAAAAATCCCACGGCATTTGATCACATAGATACGACAGATGTGAGATTAATTGTAAACGGCGAATATTTTCCATTCGAACGTCAGAGGTTGAATTTTGATGGTAACGACTTTCTGGAGGCCTATCACAGTTATGTGGAATTTTATTCAAGTTATATGAATGTGGGGGAGACTCGCCCGCTACTTAGCTATGCAGATTACAAAGATAATGCAACCTTGTTTGTCATTGACTGTTCTCGCCGGAGTGAATCTATAATATTAAACACAGTTAACGTTAAGATGGGCATAGAAAACAGCAATGGGTTTCCTGATAGAACTCGAGCCTACTGCATAATTATTCATGACTGCGCCATGGAATATTTACCTTTAAGTGAAACTACGAGATTTAATGTAGATCCTCATATATAAAAGAACATTTATTGACACATTTCAGTTATAATCAAGATGTTGCTGAGATTGGGGCACATTATATTGTTCTCACTAATAAATAATGTATTTTATATTTACAACCCTGAAGATGCTAAGGTATCTATTTGCGAACGGGATAAAAAATGTTTCCCATTTAAGCAAGCCTACCTAAAAATGCTACGCAATTTAAACTTCGAGCCGTACAAAATCATACGATTGCTGAAAGTGTGTGGAGGGAGATCCCGCCTTTCACCACGCCCACAATGGACACACTCAGAGAACTCAGTCAAGAACACCATATAAAAGACCTCACATTTGTACCGCTAATTTACTACATTACTATATGTTCTTCATTGCTAGTAGCAAAATTATTTATTGAAATAGTAAGAATATTACTGAGTGAGCGATGGAGTATAATTACGAGAGTCTTATAAGAGCGTTCGAAAACTGGTCAAGCCCCCTATCCCCAGAAAAGCTTGCACGAGCGGGATTTTTTTATACGAATTATGTCGCCCAGTGTCCATGTTGCAATATCGAAGGATATAAATGGGAAAAGGATGATGATCCATGGCAAGATCATGCTAGCTGGAGTCCTAATTGTTCATTCATTAAGGGGGAATCAAACCTGCAGACATTCCACCCGAAAAAGCCATTCGGAGCACGAATCCACAAACTACAATCGAGTTTTCATGTAAAGTATGCTACTGCAAAGACATAGAAGTCTTGATGGTTCCATGTGGACATTTGGTGTGCTGTATGAGTTGTGCAGACTCCATGGAGAAATGTCCACTGTGCAGAGGTCTTGTGCAGAAGAAGATTCGAGCTTACCTCCCTTGAAAATGTATTAATCTATATCACTGTAGGAAATAAATATTCTTAATTGAAAAACTGTTTATTATTTACATCCTGATATGTATATATGAGGCAAGCATGTGCTTTATTATTAGATGTTTACAAGATGCGCATCGAAACACATCAGTTATCTCTACCAATCGAAAATTTAGATTTTGTTCGGAGCGAGAAATCTAAACATGGAATACTCTTGCCAAACTCCATTAGAGCAATATTTTGCGGTCCTAGCGGCTGTGGCAAAACAAACAGTCTACTTAGTTTAATATTCAACGAGAATGGGTTGAAATTTAAGAACATCTACCTTTACAGTAAATCGCTTTACCAACCTAAATATCAGTTACTACAAGATGTTCTTAAAAAAGATAGATGTGTTGGATATTTCCCATTTAGCTCAATCGATGACGTCATTGCACCGTCAGAGGCTAGAGAAAATTCAGTTTTTATTTTTGATGACGTGTCTTGTGACAAACAGGATAAAATTAGAGGATTTTATTCCATGGGTCGCCATAAAAGTATAAATGTTGCATATCTGTGCCAGACATATTCAAAAATACCTAAACAATTAATACGAGACAATTGCAATATAATCGTTTTATTTAAACAAGATGAGGTAAACCTTAAACATATTTATGATGAACACGTGTCACCAGACATCTCATACGGAGATTTCAAGAATCTCTGCTCACTCTGCTGGAATGATACCAATTTTGGAACTCTGGTTATTGTTAAAGATTTCAATATGAATGAGGGTCGATATAGAATAGGGTTTGATAGGTATATAAAGTTATGATAAGAACAATACGCTTATTATTAATCGAGATGTTGATGCAAGAACAGATTCAAGAAGCGCAGCGCGCAAAGAAAATCAGTGAACTAGCTCGGACGATTAGAAAAAAATATACCGCCTTAAAAATAGGTAAATTTGAGAAGGATGAAACATTACAAAAAATTTTCAAACCTGTGACAAACTCTCTAGCAAGTCTACAAGTTAAGGATGAATTAAAACCGGAAGTAAAACCGGAACTAAAACCGAAAGTTGAATCATTTATGGAAAAGTGGCGCCAGACTTAAAAAAGTCCAATTGCACTTTTAGGAGAAATGAATGAAACTTTAAATGATGTTGAGAAAGGAATTGACAAAGTGTACGGACATTTTGATAATGTATATCCTAAAGTAGCTATATCGTGCGTAACTGACTTTATGGATAAATCACCTAAAATCGATTGGACATATGGTCCTAAGTATGACAAAACCAAATTAGTATGGAGTCTAGAAAATAAATATATCAATTTTGAAAAAGTGGCTGGCGATATAATCATCAACGAAACTCGATTCGCAGGAACTGATGGTTTCTACCAGCTAATTTTGAAAATGATTTGAAAAGTTACAAAGATATTTTAAATCTCACTGGTGCTCACCTTAATTCAAAGGAGCGATTAAAATCTAGCAACAAAAAGAAGTACTCTAATATTATTAAACCTCTTATGGCTACGTCCACGCCTGCGAAGGGTTCTGGCATGCATCTCAAGTATAACACAAAACCTGTGGAATATGTTTTCTGGGATAATCCCAATGAACTTGTAGACAGGTTAAGGTTACTAATAGCATCAAAAGATGCCGGAAATACTTCGCACGAAAACGAAATCATCGCCATAATTAATGAGATGAAGGAAGCGAAAATTATTCTCTAACGTTATTTACAAGATGTCTTTAAACAAGTTCGGACGTGTTTCAAGATTAGTCCTTACTCATTGAATTATGAGGGGGATTTCAAAACCCGCAGACTGTGCAAAGTTGGTTATCCGATTAGCAGCAATGATGTCGTCACAAAGCAATATGCCGATGAAAAAATCAATGCTACATTGAAAACGTTTAACGTCACTCTCGAACAACATAATAATTATATTGAGAGTACGGTTAAAGATGCTTTGTAGAAGGATATTGATCAAATACGAAAATTTGCTAAAATTGTTGAATAGTTTTATTTAAAAAGGGTTGGTGAACAGTCCGGGTCAGATCCCAAAGAGATTTAGGGAAGACTCATAATGAACCATTCAAGTTAGTTAAAATATGTCCTTAAACAAGTTCGGACGTGCTTCAAGACCCAAGAGCAGGTCTTGTCCACCTGTTTACACATTAAATTTGATAAATGTGATCTACATATTCGCAACACAATGATAGCCAATTTTCAAGATAAGATCGATGAATTGAGAGAATTGACTAAAACTATAGAAGATTATTATTTAAAATTAACTGGTATGCGTATGCAATCTTTACTGTCTCTCAGACTAGCAGAGATCCTTAAGGTGGTGCATAGTCATGCACAGTAAAGAAAAAATTCAAGTAGTTAAAGAATTACATAAACCAGCCCGAAAAAATGATCCACGTCGTCGAACTATTATTAAAGGTTTAGACGATTTGTGGCAAGCCGATCTCACTCAGCTGGACCAGTATGCTAGTCACAGTCATGGTTTCAAATTCATACTTGTCGTGATCGACTGCTTCTCTAAATTTGTTTGGTGCCGACCGCTCAAATCCAAGTCTGCGGAAGATGTTACCAACACCTTCGCGGACATCCTATCGGGAAGTCGAAAGCCTCGCAACTTGCAAACTGATCTAGGCAAATAATTTTATAACTCAAGATTTCAAAATTTGATGCGAAAATTCAAAATTAATCATTACAGCACTTTTAGCAGCACGAAAGCCTCCATGGCTGAGAGAGTAATACGAACTCTAAAAGAGCGATTATTTAAGTATTTTAGTTTAAATGGTAAATTTAAATGGGATGATTATTTGCCTACGCTAGTTGTTGAGTATAATAACAGAAAACATAGAGTGATTCAAATGAAACCCAACCAAGTTAATAAAACCAATGAACAATATCTGCTTAAAAAAGTGTAGTCACGTGAAGATTTTCAAAGGTAGTAAATTGAAGGTTGGCGATATTGTGAGAATAAGTAAAATGAAACACATATTTGCCAAAGGATATACACCTAATTGGACTACAGAATTGTTTAAAATAAGTAAAGTACAAATAACCAATCCTCCTCTTCTAGAAGATTTAAATGAGAGATCTATAAAGGGTGGGTTTTACCGTGAAGAATTGCAAAAAACTGTAAATCCTGATATTTATCTGGTTGAAAAAGTGTTTCGTAGAAAGGGGGGGGGAGAGTATTGGTGCGATGGCTAGGGTTTGATAAGACCCACGATTCGTGGATAGATGAGTCAAACGTTGTGTAGTGCTACAAACGATAACATGGTTGACAGCGGCTATGAAACTGATAGTGGTAGCGATTATGAAGAAGTAAACAATGTTAGCGAAGATTCTATGCTTTTATCATCTTGTTTCACATTGCCTACATATAGTATTGCTAATGGATTTAGTATTATGAGATATTTCAAACCTCAAGTAAATATCCAATCAACAGTGCGTCGAAATGTGATTTCACTGGATCATTTGGAATGGAAAGAATTAGTGAATCCTTTGAACAACTTCATCAACACCTCTGTTCATCAGATTTGACTCTAATATGATGTTAAGAACGATGCTGACTGCAGATGGAAATCAACGAGTGTTGCTTGCAAAAAATGGTGTTTGTCAATGGTTTTCCATAGCGGAGGTTTTCGAGCTATTAAATATCGAGCCATACGTAACCTTAAGGATAAACTATTTGCTTAATTCTAAACTGTATGATTTTTATCTTAATTTTTTAGATAAGGCTAATGAACTATTAGTACGTAGCAACTATGCCATAAATGTAATGGAAATTGTATTTTTAATGTGTAATGCGGTGTTTAGCGGAAACACATTGCATTTTTGAACTGTACTGTTGTTATAATCAATTTTATGTTAGCAGACTTGTATAGAAGAAGGTTGGAATAAATCAATTATTACAAATTTTGTTTTTTATTAAAATTTTATTCTGGTCTAACCCTTGGATTCACAATGACAATTGGCGGCTGGTTGTCGATTGTCTTGAAATATTCCCCCCAATTTATTTCAGGCACAGTACTCAACTGGCGGCGGCACTTCACTAAGCGATTCTGGAGTCGAGTTCGCTTCACTATGTGGTTGGCAACGTATGGGCAGGGAACCAAATCTGACACAAACTGGATTGGTTGGTTGTACATGATGATGCTGTTGTCGATGTTGCGGGTTTTCAGACTGAAGAATGATGGCGATTTCTCAGTTATATACAATCTAGGGATGGTAGGGGTGCAATTAGTCGGATGGGTGTGGCTAGGATGTTAGTAGGGGTGGGTACATTTTCAAGCAGTTGGGGGGAGTTAAACACTATTTGCAAAATATATATTTCTTTATTCATCAACTTTACACACATCTTCAACATCAACTAGAAAACGCTTATCATCAAATGGATTTAAACCGATCCTAGTCTGACTTATGCTAATAACATTATGAGCAAATGAGCGTATAGAACGCTGATTTACAATTTTTTCGCTCTTATTAGATAAACAATCGAAATAGTCTTGATATGTTATTTGCTTCGCTATAACGGCACCCCTGACACCTTTTGATTTTTTAACACACATATTTTTTCCTTGAACTTTATAAGTATACATTTTAGATCTAAGACCTATGAAATGTGTCAAGATACTACCGTTTAATTCATCCTTCATTAAGCCGGGTACTTTCTTATTTACGAGTGGAATTCCATATGGATTATCTGCGGGATAGTCACTGGTATCAAACCGATGGATATGTTTCTTAATTAGGTCTTCGAACATATTTTCACAACGTATTTCGTACACTAGACATCAGTATCAGTATACAGGGTGTATCTTTGATAGGTACAGAAATTTTAACCACGTAATCGGGGACGTTCATAAAACCGAAAAATGAAAAAAAAAATTTTTTTAATCGATGTTTAGAAAATGGGGCAAATCAATATTTATCCGTGCTCAATGCACGCCGCTGGATCGTCACTAGAAGCGCTTAGAGGGGAGGTCTAACCTCTCCCTAGGAGATGGAGGGGAATAACGTTAGATTAGGAAGGGGAATACCGCGACGTTGCCGCATGTCAGAATGGAATAAATCTGCTTGCAGAATTAGGTACCTAGGTACCTTTGAAAATTACTGCTGGTAGGTATCCACGTTTTTTTATGATGTCGGTTGCTGTGACGAACTGTTTATTGCTTTCTTCACAGGCGCACACAATAATTTAACAAACACGTCAGTTTTTATCACTTTACTGTTATTTTAAGTCCCTAGGCAGCAGAAATGTATCCGAGCGCCGCTCGGAGAAGTCATTGCTAGAAAACTCATTGCTGATTTCACACTCATAATTTTTTGACAAGTCTTTTGTGGAGTAGGTATCTACCTACCTACCTATTTTACAACTGATTTTCAGGCCGCAATTTTTTTATACTAATAATTAGCCATCTCTTGGGACACCTTGGGATAATAAATTTCTGATCGGCAATCAACTGAATAAAGTATTTGTTTTAAAATACAAATTATCTGTAAAAATTGCAAATTTCCACAACCACCCATAGGGTAGAGCGTAGAGCAGCGGCGCGTTACTTTTTTTTAGCGAGTGTTCGCCTGTAGCCCTATCATCTCGAAAAAAGTGGGGGAAGACTGTAATTTGACGTGAATTTAACGCGCGGCTTCGATTTGTTCATAGTTTTTAATATTTTTCAACCCTTGCCCGATAGTGCGCCACCTTTAAACCCCCTCAGGGTTGTGGTCCTATGTATTATCTACTTTTAAAAAATTATTCGTTTCCGAAAAAAGTGGGGGAAGACTGTCATTTGATGTGAATTTAACGCGCGGCCCCGATTTGTTCATCGTTTTTAATATTTTTCTACCCTTGCCTGATGGTGCGCCACTTTTAAACCCCCTCAGGGTTGTTGTCCTGTCTATTGTCTACTTTTAATAGTATATTACACACCGAGGTGTCTCGAGATAAAGTAAACTTTCCACCCGGGCGGGAGGGCGGGAAGTAAAAGTCAAAAAATTGACACTTTCAAACTTCTAAAAAGTCAGAAATGTCGATATTACATACATGGTTGTAAATAAAAAATTATTCGGTTCCGAAAATAGTTGGGGAAGACTGTCAAATTGGCGTGCTTATCATTTTCGCATTTTTTAACCCTTTGCCGTTTCGGAACTCTCTCAAGTTAATTCCTTACCATTCCTCTTACTTTTCGTAAAAACTTGGTGGCGAAATGTCGCGTAATGTCCCCAAAAACCGAAAAACAGCGACTCCTCCTGGTGAATTTAAGCTTCTGCGTGCCCTTGACTACTGCCCGACATTCCTTCGCCGAGATTCGCCAGGCGCGGGCATATGACGTTGGCGTCGGGCGCTGGCGTCCGACGCCAACTTCACACAAAAACGTCAAAAACGACGCCGCGCGGAATCGCGCAATAATTACAATTACGAATGAATTCACTGGCACTGATTCACTCGATTTTGCTCCATTTCCACGCCGCCCGGCCCGGCCGACCTACTAAATTACAGCTGGGCGAGGAGCGCAAGCGCGGGGCGCCACTTGACATCGACACTACAGGTGATCCCCACTACTCATAACTAGTGCACGATATTAGCCAATCGCGGCTCGCGGCCCCTACTTCTCTCGGGGCGGCGCTACTATGTTGCCAAGTGTGCTGAAAATTTACCTGATTTAGTAATTTAATTCCGTATAAATTTAATTGTGTAGTGGATTTTTACATGGATTTACCCGTTTTTGTGCGTAATAATTATACGAGATAGTAGATTAACTTATAACGAATGAAACCCCGTATAAATCCGCGAAAATCAAAAATCGGATTTAAGGGACTTTAAGTCAGTTTGGGGACATGTCGGCATAAACGGCAACACCGAATAGTGGTATTGAATGGTATGGGGGAAAGCTTGTGCGCACGTACGCCGTCTCCGTCACCGTACCGCCGCGCCGTAGCCGACGCGCTAGTCGAAGATCGTCCGTCCGATTTTGGGATTTAACAGCTGATTGATATCGATCCGCGTCCGCCTGTAATTTTTGGGAGCGCCAGCTTCAACAAGCAATTTATTATTATACAGAATGCCTTACGTGTGGCTATTCTGTGGTATAACAATTCTGTTTCCAAAACGTGGACGCGTATGCAAACGTCGCGTCTCGCTAACCGATATTGTTCCGTTACTTTGCTTTGTTTTACGAACTGTCGTCGGAACTGAACCTGCTTCTGTACATTTTTCCAGATCCGTTCGCCATTTTTTTGGACCAGCAGTGATGTCCAAACCTGTTGCAATTGCCGCTACGAATTTGCAGTGAAATAACAAGTGATTTTTTCATATTTCCGTTAAGAAATGCAGTGTTAAACGTTCGCGGCCTTCGTATGAAAACAGTGCTAGATAGGTTCCTACTAGGTACCCCAATTACGCGCGAGGATAAAAGAAGCAACTTCAAGGGTTCGCGAAAATTCGGGTTTTATTAGACGCATACGGTATGGATCTAATTGTACAATCCACCTAGTCGAGTCCCCGTTGGAATAAATCAGCTGAGGGAAACCGAGACGTCCCTAATATTTGGCATCGCGCCGCTTTAAGTGTGCAGTGAAAAAAAAAACAAGTGTTTTGTTCGTATTTCCGTAAAAAGAGACTATGAAGTGTTATACCTTCGCGACCATCGAATAAAAACAGTGCCACTAGTTAGGTAGGTACTTAGTGCTTTATGTGATTTTGTGAAGATTTTTGGATAGTATCTAAACACAAGAAAATAGTAAAAATAATCGATGCATCTCAAAGGTAGGCTTTTTCATGCTATTCGTCGAGCTATTCGCTAAAATAACCTTTAAGGAGTTGTCCAAAAATTATTTATTTATTTATTTAATCTCCACATACACCAAATGATACATGGTTGCGTCAATATTCTTCAAATACTGCGAAAAAGCCTCGGAAAAAGCGATTCGACTGGCAACCAGTTACCTAGTGCTTCTTGTGATTTTCGAGAGGATTTTTGGATAACATAAGAAAGGAGTACGACACCCGCAAGGAAAATCATCCAGGCATCCGAAAGGTAGTTTTTTTGCATGCTATTCGCTAAAAGAACCATTAAAGATTTGTTCAAAAACTAGTTGAAAGACTATTCCTGAAATACTGTGAAAGAGCTATACGTCTGACAACGCTGCACGGCG
This sequence comes from Pseudeuparius sepicola, assembly GCA_963920635.1. Taxonomy (NCBI): domain Eukaryota; kingdom Metazoa; phylum Arthropoda; class Insecta; order Coleoptera; family Anthribidae; genus Pseudeuparius; species Pseudeuparius sepicola. The sequence goes on along the minus strand of OY987299.1, from coordinate 74,185,134 downwards.
GAATTGGGGGGGATCCGCCGGAACCGGCCTCAGTTCCAGCTGGTCCCGGCAAGGTCAAGGACCCATGGCCGTAGCGTCGGAAAAAGGGGTTTTAATAGCGTTTTAAAAAAAATTATTTCTGACGTTAATATGCACTTTAGAAAAATTTTAATTGCATAGGCGTAACAAGTGCATTTTTCCCGACCTGCCCTTAAAATTTCTGTACTTATCAAAGTTACACCCTGTATAATAATAAGCAGTTATCAGAAAATGTTTTCAACATAAAATCGTAGTGAAATTCGTATACACAGGTTTTGTATATGTCTAGGATAGACATTCCATCGTACAGAGGTTTATCAAACATAATATTAGTTTTATTTAATTCAACACTTAGTTCTCATCAAAAATTACACTACGTCTAAAACGCGGGCTAGAAATGAAATTTTTCGCACCATATCTACCATCCCATTTCCTTAATAGTTTAACAATTCTATGCTTTCTAACGTTCTGCATTGTTTTGCCGTAGATTGCATTATTCATAAGCTTCATTATAGTTTTTTCAAAATCCAACGTTGTCACAGTTCTTAAATGAGTATTGAGCTGTATATAGGGAGCTAACTAGGTAGACTGTTTAAATTTCAAAACTCTATGAACTTTTTTCAAAATTAAGCCATGTTGTAAAGCTTGCTTAAGCGCTCTATAATGAATCACATAATTGTTCTTATCATAGAAGGTGGTCATGAGCTTTTTTATTTTGGAGCCTGGCGGTTTGTAGTGTTCAGGTGCGAACGGAAGGTCTTTATGAAGGTTATGAAGATTATCAGGATATGACAAATCAACTTCTAAAATATATCCGTCATCAGCATCGTCAGCAACCTTTGTGACATCGATATCAGACGCCCACTCAAATCCTCCGTAAGGAAGAGGTTCACACATCGCCCAACCATAAAGGTTATTAACATCAGCATAAAGAATATATTTTGGTGGCATATTAACATCATAATTTTCCATATATTTGTTGTTAGCCCGAGAAAAGCGGTGGCTTACCTGGCTTACACCACCTCGAACTCCCCTCTCGAAAACATTAAGATGTCTTGGAAGGTTTCTAATTTACATTTCGTATATTTAAGCATGCAATCCCAACTGTATCCAGGTAAAGTATAGTACCAGGCCGGATCTAAGCCATAATTTCGAAGACAAGTGGTTCTAAAATACTCGAATATATCGCTCAACAAAAGAACGTCACTTTTTAAATATAGATCAGAATACCCGCCCAGTCTTTATTCCAAAACTGTTCCAAACTAATTGAGCATGCTTGTAATCCTTTTCATCGATATTATAATCATTTAATTTGTTATAGAAATTTTGGATAGGTGGTAATGAGGTTTCCTCCAATTTCTCCAGCGAATCGATGTAATCATAGCAAAAAACACCTTTCCTAGTTAGCAAGTCAAAATTTTCGGAAGGAAACTCATTTCTAGTATTTTCGAAAGTATTTAGCGATGATGCGAGTTTGTCGATAGAGAAGGCTAAGAACTTAAAAGAATCAATAAAGCGAAATATAATATTTGTTTCATTATCAAATATTGTAAAGCTGATGTATTTTTCGTTATTTACAGGAAGTAGTGTGACGTGATTCCGTTTGGCAAGTTCTCGTATTATAAAGTGACTGTCATACCCACTAAGATTGTGGAAAATTATGGGGACTAAGAACGAGTTCCGGTAATTCAAATTGCAGGCTTGATGTGCATATCCGCGAAATATAGAGGTCAGATGGCAGTGGTAGCGGACAATCACATCATTAACATTGAATTTCTTCTCGCAAATGTGACAATTAGGAGTGGCATCTTTAAGGCTTATAGTTTCATCCATAGGTTCAACATGTTTCAATTTGCTGGATACACACTTGGCAATTTGCTCCATTTTATTAGCAAACCATACCATACAATCGGCTCCGCGATAGCCTTTGTAGAAAGAGAGTGAGTTATCAAAGGAGCACTTGAAATAATATCCAGCACTGAATGCTTCGTGTTTTTGTTATTTGTCAGTTTTTACAGTGTCAGAATCTCCACATGGTTTTAGAATTGCTTCAAAATCTGCATACAAAACGAATGGCGTGCGTTCTTTATGAACAAAATTTTTAAATTCGATAAACTTCTCTTTCGGAAACTCGATTTTACAGTTATTCATTTGCTCGCAATAAACTGTATGCTTCTCTAATTTAGTTTCAGATGTAAAGTAATTTAGGCATCTTTCACATATAAATTTTCGACCATTATGTTTGCTTGACTGTTTCGAAATCAGTCTAGATAAGTCTTTAATCCAACAATAATGATATTTTATATCGATATTCGAATCATCTACAGGTGCAACTTCAAAGTCGCTAGTTTTCAAATAATAATGGTTTTGAATTAGAAGTAGATTTACATGTCGGGACATTTTATTTTTAGTTAATCGAGCTGGGAAGTGATAAATTGACGTGAAGCCTCACATACCAGCTCCAAAATATACACATTCACAGAAATGTCATTCATCTGTTCGAATTTCGATATTTGAGGTATTTTCATTGGTAAATCGATACCGTCTAATTTTAATAACTGATTGTAATGAAGATATGAATTAGAGCGATCAGCATATTTTTTAGAGTTAATCGGATAGAGCGCGGAAATAACACTCCAAAAAAAGCAAGCTTTATCGCCATTTTTTACATCGATACACGAACGTTTTTTAGAAATTTCCACAGGGAGTGGTAGATATGACGCCCCGTTCCCAATCTCAAATTTATTGACGTTAATATTTAAACTTAATATTTTATGCAATCTCCAACCGGACCCATGTTGATGATAATCTTCAATCTTTTTTATGACAGCATCAACGACATTATCTTGAAACCACCGCTTTAAATCAACCCCTTGATCAATTGTAGAGTTTTTCGTATTGAAACATTTAATATCGGTTATCATACCACCTTCAGATATTTTAGTAAATTCACCATTAAATATGACATTTAACTTGACAATGTGAAAAGCATTTAATATTCGAGTTATACGATATTTAAAGAGGATAAATGCATCATCAAAAAACTGCCATATGTCAATATGTCAAATATCAAACCTGTGCGAATTCGATTCTGGAACGCTGCCTGAACGTCCAACCATTTAACTCGTATACTTCTATTGGGACGTTTTCCGGCACCAGTTTTGTTCAACGTTTTAAAGTATAGTTGAAGTCTTTTCAAATGTTGCAAATTGGCATGCAACTTGGATATAGTGCCATGGTTAAAGCTACATCGGAGCGCGGAGTAATGTTGTCGTATTGACAGTTTTAAATGTTGTTGCCAACGTTGCAATACTTGTGAATGTACAGCTGCACTATCACCATTTAGCGTATTAAACGCTTTCTCACAAACTTTGACAGATCTGTCACTAACTGCAGATATTTCGCTTTCTACAACCATCTTGCAGCGAAGCACTGAAGCAGTATGTCAAGCGGCTGCGGAACCGCAACCTATATACTATGAGAAAGAGCAATCCGACAACGCTGCGTCGCACGCCGCTAGAGAAATGGTGTGAATAAGTGTCAACCTGAGCGAACTTTCTAATTAAGAGTCAACGCAGAATGACGCGATTTTATTATAGGTTATCGATAAAAAATAGTCGTTTTCATATTTGCACAGCCCTAAGTTAATTTCTAGACATACGGGGTGAGTCTAAACGCTAAGCCGAAAACACAAGTTAGTCTAAAATAATTTTTTGATAGACCATTCAATTTGGAACAAAAAGTCTCTCTTGATATTTTTTATATCGGGTACAGTTTATTCATAATTTCGGATTTTTTTGTGTATTTAAAATAAAATTGTATCTACGCCACTGCTCATCTGAACACGGTCAAATTATTAAATGTCAACCCATAATATGTACCAAATTTGGTTGGAATACCTAATTAAGCTTGAAAGAAATTAAAAAATATAAATGTTATTTTTGATAGACCATTCAATTTGGAACAAAAAGTGTCTCTTGATATTTTTTTATATCGGGTACAGTTTCTTCATAATTTCGGATTTTTTTGTGCATTTAAAATAAAATTGTATCTACGCCACTGCTCCTCTGAACACGGCTAAATTATTAAATGTCAACCCATAATATGTACCAAATTTGTTTGGAATACCTAATTAAGCTCGAAAGAAATTAAAAAATATAAATTTTATTTTTGATAGACCATTCAATTTGGAACAAAAAGTGTCTCTTGATATTTTTTTATATCGGGTACAGTTTCTTCATAATTTCGGATTTTTTTTGTGCATTTAAAATAAGATTGTATCTACGCCACTGCTCCTCTGAACACGGCCAAATTATTAAATGTCAACCTATAATATGTACCAAATTTGTTTGGAATACCTAATTAAGCTCGAAAGAAATTAAAAAATATAAATTTTATTTTTGATAGACCATTCAATTTGGAACAAAAAGTGTCTCTTGATATTTTTTTATATCGGGTACAGTTTCTTCATAATTTCGGATTTTTTTGTGCGTTTAAAATAAAATTGTATCTACGCCACTGCTCATCTGAACACTTCCAAATTATTAAATGTCAACCCATAATATGTACCAAATTTGGTTGGAATACCTAATTAAGCTCGAAAGAAATTAAAAAATATAAATGTTATTTTTTGATAGACCATTCAATTTGGAACAAAAAGTGTCTCTTGATATTTTTTTATATCGGGTACAGTTTCTTCATAATTTCGGATTTTTTTGTGCATTTAAAATAAAATTGCATCTACGCCACTGCTCGTCTGAACACGGCCAAATTATTAAATGTCAACCCATAATATGTACCAAATTTGGTTGGAATACCTAATTAAGCTCGAAAGAAATTAAAAAATATAAATGTTATTTTTTGATAGACCATTCAATTTGGAGCAAAAAGTGTCTCTTGATTTTTTTTATATCGGGTTCAGTTTCTTCATAAATTCGGATTTTTTTGTGCATTTAAAATAAAATTGTATCTACGCCACTGCTCATCTGAACACGGGCAAATTATTAAATGTCAACCCATAATATGTACCAAATTTGGTTGGAATACCTAATTAAGCTCGAAAGAAATTAAAAAATATAAATGTTAATTTTGATAGACCATTCAATTTGGAACAAAAAGTGTCTCTTGATATTTTTTTATATCGGGTTCAGTTTCTTCATAATTTCGGATTTTTTTGTGCGTTTAAAATAAAATTGTATCTACGCCACTGCTCATCTGAACACGGCCAAATTATTAAATGTCAACCCATAATATGTACCAAATTTGGTTGGAATACCTAATTAAGCTCGAAAGAAATTAAAAAATATAAATGTTATTTTTTGATAAGCCATTCAATTTGGAGCAAAAAGTGTCTCTTGATGTTTTTATATCGGGTTCAGTTTCTTCATAAATTCGGATTTTTTTGTGCATTTAAAATAAAATTGTATCTACGCCACTGCTCATCTGAACACGGCCAAATTATTAAATGTCAACCCATAATATGTACCAAATGGAATACCTAATAAAGCTCGAAAGAAATTAAAAAATATAAATGTTATTTTTTGATAGACCATTCAATTTGGAGCAAAAAGTGTCTCTTGATTTTTTTTTATATCGGGTTCAGTTTCTTCATAATTTCGGATTTTTTTGTGCGTTTAAAATAAAATTGTATCTACGCCACTGCTCCTCTGAACACGGCTAAATTATTAAATGTCAACCCATAATATGTACCAAATTTGGTTGGAATACCTAATTAAGCTCGAAAGAAATTAAAAAATATAAATGTTATTTTTTGATAGACCATTCAATTTGGAACAAAAAGTGTCTTGATATTTTTTTTATATCGGGTACAGTTTCTTCATAATTTCGGATTTTTTTTGTGCATTTAAAATAAGATTGTATCTACGCCACTGCTCCTCTGAACACGGCCAAATTATTAAATGTCAACCCATAATATGTACCAAATGGAATACCTAATAAAGCTCGAAAGAAATTAAAAAATATAAATGTTATTTTTTGATAGACCATTCAATTTGGTGCAAAAAGTGTCTCTTGATATTTTTTTTATATCGGGTACAATTTCTTCATAATTTCGGCATGACACCGACCCGTCCCCAATACTGAGTCGGGAATGTATTCAAAACAGCAGTTCATGTTTTATTTCAGATTTTTTCAAATTATCTATACAATTTAAAATGCAAATACAAGACATGACATAAAGGTAATTGGAGCAATTTTTTATATTAATTGGAATATAATGTATAGATTTATACAGCATGATTCAACTTTTAGTAACAAAACTTTAGGAAACTATAGAAAATATCAAAGTAGATTTTTTGTTATAAACATATAACTTTCATTTACCAATGTTGGAGGATATTTTTTAACAAAAAATCACCTCTGTAGATTAAAGGAGAAAAGCAGATAAATTGTAATATCATTCATAGGACTCGATACTAAGTTGAGGTATAGGTATTTTAATTAGTTTTATGCAAAATATTTGGTGTAGTGTGTGGAAATGTCAACAATGATTCTGACTATATGCTGGTTTTTAGAAAATTAAAATAGATCATTTTTTATAATTCCGAGCAAATTTGGCGGTACTTTTTGTTCAGTATACCTTTTGTATCTATGGGTATTCTTCACAAAAGATGAAATGCGGCGTCTTTCGACCCGACTAGGTATTTTGTATAGAGGATATATGAATAGAATCTAAGCTCTTTCTTTGCGTGGGAATGCATAGAAAGCTTTCAATTGAAAATTCTCAACAAAGCCTCACCTGTACATTCCTATAGAAAGAAACTATGTGAGATTTTTTCTCAGGACCACTGATTTAAAATTATTTTGATATCCAAAAAGAGCTATTATTATGATATGCGAGTTTTGAGTTTGAATTGACGCGCCAAACTTTTATCAAGAATTTCATTTTCTGGAAAAAAAAGTCATTCGTGTGCAACTTTCTGTCGGTCAAATATATCAAAAACCGTAAGTATTTCTATAATCTTCGCTTTTCCTAAAGTTTTGTCAAGTTTTCAGAAGCTGTACAATATAATTATTACCGATACAGAAATTACAAAAAAATATTAGAATTCATGTAAAGCTAAAAAATAAAAACCTAGTATTTAAACTTCACTTTTGTACCTTTTCAAATATTCGGCAAAAAATGTCAGTTCCACGCGTGGGCAATGCAGTGGCTTTCCATTTCCTTTGATATGTCTAGAGCATTGGACCCATCGTACGTTCTGGTAAAATATAGGATGCTGTTGTACTAGAATATCAAATTTTGGGCAGTCCATGTTCTCGAGATTGTAGGCTAAGTGTGCATAACCTGCCATCTGCAGCATACTTTTCTCCACGTCCCCCCCTTTAAATGCAATCAGCATGTCTTCAGCACTAGCGCCCAAGCGTTTAAATTCTTCGATTACACTTTCCTGAGGTAGATCGGTTGGCCAATCAAATCAAAACAAATTAAAAAATCTGCTACAACATGACAATTATTTAAACATTTTTAAAGATGAGTTTATATCTTTTGGTAATAATCGTGACACAAAATGCATTCAGGACAGCATAATTTTAGATACAGTAGCAAAATTCAACTTTTTTTATGTCAAAATGTATGTACCATTGTGGTAAAAATAACTAAAACAGTTTCTTTGAATTTTCTATCAAATGAGAGCACTGAATGTAATTTTTAAGGTAATTATTTCAAATGTATTAATGAATTATTACGAAATACAGTGTGGGCATTTAAGTGCAACACATGGGACTTTTTTATTAATTGCACAACGAAAATACAAATATTTTAATATTCACCCTAAACAATTTCATAAATCAATCAAAATTATATCAATTTTGCATAACTTTGTTCAAATTCAAGCAACTTTGTAAAATTAACTCAGATTTTTAATTTTTTAGGGAATCACAAACTTCATGTTTGTCGCAACTATATTAAACAAAACTTTAAAATTTCGCAAAAATTCTTCTGAACAATGTAAAACATTAGTAATGATAATGTGTATATTAAAAAAACCTTATTTAAGATTCAAAATTTTTATTTTAAATATTTATTAAACTGGAAATTGACGAAAATTTTTTTTTTCTTAGGAGGCTATGTTTTGGTATTTGGGCATAGCTTTTAATTCTAAGCAACTTTTCTTAATAACCTTTTGCTGAATTTTTTGAAATAAGGATACTTTACTCTTGTGCAATTTTTATATTTTTTGACCTACCCTGAATGCTAACTTGCATCCATTCTAAGTGCACCTAATATGATTATCGAACATGCATCAACTTTTGGCAATGTCTGTATTTTTGGTTGTGCAATTAATAAAAAAGTCCCATATGTTGCACACTTAAATGCAAAATTTTTATTTTAAATGTTTATGAAACTGGAAATTGCCGAAAAATGTTTTTTTCTTAGGAGGCTATGTTTTGGTATTTGGGCATAGCTTTTAATTCTAAGCAACTTTTCTTAATAACCTTTTGCTGAATTTTGTGAAATAAGGATACTTTACTCTTGTGCATTTTTTATATTTTTTGACCTACCCTGTATGCTAACTTGCATCCATTCTAAGTGCACCTAATATGATTATTGAACATGCATCAACTTTTGGCAATGTTCGTATTTTTGGTTGTGCAATTAATAAAAAAGTCCCATATGTTGCACACTTAAATGACCACACTGTATATAGCTTATGTTCAATGTTTACTACTAAAATAAGTTTTAACAGCTGAACTACCGTGTGTATGTATATACAGGGTACATGTGTGCATTTTATTCACGTCTATATTGCATACTATTATAAATATTTATTGACTATACTATTTTGCTCTCAGAACGTAAAAGTGTCTAAAATTTTTAATAAAACTACTTCGGCGGAATGCATCCAATAAGAAATTCGCTTCGACAGTCAACGTGTTAAAAATCGAATTTTGAATTAAAAAATTTCTTCGCAAATCGACAGATGAAAGAACTTTTTGCAAATATGTGCACTAACGTTTTGTTTTACAAGTTAGGGAGGCACTTTGCTGTAAATTTTAGATATTTTTTGTTTAGAATTGAACGCAGATTTTTTAAAGGATTTTTTCTGTCAAATGTCTAATTTATTTAAAATTTTGCTCCGCCCTAATATCGATTTGTTTTGTAAAATTTGCAAACGATCAGCTTTTTAAATATAAAATAGTACTACAAATTTGGAACACCAGTTGTTGACACGATAATTGGAATCGTCTTGACGTTTTCCATTTCCCATTGCCTTCTAATTCGTTCTTCTAAGTCTCTGTACTTCGCGATCTTCTCGACTTGCTTCACACGCAGGTTGTTGTTGTTCGGGATGGCCACATCAATCAGAGTTGTCTTACTAGAAATTTTATCAACTATTATAAGGTCCGGTCTGTTATGGGCAACTCGTTGATCTGTCAGAACTGTTGCTGTTGCTGTTCTTAAGAACAGGCTCCGGTGTGTACCTGTAATATGGGACCCTCTCTGCCTGTACAAGCAGCAGTTTTTCCGCCAGTTCCTGGTACAAGATCTTGGCAACCGAATCGTGTCGTTCCTTATATTCCGTTGATGCAAACATCTGACATCCTCCTGTTATGTGCTGGATTGTTTCTGAAGTTGGGCACCCGTATCTGCATCTGTCATCCACTACCGATGCATCTCCTACAATGAATTTTAGGTAGTTGCGAGTTGGTATAACCTGATCTTGTATGGCCAGTAGGAAGCCTTCCGTCTCGGGGAACATTCGTCCCGAGGTCAGCCAATAGTTTGACGCTAACTTGTCGACATGTTCCTGGTTAACCTCATTAGGATGCCTCCCGTGCAGCGGCTTCCCCAACCACCTCTGTAGTTTATCGTTGTCGGTTCGGTGGTGATTTTGACGCTCGTGTTCCGTCAGACGTAGCGATGTTGAGACGTCTGCTCCGCATATAGCCCTATGTAGTGTGGAGCTGTTGGCCTGCCTGTAGAAATAATTACGCAGATTTAATATTTGTTGGTCCAATTGCTTGCTGAGATCTGCCAATCCTCTTCCTCCTAGTTGACGTGGCAGAGTTGTTCTTTCTACGGCGCTACGGGGATGATGTTTATGAGCTTTTGTCAGTAGTGTCCTAACTTTTCGTTGCAGGTTGTTGATGTCCGTGTTGGTCCAATTCACTATTCCGAACGAATAGCTGAGTACAGAGCACGCATACGTGTTTAGGGCCTTAAACAAATTCCTGCTGTTAAGATCAGTTCGCACTACTTGTCTTACTCTCTCATTCGTTAAATCAGTCTTCATTGTTCGATGGTCTATCCTTTGAGCTTGTTTCATCCCGAGATACTTGTATGTATCTCCCATGCTCATTGCTTCGATCTCCTGGCCGTCCTGCATCTCGTGTGCGCTTTGTTCGAGCTTTCCCCGGATGATATTAAGGGTGCGGCACTTGTCCAGTCCAAACAGCATTCCGATGTCCCTGGAGAACTCCTCTACAATTTTAAGCATTTGCGTTAGTTGGTTTTTGGTTGCGGCGATCAGTTTTAAATCATCCATATATAATAGGTGATTCAACTTGATCGCTTCTGCGTTGTTGCTTTTGATAGCGAAGCCATATTTTGTAGAGTTCAACCGATGTGATAGAGGGTTCATCGCCATGCAGAACCACAGTGGACTGAGCGAATCTCCTTGGAAAATCCCTCTTCGGATGTTGATTGTGTCGGTCTCGATGTTACTGTTTGCGGTTCTGAGTTGTATCTTAGTGCGCCAGGTTGTCATAACGTGTTCTAAAAAGGAAACTGTATGATGATCTATTTTATACAGCTTTAAAATACCTGCGAGCCAGTCGTGAGGTACGGAATCAAATGCTTTTTTGTAGCCATGTGGAGGTTTCGTTGCTTGGAATGAGCCTGGTTGCAAATGACAGAGTCTATGATGAGTTGCTCTTTGCATCCCATTGCGCCCTTCGAGCAGCCCTTCTGCTGCATTTCAATGATGTTGTTCCGCTCGCAGTGAGCATATATTCGCTGCGTAAGGCAAGATGTGATTATCTTGTACAGCGTAGGCAAGCAGGTTATTGGGCGGTACTTGGCAGGGTTATCCGTATTTCGCTGGCCTTTTGGTAACAGGTAGGTTGCACCCTGTAATTATTGTTATTATTATTATTATATTATTATTATTATTATCTCGACTTAGCCAAAAGGCATTCGCACTCCCTCTACGGGGAACATTCACTCAGATCCCGGGTATCCCGGATACCAAAAGGATCTGGCTCGGACGAGACCCTTGCCATATTATCGGGCCTTAGGTGACATTGATGTTGTTGGACGATCCTGCATTTCCCATGAATTTCCTGACGGTTCGGGCTGTCGCAAGTAGTACCGCTTCCTGCATGGACCTGTAAAGACTATCAGTTAGATTCAGCTCCTTGATGTTTCTCAGCAAACTTTTTGGTATGACACCAGTTGTTGACACGATTATTATTATTAATATTATTATCTCGACTTAGCCAAAAGGCATTCGCACTCCCTCTACGGGGAACATTCACTCAGATCCCGGGCATCCCGGATACCAAAAGGATCTGGCTCGGACGAGACCCTTGCCATGTAATCGGGCCTTAGGTGACATTGATGTTGTTGGACGATCCTGCATTCCCCATGAATTTCCTGACGGTTCGGGCTGTCGCAAGTAGTACCGCTTTCTGCATGGACCTGTAAAGACTATCAGTTAGATTCAGCTCCTTGATGTTTCTCAGCAAACTTTTTGGTATAACACCAGTTGTTGACATGATGATTGGAATCGTCTGGACGTTCTCCATTTCCCATTGCCTTCTAATTCGTTCTTCTAAGTCTCTGTACTTCGCGATCTTCTCGACTTGCTTCACACGCAGGTTGTTGTTGTTCGGGATGGCCACATCAATCAGAGTTGTCTTCCTAGAAATTTTATCAACTATTATAAGGTCCGGTCTGTTATGGGCAACTCGTTGATCAGTCAGAACTGTACGATCCCAGTACATCTTGTAGTTTCTGTTCTCAAGAACAGGCTCAGGTGTGTAGTTGTAATATGGGACCCTCTCTGTCTGCACAAGCAGCAGCTTTTCCGCCAGTTCCTGGTGCAAGATCTTGGCAACCGAATCGTGTCGTCCCTTATATTCCGTTGATGCAAACATCTGACATCCTCCTGTTATGTGCTGGATTGTTTCTGAAGTTGGGCACCCGTATCTGCATCTGTCATCCACTACCGATGCATCTCCTACAATGAATTTTAGGTAGTTGCGAGTTGGTATAACCTGATCTTGTATGGCCAGTAAGAAGCCTTCTGTCTCTGGGAACATTCGTCCCGAGGTCAGCCAATAGTACGACGCTAACTTTTCGACATGTTCCTGGTTAACCTCATTAGGATGCCTCCCGTGCAGCGGCTTCTCTAACCACCTCTGTAGTTTATCGTTGTCGGTTCGGTGGTGATTTTGACGCTCGTGTTCCGTCAGACGTAGCGATGTTGAGACGTCTGCTCCGCATATAGCCCTATGTAGTGTGGAGCTGTTGGCCTGCCTGTAGAAATAATTACGCAGATTTAATATTTGTTGGTCCAATTGCTTGCTGAGATCTGCCAATCCTCTTCCTCCTAGTTGACGTGGCAGAGTTGTTCTTTCTACGGCGCTACGGGGATGATGTTTATGAGCTTTTGTCAGTAGTGTCCTAACTTTTCGTTGCAAGTTGTTGATGTCCGTGTTGGTCCAATTCACTATTCCGAAGGAATAGCTTAGTACAGAGCACGCATACGTGTTTAGGGCCTTAAACAAATTCCTGCTGTTAAGATCAGTTCGCACTACTTGTCTTACTCTCTTGATGAATTCATTAGTTAAATCGGTCTTCATTGTTCGATGATCTATCCTTTGAGCTTGTTTCATCCCGAGGTACTTGTATGTATCTCCCACGCTCATTGCTTCGATCTCCTGTCCGTCCTGCATCTCGTGTGCGCCTTGTTCGAGCTTTCCCCGGACGATATTAAGGGTGCGGTACTTGTCCAGTCCAAACTGCATTCCGATGTCCCTGGAGAACTCCTCTACAATTTTAAGCATTTGCGTTAGTTGGTTCTTGGTTGCGGCCATCAGTTTTAAATCATCCATATATAACAGGTGATTCAACCTGAACGCTTCTGATCTGTTGCTTTTGATAGCGAAGCCATATTTCGTAGAGTTCAACCGGTGTGATAGAGGGTTCATCGCCATGCAGAACCACAGTGGACTGAGTGAATCTCCTTGGAAAATCCCTCTTCGGATGTTGATTGTGTCGGTCTCGATGTTACTGCTTGCGGTTCTGAGTTGTATATTAGTGCGCCAGGTTGTCATAACGTGTTCTAAAAAGGAAACTGTATGATGATCTATTTTGTACAGCTTTAAGATACCTGTGAGCCAGTCGTGAGGTACGGAATCAAATGCTTTTTTGTAGTCCACATAAGCCATGTAGAGGTTTCGTTGCCTGGAATGAGCCTGGTTGCAGATGACAGAGTCTATGATGAGTTGCTCTTTGCATCCCATTGCGCCCTTCGCGCAGCCCTTCTGCTGCATTGCCATGATGTTGTTCCGCTCACAGTGAGCATATATTCGCTGCGTAAGGCAAGATGTGATTATCTTGTACAGCGTAGGCAAGCAGTTTATTGGGCGGTACTTGGCAGGATTATCCGTATTCCGCTGGTCTTTTGGTAACAAGTAGGTTGCACCCTGTATAAGAAACAATGGCATTTTCAGAGGATCGAGCAAGACTTCATTTTATTAATTTATTATTATTATTATTATTATCTCGACTTAGCCAAAAGGCATTCGCACTCCCTCTACGGGGAACATTCACTCAGATCCCGGGTATCCCGGATACCAAAAGGATCTGGCTCGGACGAGACCCTTGCCATGTTATCGGGCCTTAGGTGACATTGATGTTGTTGGATGATCCTGCATTCCCCATGAATTTCCTGACGGTTCGGGCTGTCGCAAGTAGTACCGCTTTCTGCATGGACCTGTAAAGACTATCAGTTAGACCCAGCTCCTTGATGTTTCTCAGCAAACTTTTTGGTATAACACCAGTTGTTGACATGATGATTGGAATCGTCTGGACGTTCTCCATTTCCCATTGCCTTCTAATTCGTTCTTCTAAATCTCTGTACTTCGCGATCTTCTCGACTTGCTTCACACGCAGGTTGTTGTTGTTCGGGATGGCCACATCAATCAGAGTCGTCTGCCTAGAAATTTTATCAACTATTATAAGGTCCGGTCTGTTATGGGCAACTCGTTGATCTGTCAGAACTGTACGATCCCAGTACATCTTGTAGTTGCTGTTCTCAAGAACAGGCTCAGGTGTGTAGTTGTAATATGGGACCCTCTCTGCCTGCACAAGCAGCAGCTTTTCCGCCAGTTCCTGGTGCAAGATCTTGGCAACCGAATCGTGTCGTTCCTTATATTCCGTTGATGCGAACATCTGACATCCTCCTGTTATGTGCTGGATTGTTTCTGAATTTGGGCACCCGTATCTGCATCTGTCATCCACTACCGATGCATCTCCTACAATGAATTTTAGGTAGTTGCGAGTTGGTATAACCTGATCTTGTATGGCCAGTAGGAAGCCTTCCGTCTCGGGGAACATTCGTCCCGAGGTCAGCCAATAGTTCGACGCTAACTTGTCGACATGTTCCTGGTTAACCTCGTTAGGATGCCTCCCGTGCAGCGGCTTCCCCAACCACCTCTGTAGTTTATCGTTGTCGGTTCGGTGGTGATTTTGACGCTCGTGTTCCGTCAGACGTAGCGGTGTTAAGACGTCTGCTCCGCATATAGCCCTATGTAGTGTGGAGCTGTTGGCCTGCCTGTAGAAATAATTACGCAGCTTTAATATTTGTTGGTCCAATTGCTTGCTGAGATCTGCCAATCCTCTTCCTCCTAGTTGACGTGGCAGAGTTGTTCTTTCTACGGCGCTACGGGGATGATGTTTACGAGCTTTTGTCAGTAGTGTCCTAACTTTTCGTTGCAGGTTGTTGATGTCCGTGTTGGTCCAATTCACTATTCCGAACGAATAGCTGAGTACAGAGCACGCATACGTGTTCAGGGCCTTAAACAAATTCCTGCTGTTAAGATCAGTTCGCACTACTTGTCTTACTCTCTTGATGAATTCATTCGTTAAATCAGTCTTCATTGTTCGATGGTCTATCCTTTGAGCTTGTTTCATCCCGAGATACTTGTATGTATCTCCCTTGCTCATTGCTTCGATCTCCTGGCCGTCCTGCATCTCGTGTGCGCTTTGTTCGAGCTTTCCCCGGATGATATTAAGGGTGCGGCACTTGTCCAGTCCAAACAGCATTCCGATGTCCCTGGAGAACTCCTCTACAATTTTAAGCATTTGCGTTAGTTGGTTTTTGGTTGCTGCGATCAGTTTTAAATCATCCATATATAATAGGTGATTCAACTTGATCGCTTCTGCGTTGTTGCTTTTGATAGCGAAGCCATATTTTGTAGAGTTCAACCGATGTGATAGAGGGTTCATCGCCATGCAGAACCACAGTGGACTGAGTGAATCTCCTTGGAAAATCCCTCTTCGGATGTTGATTGTGTCGGTCTCGATGTTACTGTCTGCGGTTCTGAGTTGTATCTTAGTGCGCCAGGTTGTCATAACGTGTTCTAAAAAGGAAACTGTATGATGATCTATTTTATACAGCTTTAAGATACCTGTGAGCCAGTCGTGAGGTACGGAATCAAATGCTTTTTTGTAGTCCACATAAGCCATGTGGAGGTTTCGTTGCTTGGAATGAGCCTGGTTGCAGATGACAGAGTCTATGATGAGTTGCTCTTTGCATCCCATTGCGCCCTTCGAGCAGCCCTTCTGCTGCATTGCAATGATGTTGTTCCGCTCGCAGTGAGCATATATTCGCTGCGTAAGGCAAGATGTGATTATCTTGTACAGCGTAGGCAAGCAGGTTATTGGGCGGTACTTGGCAGGGTTATCCGTATTCCGCTGGTCTTTTGGTAACAGGTAGGTTGCACCCTGTGTAAGAAACAATGGCATTTTCAGAGGATCGAGCAAGACTTCATTAATTAAGGTAGTTATCTGTTCATGCGTGCACCACAACTTCTTAATCCAATAATTTTGGAGATGATCTGGACCTGGTGTCTTCCAGTTGTGGGAATTCTTGATGACATCGGAGACCTCAGCGGTTGTGAATTGCTCGTGTTGCATCTGGCTATAGTTCCGGCCCATCTCGCGTTATTCGCTGATCCAACTTGCACTGACATTGTATGGACCTGGTGTGGCAAGTTGATTTCTCCAGAAACCGTCGACCTGTTCTCTGCTAGGGTAACTCGCATTTGTGGCATCGGCGCTAGAATTAAAAGCACGGTAAAAACCCTTTTCTGATCGTTCAAAGAGTTTGTTGTCTCGTTTCCTGTTGTTACTACTGCCTGTTGGCACCCATTACAGTGGTGACTGCCGTTGCGGCACAGTAGATTAACATGTGCATACGTTCTAATGTTGGTGTCACTGAAACATAGTTTGGTAAAATTCGTGTGTTCATAAGATCGAGCACGATCGCAAGTTTCCTGGAAGAATTCAATCTTGGTAGCGGTGGCCTGCTCAGTGGGTCTGTGCCTTCGTATCGAAATACTGCATGTCTCATATGTGCGTTTAAGCCTTCAAAATGTTCTTCGTTAACCGATTCCAGACTCTCGGTTGTTGGTTCTACCGTTTCGGCTTCTAGTTGTTGTCCAGGCGCTTGAAGTTCCCCATTGTTGTTGTTGTCATCTATGGCTATGTGTTCGCCGTGGATCTCTAGCTCAACTTCCCGTTTGATAGCGTTAAGTCGCGTTTCTGGAATTCGGTTATTTCTTAGAATAGTTCAATACTGATCTGACACTCTTTGTTCAGACACTTGCATGTGTGGAAACTCCCTGCAGAACTCGGCATGCAGTTGTTGTCGGTAGCCGATCATCTCTTGTCCTAAGTTTGTCACCCTGTAAAAAATACGCATAATCGATTCATTCATGGACACAGTCCATTTCATGCGTCGTCGTTGTAATCCCGCCTCTGTGAACGCTGGCTGAAGTTCCCGCGCAGCACCTTCGGTGGGTGGAACCCTAGTTCTCGTTTGGCTCCCATGTTGTAGATGTTCGTGTTGTTGTTGGGCTGTAGCTGTTTGTGCAACAGGGGCCCGCCTCATCAGCGCCCTGTCACCGACGTCCCGCTCGCTGTCATGTCCAGCGCCGGCTTATTATTATTATTATTATTATTTTCTCGACTTAGCCAAAAGGCATTCGCACTCCCTCTACGGGGAACATTCACTCAGATCCCGGGTATCCCGGATACCAAAAGGATCTGGCTCGGACGAGACCCTTGCCATGTTATCGGGCCTTAGGTGACATTGATGTTGTTGGATGATCCTGCACTCCCCATGAATTTCCTGACGGTTCGGGCTGTCGCAAGTAGTACCGCTTTCTGCATGGACCTGTAAAGACTATCAGTTAGACCCAGCTCCTTGATGTTTCTCAGCAAACTTTTTGGTATAACACCAGTTGTTGACATGATGATTGGAATCGTCTGGACGTTCTCCATTTCCCATTGCCTTCTAATTCGTTCTTCTAAATCTCTGTACTTCGCGATCTTCTCGACTTGCTTCACACGCAGGTTGTTGTTGTTCGGGATGGCCACATCAATCAGAGTTGTCTGCCTAGAAATTTTATCAACTATTATAAGGTCCGGTCTGTTATGGGCAACTCGTTGATCTGTCAGAACTGTACGATCCCAGTACATCTTGTAGTTGCTGTTCTCAAGAACAGGCTCAGGTGTGTAGTTGTAATATGGGACCCTCTCTGCCTGCACAAGCAGCAGCTTTTCCGCCAGTTCCTGGTGCAAGATCTTGGCAACCGAATCGTGTCGTTCCTTATATTCCGTTGATGCGAACATCTGACATCCTCCTGTTATGTGCTGGATTGTTTCTGAAGTTGGGCACCCGTATCTGCATCTGTCATCCACTACCGATGCATCTCCTACAATGAATTTTAGGTAGTTGCGAGTTGGTATAACCTGATCTTGTATGGCCAGTAGGAAGCCTTCCGTCTCGGGGAACATTCGTCCCGAGGTCAGCCAATAGTTCGACGCTAACTTGTCGACATGTTCCTGGTTAACCTCATTAGGATGCCTCCCGTGCAGCGGCTTCCCCAACCACCTCTGTAGTTTATCGTTGTCGGTTCGGTGGTGATTTTGACGCTCGTGTTCCGTCAGACGTAGCGGTGTTGAGACGTCTGCTCCGCATATAGCCCTAGGTAGTGTGGAGCTGTTGGCCTGCCTGTAGAAATAATTACGCAGATTTAATATTTGTTGGTCCAATTGCTTGCTGAGATCTGCCAATCCTCTTCCTCCTAGTTGACGTGGCAGAGTTGTTCTTTCTACGGCGCTACGGGGATGATGTTTATGAGCTTTTGTCAGTAGTGTCCTAACTTTTCGTTGCAGGTTGTTGATGTCCGTGTTGGTCCAATTCACTATTCCAAACGAATAGCTGAGTACAGAGCACGCATACGTGTTCAGGGCCTTCAACAAATTCCTGCTGTTAAGATCAGTTCGCACTACTTGTCTTACTCTCTTGATGAATTCATTCGTTAAATCAGTCTTCATTGTTCGATGGTCTATCCTTTGAGCTTGTTTCATCCCGAGATACTTGTATGTATCTCCCTTGCTCATTGCTTCGATCTCCTGGCCGTCCTGCATCTCGTGTGCGCTTTGTTCGAGCTTTCCCCGGATGATATTAAGGGTGCGGCACTTGTCCAGTCCAAACAGCATTCCGATGTCCCTGGAGAACTCCTCTACAATTTTAAGCATTTGCGTTAGTTGGTTTTTGGTTGCGGCGATCAGTTTTAAATCATCCATATATAATAGGTGATTCAACTTGATCGCTTCTGCGTTGTTGCTTTTGATAGCGAAGCCGTATTTTGTAGAGTTCAACCGATGTGATAGAGGGTTCATCGCCATGCAGAACCACAGTGGACTGAGTGAATCTCCTTGGAAAATCCCTCTTCGGATGTTGATTGTGTCGGTCTCGATGTTACTGTCTGCGGTTCTGAGTTGTATCTTAGTGCGCCAGGTTGTCATAACGTGTTCTAAAAAGGAAACTGTATGATGATCTATTTTATACAGCTTTAAGATACCTGTGAGCCAGTCGTGAGGTACGGAATCAAATGCTTTTTTGTAGTCCACATAAGCCATGTGGAGGTTTCGTTGCTTGGAATGAGCCTGGTTGCAGATGACAGAGTCTATGATGAGTTGCTCTTTGCATCCCATTGCGCCCTTCGAGCAGCCCTTCTGCTGCATTGCAATGATGTTGTTCCGCTCGCAGTGAGCATATATTCGCTGCGTAAGGCAAGATGTGATTATCTTGTACAGCGTAGGCAAGCAGGTTATTGGGCGGTACTTGGCAGGGTTATCCGTATTCCGCTGGTCTTTTGGTAACAGGTAGGTTGCACCCTGTGTAAGAAACAATGGCATTTTCAGAGGATCGAGCAAGACTTCATTAATTAAGGTAGTTATCTGTTCATGCGTGCACCACAACTTCTTAATCCAATAATTTTGGAGATGATCTGGACCTGGTGCCTTCCAGTTGTGGGAATTCTTGATGACATCGGAGACCTCAGCGGTTGTGAATTGCTCGTGTTGCATCTGGCTATAGTTCCGGCCCATCTCGCGTTCTTCGCTGATCAAACTTGCACTGACATTGTATGGACCTGGTGTGGCAAGTTGATTTCTCCAGAAACCGTCGACCTGTTCTCTGCTAGGGTAACTCGCATTTGTGGCATCGGCGCTAGAATTAAAAGCACGGTAGAAACCCTTTTCTGATCGTTCAAAGAGTTTGTTGTCTCGTTTCCTGTTGTTACTAGCCTTGTATCTCCTCAGACGCCCTGCGAAAACAGAAAGTTTTTGTTTTAATGTGTCAAGACATTGTTGAGCAGTGATGTTCGCGGGGTCATGCCGAGAATGCATTTGGGTGCGGCTCATTATTGCCTGCACCGCCCTCTGGATCCTTCTAGTTCTAACTCCTCTGATATATTCCGTCACTTGTCCTATGTCTTTACGGAGACTCTCGATCTTCCGATTTAGTCGCATTTCCCATTGAGCCATTCGTGGTTCTGGTCTTGCACGATTCAACTCTTGGGCCGTTCGGATCTTGGCACCCATTACAGTGGTGACTGCCGTTGCAGCACAGTAGATTAACATGTGCATACGTTCTAATGTTGGTGTCACTGAAACATAGTTTGGTAAAATTCGTGTGTTCATAAGATCGAGCACGATCGCAAGTTTCCTGGAAGAATTTAATCTTGGTAGCGGTGGCCTGCTCAGTGGGTCTGTGCCTTCGTATCGCAATACTGCCTGTCTCATATGTGCGTTTAAGCCTTCAAAATGTTCTTCGTTAACCGATTCCAGACTCTCGGTTGTTGGTTCTACCGTTTCGGCTTCTAGCTGTTGTCCAGGCGCTTGAAGTTCCCCATTGTTGTTGTTGTCATCTATGTCTATGTGTTCGCCGTGGATCTCTAGCTCAACTTCCCGTTTGATAGCGTTAAGTCGCGTTTCCGGAATTCGGTTATTTCTTAGAATAGTTCGATACTGATCTGACACTCTTTGTTCAGACACTTGCATGTGTGGAAACTCCCTGCAGAACTCGGCATGCAGTTGTTGTCGGTAGCCGATCATCTCTTGTCCTAAATTTGTCACCCTGTAAAAAATACGCATAATCGATTCATTCATGGACACAGTCCATTTCATGCGTCGTCGTTGTAATCCCGCCTCTGTGAACGCTGGCTGAAGTTCCCGCGCAGCACCTTCGGTGGGTGGAACCCTAGTTCTCGTTTGGCTCCCATGTTGTAGATGTTCGTGTAGGTGTTGGGCTGTAGCTGTTTGTGCAACAGGGGCCCGCCTCATCAGCGCCCTGTCACCGACGTCCCGCTCGCTGTCATGTCCAGCGCCGGCTCCAGACATGCCCTGGCGATCCCCAGGCAGCGGCCCTATGACAAAACTCCTATTAATCTCCACTCCATATGTTTCTCCCGTAACGTGGGAGTGACGGCCCTCGGTCGCCTTTTACGACTCGCGGAGCCACGATAGGAGTATTCTAACCCGCTACCCACACAGGTCAACTAGGATAACGCGGGATCGTTACACCCGAGGATCTGCCCCTCTCACAGGTCAAACCCCTCCTTGCGTTAACTGGGAAACATGGGATCGTTACACCCGAAGATCCGCCTCTCTCACAGGCTAGATCCATCCCTGTGTAACCGAGAGTCGCGGGATTGTCACACCCGAGGATCAGCCCCCGTCACCAGCTAGACCCCTCCCTGCGCAACTGGAGATCGCGGGATTGTCACACCCGTAGGTCTGCCCCTGTCACAGGCGAAACCTCTCCATGCGTAACTGGGAATCGCGGGATCGTCACACCCGTGTATCTGCCCCTCTCACAGGTCAGACCCATCCCTGCGTAACTGGGGAGCGCGGGATCGTCACACCCGTGGGTCTGCCTCTCTCAAAGGTCAGACCCCCCTGCGCATTATTATTATTATTATTATCTCGACTTAGCCAAAAGGCATTCGCACTCCCTCTCTGGGGAATATTCACTCAGATCCCGGGTATCCCGGATACCATAAGGATCTGGCTCGGACGAGACCCTTGCCATGTTATCGGGCCTTAGGTGACATTGATGTTGTTGGACGTTCCTGCACTCCCCATGAATTTCCTGACGGTTCGGGCTGTCGCAAGTAGTACCGCTTTCTGCATGGACCTGTAAAGATTATCAGTTAGACCCAGCTCTTTGATGTTTCTCAGCAAACTTTTTGGTATGACACCAGTTGTTGACACGATGATTGGAATCGTCTGAACGTTGTCCATTTCCCATTGCCTTCTAATTCGTTCTTCTAAGTCTCTGTACTTCGCGATCTTCTCGACTTGCTTCACACGCAGGTTGTTGTTGTTCGGGATGGCCACATCAATCAGAGTTGTCTTCCTAGAAATTTTATCAACTATTATAAGGTCCGGTCTGTTATGGGCAACTCGTTGATCTGTCAGAACTGTACGATCCCAGTACATCTTGTAGTTGCTGTTCTCAAGAACAGGCTCCGGTGTGTAGCTGTAATATGGGATCCTCTCTGCCTGCACAAGCAGAAGTTTTTCCGCCAGTTCCTGGTGCAAGATCTTGGCAACCGAATCGTGTCGTTCCTTATATTCCGTTGATGCGAACATCTGACATCCTCCTGTTATGTGCTGGATTGTTTCTGAAGTTGGGCACCCGTATCTGCATCTGTCATCCACTACCGATGCATCTCCTACAATGAATTTTAGGTAGTTGCGAGTTGGTATAACCTGATCTTGTATGGCCAGTAGGAAGCCTTCCGTCTCGGGGAACATTCTTCCCGAGGTCAGCCAATAGTTCGACGCTAACTTGTCGACATGTTCCTGGTTAACCTCATTAGGATGCCTCCCGTGCAGCGGCTTCCCCAACCACCTCTGTAGTTTATCGTTGTCGGTTCGGTGGTGATTTTGACGCTCGTGTTCCGTCAGACGTAGCGGTGTTGAGACGTCTGCTCCGCATATAGCCCTATGTAGTGTGGAGCTGTTGGCCTGCCTGTAGAAATAATTACGCAGATTTAATATTTGTTGGTCCAATTCCTTGCTGAGATCTGCCAATCCTCTTCCTCCTAGTTGTCGTGGCAGAGTTGTTCTTTCTACGGCGCTACGGGGATGATGTTTATGAGCTTTTGTCAGTAGTGTCCTAACTTTTCGTTGCAGGTTGTTGATGTCCGTGTTGGTCCAATTCACTATTCCGAACGAATAGCTGAGTACAGAGCACGCATACGTGTTCAGGGCCTTAAACAAATTCCTGCTGTTAAGATCAGTTCGCACTACTTGTCTTACTCTCTTGATGAATTCATTCGTTAAATCAGTCTTCATTGTTCGATGGTCTATCCTTTGAGCTTGTTTCATCCCGAGATACTTGTATGTATCTCCCTTGCTCATTGCTTCGATCTCCTGGCCGTCCTGCATCTCGTGTGCGCTTTGTTCGAGCTTTCCCCGGATGATATTAAGGGTGCGGCACTTGTCCAGTCCAAACAGCATTCCGATGTCCCTGGAGAACTCCTCTACAATTTTAAGCATTTGCGTTAGTTGGTTTTTGGTTGCTGCGATCAGTTTTAAATCATCCATATATAATAGGTGATTCAACTTGATCGCTTCTGCGTTGTTGCTTTTGATAGCGAAGCCATATTTTGTAGAGTTCAACCGATGTGATAGAGGGTTCATCGCCATGCAGAACCACAGTGGACTGAGTGAATCTCCTTGGAAAATCCCTCTACGGATGTTGATTGTGTCGGTCTCGATGTTACTGTCTGCGGTTCTGAGTTGTATCTTAGTGCGCCAGGTTGTCATAACGTGTTCTAAAAAGGAAACTGTATGATGATCTATTTTATACAGCTTTAAGATACCTGTGAGCCAGTCGTGAGGTACGGAATCAAATGCTTTTTTGTAGTCCACATAAGCCATGTGGAGGTTTCGTTGCTTGGAATGAGCCTGGTTGCAGATGACAGAGTCTATGATGAGTTGCTCTTTGCATCCCATTGCGCCCTTCGAGCAGCCCTTCTGCTGCATTGCAATGATGTTGTTCCGCTCGCAGTGAGCATATATTCGCTGCGTAAGGCAAGATGTGATTATCTTGTACAGCGTAGGCAAGCAGGTTATTGGGCGGTACTTGGCAGGGTTATCCGTATTCCGCTGGTCTTTTGGTAACAGGTAGGTTGCACCCTGTGTAAGAAACAATGGCATTTTCAGAGGATCGAGCAAGACTTCATTAATTAAGGTAGTTATCTGTTCATGCGTGCACCACAACTTCTTAATCCAATAATTTTGGAGATGATCTGGACCTGGTGCCTTCCAGTTGTGGGAATTCTTGATGACATCGGAGACCTCAGCGGTTGTGAATTGCTCGTGTTGCATCTGGCTATAGTTCCGGCCCATCTCGCGTTCTTCGCTGATCCAGCTTGCACTGACATTGTATGGACCTGGTGTGGCAAGTTGATTTCTCCAGAAACCGTCGACCTGTTCTCTGCTAGGGTAACTCGCATTTGTGGCATCGGCGCTAGAATTAAAAGCACCGTAGAAACCCTTTTCTGATCGTTCAAAGAGTTTGTTGTCTCGTTTCCTGTTGTTACTAGCCTTGTATCTCCTCAGACGCCCTGCGAAAACAGAAAGTTTTTGTTTTAATGTGTCAAGACATTGTTGAGCAGTGATGTTCGCGGGGTCATGCCGAGAATGCATTTGGGTGCGGCTCATTATTGCCTGCACCGCCCTCTGGATCCTTCTAGTTCTAACTCGTCTGATATATTCCGTCACTTGTCCTATGTCTTTACGGAGACTCTCGATCTTCCGATTTAGTCGCATTTCCCATTGAGCCATTCGTGGTTCTGGTCTTGCACGATTCAACTCTTGGGCCGTTCGGATCTTGGCACCCATTACAGTGGTGACTGCCGTTGCGGCACAGTAGATTAACATGTGCATACGTTCTAATGTTGGTGTCACTGAAACATAGTTTGGTAAAATTCGTGTGTTCATAAGATCGAGCACGATCGCAAGTTTCCTGGAAGAATTTAATCTTGGTAGCGGTGGCCTGCTCAGTGGGTCTGTGCCTTCGTATCGCAATACTGCCTGTCTCATATGTGCGTTTAAGCCTTCAAAATGTTCTTCGTTAACCGATTCCAGACTCTCGGTTGTTGGTTCTACCGTTTCGGCTTCTAGTTGTTGTCCAGGCGCTTGAAGTTCCCCATTGTTGTTGTTGTCATCTATGTCTATGTGTTCGCCGTGGATCTCTAGCTCAACTTCCCGTTTGATAGCGTTAAGTCGCGTTTCTGGAATTCGGTTATTTCTTAGAATAGTTCGATACTGATCTGACACTCTTTGTTCAGACACTTGCATGTGTGGAAACTCCCTGCAGAACTCGGCATGCAGTTGTTGTCGGTAGCCGATCATATCTTGTCCTAAGTTTGTCACCCTGTAAAAAATACGCATAATCGATTCATTCATGGACACAGTCCATTTCATGCGTCGTCGTTGTAATCCCGCCTCTGTGAACGCTGTCTAAAGTTCCCGCGCAGCACCTTCGGTGGGTGGAACCCTAGTTCTCGTTTGGCTACCATGTTGTATTGTTATTATTATTATATCGACTTAGCCAAAAGGCATTCGCACTCCCTCTACGGGGAACATTCACTCAGATCCCGGGCATCCCGGATACCAAAAGGATCTGGCTCGGACGAGACCCTTGCCATGTTATCGGGCCTTAGGTGACATTGATGTTGTTGGACGTTCCTGCACTCCCCATGAATTTCCTGACGGTTCGGGCTGTCGCAAGTAGTACCGCTTTCTGCATGGACCTGTAAAGACTATCAGTTAGACCCAGCTCCTTGATGTTTCTCAGCAAACTTTTTGGTATAACACCAGTTGTTGACATGATGATTGGAATCGTCTGGATGTTCTCCATTTCCCATTGCCTTCTAATTCGTTCTTCTAAATCTCTGTACTTCGCGATCTTCTCGACTTGCTTCACACGCAGGTTGTTGTTGTTCGGGATGGCCACATCAATCAGAGTTGTCTGCCTAGAAATTTTATCAACTATTATAAGGTCCGGTCTGTTATGGGCAACTCGTTGATCTGTCAGAACTGTACGATCCCAGTACATCTTGTAGTTTCTGTTCTCAAGAACAGGCTCAGGTGTGTAGTTGTAATATGGGACCCTCTCTGCCTGCACAAGCAGCAGCTTTTCCGCCAGTTCCTGGTGCAAGATCTTGGCAACCGAATCGTGTCGTTCCTTATATTCCGTTGATGCGAACATCTGACATCCTCCTGTTATGTGCTGGATTGTTTCTGAAGTTGGGCACCCGTATCTGCATCTGTCATCCACTACCGATGCATCTCCTACAATGAATTTTAGGTAGTTGCGAGTTGGTATAACCTGATCTTGTATGGCCAGTAGGAAGCCTTCAGTCTCGGGGAACATTCGTCCCGAGGTCAGCCAATAGTTCGACGCTAACTTGTCGACATGTTCCTGGTTAACCTCATTAGGATGCCTCCCGTGCAGCGGCTTCCCCAACCACCTCTGTAGTTTATCGTTGTCGGTTCGGTGGTGATTTTGACGCTCGTGTTCCGTCAGACGTAGCGGTGTTGAGACGTCTGC
This sequence comes from Pseudeuparius sepicola, assembly GCA_963920635.1. Classification (NCBI taxonomy): domain Eukaryota; kingdom Metazoa; phylum Arthropoda; class Insecta; order Coleoptera; family Anthribidae; genus Pseudeuparius; species Pseudeuparius sepicola. The sequence goes on along the minus strand of OY987299.1, from coordinate 74,158,939 downwards.
TCCGCATATAGCCCTATGTAGTGTGGAGCTGTTGGCCTGCCTGTAGAAATAATTACGCAGATTTAATATTTGTTGGTCCAATTGCTTGCTGAGATCTGCCAATCCTCTTCCTCCTAGTTGACGTGGCAGAGTTGTTCTTTCTACGGCGCTACGGGGATGATGTTTATGAGCTTTTGTCAGTAGTGTCCTAACTTTTCGTTGCAGGTTGTTGATGTCAGTGTTGGTCCAATTCACTATTCCGAACGAATAGCTGAGTACAGAGCACGCATACGTATTCAGGGCCTTAAACAAATTCCTGCTGTTAAGATCAGTTCGCACTACTTGTCTTACTCTCTTGATGAATTCATTCGTTAAATCAGTCTTCATTGTTCGATGGTCTATCCTTTGAGCTTGTTTCATCCCGAGATACTTGTATGTATCTCCCTTGCTCATTGCTTCGATCTCCTGGCCGTCCTGCATCTCGTGTGCGCTTTGTTCGAGCTTTCCCCGGATGATATTAAGGGTGCGGCACTTGTCCAGTCCAAACAGCATTCCGATGTCCCTGGAGAACTCCTCTACAATTTTAAGCATTTGCGTTAGTTGGTTTTTGGTTGCGGCGATCAGTTTTAAATCATCCATATATAATAGGTGATTCAACTTGATCGCTTCTGCGTTGTTGCTTTTGATAGCGAAGCCGTATTTTGTAGAGTTCAACCGATGTGATAGAGGGTTCATCGCCATGCAGAACCACAGTGGACTGAGTGAATCTCCTTGGAAAATTCCTCTTCGGATGTTGATTGTGTCGGTCTCGATGTTACTGTCTGCGGTTCTGAGTTGTATCTTAGTGCGCCAGGTTGTCATAACGTGTTCTAAAAAGGAAACTGTATGATGATCTATTTTATACAGCTTTAAGATACCTGTGAGCCAGTCGTGAGGTACGGAATCAAATGCTTTTTTGTAGTCCACATAAGCCATGTGGAGGTTTCGTTGCTTGGAATGAGCCTGGTTGCAGATGACAGAGTCTATGATGAGTTGCTCTTTGCATCCCATTGCGCCCTTCGAGCAGCCCTTCTGCTGCATTGCAATGATGTTGTTCCGCTCGCAGTGAGCATATATTCGCTGCGTAAGGCAAGATGTGATTATCTTGTACAGCGTAGGCAAGCAGGTTATTGGGCGGTACTTGGCAGGGTTATCCGTATTCCGCTGGTCTTTTGGTAACAGGTAGGTTGCACCCTGTGTAAGAAACAATGGCATTTTCAGAGGATCGAGCAAGACTTCATTAATTAAGGTAGTTATCTGTTCATGCGTGCACCACAACTTCTTAATCCAATAATTTTGGAGATGATCTGGACCTGGTGCCTTCCAGTTGGGAATTCTTGATGACATCGGAGACCTCAGCGGTTGTGAATTGCTCGTGTTGCATCTGGCTATAGTTCCGGCCCATCTCGCGTTCTTCGCTGATCCAGCTTGCACTGACATTGTATGGACCTGGTGTGGCAAGTTGATTTCTCCAGAAACCGTCGACCTGTTCTCTGCTAGGGTAACTCGCATTTGTGGCATCGGCGCTAGAATTAAAAGCACCGTAGAAACCCTTTTCTGATCGTTCAAAGAGTTTGTTGTCTCGTTTCCTGTTGTTACTAGCCTTGTATCTCCTCAGACGCCCTGCGAAAACAGAAAGTTTTTGTTTTAATGTGTCAAGACATTGTTGAGCAGTGATGTTCGCGGGGTCATGCCGAGAATGCATTTGGGTGCGGCTCATTATTGCCTGCACCGCCCTCTGGATCCTTCTAGTTCTAACTCCTCTGATATATTCCGTCACTTGTCCTATGTCTTTACGGAGACTCTCGATCTTTCGATTTAGTCGCATTTCCCATTGAGCCATTCGTGGTTATGGTCTTGCACGATTCAACTCTTGGGCCGTTCGGATCTTGGCACCCATTACAGTGGTGACTGCCGTTGCGGCACAGTAGATTAACATGTGCATACGTTCTAATGTTGGTGTCACTGAAACATAGTTTGGTAAAATTCGTGTGTTCATAAGATCGAGCACGATCGCAAGTTTCCTGGAAGAATTTAATCTGGGTAGCGGTGGCCTGCTCAGTGGGTCTGTGCCTTCGTATCGCAATACTGCCTGTCTCATATGTGCGTTTAAGCCTTCAAAATGTTCTTCGTTAACCGATTCCAGACTCTCGGTTGTTGGTTCTACCGTTTCGGCTTCTAGTTGTTGTCCAGGCGCTTGAAGTTCCCCATTGTTGTTGTTGTCATCTATGTCTATGTGTTCGCCGTGGATCTCTAGCTCAACTTCCCGTTTGATAGCGTTAAGTCGCGTTTCTGGAATTCGGTTATTTCTTAGAATAGTTCGATACTGATCTGACACTCTTTGTTCAGACACTTGCATGTGTGGAAACTCCCTGCAGAACTCGGCATGCAGTTGTTGTCGGTAGCCGATCATCTCTTGTCCTAAGTTTGTCACCCTGTAAAAAATACGCATAATCGATTCATTCATGGACACAGTCCATTTCATGCGTCGTCGTTGTAATCCCGCCTCTGTGAACGCTGGCTGAAGTTCCCGCGCAGCACCTTCGGTGGGTGGAACCCTAGTTCTCGTTTGGCTCCCATGTTGTAGATGTTCGTGTAGTTGTTGGGCTTGTTGGGTTATTATTATTATTATTATTATTATTATTATTATTATTATTATTATTATTATTATTATTTATTGCACACAGAGGACGAAGAGATCACACCTTCAATTTGTTAATTAAATTAAAGTATGAATTACTTAAATTCTCAATGTCTTGCCTTTTGTTCATATTATTTTTGTGATTTTTTTATGTTGACCATTTCTTTAATTAATCTTTTTTTGTAGCTATTTTCTATTCCTACAATCTCAGCTGACTCAAAATCAAGATTATGCAAGTTATCCAAAACATGTTCCGCCAAAGTAGTTTTATTTATCAAATAACTTTATTTATCAAATAAATTTATTTATGAATAAGACCAAAGGAAAAGACCAAATTTTGATCGTCTTCAAATAACAGACAGCAACTAAAATTTTGAAATTAACCAAGTAGACAACATAGGATATCTGGGGATAAAGATTGATAAATATCTAAAATGGGATGTACATGTAAAATATGTTGTGAATAAACTACTGCGTTTTATCTTGTTCAAGTTTAAAGAATTAGCTAAGATATTAACAAATGAACAAATAAAAAGTTATTACTTTGCCTTAGTACTACCACATATTCAATATGGAATAGCTGGATGGCGAGCAGCTTATAAAGCCCATCTAAATAGTCTGCAAGTTATACATAAAATATTCTATAAAACAATTCTTAAGATATTACTTACCCCACCAGTCAACTGTACCAAACCAAAATACTTTTTCTACAACATAACAAAAAGACATTTATTAGCACACATAGAGCATCTATATGATACTCGGTACAAACAAAATAAAAAAATTAAAAATATCAGGACACAAAAAAATGTTGGGCAGAGGTCAATTAATTTCCTCGCTGTGAATACAGGGTTAACTATGACTTAGTACAAAAAATTTTACCACGTGCGCAGGGTGGCTTAAGAAAACATAGAAAAATATTTTTAGATTTTTTTTACGATCTTTAAAAAAACGGGTAAAAACCCCTATTTTCCCTGTAAATCCCCGCCTTTAATGACGTCATCCAATTTGGCTTCTGAAGGTACTGACAGCTGAAGTGATTTTCCGCGGTGTTGCCGTTGATTTAGGAACGGTGAAAATACCTTTTTACTCAAACAAATTTAAAAAATACATAAATAACAATCGATTTGAATCTGTACAGATGCAGCGCTATTAGATTCCCCTTACCTTAGCTCGTATCCGGACCGGTTCCTAGTCTCGCGGAAAGCTGAGTACCGCGACACCACAAGCCGTCTCCCTTAATACCCCCGGAGCTCCTCTGATGAATTCTTGTCCACCATCTAACCTCTTCTGAAGCACAGATAAAGGATTTATTGTTCTGAAGCCTCGGCGGTATGAATTAAGCGACGTATCGGCCCGGTCGAGTCTATGAAACGTTTTTTCGACTGCTCCGCGTTGCCCCGTTCGTCATTTCACAACTTACTAGCTAGGCAACTAACTGTACATACAAGGTTTGTTCCAACAGGGCCAATAACCGTGCTCAAGCAAGTTCAGCGCATGAGCACTACCCCACTGGCTGTTCCAACTGAATTATGTACCTACCGACACGGGACGATACACGCACTGTTCCAGCCGATTTATGGATCATTTGTGTATCGTCCTTGTACGATAAAAACGGTGCCTGGTCTAAAGCAATAACCGCGTGTACTGACATGCGCAGTGTATGGTCGTGTGACAGAGATAAACATTAACCTCATATTTTTGTTTTTACGTAGATAGTTTTAAATCGATGGCTGGGATCGTGTTTTTTTATTTCTTGTTGGTTTTTGGCTTGTTTGGTAGGGCGGGGAATCGTTGAACAATTTTTTAGAGTGAAGAGTGAGGTTAGCCCACCGAACATTCGGTTAGCCACATATTAAACACGCAGGTTAGGTGCGGTCACAAATATGATTTGGTCGATTTGATTCACAATCCGTTCCATCTGAAATTTTCCACCAGCCATCGATTTAAAACCATCTACGTAAAAACAAAAATATGAGGTTATTGTTTATCTCTGTTATTGCTTTAGACCAGGCACCGTTTTTATCGTACAAGGACGATACACAAATGATCCATAAATCGGCTGGAACAGTGCGTGTATCGTCCCGTGTCGGTAGGTACATAATTCAGTTGGAACAGCCAGTGGGGTAGTGCGCATGCGCTGAACGTGCTTGAGCACGGTTATTGGCCCTGTTGGAACAAACCTTTTCAAGTTTGGCTAGTAGCCGACGGAGGGCATTTGCGAATGTAACATGGCGTTATTTCCCAGTTTGGTCTTGATTTTCGCGGCAAATCGTTCAGCGTCTTTGTGAAAATGCCGGAGTATTCGAACGCCGAGTTGACGGACATGGTTATAATGTACGGGAGATGCGATGAAAGTGCACATCGAGCTGCAGCAGAATACCGTATTCGTTTTCCTAACAGGGCAAATATGCCTAACCCACGTACTTTCGTGAACATTGTACAACATATGCGAAACACTGGTGTTTTGCAAGCTCGAAGGGGTGGGCCTGGAGGGCAAATGAACATGGACGATGTTGAGTCAGTGCTTGATTTGGTGGAAGAGCAACCTTCCATAAGCACTACAGCTATTGCAAGGAGATTGGGAATATCTCAGAACAAGGCAAGTAAAATAAAACCAATAAAACTGACTTCTACCAAAGACTATCCCATGTGATGGGATTGTCTTTGCTTGCACCTAATACCTACATAAAATTTAAAATGTAACAATAAAATTATTTACGGGTATGGAGGATTCTAAGGGAAAACGGCCTTCACCCTTATCACATACAAAAGAAATGATTTTCCGGTGAGAATGCACTTGGCTACGTGATCGAATCGCCCAAGACCCAAACTTTGTTTTCAACATTCTTTGGACAGACGAATGCTGCTTCACACGTGTTGGGGTTTTAAACACGTATGTACATTACTTACTTAGCTTTTTCTCTTCCATATTATCTTTTTTATTTATTATAAAATTGGCTATGTCAATCCTAACGCCTTCGCCAAAATTGTGAATATTTCTAATTTTTGTTTTTTTTAGACACAACAGCCATATTTGGTCCGATGAGAACCCACATGCTGTTCGGCGGTTTAATTTCCAACGTCGGTTTTCCATCAATGTTTGGGCAGGAGTTTATGGAGATCGATTAATTGGACCATACATTCTACCGGAAAATTTAAACGCTGAACGATACTTGTATTTTCTGACAAATGTTTTGTTTGATAATTTGCCACTACAAGTACTGCATGACATGTGGTTTATGCACGATGGTGCACCAGCCCATTTTGCGAGACCTGTTCGTGCACTTTTAGACGACCAATGCCCCAACCGTTGGATCGGACGAGGAGGGACAATTGCATGGCCGCCGCGATCACCAGACTTGAATCCAATGGATTTTTGTATTTGGGGATTCATGAAGGCGATTGTGTACGAGCAGGAAATCGGCAACGAGCAGCAGTTACGTGAACGAATTGAAGGTGCAGCTGTTCAAATCCGGAATAATCATGGACTTTTTGCACGTATCCGGACTTCTTTAGTTAACCGAGTGAATTTGTGCATCGAAGTTAACGGCGGCCTCTTTGAACAGCTACTGTAGTGCTTTGCATGTGCATTTGTGCAATGTGTGCTAGTGCAGTTGTGATTTTTCGGTTACCCTTCGGGGTTTTCCTGGCGGAGGGGATCTACCTCGTCGTGGTCGTCAGGCTGAGTACCTCGCTTCAAACAAAAGGAATAGCAGAGGGAAACCAAGAGATCCCCAACAGATTTAGAAAATGTGAATGTTGTGTTGTGTGACTTTTAATGTAAAAAAGCAAGAAAACAGAAAATGGTGCAAACAATCCTGGAAATGTCAGTAAGGTAGGTGTTTCATAGGCATTCTACATGTTCCTTAGAAAGTAATCGTTTTTAAAAGGAAATCGAAATTTTGGGGTGAATCCTCGGATAAATTGATAGACGTGGCAACGCCGCGCTATTGACATACGCGAAATTTTTAGACATGTCGCGCGGGCGTCCATAGGCGGCGTTTTTTGAGGGGTTTAATACAATTTGAAAAAAAATTTTTTAGGCTTAAGACAAATGTTAACATAAAAATTTTTGTACTAAGTGATAGTTAACCCTGTATATATAAACATATTCCTGATAATATACAAAATTTAAAGGAAAACAACAAATTTAAAAAAGAGACGAACAGGTGGATTTTAAAAACGCCAAGAAGGTTTTTTGGCAGTCTGTTGAACAGAATTTTTTGATTTAGTGGAGGCTATGTTTTATACCAGTGATATAGTGTTTTACTTACCTGCATTCACTTGCCTGCATTCATTTACCTGCGCTAACACTTTTTGTAAGAAAGCTCAAGATACTTGTTCTTTTTGTACTTATTGTTAATTATGAATACTTTTTGATTAAGGGGAGGAAAGAAAAGAGGGGAAACTTGCGTACAATCTTCGGATTCCAGTGGGTTATTTTTCTTCAATTTATTTCCAACTTGTATTATTAAGTATATTATATTTTGAAATGCATCTTATATATACATATTAGGTACATTAGTACGTTTGTTCTTTTCTTCTGTTTGTAAATATGGAAAAATTTATTATTATTATTATTAATTAATTTATCAATAAATAAATTTATTTATTAAATAAAACTACTTTAGCGGGACATGTGGATGCTCTTGGGTTATCATTTCTTTGTTGGTGTATTTCATATTGTCGGTTTCGATTGAACAGTTTCGTGGGACTTTGATTAATTTGATCCCCGAAAGTATTGCAAATTCTGAATATTGACAAGTTATCTTTGATTTCACTTGTTTTGTCGTCATAATGATGAGGTATTCTTCGCTGATTTTTTCAATAACATGGAACTCCGGTTGAATTCCGATGGAATGACAGGTTGCTTCTTTTCCTCGAATAACACTGGCAATGCAGTCCATTTGTACTTGGGTGATAAGCGATTCGTGAAGACAGATGAATTGGTTGCTGATTTGTTCGCATGGTGATTCCATATACTGGTATTCATTTTGGTGAAGAGCCATATAAGGTTTAGGGCTAATGATAACAGTATGATTTTTGGTGGGGACTGGAATCAAGTGGAAATATTCGAAAACGTTTGGATTCATAATAGGTATTTCTATGGCGAAAATTAATTGATCTTTGGCAAAGAAACAATTTGTTCTTATTATGGTATACCAATCGAAAGTATTTCAATTTATAATTTCGTCTTTGGTATAGATTTGTGTCAACTGATTTAAAATATCATTTAGGTCGTTTATAGTTAAGATATCCGGATGAACAGTGTGTATTCTAGCAAAAGTTATGGCATTTTCGAGATTGTCAAGAAAGGTAATGATTATATTGAATTTACGAACATTTGGTCTATTAAGCTTAAATAAACTGTGTATTTGTAAAATATGTCTGTTTCGCTTTGAAGAACTTCATTATATTTTTCGAAATACTCCATAATTTTCTGTTGATTTTTAACAATAGAATTTATTGTTTTCTCATAGTCATCTGTTAATTTTTTGTAGAGCGTAATCTGAGTGTTGACCTCAGTCACGATTTTGTGCTGATTATTTTCCAGCGTTACAATGGCCGTATCGTAGCGTTCACCGTCCTTGGCATCTAGAGTACCAGCGAACCACTTGTTTATTGTTCCGACAAAGTTAAATAAGCCTCGTTTGTTTATTTTATGTTGATTCGAAAAATGAAGATTTGAGAATTTTTTATCTATTTCCAAAAACAACGGTTCCAAATTATTATAGTTATTCCGCAAACTAGCCGTAAGAATGAATGCGGTTTCTTGAAAAATATATGCGTTCAAATTTTTATAAGTTAACTCTAGGTTTTCAATTTCATTTTGTAATTTGTCTAATTTCACATAGTGTAGGAAGGTTTTTTCTCTGAAATAATTTTTGCGTCGCCTAATCTAAAGAGTAATATTCCGGGATTATTCTCTAAGGAGGAGATTTCAATTTCTTGAAGTGCTAGGACAAGGTGTGTCATCGTCAGAAATGATAATAGTATCGTCTTCATCGTCGTGATATTCCTGTAAGAGAGTTTTTGTAGTTAATTTTCTAGGTCGCCGAAGTCTGTTTTTATGAACTGTAGTATTTTCTAATTTTGCTTTGATACCTTCGTTAGATTTTAGTTTTGATTTTTTATATTTTGGTTTTGTTTTAGATCTCAAATTTTGTTTTACAAAAACGTCAGCATCTTCTTGATATTCGATTGGGTCTTCGCGGTTTTCGTTTAATTTAGAAATTATTTTTTCCTTCGTACTTTGGTTTAGGTTATGAATGTTGTCGTATATTAGTTTTGTATTTTTCTTGTGATTTTCTATATAGTCGTTTATGATAACTTCCTCTGTCATGTCAAAGGGATCGAGAGTGTTAGTATGTCCATTAATAATATTAAAAGGGGTCTGTTTTGTTACACTGTGTATAGAATTATTAATTGATCGATCCTACTGGTTTTGTCTTGAATTCTAAGGCATCTAATATTTTCCGAAAGCGTAGAATGAAATCGGGGAAGACGGGGCTGTTGCTATTAGGGTTGTAAGGGGTAGTTATGTGTAAATTTATCTTATGCAATTTAATGAAATCTTTAACAATGCTGTTGTTAAATTCAGTGCCACCGTCTGAAATAACAGTGTGGGGAATGCCGTGATGTGTTAAATATTGTAAAAGACTGTGTTGATGCCACTAGCTCCAACTATTTTGTACGCTTGGGCGTAACGCGAAAATGGATCAATTATAGTTAAGAACTTTTGATTTTCTATTTGATACGTGTCGACATGTATAATTTCGAAGGGTTTGGAAGGGCTAGGAGTAATATTAAATTTAACTTTTGGGGGTTTCCTGTCATATTTCGCTGTTTGACAAACGTCGCAATTAGCTATATATTTTTCGATGTCATTTTTAAATTTTGGCCAAAAGTATTTGCTTTTTAAAGCTGTTTCTGTTTCATTGATACCTCGGTGACAGGTCTTGGTTTCATGGTGGTACCTAATTTTTTGCTGTTGTTCGTCAAATTCTTCGACATCCTCGAGTAGGATATTACTTCGAACAAATTTAAGTGAGGGATTTTTGAAAGTTTGACTTACTGTAGTACAAAAGGTGTTAATAATATTAACGTCTTTAAAAAACAGACAATACGTTTTCTTGCTGTCAATATATTCTTTTATAAATGAAATGATTTCTGTTTCTAAATTTTTAAGAGGTAATGAAACTTTTATTTTAGTTTTTTCTTTAAACGGCTTCGATCGAACCACATATTTGTGGGTAAGATTGTTATTTGTTGAAAAAATTACTTGGTTATTATAACAATTAGTACATTTTTCTACTATAGGTATACTTAATATAGGTTCTTCTATCGACGTATGCACCGTCTCGTTTGTGTCGTCTAAGTGTTCGTCAGGAACGTGTTCTTGTTGTGGGTTTGTAGGTGTGTCTAGTTTGTATATTGGGGGTCGGATCTGTATGTCAGAAATTATGTTAATTTTGGGTTTTTCTTTTGGAATATTATAGATGGTGTCATCAAAATCGGGAAAATGGGACTTCTTTCGATGTTCTTGGTCTGTATGGATGTTATAAGTATGAAATGGTGGTCCAATATGCGTATCAGAAATTATGGGATTTTCTTTTAGGACTTGGTTTAGAAGTTCGTCGGATAATTCAGGGAGATCATCAGGATTTTGGAGATATTGATTTATATCATCATTTATAGTGCCAGGATTTGCTATTATTGATTCGGTTTCGATTCCATTAATTTCTACGCGGGATAGGGCGTCGGCATTAGTGTTGTTTTTTCCTTTTTTATAAAATATTTCATAGTTGTATTCTTCTAGCTTTAGGCGCCATCTCACTAATCTAGAACTGGGATCTTTCAGAGAAAATAACCACTGGAGTGGTTTATGATCGGTAAAGATTTTAAATTTAGTGCCAAAAAGGTACGGCCTAAAATATTTCGTGGCAAATACGATGGCCAAGGGTTCTTTCTCTATAGTTGAGTAATTGCATTCGGCTGGGTTGAGCGTCCTAGAAGGGTACGCAATTGGTCTGTCTTGACCTACAGCCCCTTGTGACAGAATTGCGCCAACAGCAACATTTATTGTATTTATTATTGTATTGTATTGTATTGTATTGTAATACCGGGTCGTTGGTCAAAATGGTTTTGCAAAAATTGAAGGTCTTAATAAAATTTTCATCATGTTCGATCTTCTCTCCTTTTTGAAGACATTTTGTGAATGGTTTCGTGATTTTCGCGAAGTCTCGAATAAACTTTCTGTAATACCCGAGTAACCCTAGGAAAGATTTTATGTCCTTTGCTGTTTTGGGTAGCGGAAATTTTTGGATAGCTTCTATTTTTCGCGGGTTTGGCTTGATGCCATCAGGAGTAATGACATGCCCTAAGAATTCTACCTCTTTACGCAAAAACTCACATTTGTCGAGCTGTATCTTAAGTTGTGAATTTTGTAATTTTTGAAAAACTAAGTTTAAGTTGGCTAAGTGTTCTTCTAAGCTGCTAGAAAATATGATTATGTCGTCCATGTATACTAGGCATTGTAATTCTTTGAGCACCTGGTCTATAACCCGTTGAAAGGTCGCGGGCGCGTTCTTGAGACCAAATGGCATACGCGTATATTCAAAGTGCCCGTTTTCTACACTAAACGCGTTTTTTTCTATACTATTCGGATGCATCTCAATCTGATGGAACCCGGAGGCGAGGTCTAATGTTGAAAAATATTGGCACCTACCTAGCTTGTCTAATATGTCGTTTATGTTGGGATTTGGATACCTCTCGTCGACGGTTTTGTCGTTAACTTTCCTGTAGTCGGCGACTAAGCGCCACTTTGCCTTACCGGAAGCGTCGGGTTTCTTAGGCACGATCCAAATTGGGGATGACCATGGGCTACTTGAAGGGCGTATAATACCATCCTCAAGCATTTTATTAATCTGTCTCTGTACCTCTTCTTTATGTACGAAAGGGTATCTATAAGTTTTGGCGTGTACCGGGATTTCGTCAGTCGTTTTGATCTGGTGCTTTACCTCGTTTGTGAACGTAAGCTTGTCGTTTTCCTTATGGAAAATGGTGGAAAATTGTTTACATAATTTAATTAATTTTGATTCCTCTTCGAAGTTTAAATGATCAGTTCGAATAAGGGATTCTACATTAATTTCGTTATTTTGTGAATTTAGAGGAAGAACATGTTTCAGACTGTATATTTCAAAATTTTCTTTTCGTGAATTGGGGAAAATAATTACTTCGAAAGGCTCGGTTAAGGTTACTGTTTTGCATTTATTTGAGTGGTTTTGTATTTCTATGTATGCATATCCTTTATCTGCTGTTGTAAGAGTTTCGGGAATAAAACAGTTGTTAATTTCTGTTTCGCATAAAATAACGTCGCCAGAATAGGTGTTAACTGGTAATTTAACTCGTCTTATCTCGCACGGCTCTATTTTAATGTTAAGAAGCAGCTGTGTTTGGCTTTTGCGGTAAAATATGGGAAATTCAATATTTTTATTGTACAGAACATTTTCTTCGTATGCGATATGAAATTTGAGTCTTTTTAAGTCGTTTTAACCAATTAATCCGTCAAAATCAATATGAAAAGGGAATAAATGAAAAGTGATTGACTCGGATAAGTTCGGTAAATTTTGTAAGTTGAGGTCCGCCTTAAATCTGCATTTATTTTCTCCGTTGCATGTTTTAATTGAAAAAGGTTCATGGTAAATAGTTTCTGGGAAGAATTTTCGGCAATTTTTGGATTTAATATAGATTTGCTTGCGCCTGTATCTATTAATAATCTTAAAGGTGGGTTAATTGTTTCAATATAGGGTAAGGCGTCTTCGTCGGATATATTAAGTTCGATAATTGTATATTCATTTGGAAAGGAAGAATTGGAAATTATGTGGTTTGGTCCGGGAGGCCGGTTGTATAAAAATTTTCATTTGCCTCGGAAACATCATTTTCTGTTATTTCGGTAATGTTTGCTGTGGATTCGGGAACGGTGTCGTTTGTTTCTGGTACAAAATTTCGTTCAAAATAAGTGTTTTCGTCTGTATAGTAATCCTGTTCATATTGATTATTATAACAGTCATAGTCAAAATTATAGTCTGGCTGATCAGGTTGATCACAATAAACAATATACAGTTCTTCTGATACAAAATTTTTTGGTCCAGTCGATTGAAAATAATTTGGTATTCTGTTCGGAGCTGGTTGACGTTGGGGGTAAATGTTTGGAATATGGGATGTTATTGACATTGGAGTGGTTTGACGTTGGGGGTAAATGTTCGGAATATGAGATGTTGTTGACATTGGGGTAGGTTTGTAACTTGGGGTTTTCCCTCGTGGTTTAAAAGCATTTGTGCCTCGCGGTTGCGGTGTTTGGGGATAAAAGACATCTTTATTAGTAAAATATTTTTGAGGTTGGTTGTTAATTTGCGGTTTTGTTGGAATAGGTGCGGAAGGAAATCTAGATTGGGGAATTCCGGGAAATTGCCTTGGTGATAAGAATGGTTGTATGGTCCTTGGTGGAACATATGACTGGTTTTGAATTTGCATAGGGGGCTGTCGAATGATAGAATTAGTAGGGAAAGACATTGTTTGGGGTTTAGTCATAGTCATTGGTTGTGGGGTAGGTTTATTAAACTGCCCTGAAATATGTCTGTACTGGTTTTGAGCGTACTGAAAGTTTTCTTCCTCTATAACGAGTGCTATAGCGTGTTCTAGCGATGTTGGATCTCTAAGGCGTGTTAAATCTTGTAGTCTAGGAGGTAATCCTCTAATGAATGTTTTCAATGCTAATTCTCTGTAATTTCGAAAATGAAGGTCTTTTTCGTTGACATGAATGTTTAAGGAATTTAATTTTGATATCAACAAACTACAGGCATCCTGAATTCTGGAGCTAAACTGATGAGGAGTTTCGTTCCTAAAAGGTCTCATTATAATCAAGTCTTGCACTATGCAATCGATGTTCCTATTATCGCCAAATGTAAGTCTTAGAGCATCTCTAATTTCGTTCCAAGTTTTGAGTTCGATACGCGATCCTATTAGCATTAAAGCGCGACCGGATAATTTTCCTATCACCGCTTTTATGAGAAACATGTTGATTGGATCGTTTTGATTCTGATTGGTGTACGTTTCGATTAGGCTATTGCAGCTATCTATAAAAATTTCTAGAGTATGAGAATCTCCAGAAAATGTAGGAATATTTTCGATATATAGCCTAAGGAGTTGATAATTGACATTTCGAGCTGTCATCGTTGTATTATTTGAAAATATTGCTTCTGAGCTAGTTTCTATTTCTGAGCTAGTTTCTACTTCTGAGCTAGTTTTTACTTCTGAGCTAGTTTCTACTACACTAATTTTTTCGAATAACTGACACAAATCGTCAAAATGTGGATCGTTACTCATTAAATTGTAAACCTACTTAAATTTAGCGGTTCCTAAAATAATTTGCCTTGCCGATAGGCTGATGATTAAGTCTCGCCTCAGGGGATGTCTTGACAAGAAACGGAGGCACAAAAGGAGATGGCTCTTACCCTTGCTGGTCGCAGGCCAGCCCTCTAGTTTCTATTCTTCGGCCGCTACTGTCGCCCTCTTGCTCTGATCCTCTGCTTCGCAACGTCGCTATTTGGTGACCTCGATGGCCTGGGGGTGGTTCTTCGCGAGTAAACGGTTTAACCGACGCGAATACGCAAGAATACGATCGATATGCTTCAGCGATTCGCGACTCGCTATCCTACCGACTGCGCCAATTAAATAACGCGCTGGCACAGAGTTCTTTTTAAAAACATTATTTTTAAAATACAGGAGCAAAGAGAAGGCTTAATGCCCACAGATAGACGTGTGTCGTATTTTATACAATAAAAAGTGCTTAGGTCTACAAATGTTTATTCAAGGAATTTTTGGTAACAGTCAGGTGTTTTTGTCCATATAACTAGTACCTGATTATATATGTGATTCCTGCATAATACATTTATTGAGCGGTCTTATTTACTGTTAGCGAATTTTATACAGTTTTCTTTTTATTATTGTGGGCTCTAAAGTGCTCTATATCGAGTTATATATTATTGAAAATTGTTGGTGTGTTGTCATTGTCGGTTACCTCTGATTAGATAAACGTTTTTATACTTAATTCTTAATTGTGATCTAATACATAATTTCACCTATTATAGTCCCAGATTTTGGATATTCTTAAATTTTGGTTTTATTTTGTTATAGCTGATTATTAATAGGGCCAATAAAGCGGGTGGCGCTTGAATAGATTAATAATTTTATTAAACCTTTTGTTTTATGACTCACGCCACTCTACCGAGTGATCTGAGTAGCTGGGAAGGCCAAAAATAAGAGAGGTCGATCTAAGAGAAAATAAATAACGAGCTTGATCGAAATTTAATAGTTTTCCCCCTTTCACTTTCAATTTTACAAAATTTATATTTTTAGTAACAAATTGGCGCCCCTTTTTATTATTGCATTTATTAAATAACAAAATTGGTGCCCCTTTTAATCTTACAAATTTATTTAGTAACAAATTGGCGCTCAACGTGTTGTATAATAGGTAGATTACTACAAAGATTGACTATATAAATTGGATGATTACGAAATCCATGCACAGTTTTACTCTCAGACAAATAATAAACTATTTGTCTGAGGTTTTATTTTATTCTTGGTTAATTTTAATTGGAGGGAACTTGCAATATAAAAATCGGTTTAGGTGCAGCAGTCTATATATATATTTTTATTGCAGCTATTAAATAAATAAATAAATGTATTCACACACATTCAATAGTATGTACATGAGTGCATCCACAGAAGGCGAGGCCTTGTGCGTGGGAACAAAATTTACTCCTTACAATAATTAAAGCCTAACTTAAGTAATATTTGATATACGTTTAACATTTAACAAGCCAGATATAGGACAAGAAGAACTAGGAAGAGCCAATGAAGTGAAGTAGGAAGAATTTCGTTTTATAATAGTAGGTAAGCATTTGACGGATACCTCTGAGCAGGTAAGTGACATATAATGTACATATGAAGTTATTCACCTGTCCTTTTTTTAATTTTTTCTGTCTATAAGTTTGTTTATTTCTGTTTTAGGCATATGTAAGAGCCATTTTTTTTATTTATTTTTTAGGAGAGTGACCGAATTGATGCGTCTCAACTTCGAAGGTATGTCCTGGTATACAAGGGGAGCCAGATAAGTGTGACATCTTTGTGCAAGTGTTTTATTCACTTTTGGTATGTATGATGCTTTTTCCTTATGACGTGTTTCATATTCATGCATGATCGGTTGTAGTAACCTTTTATTTTTATATTGCCAAATAATAAGTTTTCTCAAATATAATTGCCTAAGGTCTTATACATTGGATTCTGCATAGAGCATTTCTGAGGGATATTTGTAAGGCTTCCTATATGTTATTTTTAGTATCCACTTCAGAGCAGTTTCCACACCCCTCAAATAATCATCGTAAACACCACCCTAAGCAAGAAGTCCGTAATTTAGGTGGCTTTCTATAAGCGCAAAGTGTAATATATTTAATTGTTTTTGTTCAAATATACTTGCATAGAATTTAAAACGACTTATGAAGGATCTAATTTTTTTTGTAATATATTCTGCGTGATGTTTCCATCGTAGATGACAATAAAATATTACCCCGAGGTAGTTTTTTATGACTACACCGTTTTACTATTTCTATTAAATGTTTTTCAACTTTAAGTTTTAAACAATCCCATGTTGCGCCTTTATAAAAAATAGCTGTGTCATCAGCAAATAAGATAATCTCACCGTCAGAGTTTCCGCAGGAATACAGAGAGTTGACATATATGTTAAAGAATAAAGGCCCCAAAACGGTACCTTGGGGCACTCCACATTCAATGGTTGATTCAGAGCTAATAGTTTTTCCAATAATTTTGACTGACTGTTTACGGCCTGTCAAGGCCTGTCCTTATGACGTGTTTCATATTCATGCATGATCGGTTGTAAGTAACCTTTTATTTTTATATTGCCAAATAATAAGTTTTCTAAAATATAATTGCCTAAGGTCTAATACATTGGATTCCTATATGTTATTTTTAGTATCCACTGCAGAGCAGTTTCCACACCCCTCAAATAATCATCGTAAACACCACCCCAAGCAAGAAGTCCGTAATTTAGGTGGCTTTCTATAAGCGCAGAGTGTAATATATTTAATTGTTTTTGTTCAAATATACTTGCATAGAATTTAAAACGACTTATGAAGGATCTAATTTTTTTTGTAATATATTCTGCGTGATGTTTCCATCGTAGATGACAATCAAATATTACCCCGAGGTATTTAAATTGTAACGGAAATTTATGCTAATCTCCGTTACCACGATTTTTAATTTTGGCTCGTCCAATATACGGCGAGATATTTATTGAAGGCTAAATAAAAATCTCCGCGCCACTATGCAACCATGTATACGCGAAAAGTGTTGTACTGTAATTTTGCGAATTTGGCTTAATTTATTGATATACAGGTACGTTATTGTTTATTATTTTAAAATAACATTAAATTAATCTTAACAATTCAAACAATAACTATTTAGTGACAAAAAGGTATGTAACAAACCAACAGATTTTAAACCATACAGAATCGTTGAAGAAGAAGCGCGCCTAAGTTGACAGATGTATAACCTAACCATTGTGTTTTGTACCGGAACCCGTCAGTTCGCGGTTTATTTTTTAAAGTTTTTCAACATAACTTTTTGAGAGAACAATTCCATCATGTTCTAGCAACGCGGAAGTCGTCACTGACGTCCGAGGTTATAAATAAGGCTGACAGGGAATTTCGGGGCTTTTTCCTCTCTGTTCTTCAAGCGACTAGTTTCGGTAATCGGTGAGATTGTGCACTCTGATATTGTTTTATTTTTCGAATCATCTTTGATCATCGTGCCCAGTCTTCACCATTTTTGAGGGGTTTAGTGTGAAAATCTTCTTGGGCGATATAATTGACCGTGCTGTGCTAATATTTTGGTATTATTTTCATGTAACCACCATCGAGGGTCGTTGGGTTGGTTTTCGGCGAGCCTTGCTGTGTTGAGCGATTGGTGACCTAGGAACAAGGGTTTAACGAGCAGTTTGGGGTCCCTGCTACGGCTACACAGGAATCTGGGTGAGTATTTTTAAATATTTTTTAGAAATTTTGGCTTAGCCATCTTTATGAAAAATATCTCACCACCCAGATTCGCTGTTTCTTTGTGGACCCACAGCTGTCTTATAACCCTATTCCGTTCCGTTAGATAAGTCATAGGACACGGTGTTTGTTTTCTCGTTACTTACGAGTTATTTAATTTTGCACTTTAGGAGTGTCCTTTCACACTAGATCAGCTGTTAGTAGGTATCGTAACTGGTAGGTTGCTTATTACTTAAATCGTTCTTTATTGTATATTAATTATTTCATTTTTTTCCCGGAACAGAGAGAAGCCGAAGGTTTTTTCTTGTAAAACTTAATTTAAGTGTCAGGGAAATCAACGTCACTGGACGTTTTTTAGTAGCTTTAACAAGTTGTTATATTTTTTTCTACGTCAAGAATATCCTTTTTTAAATCATTTATCGAGTCATTTATATTCACTTTATGAAAATTATTTGAGCTATCATTTACTGTGCACAGTTTTGTCGGAACTATTCGTAAATTTAACATTAATTTAACTTTAATTTAACTTTTATATTCTCTCTTTGTAAAAGCACAGAATTTAACTGCTGCGTTTTGCGACGGACACTGTTTTGCTTTTACCTTTTCATGTAACATCGGAAAAGGGGAAGGACCACAGGACCACACAGAGGGTTGCGTTTCACAACCATAACACCTCACTGGCAATTTGAATCCGCACACTACTGAACCCCACTCAAGCAGCTCACGACTGGCTTCCGACTAGAGCTAGTTCCGGAGGTTATTGCACGATCAAAGGAGTCTGGGTGACGTCTGGCGGACAAGCGACTATTTACCACGTAACCAAGGTACCCCTACAAGTCTCGGTGGTCCACAATTGTAAGCAAATTATCAGGATCAGTGTTCGAAGCTAACCAAGTTTTTTTTATATACCAAAATATTAGCCTTAATTAGTTATTTTCATTTTAATTCAAATATTCATTAGCACTTAACTTTCGAGTTTTTCAATTAAACATTTTTATTGTAAACAGCCAAATAATTTTTTTGGAACCTGTAAGTTTCAATCACAAAGTTGTTAATTAAACATTGTAATTTAATTACTGTCTGTTTTATTTGAATTCCTCCTTTTAGGCTCAGTCTTTTAAGGCCCATTCTTTTTAACAAATTAAAATAAATAAAAAGTATACCCTTTGGGTTTATAAAATGTATTTGTAATGTTAATTTTATAATGTATGTTTTCCGTGTTGATATTAACTCAGACAAATATTTGGGAAAAGTGTCAGCGTAACAGGTAAAAGGCATGTAATATGATTTGGTAAAATTAATTGAAATTTTTTTATGACTACACCATTTTACTATTTCTATTAAATGTTTTTCAACTTTAAGTTTTAAACAATCCCATGTTGCGTCTTTATAAAAAATAGCTGTGTCATCAGCAAATGAGATAATCTCACCGTCAGAATATCCGCAAGAATACAGAGAGTTGACATATATGTTAAAGAATAAAGGCCCCAAAACCGTACCTTGGGGCACTCCACATTCAATGGTTGATTCAGAGCTAATAGTTTTTCCAATTTTGACTGACTGTTTACGGCCTGTCAAGTAAGTTTCCACTAACTTGTAGGCACTGCCTCTAAAACCAAAACTTTCCAGAGTGTTCAACAAAATCTGGTGGTCTACGGTGTCAAAGGCTTTTGCCAAGTCTATGAAAACACACAGGCATTGGTTATTCTCATCAAGAGATTTATACACCTTTTCTACCAAGGTTCCCATTGCATCTTCTGTCGATCTTCCATCTCTGAACCCATACTGGCTGTCGGATAATACTTTATATTTCTCTAAATAATTTGTTATTCGGCATTTTAATAATTTTTCAAAATTTTTCGATATATTGCTAATAAGAGAAATTGGTCGATAATTAACTACGTCTTTTTTTCCCCGCTTTTATACAAAGGTTTAATGATGGCTTTTTTAAAAGGCGACGGATATTGCCCTTTACTAATGACAGTGTTAAATAAGAAAGTAAGTGGTGTCGAGATTTGTTCCGCAATTTCTTTTAGTGTCTCTTATAACAACCCGTCTTGACCTGGCGCTTTTCTACTTTTTAAGGACCTTATGACTTTTTGGACTTTCATCGGGATTTGTTTCTTCAATGTAAATTGAGTTTGGGAGTCTCTTTTCTTGTGGAGTGTAATTTGCGAACGTTGGTATAGTTGAGCTTAGTTTTTTAGCTATACTAGAATAGTGGTCATTAAAACACTGTGAAATGTCATAATCACTGGTTAATAGATCCTTGTTTTCATTAAACATTTGTTTAATGTCATTTGGTTTTTGTTCCTTTTCCTCCTTATTTTTTACTACGTTCCACAATCCCTGGGGACTACCTTTATTTTTTCTGTCTCCATTTGTAACGGATTTTTCCATTTCAAAATCCGTTACTCGTTTTTTATATTTTGTTATTAACATAAAGTCATTATTTTCGAACATATCTCATAATATCTCATACTTAATAACTAAATTATTCTTCGTACAGTTTCAATTCATTTATAACATTGTATTCAGTTTTATTACCACTTTTTCAAATTTTAAAATTTCAAATAATTCAAATTTTCGCGCGCTATATACGGAAATGGCCGTGTACTTTCGCCTAGCCTTGAACCCTGGCATATTCAAAATGCGAAAATTCAAGTGTGTGTTTACATTTCAGCAGGTATGTAGTTAAAGATCTGTATTATGAATTACTCGATTTTTCGGTTCTGTTGATGCATAATGTGAACATAAATACTGTTTAGTTGATTAAATGCGTGTCTTGCTAAAACCTGATTGGTCGGATGACGTAGGTCCTGCCAGCGATCGGCCGGTAGGGTCCGACCTGAGAAGAGTTTGCTCCCGTCTTCGTGTGTGTCGAGTCGCGCAGAGGCATCTGCCCATTTCCCGCCAAATTTTCGGCATTTTCGGCTTTTATCTAGTTGAATTTTTTCCATCGGTGATTTATTTGAGTGGTTTTGTATCTTAATATCGGGGATTGACTTCGTGTGACTAATATTTTTGCGTTTTTCTCTTTTCTATGTCCACGGCGTCGTGAGGCAGCGACGCTTGCCCGAGGCATTTCCTTTTTGGCTGCGTAGCTGAGGAAGCGCGGGACACAGCAAGCAGGTGGTGGTTGTTTCTCCTGGAAGACCCCACAGGTGAGTAATTTCTTTTGATTTTTGCTTAGTTCAACAACTTTACTACTCACCTGTGGCGTTTTTTTTAGACGTGCTATTTTTTTTGAAGGACTCATTTCGTCCAAGGCCCCGGCCATCTTTAACTCAAAAACATAGCATTGTCCTTTTTTTTGAATACCCACCATCTTGCGGCTGTTATCTTGTTGAATATTTACAAGTTTTGGTCACATTGGTCACACGTTACTTCCTTATTTTTCGAGTTAGGTCTCGATTCTGTGGTACCGGGCCACTCAAGTAAATCTGATACCGATATTTTCACTTTCCTAATAAATTCGTATTGCCTTTAGTTTATCAGCTTTCTTAGTTTCTCTATTTTACCGTTCAAGTCTCAAATAAACTTTCCGCGTTAAATAAGTATCAAAATTTCTTAAATTTCAAGAATTCGGGCTGGAGCATTCTCAAAATTGTTTTCTTCTTATTAAATATTAAGCACTTTGCTATTCCGGTCAGTTCAATAATATTATCTATAAAATTTAAAAACTATGCATAGTTCCCCTTAATTTAGTATAGTTCTAATCGTTTAATTTTTATCATTATTTGTCAATATTTAATAACTTTAGTATCATAATTCCATTTTAAATATTAATCTAACCTATTGGTTTATAAATTTCTGTAAAAGGCTTAGACCTTGTCTAATGCTACTTTCTTTCTGATCTGTTCATGCTTGCACACCATCACTGAGGACGCTACGATCACAGCCCTCTGACGAAGGAACAACGTGACGAGAGTTGCGTAGGCATCGAGTGGAGTTGCGTTGGCATAGGTGTTGACTCCTGGTCAGCTCTACTTCGGCGACGCCCTGAGATATCTGCTAGCCTCAACATCTGCAACGCCTATTTGAGCAGACAAGGACCGGAGGAAGCCCTAGCCACGCCCCACACTTCTACGAGCCTCGTTTGAGCGTAAGCGACTGAAGACGCAGTTCAAACTTAAGATTCAGTGTGAATCATAATAGAAGCTGAACAGTCAGTTTAATTTTAAAGCTAATTTAATCTTTTTATTTGTTCTTAAACCAATTTTTATCAAAATTTAACTTTAAATATTTGCTCAATATTAACCTTATCCTAAAGTCGATTCATTTTATATCATTAAAGTTGTACAATCCAAAATTGTAACATCTCAAAACGCGATAAATAAATCTTGTATATTTAACGAAGGTAACAGGATTTTATTGGACAGACCCAAGTATAGCAAACCTAGGATTGTTATACAAATTGGCGTGCCCCAACGTGTGGCCTGGTTTTCTCGTCTGTTCAATTCTTTCTTGTTAACCTCACATTACTTGTAAAACTGACTGATCTAGCAAATTAACTTTTGAAATTTAAGTTGAGAACTGCTCTAGTCAAATTTTTATTTGGACTATATATTTTTTTTCTTATCTTGAATAATCTCTATCTGGCAATTGTATTTCAATTTTATTTGGGTATTTGACTGATAGACATGGAACCAAATAACTTAAAAGATTCAGAACTGTCTTATGAAACAGTACGAAATTTTGTCTCAAAAAGTACCTGTCAACCAGACAACAATATTTTGTTGATTAATTTACAGTTTTGTGGTTACTGAAATCGTACTGATGTAATTTATCTCAATTTAAAAGGTAGTAACGTAACTTTTGAACTCTAGAATGATTGTGTAGAATTTTGTTGTTAGGTACTCTAGGTTTTTTGTTGTTTTGAATGTTGAGTTATGTATGGTTGGTTTAGTGCTATGTATCTTATCGTTATGTGTTCGCAGAGTGGCGAAGCACATTGTTTGGGCTAGAAGGCCTATAGGTGCTAAAATAGTACCCGGGGAGGCGTGGAAGCGTATTGGAAGCCAGGAGGTTTGTTTGGTTGCAGTAGGAAGTTTTGAGTTTTTGATTAAAATATTTCTTGGAAATATCGGCTTAAGCAGCCAACTCTAAAATCAAATATCTTGACTCTTTTGACGATATGTATCTACCTTTTTGCCTCATTATTTCCGCAGAGACGTTTCAGTAAGGCTCCCTGTATCTTATCTTGAACCGGAGGGTTCGTATCGTGAACCGAAGGGGTTCGTATTTTTCGGGGTAAACCAAGAGAGTTTACGCTCGATATTTTTGTGAGTTTAGCTCGCAGGGTTGGCACTAAATCAGTTTATCTCCATTGCCTAACCGTTAAGCCCTAGAGTATCGTGACTTTGCTTTAGTATCGTTTATCTAGTTTCTTGTCGTATCTTGATTACCTTGTAAGTTTTTAAACTGTCGTAACTACCTTTTAGTGTCAAAATTTTGAGTACCTTGTCGTTTGTCAGTCTCTTAAAGTTTTCATTTCATGTTATTTGTACAAGCAATTGCCAACGAGCATGGAAGGCCGGGACAGCTCGTAGAACTTTGTATCTGTCAATATCTAATTTTTTTAGAAGTAATGTCGCATTTTTACATAGTAAGTTATCTAAATTTTTATCTTAACTTTGAAGTAACTTATCTCAATTTTTTATCTTAACTCTGAAATGACTTATCTCAATTTTTATCTTTAACTTGGAAATAACTTATCTCAATTTTTTAACTCTGAAATAACTTATGTCAATTTTTATCTTTACTGTGAAATAACTTATCCCAATTTTTTCTCTTTAACTTTGACATTTTCGAACATAAGTAAGTCGACAAACTTTTTTGTCATTTTATACATTTTTTAAGCTTGTTTGCACATGATACTTGACAGGTATAACAATTTTTGCCTTCTCCACCAGAGGTAACTTTTTTTGGTGTGACATATGTCTGGACTTAACAACCATTCAGCATATGTTACGATTGGGTTAGAGGTGGGAACATGCATTTTAATTTCGCTCTAGATTTTGGCGCTTGCCACTGAAAGCTAATTTCTATCGAGCATAGTTAGAGAACATCTTTCTAACACCTTGATCTGTTGATCAAGCTCAGTCTCAGTTGTGATAAGTTCCCAGCAATATCTTACGTATATCTGTAATATCTCGTAATTATCGTATCTTAGATTATTTTTTTGAATGAATTTAATTAATATCTTGGTAATCAAATTTTGATTGTATTAACTTGTCACAACTTATCATAACTAACTGCTTGATCAACTATTGATCTTTAGATTCTGTCTTGTCCATTTTGGTCAAATATATATTGTGTCAATTTCTTGGTATGGATCATGTCATCTATTGAGTAACATAGTTGACTAATTTTGCGCTCTGAGGTGTTGTTGTTTTACCTGAATACCGATCTAGTTTCGAGAATTTGTCGTTGTGTACGAACTGACTGTGACTGACCTGATTTGATTAGGGCAATTTAAGTTTCTGTGAATGATTGATGTAGTACAGGTTTCCTTTTATACCAAAACCATTTTTCGTTTAGTTGCGAAGCTGCTTCGAATGGTTGCATGTTCGTTCCTTTTGAGAACCTGGAAATATTAGAACAGAGCAAGCGTGCCTTCGGGTGATCGGCCGTATTTCCAGCATGCAACTATTCCAATCAGTGGGTTATCTTTATTGTTTTTCCTCACCTTTTGAATATCCCCCTGTGTCTGCATCAAAAGTTCACATTTCAATTCCATAGTACTTTCAATTCCTTCTGGCATTTTTTCTTCAAAATCCAGACCCATTCTTTACACAACTGCCCCACACAACAGGCTGGAACCCTCTTGTGTGACGATTTGGTTTTTTTTCTCCATTAAATCTTCTTGGTTTCTTTCACATATCTTTTGAACGTTTATAGTTATTACCGCACATACTGTCTTTTCAAAATTTCCGTTGGTTATTCCTCTCCGCTTTTCTCCAGCAATGACTCAGAGACGAACTGGCAGCCTACCGACTATTGGTGGCGGACGCAATAGTTATGGCCAAGGCTATTGCCGTCTTCTTTTTCTATCGGCCCGTAGCCTCCCTTCTTGTTCTGGGGGTAGGGTGCATTCCATGGGTTGTGGTCTTCTCGGGTGTCGGGAGTTGCGTTGATGTTGTCTGCGACGCGGGAAACCTCAAGGCTCGGCACTGGGTGAGTCATAGTTCGTGGAGTGTACGCTGTCGTCAAGCAAGCAGCGGTTACGCTTCCTGGGAAGTTCTTTCTTTCATTTCCCTTCCCTGCTTAGTTTTTAGTTAACTCATTAGTGAGTTTTTTTTGAATTTGGGGTTTGAACGGTTTCAGGTTTTCGCATTTATTCAATTTTTGCATCTATTATCTTGTGTCATTTTCTATCGGTTAGTTTTCCTAGGAAGTGGTGTTACATTCATCGTAGGCCAGGATAGCACTTACGACGTAAGTGTCCGAAAATGAATGTACCGTCACTACACCTTACATCTTAATAGTCAGACATTCATCGTAGGCCAGGATAGCACTTAAGACGTAAGTGTCGAAAGTGGATGTACTGTTACTTCTCTTGATATCCTAATGATCACTCTTTCATCATAGGCTCGGATAGCACTTAGTAAGTGTCCAAAAGTGAGAGATTTATCATTACGATTTCACAGACACAGATAATTTTTTCTTTTGACAAATAAATTTTTTGAGGTTAATTTTTCTATTACAATAACTTATTTTCAAGCTTATGTGTGAGCCGTACACTATCAGTCAAATATAATGTTTTTGGCGAATGGGCAGACTAATCTGTAGGTACTTATTACTTTAACGTTACTTAACAATTTTTTTAAGAAAAATACTTCACTTGCGTTTTCGCATTTTTCTAAACCGGGGAGAGGAGGTGTGTAACGGATTTTTCCATTTCAAAATCCGTTACTCGTTTTTTATATTTTGTTATTAACATAAAGTCATTATTTTCGAACATATCTCATAATATCTCATACTTAATAACTAAATTATTCTTCGTACAGTTTCAATTCATTTATAACATTGTATTCAATTTTATTACCACTTTTTCAAATTTTAAAATTTCAAATAATTCAAATTTTCGCGCGCTATATACGGAAATGGCCGTGTACTTTCGCCTAGCCTTGAACCCTGGCATATTCAAAATGCGAAAATTCAAGTGTGTGTTTACATTTCAGCAGGTATGTAGTTAAAGATCTGTATTATGAATTACTCGATCTCTCTCGATACTGTTTAGTTGATTAAATGCGTGTCTTGCTAAAACCTGATTGGTCGGATGACGTAGGTCCTGCCAGCGATCGGCCGGTAGGGTCCGACCTGAGAAGAGTTTGCTCCCGTCTTCGTGTGTGTCGAGTCGCGCAGAGGCATCTGCCCATTTCCCGCCAAATTTTCGGCATTTTCGGCTTTTATCTAGTTGAATTTTTGCCATCGGTGATTTATTTGAGTGGTTTTGTATCTTAATATCGGGGATTGACTTCGTGTGACTAATATTTTTGCGTTTTTCTCTTTTCTATGTCCACGGCGTCGTGAGGCAGCGACGCTTGCTCGAGGCATTTCCTTTTTGGCTGCGTAGCTGAGGAAGCGCGGGACACAGCAAGCAGGTGGTGGTTGTTTCTCCTGGAAGACCCCACAGGTGAGTAATTTCTTTTGATTTTTGCTTAGTTCAGCAACTTTACTACTCACCTGTGGCGTTTTTTTTAGACGTGCTATTTTTTTTGAAGGACTCATTTCGTCCAAGGCCCCGGCCATCTTTAACTCAAAAACATAGCATTGTCCTTTTTTTTGAATACCCACCATCTTGCGGCTGTTATCTTGTTGAATATTTACAAGTTTTGGTCACATTGGTCACACGTTACTTCCTTATTTTTCGAGTTAGGTCTCGATTCTGTGGTACCGGGCCACTCAAGTAAATCTGATACCGATATTTTCACTTTCCTAATAAATTCGTATTGCCTTTAGTTTATCAGCTTTCTTAGTTTCTCTATTTTACCGTTCAAGTCTCAAATAAACTTTCCGCATTAAATAAGTATTAAAATTTCTTAAATTTCAAGAATTCGGGCTGGAGCATTCTCAAAATTGTTTTCTTCTTATTAAATATTAAGCACTTTGCTATTCCGGTCAGTTCAATAATATTATCTATAAAATATAAAAACTATGCATAGTTCCCCTTAATTTAGTATAGTTCTAATCGTTTAATTTTTATCATTATTTGTCAATATTTAATAACTTTAGTATCATAATTCCATTTTAAATATTAATCTAACCTATTGGTTTATAAATTTCTGTAAAAGGCTTAGACCTTGTCTAATGCTACTTTCTTTCTGATCTGTTCATGCTTGCACACCATCACTGAGGACGCTACGATCACAGCCCTCTGACGAAGGAACAACGTGACGAGAGTTGCGTAGGCATCGAGTGGAGTTGCGTTGGCATAGGTGTTGACTCCTGGTCAGCTCTACTTCGGCGACGCCCTGAGATATCTGCTAGCCTCAACATCTGCAACGCCTATTTGAGCAGACAAGGACCGGAGGAAGCCCTAGCCACGCCCCACACTTCTACGAGCCTCGTTTGAGCGTAAGCGACTGAAGACGCAGTTCAAACTTAAGATTCAGAGTGAATCATAATAGAAGCTGAACAGTCAGTTTAATTGTAAAGCTAATTTAATCTTTTTATTTGTTCTTAAACCAATTTTTATCAAAATTTAACTTTAAATATTTGCTCAATATTAACCTTATCCTAAAGTCGATTCATTTTATATCATTAAAGTTGTACAATCCAAAATTGTAACATCTCAAAACGCGATAAATAAATCTTGTATATTTAACGAAGGTAACAGGATTTTATTGGACAGACCCAAGTATAGCAAACCTAGGATTGTTATACATTTTATAATAGTTAGTTTTCGCTAGCTTTAATATTTCGGTTAATTTATTCTTATATTTTTATAGTCTTTTTTTAACTGCTCGTCGTTTGAATTTCTTTTAGTTAATTTGTATAGTCTGTCCTTTTCGATAATAGATTTAAGTAGGCCACCACTTATCCACGGGCTTCGCTTTACCTGACACCTTTTCAATTTGACTTTATTTGTGCATTGATTTATGAAAAACTTTAATTTATTTAGAAAAATCGTTGCCATCAAATCTACATCAGTTAAATCATATAAATAATTCAAATTTTCTAGCTTCAGTACTTCCTTTAACCTTTTTTATGTAGATAACTTTTCGATCGGCCTGTTCTATTGTTAATCGATTTGTTTTTGTTTTTTTAGGTAGATTTAAACAAAGCAGTGTAGGATAGTGGTCTGAAATCTTAGTATGCAGTACTATGGGAAGGATCATATTCTGATCAAGGTCACTTTTTATAAATATATGGTCCAAGCATGACTTGCTGTTTCGTTCTTCTCTACTGTACTCATTTATTGTAGAATTATAATTCCACTCCTTCAGTGTATTTAAGTAGTCCTGACTTTGCTTGTTATCAAGGATATCAATATTTATGTCTCCAACAATTAAATTTATGCTAGCTTTATTATGATCTTGTTCTTGTAGATAGCTGTATAGATTGTTATTAAATTTATTTTCATTAGTAGAGGGGGATCTGTATATGGCGGTAACATGTATTTCAATGTCATCCCCCCAACTTAGTTAAAATAATTTTTATATTTTCTAATTGTTTAATTTCATAATCGTAATTTGGAGACATAAACCAGAACGCCGTCATAACTAGAAATCAACTTGTACCCAGGAATACTCAGCATAGACAGGTCATTTACAATTCGTGTTTCTATTAATATCAAAATATCAAAGCAATACTCGAAATTTGTTAGTAGTACCTGTAATTCATCAATATGTTTTTCAGCTCCACGTATATTAGTGTGAAATATTTTAAAATTGTACTTACAATCCTTCCTTTCCTTCACTATGGCATTACATCAGTTCAAATCATCCGCTATGAACGTATCTATTGTTTCAGCCTGAAAGTCTCTAATATATTCCTCCATTTAAAATTGTAAATTGTAAATAAAGAAAACAATCGCAAATAAGTATTAGGTATAAAAAAAACTGAATCAATTACAAACATGTAGCAATGACAACTAAACTACTCATATAAAGATATAAAGAACAGGCATGATAAGGAAATCACATGACAATTTTCCTTCCCTAGTTAATTAATTTTTTCCCTTGCTTAACTTGTTTAGTTACGTTAAGTCTGGTTTTGGGAGGTGTACTATTTGATACCAGTCTACGTTTAGTGCCTCCTGTGGGATCCTCTTTTTTTTCTCCTATCTTTTGTTGCTTGTACGAACTCAATATTCCGGCGCCACTGCTTTCTTCTAATTCACCTCCTTCGTTCTCAGACTCATCACTGTTTATCCTGAAGATTAAATTTATTTTTATCTGTTTTTGGAAATTTGTCGCCATACTATACAGGGTGATCAAATAAATCCCGCATTAATCGGCTTTGGTATTTTTTTGTTTTTGCTTCACAGAAGAAAAAAAGAAAAGAAATTTAAATTGAATCTAGAAATTTCACAATTATTTCGTAACAAATTTTCAATTATTGTACTTTGAGTCATTTTTGTTGTTGTTTTTTTCCCTTTGTGTAGGTTGAGGAAAAACGGTCTTTACTTCGAGAGGCTTTTAGACTGGAGAGATTGGGCCAGGCTAAGCCACCCATAATAGTTAACTTGGATCCGGTAAGAGAGCTTACAGTTTGTCGGCTCAAATTAAATATGTTATCTCATAGTGTTTCACATTTTGATTCAAAGAATAGAGAAAACGAATACAAGAGGATTCACACGCTGTTACTACATGTAAATTTTAGTAGCTTTAGTAGATTGGTAGTAAGGGATAAAATCGACATTTTGCTCAAACATGAGTTACTCCAAACATGTATTCAGCTAATGACCGATTTAGGAGCTTCATACGAACGTACAAACATTAACCGTGAATATCATAGAACATCTGTTACACATGTGTCAGAACCAAACCAATCGGAATTTGATCCGGTATCTCCTTGTTCCAATACTGAGCCAGTGAGACAAACAGAAATTGTTGTTGACCTTATTTCCTTCGACGATAATGATGGTGGTAATCCACGTGCATCATCGTCTAGATTAGATCCAGTTATTTCACAATCCGGTACTTCTCAAACTAAGAGACTTATCATTCCTCCCACCTTTAGCACCTCTTCTACTTGTAATACCCAACCGGAAGTCGTTTTCTCGCTTACTAATGGAGTTCCCCAGAACCCCCGATTTTTGTTCAGATCAGACTGTGACCTCCCTTCGGATGTGGAAAGACGTAACGTTCCACCAGTTACTACTCAATCCACCAATCTTAACCAGTTTATTAATTCTTCTGAAGGAAGGGATCCTAATAGTCTTCCACCGTTGACCAGGCCCCTTGTGGATTCGAATCCAGTGTGTTCTCAGGATGCTAATCTTCCACTCAATTTTCGTCGTCAATCCCAGGTTACTTTTTCGAGTCCCGCCGAACACTATGTTACCACATCTGCTGGACAGCAACCCATTACTCAACCATATTATACAGTTAAAGACACCTTTTCGAGGTTGCCAAATGTCAATTCGACCCTACACGACATGAATTTTTCTCATCCGGACCCCTACGTAGATCTGGCAAATCGACTGGATAATTTTCAGTTCTCTCCATTGACAGGTCAACTTAATCGAGAGCCTCCTAGATGTGACGCACCTCCTAGATTTGTTGATGTTAGTCGGTGGAATTTACAATTTGATGTACATGGTAGTGTCAACGAGTTCTTGGAGCGGGTAGAAGAACATAAGTCCTCTAGAGGAATATCTAAAGCACAATTATTGCGTTCTGCTCCTGAATTGCTGACCAAGGATGCTCTTCTTTGCTTTAGAACTGGATCTTTTGAGTCGTGGGATGATTTGGTTGACCAGCATAGAGTCGACTTCCAACCGTACGATTATGAATTTATCCTATGGGATGAGATTCGGAGAAGAACGCTGGGTGCTCAGGAGCGCGTGGTCAACTTCGTGTCCGTTATGGAAAACCTATTTCACTTCGCGAATTGTCCCATTACAGTAAAGCAATGCCCAAAACCACGGCGACGGTTCTGTTTTAAGTGTGGGCGTGACGGTGTCACTTCTAGAGAATGTCCATCTTGCCTAAAAAAACTCGAACCTGGGAGGACAGTAATGGACCAGCCGTCTCTCCCCGTCGGTCAAAACGCTTATCTGGCCTCTCTTGAACGTGTAGCACACATAGACTACATTTTGTCTCACGAAAAAGACGACATTCGACCATAGCTAGAGGTAGAGGTGTTTGGACAGACCGTGTTGGGTCTTCTTAGTGGTTGTTCCAAGACCACGATTGGTGGTCCTGGCTGGAGGCTTTTGAAACCCTTGTGCCGACTGAATGAGTCGCGTGCATATAGTTGCGTTGTGGCGGATGGAAGGCGGGGGAATTCCCGTTAAGTTGGAAGATCGTGTCCTTATCTTGGAAGCTCTTGTGGTACCTGATTTCCCTCATACTCTGGTTCTTGGCATGGACTTTTGGCTTGGCATGCGACTAATCCCCGATCTGTATTCGGATTCATGGAGATTTTATTCTATATCTACCAGTCTCCAGCGTTGCAAAAGGAGGTCAATGTGGAACTGGAACAGATGTTGTCCAACGACGTAATCGAACGATCCGAGTCCCCGTGGTCATCGCCTATCGTTATGAAAAAGGGAGGCGGTTGGCGCTTTTGCGTTGATTATCGAGCACTTAACCGTGTCACAGTGCCTGACGCATACCCTTTGTCAGTTCCACCCTTGACAAACTACGTGATGCGAGATTTCTGAGCGCTCTTGATATAAAGTCTGCTTATTGGCAGATCCCTATTGCCAAGGATTCTCGACCTTTCAACGCCTTTACCGTTCCCAATCGCGGACTCGGGTTATTGGTGTCGATTTGGAGAAGTTCGTTTTTGTGTATTTAGATGACGTCATTATATGCACTGCGTCGTTTGAGCAGCATCTTGAAGTTTTAAATGAGGTCATTAGGCGAATCGGAAGGGCCGGTCTAACTCTAAATATAAGTGTCATTTCTGTAAGTCAGAACTGAAATACTTGGGCTACATAGTTCCTTTAAACTTCAGGTCGATCCTGAAAAGGTCAAGGCCATAATGCAGATA
This sequence comes from Pseudeuparius sepicola, assembly GCA_963920635.1. Taxonomy (NCBI): domain Eukaryota; kingdom Metazoa; phylum Arthropoda; class Insecta; order Coleoptera; family Anthribidae; genus Pseudeuparius; species Pseudeuparius sepicola. Next base: position 74,126,974 of record OY987299.1, on the reverse strand, counting down.
CCAACCCCCAAAAATGTAACTGAGGTTTGCCGATTTGTGGGTTTATCGTCTTGGTATAAGCGCTTCGTGCCAAGTTTCTCCTCAATTGTGTCCCCGCTTACTAATCTGACAAAGAAAAACGCGAAATTTAATTGGGACGAGTCCTGTGAAAGGGCTTTTCGGTCTCTGAAAGATCATCTGGTCAAGGCACCTATTCTATCATGTCCTGATTTTGAAAAACCCTTTGTCATCCAATGCGATGCTTCCGACTTCGGCCTCGGTGCCGTACTTTCTCAAACTCACGATGGCCAGGAACAGGTTATTGCTTATTTAAGTAGATCCCCTTTGAAAAACGAGAGGAAGTATAGCACGACGGAAAAGGAGTGTCTCGCGGTACTATTTGCCATTGAAAAACTTAGGCCATATATAGAGGGTAAGTTTACTGTCATAATGGGTCATTACAGCCTGAAGTGGGTTAATTTTATCAAAGATCCCGTAGTTCGCATCGCCAGGTGGGCAGTTAAGTACGTCTCCAACAGTATGACTTTCAAATTATCCACCGAAAGGGTAAGGACAACGTTGTGCCTGACGCCTTGTCCAGGGGCATACCAGTCATAAATACCGATTGTTGTGCGGTGAACAACTCCACCGACTCTGACCGCTGGTATCAGCAAATGTGTTTAAAAGTCAAACGGTGCCCATCTAAGTATCCTCTCTGGTGGTTGGACAATGGTAGGCTGTACAAGCGAATCCACCATCCATACCCGGACCTAGCGGATTCTGAAATTTCTTGGATTCCCGTTGTGCCTCGTCCCCAACGTTCTCAGAATATTAAGGTGAATCACGATCCGCCCGCCTGTGGACACTTGGGTGTTTTTAAAACGCTGGCTAGGATTTCTCAACATTACTACTGGCCGGACATGAGGACAGACGTGGCCAAGTATGTCAAGCGATGCCAAGTTTGTTTACCCACTAAACGAACTCAGAAAGCAGCTGCTGGTCACCTCCGTAGCCTTCAGCCGACAGCTTCAAAGCCCTGGCAAATAGTCGCTGTGGACTTGGTTGGGCCTCTTCCCCGTTCTTCGCAGGGCTATTCGTATATTTTATCCGTTATAGGTTGTTTCACAAAATTCGTTTTATTTTTCCCCTTACGTAATGCAACTGCATCTAGTATCGTGAAATGGCTGGAGGACCATGTCTTCTTGATTTATGGTGTGCCTGAGAAGCTGATTTCCGACAACGGAACACAATTTCGAGGCTCTCTATTCCGCAATCTTATGGACGAGTAGGATAGGCTAACCCAGTCGAACGTGTTCATCGTGTTCTGAAAACAATCCTTTCCAGCTATGTTTCCGAAGACCACAAGAAGTGGGATAAAGTTCTTGCTAAAGTTGGCTATAAGATCTTGTCACGAAGTTACGGGCATGTCCCCTAATTTCATACTTTTTGGACGCGAACCCAAGTTTTCTGGCAAATCTGATTCTCTTCCTGATGATCTCTTTGATACTTCGGTTGCCCCCAATCCTCATTCTAGAAGTGAAGCTTTCAAAAGGGTGTTTGCTGAAGTGCAGAAAAGAATCTAAAGCTCACGTCCAAAGTAGTAAGACATACAAGCTTCGAAAACGGTCAGAGCGTTTTCAGTTAAAACAGTCCGTTTGGAAGCGAAATTATCATATTTCGGATTCTTCAAAGAACTTTTCGTCTAAATTAGCCCCGAAATTTTCTGGACCTTATATCATTTCGAAACTAGTTTCTCCTTGGACCTACTAGCTCACCAATGCTCAAGGACGCAATTGTGGCATCTGGAATGCCAAAGATTTAAAAGCTCATCCGCCCGATGACTGCATTGTTTAAGTGTTCAGGATTCCTCTCCTCCCAAAAGCATATCCAGTTCACGTTAGTGTACCCTTCCTAAAGGCCTATATAAAGTTTCGTGGAAACTTTTTCCAGGTGAGGGGGGTGTTGTAACGTGTCGAAAATATTCAAATGATTAAACACTTTTGATTTCGAAGGAAATGGTATATTTAATTCAAGCTCTCATAAATTCGTAATTGAATATTTGATTCATAAATCGGAACGTTGCACCACTTCTATTTATCACGAGCACTTCTCAAGTTTTCATTGTATATTGCTAAAAGAAAACATATTTATATTTATTAGAATTAACATGAATAAAAGTTTAGAGTCAGAACTTAGCTGGATATTGGTTTCTTCACGATTGCCTTTTATTCCCGTCTTGTCCTTGTTTTCATCCCACCGTGTATGCATGCTTCCGTTCGGTACTGCTACTTTTCGAGCCCCGACGGTTGTCGTTGTTTTTGTAGAATAAAAAGAAACATTAACGTATTCTTATCCTCGATTATTAAGGCCACTGGGCTCACGATTCGCAATTGTCTATTCTGTAATATTTTGCTAGGAATTTAACTTGTAGTATTGGATATGAAATCAAAAATATTAGGTACCTACTTGGTAGGCCATCACAGAACCAAATACAACAAAAATATCAAGAATTCTTAATAATATGTACCTTAGTGGGTGGCGCTTGAATAGATTATTAATTTTATTAAACCTTTTGTTTTATGACTCACGCCACTCTACCGAGTGATCTGAGTAGCTGGGAAGGCCAAAAATAAGAGAGAGGTCGATCTAAGAGAAAATAAATAACGAGCTTGATCTAAATTTAATAGTTTTTCCCCCTTTCCATTGTAACGAAGTTACTAATTTACCGTTTTAATTTTTATTTTAACACCCACGTATTTCCTCGCCGTGCTATTTTTAGCGGCCGGCTATCCGCCGTAGTAGTTTATATATTCACACCGATGACTTTTTCTACATAGTAGGCCGACATTCCAGTTTAATTGCATTTAATTAAATCCTGGTTTTGATTAGTTTCCGGCTTTCCGCCGCCGAATAATAGATGCTTATGTTACCATAAGGGTTGTGGGATACCGACAAGGGGTAGAACCGGGATACTAACTCAAATTGCAGCTAGAGCCGCCGTTCTTTTTGGAAGTCCGGGTATATTGGACATGCCCGATCCAGAGAGACCACCGTCCGAGGCCAGTAGGGGTTGCAACCACCCCTAACTGACAACCTAGCCCCTGCGGCGACGGTTCGAGCCGCCCAGTGTCCAGCCGCGACCTTCGGCCGGAAGCAGACCGCGGACATGTCTCGACATGAAGGGAGACTTACCGACGGTCCCCCTGAATGTGGATTCCGAAATCTCGCGCCTTAGCAAATTCACGTTCATGCATGACGTCACACCCCCTTTGACCTCGACTCACCGCGGCCGACCGGATTCTGCCGACTCTACTCACTTTCTTTTTTATTTTACCAGGAATAATCGAAAAATCGGCGGCACATTCTAAGTGGTATAGTCTGCATTCAGTCTTAGCATGTTTTGATACACTGACCTATATACGTTCCAGTAACCTACCAAATAATTTCTAGATACTAACATTGCAAATCTACAGCGCGAAAAATGCATCATTTTATACAAATAAAATATGTCGGAGCAAACGTTATTATTCGCTTGAAAACATTGCAGCGGGCAGCTGTCCTGATTGAATTTAGTTTCGAAAAAACAACCTACCTACATCCCAAAAAAAATTCAACCTACTTTGCCCTGGAAAACATTTTTAACGACTAAAGTATCCAAAATACTTTAAAACACCCCTTCAAAAATACATTGTGAAGTTCTGATTGTATAAAATACTAGACTGTACACTTTTGAAAATAAAAACTAGGTGCCAAACCATCTATTGTTTACAAAATAACGCCCATGCTACTACAGCCGTTAATAGATGACTAATAAAAAATATAGCAGACAACGCAGTTTATTTAACGTTCAGTGCCTATAAAAAACGGCTATAAAAAAATCCGAGAAATTTCTGTATATTAACCAGGTGTTTGTTGTTGCCTTAAGGCAAAAACATACGTCTGAAAAGTTGAACCTATTTTGTGGTAGAATTTGGAATCTGATGATAAGTAAAAAACCATTATGCAATAAAATACAAAAGTAGTATCCGAAACGGCTTGAACCGCCGACGCTCGAGATCTGCTGGCGCAGCTTCCAGTACAATGGGCTCATTTTCAGTCGAAACACGCAAATATCTCCAAAAAACCTGAGAAAATGGCCATCACAAACAAAATCTTAATTTTGTTTTCACCCAGCAAGAATATTATCGAAGGGATATGTGCCAGGAATAGGGAATTATATTAAAAGTTCAGCCTACTTTGCCCTGAAAAATCGTATATTTTTAACTACTAATGTATTGAAAATATTCTAAACAGATTTCGAAAATAGTTTAATATCAATAAATCACGAATTTTTGATAATATAAGATGTAAACTATAGACTGGAAAATTGTTGCTTAAACAACATTGAAACTACCCTGATAAAAATATGCATCCATGGTTGAAACTACACTCTGTTACCTTAAGGTATAAAATCAGACACATATCTCCCAAAAGTTCAACCTACTTTGCCCTGAAAAAATCGAACAACAGAGGTACCTATTCATCGCTCACAAAACCAATACTAACGCCGAGGAAACTACACTTACAAATGTTTAAAAAATGTCCACCGTGATCGCTCGACAAAAAATCGTGCAAAGTGGCTACGGCAAAAGGCTTGACCTTTGTCCTTAGGGACACGTGTGACCCGGTTGAAGTAGAATCTAAAAAAAAAAACTGAAAATCATACCTACAGTAGAATCTGCTAAAGTAAAATCCAGGTGTCAAAAAATCAATTAGATATAAGTCCGACAGTAAATCCTTCTTCTATTATTATTAAATACGTTGACGTCACAGCATACCCGTCGGTGGCACCGATAGCGTGTCCGGCCAAAAATGCATTCTGCTAGGCGTGAAAATGTATTATACTATCGACAGGAGTCTACGCAAAATACCTAATTGTTCAGTATCCGTATTCAGCAAATAAAAAAAGTTGTAGGTACCCCTCACTTGATGAAAAAGTATACAAAACTACAATGATAAAAAATTTGGATTTTTAGCTCTTGTAATAGCTCGATGCCGATTGAAACTACACTAATAAAAATGTTTAAAAAATGCCCATCCCACGTGATCGCTCGACAAAAACCAAACGTGCAAAGTGGCTACTGCTCGAGGTTTGACCTCGATAGAATCTAAAATCCCCGCTACAATACGGATGAAAATTTCAAACCAGGCATGATCGACATGGATACACGTTCAAAGTAAAAAAAACTTGTCGGTCAACTGTTCAACCCCGACATTTTCTTGATTTCTAGGAATAAAAAGAAATACTGCGATTGTAAGTCCAAAGCTATTTACGCTATGAAATTCGTTTAAAATGCGAATGATAATTTGCCGCATTAAAACCAGGCGTGAAAATTCAGCATACGTCCCTAAGAAGTTCAACCAATTTTACCCTGGAAATAGAACATTTTTAATGACTAAAATATCGAACATAGGTATATTTTAAACACCCTTCGAAATATAGTATAAATCATGATTTTTTTGATAATGTGGAAAGCTAAACTGAAAATTGTTGCTAGAGGTTCTATTAAAGTAAAAACCGGGGTGCCAAAAAATCAACTATTATTAGAAAATACGCCGATGTCATAATAAAGCCATAATAACGTGTCCGGTCAAAAATGCGTTCTGCTTAATAAGGCGTAAAAAAAAATCCATGACGGGGCTTAGATAAATAAATAAAGTTTGATGTATGTAAAAAGTGTAGACTAAATTTTCGTATAGCCCGCGTGATCGCTCGAGGTGGCGGTATCCTCTGGACTAGAAAATATCATATCGGCTCAATCTCCAAACATTTTCATTTTGAATTATACGTTTTCATTGATGATAGGTATAGCAAGAAAATTGGACTGGACTCGATATGAGAGACATTAATCTAACTTTCACTAAACTGCACGTACTACTTAGAGGGTTGTAAGCCGTTTTAATAAAAGCAACAGACTTGCTTAAAATTCATGGCTAAACGTTAACATAATGTCATACATACATGCGGCACGAATAGATATATGAGCTCAAACATGTTGATCAAAAAAATATATTCATTTCTGGCGATTTAGTTTACCAGTTATCATTTAAAAACAAAACCTGGTCCCAATATTCAGTGAAAATAATAATTAAAAACTTTGAACCTTATAAACCACCACTAAATAGCGAGTCGGAAATGAGTAAAAATTATATATAAATATATTATTTTGATATAAATTATGGCCGAAACTGAATTTATTGGGGTGAAGATGCAAGGAAATATTTTTAGCTAGGAAAAAGTAATGCAATTATCATAGGTACTGGTTGCAGAACCCGTTGTCAGTTTTGTAAGGATTTTTGATAAAAATATAATTGCTAACGTTTAATTTGTTTACCCCATTTACGAAAATGATAACAAAATTGGATCGGACAAGATATTTTTTCGAAGTATAGTTTTTAAACACAGGGTGCCACCACCGGTTTTACGATATAGGTTTCAAAATGCGACGCGAATACATAAAAAAATACCCTAGAGATAAGAAAACAAAATACAACTCACCGAAAGATTCTTGATGATGTATAAAAAGAAATCAGGTTACATCTAATGCCCCAGACAGTAAAATAAAAATCCCCGAGCTGTCAGATATAACCAAACATCATTTTTCCAACGGCACAGTCATTTTCACGGGAAAAACAACCAGTAACCGTTCAAATTCCATAGATAGGTACTGCCGTAATCCAAAATTTCACTGAACTACGCGTATCTATTATACTGAAGTAGGTACTGATACACTTCCATCTTTCCAAAGAAAAACAAACACGAAACTCAGACTTTTCATATATTATTACAACGCCTCGATAGAGTCTTTATCTGTGGCCACGACCGAGAATCTACTGAAACAAGTGACTTTGTGCGACGCATAGGACGTGAAAAGTGCCGAGTTGGTTTTATTGAACAATGAAACTTATACTTACGTATATTTAAAATAAATGAGAAATATGCCAGAGATGTGAAACCTAATTGTGTTGCAAGTTTGAGGGTCAAAAAAAATATTGGCTTTAATTTTTAAGGTGAGAAAGACATCTAACAGCCAGTTTGGAAATATACAAGGCAAAAAAAGTAGTGATGTGGCTGTCCCATTTTATGTTTTATACAGGTTTGGTTATTTTAGAATAGTTGTTCAATAGACCGAGACATCATAAACGCTTCCCGTTAGAACAGAATCTGATGAAAAGAAAAATTCCATCTGGGTCAAGCTACTACATAACCAAAATAAAAAATACTGAACTTTATAAAATTTAAAAAAATCATATTTTCAACGGATTTTTATCCTCTGAAAATTGTTCTTGTGTAAAATTCAGTTTCACTGGGTCAAGCTAGGTGGTAACTATATAACCAAAATAAAAAATACTGAAAGTTATAAAATTAAAAAAATCATATTTTCAAGGGATTTTTGTCCTCTGAAAATTGGTTTTGTGTAAATTCAGTTTCAATAAGTTACTAATTGGGATAATAGGAAAAAAATCTTAAGAATCTCTTATAGAATTCTGAGACAACGACCCTGAGAGTAAATATCATACAAAAATCTTTGTGCGTTGACTTTCAACTCAATTTAATAATTAGGTTTAATAATGACAATTTTCTCGATTATCTAGAATCAAAAATATTGCGAGTGGCAATTCACAATTTTCTAGATATTATGTGAAGCCTTATTATTGCGTCGTAAGTTAGAGGATCCAAAAATATTGCCTTAAATTGTTTAGTAAATGCGATTAAGATATGTTTATCAACAGTTAATTGCAACAGCTTATTACCTTACAAGCGTAAACTCTTTAAAAAATTTTTTAGACAAAAAGTTGTAGTTTAGTAATGGTCAGTTGGCTTCCTTTTGAATCATGTTTGCATATTACCTACAAGGAGTTACAACCTCAAAACATAGAAATCGCTCATTTTAAACCGATTTAATAAAAATTTCACCAAAACAATATTTTCACTCATATGATACACTTCTGATTAATAAAAAAGGCACCATAGGTAGTAGTAATAAGATATTCAACGGAATTTTTATCGGCTGTTTGTCCATTTTGCTAGCTTTTGGGGGTATTCCTTGATATTTTACACGGATAAAAATGAATAACATTGAGTTCCCTAACTAAAATACAAAACGCACTGTTGACTTTACTTACGTGAATAGTAAGCCTATAATACGTATCGAAAGCAGAGAAATATTCAGGTCAAAAAAAAAGTGGCCTCATTTACAAGTTTGTAAATCAAAAACTACCTATTGGCTTTTAATTTTGATGAGAAAATTCGTCTAATTCGTAAGTCAAATAAATGAAACATCATGAAAGATATACGAGTAATTGAACAAATGCTATCTTAGTTCTATAGGCAGAAAGGTACTATAGGTAGTAATAGATTTGGGATCAAAAGACAACCTATTAGCTTTTAAATTTGTTAAGAAAATACGTCTAATGAAATTGAAAGTAGTACCTAGGTTTTGGTTAACATTTCGTTAACGCGTTGATGAATAAGAATGCAAGTAGAAAGTAGACAGAATTTCCAAAAAAAAAAACGGTGACTGACCAAACAAGTTATTATAAAAAGTTGCTCGGGAGACCGATGTAAAAAAGTTGCAAAATGGGACTTAGATGAATATTTGATGCAAGTGGAAAGTAGGCAGAATTTTCGAAAATCGGGGACGGATAAAAAATTATTAAGTTGATCGGGAGGTTGAGATAACCTATGAAACGCCTTTGATTCCAAGAGAATCTGACAAAAAATTCCAAGAAAATTTTAGACTGTTTGCAAGTGAAAAGTATACAGAATTTTTTCGAAAAAACTGCGGCTGACCAAAAAAAATAGATATTAGAAAATTTTGCTCGGGAGATCGAGGTAACATAGAAAACGCCTTTCATCCGAATATAATCTGAAATAAATTCCGAGATGGGACTTAGACGAATGTTTGATGCAAGTGGAAAGTAGACCGAATTCCCGGAAAACGCCTTTCGTTCGAATATACGGGAGGTTGAGGTAACCTAGGAAAAACGCCTTTTATTCGAACAGAATCTGACAAAAAAAATTCCAAGACGGGATGGTAGTGGGACGAATGTTTGACGCAAGTTAAACGTAGACAGAATATTAAAAAACGAGAACCGACCAAATAGTTATTAGAAAAAGTGGCTCAGGAGGTCGGGGTAACCTAGGAAATGCCTTTCGTTTGAACAGAATCTGACAAACAAAAAATCCAAGACGAATGTTTGATGCAATTGAAAGGTAGACAGAATTTTAGAAAAACGGCAACTGATCAAAAAAAATATATATTCGAAAATTTTGGTCGGGAGCCCGAGGTAACCTAGAAAACGCCTTTCGTTCGAACAGAATGCGACAAAAAAAATCGAAGACGGGATGGTAGTTGGACGAATGTTTGACGCAAGTTAAAAGTAGACAGAATATTAAAAACGAGAACAGACCAAATAGTTATTAGAAGAAGTGGCTCGGGAGGTCGAGGTAACCTAGGAAATGCCTTTCGTTCGAACAGAATCCGACAAAAAAATTCCAAGACATGACTTAGAAAAATATTAATTTGATGCAGATGAAAAAGAGACAGCATTTCCAAAAAAACTTCGACTGACCTAAAAGTTATTAGAAAAAGTTGCTCGGGAGGCCGATGTCTAGCAAAATATAACACCATTGCACCAGAGTTATTTCCATCTACGCAACATTATTGGCGTGGTGGTCGACTAATCGCGTTCACTATTAAATTAATTATGACAGGTCAAATTCGTATATAATGTAAATTAAAAAACGTTTTAACGAAGCGTTTACAATGCGTTAACGAGGATTGACAGCGCGTTAACGAGGCGTTTCCAACGCGTTAAACGCGTGAAAGAAGCGTTATCAACGCGTTAAACGCGTGAAAGGAGCGTTATCCATGCGTTACGCGTTAACGAAGCGTTATCAACGCGTTAACAACGCGTTATCCATGCGTTGACTACTCGTTATCGAGGCGTTAACAATGCGTTAACGAACAACGCATTAACGAACAACGCGTTAACGAAACGTTAACGACGTGTCAGCAAGCTTTAACAAAGCGTTAACGAAGCTTCAACATCGCGTCAATGCGTTAAGACGCGTTAAAACCGCCGTAACGAATCTTTGACGACGCGTTAACGAAGCGTTGACGAGTGTGGAAGTGCGTGGACCCTCAAACTCCCAGAATCGCAACTTACACCAGATCAAACTCAACTGTGGAATCTTGTGACGTCACAGAGATGCTACTTTACATTTTCTTTTAGGTAGGTAACCTAACCTAACATTATTGTCGCGGTGACCAAGAGGTTATCGACTGGTGAACCGATTGCCATTGGTCAAAACTGACTTAATTCGCCTTTGATACACCTCTCCCAAATCCAATGGCAATCGGTTCACCAGTCGATAACCTCTTGGTCACCGCGACAATAATGTTAGGTTAGGTTACCTACCTAAAAGAAATGTAAAGTAGCATCTCTGTGACGTCACAAGATTCCACAGTTGAGTTTGATCTGGTGTAAGTTGCGATTCTGGGAGTTGGAGGGTCCACGCACTTCCACACTCGTCAACGCTTCGTTAATGCGTCGTCAAAGATTCGTTAAGGCGGTTTTAACGCGTCTTAACGCATTGACGCGATGTTAAAGCTTCGTTAACGCTTTGTTAAAGCTTTGCTGACACGTCGTTAACGTTTCGTTAACGCGTTGTTCGTTAATGCGTTGTTCGTTAACGCATTGTTAACGCCTCGATAACGAGTAGTCAACGCATGGATAACGCGTTGTTAACGCGTTGATAACGCTTCGTTAACGCGTAACGCATGGATAACGCTCCTTTCACGCGTTTAACGCGTTGATAACGCTTCTTTCACGCGTTTAACGCGTTGGTAACGCCTCGTTAACGCGCTGTCAATCCTCGTTAACGCATTGTAAACGCTTCGTTAAAGCGTTTTTTAATTTACATTATATACGTATTTGACCTGTCATAATTAATTTAATAGTGAACGCGATTAGTCGACCACCACGCCAATAATGTTACGTAGATGGAAATAACTATGGTGCAATGGTGTTATATTTTGCTAGACATCGGCCTCCCGAGCAACTTTTTCTAATAACTTTTAGGTCAGTCGAAGTTTTTTTGGAAATGCTGTCTCTTTTTCATCTGCATCAAATTAATATTTTTCTAAGTCATGTCTTGGAATTTTTTTGTCGGATTCTGTTTGAACGAAAGGCATTTCCTAGGTTACCTCGACCTCCCGAGCCACTTCTTCTAATAACTATTTGGTCTGTTCTCGTTTTTTAATATTCTGTCTACTTTTAACTTGCGTCAAACATTCGTCCAACTACCATCCCGTCTTCGATTTTTTTGTCGCATTCTGTTCGAACGAAAGGCGTTTTCTAGGTTACCTCGGGCTCCCGACCAAAATTTTCGAATATATATTTTTTTGATCAGTTGCCGTTTTTCTAAAATTCTGTCTACCTTTCAATTGCATCAAACATTCGTCTTGGATTTTTTTGTTTGTCAGATTCTGTTCAAACGAAAGGCATTTCCTAGGTTACCTAGACCTTCTGAGCCACTTTTTCTAATAACTATTTGGTCGGTTCTCGTTTTTTAATATTCTGTCTACGTTTAACTTGCGTCAAACATTCGTCACACTACCATCCCGTCTTGGATTTTTTTTTGTCGGATTCTGTTCGAACGAAAGGCGTTTTCTAGGTTACCTCGGGCTCCCGACCAAAATTTTCGAATATATATTTTTTTGATCAGTTGCCGTTTTTCTAAAATTCTGTCTACCTTTTAATTGCAACAAACATTCGTCTTGGATTTTTTTTTGTCAGATTCTGTTCGAATAAAAGGCGTTTTTCCTAGGTTACCTCGACCTCCCGTATATTCGAACGAAAGGCGTTTTTCGGGAATTCGGATTCGAATTAGACGTATTTTCTTAACAAATTTAAAAGCTAATAGGTTGTCTTTTGATCCCAAATCTATTACTACCTATAGTACCTTTCTGCCTATAGAACTAAGATAGCATTTGTTCAATTACTCGTATATCTTTCAAGATGTTTCATTTATTTGACTTACGAATTAGACGAATATTTCTCTGCTTTCGATACGTATTATAGGCTTACTATTCACGTAAGTAAAGTCAACAGTGCGTTTTGTATTTTAGTTAGGGAACTCAATGTTATTCATTTTTATCCGTCTAAAATATCAAGGAATACCCCCAAAAGCTAGCAAAATGGGCAAACAGTCGATAAAAATTCCGTTGAATATCTTATTACTACTACCTATGGTGCCTTTTTTATTAATCAGAAGTGTATTATATGAGTGAAAGTATTGTTTTGGTGAAATTTTTATTTTTAATTTTTATTATTCATTTTTATCCGTCTAAAATAGCAAGGAATACCCCCAAAAGCTAGCAAAATGGGCAAACAGTCGATAAAAATTCCGTTGAATATCTTATTATTACTACCTATGGTGCCTTTTTTATTAATCAGAAGTGTATCATATGAGTGAAAGTATTGTTTTGGTGAAATTTTTATTAAATCGGTTTAAAATGAGCGATTTCTATGTTTTGAAGTTGTAACTCCTTGTAGGTAATATGCAAACATGATTCAAAAGGAATCAAACTGACTATTATTAAACTACAACTTTTTGTCTAAAAAAATTTTTTTAAATAGTTTACGCTTGTAAGGTAATAAGCTGTTACAATTAACTGTTGATAAACTAAACATATCTTAATCGCATTTACTAAACAATTTAAGGCAATATTTTTGGATCCTCTAACTTACGACGCAATAATAAGGCTTCACATAATATCTAGAAAATTGTGAATTGCCACTCGCAATATTTTTAATTCTAGATAATCGAGAAAATTGTCATTATTAAACCTAATTATTAAATTGAGTTGAAAGTCAACGCACAAAGATTTTTGTATGATATTTACTCTCAGGGTCGTTGTCTCAGAATTCTATAAGAGATTCTTAAGATTTTTTCCTATTATCCCAATTAGTAACTTATTGAAACTGAATTTACACAAAACCAATTTTCAGAGGACAAAAATCCCTTGAAAATATGATTTTTTAATTTTATAACGTTCAGTATTTTTTATTTTGATTATATAATTACCACCTAGCTTGACCCAGTGAAACTGAATTTTACACAAGAACAATTTTCAGAGGATAAAAATCCGTTGAAAATATGATTTTTTTAAATTTTATAACGTTCAGTATTTTTTATTTTGGTTATGTAGTAGCTTGACCCAGATGGAATTTTTCTTTTCATCAGATTCTGTTCTAACGGGAAGCGTTTATGATGTCTCGGTCTATTGAACAACTATTCTAAAATAACCAAACCTGTATAAAACATAAAATGGGACAGCCACATCACTACTTTTTTTGCCTTGTATATTTCCAAACTGGCTGTTAGATGTGTTTCTCACCTTAAAAAATTAAAGCCAATATTTTTTTGGACCCTCAAACTTGCAACACAATTAGGTTTCACATCTCTGGCATATTTCTCATTTATTTTAAATATACGTAGGTATAAGTTTCATTGTTCAATAAAACCAACTCGGCACTTTTCACGTCCTATGCGTCGCGCAAAGTCACTTGTTTCAGTAGATTCTCGGTCATGGCCACAGATAAAGACTCTATCGAGGCGTTGTAATAATATATGAAAACTCTGAGTTTCGTGTTTGTTTTTCTTTGGAAAGATGGAAGTGTATCAGTACCTACTTCAGTATAATAGATACGCGTAGTTCAGTGAAATTTTGGATTACGGCAGTACCTATCTATGGAATTTGAACGGTTACTGGTTGTTTTTCCCGTGAAAATGACTGTGCCGTTGGAAAAATGATGTTTGGTTATATCTTACAGCTCGGGGATGTTTATTTTACTGTCTGGGGCATTAGATGTAACCTGATTTCTTTTTATACATCATCAAGAATCTTTCGGTGAGTTGTATTTTGTTTTCTTATCTCTAGGGTATTTTTTTATGTATTCGCGTCGCATTTTGAAACCTATATCGTAAAACCGGTGGTGTTTAAAAACTATACTTCGAAAAAATATCTTGTCTGATTCAATTTTGTTATCATTTTCGTAAATGGGGTAAACAAATTAAACGTTAGCAATTATATTTGTATCAAAAATCCTTGCAAAACTGACAACGGGCTCTGCAACCAGTACCTATGATAATTGCATTACTTTTTCCTAGCTAAAAATATTTCCTTGCATCTTCACCCCAATAAATTCAGTTTCGGCCATAATTTATATCAAAATAATATATTTATATATAATTTTTACTCATTTCCGACTCGCTGTTTAGTGGTGGTTTATAAGGTTCAAAGTTTTTAATTATTATTTTCACTGAATATTGGGACCAGGTTTTGTTTTTAAATGATAACTGGTAAACTAAATCGCCAGAAATGAATATATTTTTTTGATCAACATGTTTGAGCTCATATATCTATTCTTTATTAAATATTTTGCGTGCCGCATGTATGTATGACATTATGTTAACGTTTAGCCATGAATTTTAAGCAAGTCTGTTGCTTTTATTAAAACGGCTTACAACCCTCTAAGTAGTACGTGCAGTTTAGTGAAAGTTGGATTAATGTCTCTCATATCGAGTCCAGTCCAATTTTCTTGCTATACCTATCATCAATGAAAACGTATAATTCAAAATGAAAATGTTTGGAGATTGAGCCCATATGATATTTTCTAGTCCAGAGGATACCGCCACCTCGAGCGATCACGCGGGCTATACGAAAATTTAGTCTATACTTTTTACATACATCAAACTTTATTTATTTATCTAAGCCCCGTCATGGATTTTTTTTACGCCTTATTAAGCAGAACGCATTTTTGACCGGACACGTTATTATGGCTATATTATGACATCGGCGTATTTTCTAATAATAGTTGATTTTTTGTCACCCCGGTTTTTACTTTAATAGAACCTCTAGCAATAAGTTTCAGTTTAGCTTTCCACATTATCAAAAAAAAAATCATGATTTATACTATATTTCGAAGGGTGTTTAAAATATACCTATGTTCGATATTTTAGTCATTAAAAATGTTCTATTTCCAGGGTAAAATTTGTTAAACTTCTTAGGGACGTATGTTGAATTTTCACGCCTGGTTTTAATGCGGCTTTTGAACGAATTTCATAGCGTAAATAGCTTTGCAAAGGAGTGTAGGGCTGTGTGCACGTATATATAGATGAAAAGGGAAAGAAGTGTATTTCCGTGCAAATAATTTAATTAAAAATCATGGTAAAGCGCTTTCGGCTGTTAAGCCATCCTCAGTACCACTTGTCAAGTGTGTACAGGAAAATTGGAGCATAAAGCATTATACAACAGTAAAAACCCATAAAATAGAAGGTCACACCAAGTCACATTTTAAAAACTTTAAAATACTAACAAATTATACAACTGTGGGCAGCCAAGCTACCCAAATTATTTAAACAAAAGACCAGCCGAAGTGCCAAATGCATCGTGGAAGGTGGAAGGTGGAAGTGAAGTCACCTTCCACGATGCATTTGGCACTTCGGCTGGTCTTTTGTTTAAATAATTTGGGTAGCTTGGCTGCCCACAGTTGTATAATTTGTTAGTATTTTAAAGTTTTTAAAATGTGACTTGGTGTGACCTTCTATTTTATGAGTTTTTACTGTTGTATAATGCTTTATGCTCCAATTTTCCTGTACACACTTGACAAGTGGTACTGAGGATGGCTTAACAGCCGAAAGCGCTTTACCATGATTTTTAATTAAATTATTTGCACGGAAATACACTTCTTTCCCTTTTCATAAATATCTTTGGACTTACAATCGCAGTATTTATTTTTATTCCTAGAAATCAAGAAAATGTCGGGGTTGAACAGTTGACCGACAAGTTTTTTTTTACTTTGAACGTGTATCCATGTCGATCATGCCTGGTTTGAAATTTTCATCCGTACTGTAGCGGGGATTTTAGATTCTATCGAGGTCAAACCTCGAGCAGTAGCCACTTTGCACGTTTGGTTTTTGTCGAGCGATCACGTGGGATGGGCATTTTTTAAGCATTTTTATTAGTGTAGTTTCAATCGGCATCGAGCTATTACAAGAGCTAAAAATCCAAATTTTTTATCATTGTAGTTTTGTATACTTTTTCATCAAGTGAGGGGTACCTACAACTTTTTTTATTTGCTGAATACGGATACTGAACAATTAGGTATTTTGCGTAGACTCCTGTCGATAGTATAATACATTTTCACGCCTAGCAGAATGCATTTTTGGCCGGATACGCTATCGGTGCCACCGACGGGTATGCTGTGACGTCAACGTATTTAATAATAATACAAGAAGGATTTACTGTCGGACTTATATCTAATTGATTTTTTGACACCTGGATTTTACTTTAGCAGATTCTACTGTAGGTATGATTTTCAGTTTTTTTTTAGATTCTACTTCAACCGGGTCACACGTGTCCCTAAGGACAAAGGTCAAGCCTTTTGCCGTAGCCACTTTGCACGATTTTTTGTCGAGCGATCACGGTGGACATTTTTTAAACATTTGTAAGTGTAGTTTCCTCGGCGTTAGTATTGGTTTTGTGAGCGATGAATAGGTACCTCTGTTGTTTGATTTTTTCAGGGCAAAGTAGGTTGAACTTTTGGGAGATATGTGTCTGATTTTATACCTTAAGGTAACAGAGTGTAGTTTCAACCATGGATGCATATTTTTATCAGGGTAGTTTCAATGTTGTTTAAGCAACAATTTTTCAGTCTATAGTTTACATCTTATATTAGCAAAAATTCGTGATTTATTGATATTAAACTATTTTCGAAATCTGTTTAGAATATTTTCAATACATTAGTTAAAAATATACGATTTTTCAGGGCAAAGTAGGCTGAACTTTTAATATAATTCCCTATTCTTGGCACATATCCCTTCGATAATATTCTTGCTGGGTGAAAACAAAATTAAGATTTTGTTTGTGATGGCCATTTTCTCAGGTTTTTTGGAGATATTTGCGTGTTTCGACTGAAAATGAGCCCATTGTACTGGAAGCTGCGCCAGCAGATCTCGAGCGTCGGCGGTTCAAGCCGTTTCGGATACTACTTTTGTATTTTATTGCATAATGGTTTTTTACTTATCATCAGATTCCAAATTCTACCACAAAATAGGTTCAACTTTTCAGACGTATGTTTTTGCCTTAAGGCAACAACAAACACCTGGTTAATATACAGAAATTTCTCGGATTTTTTTATAGCCGTTTTTTATAGGCACTGAACGTTAAATAAACTGCGTTGTCTGCTATATTTTTTATTAGTCATCTATTAACGGCTGTAGTAGCATGGGCGTTATTTTGTAAACAATAGATGGTTTGGCACCTAGTTTTTATTTTCAAAAGTGTACAGTCTAGTATTTTATACAATCAGAACTTCACAATGTATTTTTGAAGGGGTGTTTTAAAGTATTTTGGATACTTTAGTCGTTAAAAATGTTTTCCAGGGCAAAGTAGGTTGAATTTTTTTTTTTATGTAGGTATGTTGTTTTTTCGAAACTAAATTCAATCAGGACAGCTGCCCGCTGCAATGTTTTCAAGCGAATAATAACGTTTGCTCCGACATATTTTATTTGTATAAAATGATGCATTTTTCGCGCTGTAGATTTGCAATGTTAGTATCTAGAAATTATTTGGTAGGTTACTGGAACGTATATAGGTCAGTGTATCAAAACATGCTAAGACTGAATGCAGACTATACCACTTAGAATGTGCCGCCGATTTTTCGATTATTCCTGGTAAAATAAAAAAGAAAGTGAGTGGAGTCGGCAGAATCCTGTCGGCCGCGGTGAGTCGAGGTCAAAGGGGGTGTGACGTCATGCATGAACGTCAATTTGCTAAGGCGCGAGATTTCGGAATCCACATTCAGGGGGACCGTCGGTAAGAGTCTCCCTTCATGTCGAGACATGTCCGCGGTCTGCTTCCGGCCGAAGGTCGCGGCTGGACACTGGGCGGCTCGAACCGTCGCCGCGGGTGGACGGTTTGACAATGACCTCGCGCTGGGGTCATACCCCTCGGGCATCTTCGGCACCCCTCGGACTAGCGCAGGGTTCAGACCCTAGTCGGCGCGTTCTGATTGGTCGGGGTCTAGGCGGGGGGCGTGGCGTGGGAGTGGAGGGGGTAAGTTTGGTCAAAAAAGTGCAGGATTTTGCCCCCATAAGAAATACATGGGGAAAGTGGGCCAGAAACCCCACAGCCTATCTACTACCGTGTAAAACTTGTTGAGTTGATTTACTTCCATCCTACCCTTAACTCACCACTGAATACTGGAATTAATTTTTTTCTGACGAATGCTATCCTGGGCATAGCGGAGCATACCGCTCTAAAAAAGCTGGCGCCTGAGCAACCGTCCCGCCGTAGCTCCGATTTTCTCTTTTCCAAATAAAGGGAGAAAATCGGATAGGCATAAAAACAAACGCGATAAAAGTATACCGTTATACCATTTTACAAAATTTATATTTTTAGTAACAAATTGGCGCCTCTTTTTAATTTTGCATTTACTAAATAACAAAATTAGTGCCCCTTTTAATGTTACAAATTTATTTAGTAACAATTTGCAGGGTAATTTTTTGAGCCCTTTTTGCCAAATCCCACCGCTGCCACCAATTTTTTTCCCTTTGTTTTTATTTAATAATTACAAAAAAAAAACTGTTATCTACGTGGAATAAGCGGTATCGAATTATGGTTTTACAAGTTTATTGGAATTCTAAAATATTGAATACAAAATATACGTTCTAATGCTTATGCTAGACCGAAGGGATCTGCCGTGAGGACCACCCCCGTCCCGACTTCAGGTCCCTCCCTCCGGGTGACATGACACAGGGCCTGGTTAGTGTCTCAGCCCGGGCGCCGGCCGTTATGAACTCCACGGGCGTTCCGAATTTGAGATTGGCTAACAGTCGGCTAACCTGACCCAATTCACGCCCGCGTGAATAGATTAGCTTTTGGAGCCTGGAATCAAAACACAATATTAATTGGACTGATCTCTGCTACGGGACGAATAAACTATTCTATTCGTCTCCACTCGTGCTCATCTCACTAGATGACACAGTCGTAACAAAAGGCTTCAACCTTTCTGAGGGATGTATCCCCGTATAGGATACCCTCGATCGACGGGACCCTTGCAACTCATTAACCACGTAACGGTCATTATCAAGAACTTTCGTAACAACGAAGGGTCCCTTGAACTTAGGTTCGAGCTTTTTGCTCTTACCTTCGTTCCCACTTCTATTCGTGCGAATAACCACATGTTGGCCAACAGAATACGTAACAGGTTTAGCATGCTTTTTATCGTAACGTTCTTTATCGCGGCTTTGCTGATCAGCTATCTTTCGAGAGACATTATCTCTCACAGTCTCCAGGTCATGATATACGTCAACATCAGTAACGTCCGCGGAAAGAAATGCTACGTTAATGCCACGAGGACGGTACCCCAAAAACACTTCGTAAGGTGTTTTACCAGTGGTCGAATTAATCGTCGAATTAATTCCCCACCCAACCTGACTCACGGATTCGTCCCAGCGGGTCTCGTCTTCCGTCGATGCCGTCAAGGCTGACAGAATAGATTTGTTCATCCTTTCGACCTGGCCGTTAGCCCTTGGGGTCGCGGTAGCACACAATACTCGTTTAATATTTAAATTGTAACACCACTCAGTGAAGGCCCAACTCGTAAAGGCGGTACCACGATCACAGATTATTCTTCTGGGAACACCGAATAATTCGACTATATAATTTAAGAATTTAATTACAGGTGCTGTTTTGGTGTTCGACACAGCTTCCATAAAAACAAACTTCGTAAAAGCGTCAACGGCTACAATTAAATATGCATTTCTCTTGATGCTCGTAACATCACCAGGTGATCAATATGTAGCGTGTCCATTGGCACCCTTACTTTTTCTATCGGGTGTAACTCACCAGGTACTTTCCCAGAACTAGCTTTATTATACATACACCCTAAGCAAGATCGGATGTAATTACGCACGTAATTCCTCATAGCTGGAAACCAATAACGGGCGCTAACAGATTCAAGTGTCTTGTCAACCGCAAAATGACCTGCGTCGTCGTGATAGTACATCAGAATGCGCCCCTTTTGGGATCACCCATTTAAGACCATCTGGCGCTTTTCGGTACAGACGTTTATCTTTTAAAACGAAGTTGTTACGAATTTCTTTGTCCTCTTTATTACTTTGGGGTCGCGATAATATTTCGATCATTTGGCGGCATTTAGCATCTTGTAGCTGTGCGGAAGAACCCAATCTTCTTCGCTGACATTTACTGGCATTATTTCGAATGTTTCTATTGTACCTTCTTCAACGGTATCTCCCACAGGTGCCCTACTTAAAGCATCTGCCATCTTTGTACCACTTCGATATTCAATGTCAAAGTCGAACTCTTGGATGTTAAGCCACCATCTGGCGATCCGTGGCACGAGGTCTCTTTTCGTGAGGGTGTGGCGTAACGAATTGCAGTCCGTAACTACTTTAAAATGGATGCCTACCAAATAAACTCGGAACCTTTTAAGGTCATTCCGGCCTTTCGAAACAATTCTAAGATTTGTTTTAATTTTTCTATACCTTCGTCTATTGTTGCGGATGGTATCAATACATCGTCAAGATAAGCCAACGCAGTGTCAAAGCGTAAGGGACCAAGGATTGAATTTATGGCCCTCTGAAAAACAGCGGGTGCGTTGACGAGGCCAAACGGCATTCTTAGGTATTCATAATGGCCATCTGGTGTGATAAACGCTGTTTTATGAATGGATTGTTGGTCAAGGGCGATCTGGTGGTAACCAGAAGCTAGGTCTAAGCTTGTAAAATATTCGTTACCTTGAAGGGAATCTAATAGGTCGTCAATTCTGGGTAATGGATACTTGTCTTTTACGGTATTTCTATTAACATTGCGATAATCTATGCACATACGTTTCTCTCCATTATTTTTCTTAACAAGAAGGATAGGGCTTGCAAAAGGAGACTCCGATTCGCGAACTATCCCATTATCAATCAAATCTTGAACAATGGTCCTTACCTTCTCTCGCTCTGTATATGGCATTCTATACGGACGGTAGGTAACGGGTGTATCGTCTGATAAGGTGATTGACATTTTCGTAACGTCAGTTTTTCCGACCTCGCGTAAACAGACAGCGAAACAGTCGCGATAGTCGTTAAGTAGATTTAATATTTTATTTCGATCACAATTACTTAATGTGGGATTTAATTGATCTTCTATATCTTCTGGTTTAAAAAGCTGGAATGTCTTAATATTTGTTGTAGTCATGCATTGGAATTGCATTTCGTCAGTTTCTGGAAAACACGTGTGGGCCCTAGCGACTATCTTGCCTTTTTCGTAATAAATATCTTCGTTGGAAAGGTTAATGATGGGTACGAGACTGTGTTCAGCTAAATTTACGACACAGCGAGGGATGACATGATTTTTACCCGGCCAACTTCGAGTGCCTAAGTCGATGTAAACGTCATCATAAAAATCATTGGTGTAAACAGAAATATGACCCATGTGTTGAGCGGGAATTACGGTGGTTTCTTTGGCACACAAAGCAACCTTCTTTGATGGTAATTGAGCAATTTTCGGTATAATAGTTTTACTAATATCCGATGTATTACTACTAAATGATCGTTGTCCGATGATAATAGGGACACTCTGTATGTGGTCGGGAACAATTAATGCGACAACGTTAACGGTAGCTAAGTCAACTGTCAATCCTACAGAAGTCTTGGCGTTAACGAAAACAGAGCCCCCTCCGTAACCAAATAATCGCGCCATTGTTGGTTCATGCCGTAAGCATAATTGTTCAGAAATTGACCTTTTTATTGTGACAGCGCCGCAACCACTATCTACATACCCTCGTAATGGGTACCCATTTATTACACAATCAATAAAATAACAATCGGTGGCAGTGCTGTCCGGACATTTCGTTAACCTGAAGACTGGTACGCACTTACCATCACCTTGACGATCGTGGTATTTGCGCAACGGTAGCTGCGGTATTGTCTTGCATGTGCTAGCTTCGTGACCTAGCAGATGACACTTTTGGCACTCGACACGTCGATTTGGACATTGCGATTGGAAGTGTCCGCGCATCTTGCAGTTGAAACAGTGCACAATCGATAAATCATGGTGTTTTTGATGCGGCGGCTTATATTTCGACCCCAGCGTATGCCTCAAGTCCATTCTAGGTACACGTCTGATAGAACTTTCAACCGCTTTCGTGACGGGTTGTTTTTCATCGCGTAACATCGATAGGTACTCCTCGTAAAGGGCCTCCGGCGTTACGTAGCGACCTGCGCGGGCACTGTTTTGGATGGTGACATTAGTTATACCGTCAATTATACATGAAACCGCATTTCGAGCAGTTATTTTGCAAGAGCGAATTAACTCCATTTTCTTAAAATAATACGTTGTCATCGTTTCTTCGGGTTTCTTTGTTCTCTCCAGCATCTTTCGCAGCGCGGCGGCATAGTCTACATGTACGGGAAACGTTTTGATTAGTAGAGTTTTCCATTCAGCCCATGTCGTCGGATAGCTCGTTAAGCTGTGGCACCACGATTTCGCCATCCCTTTTAGTCTTGCTTGCATTTGATATACAGGGGTTATGTCGTCCCAGTTGTTAATGTTTTTAATTTGGTCGACCTTCTCTAACCACTGATACGCCGATGTATTTTCATTTTCCGGGTCGAACTCAGGTATGCAGTCACTCCGGATTGGCAAACGTTGATGCTCTGACTGTACCCCATGTCTATTGATCATATTCTCCAGCAATTTCTCAATGTTGTCAATTCTGGATTCAACAGAGGTAGAGGTAGATGGTGGAATCGCAGATGAAATGCTGGGTTCAATTATTGGACTGCCATGACGTATTATAGTAATTTAAGGCGTTAAAGACCGAGGAACGTTTGTAGACGTACGTAACTGCCTACTTGTTGATGGTATCTTTTTTAATCTGCTGTCGTCAGCAGGCTCGGTGGCTTTTCTTTTGTTCTGGCTTTTTGATCGGCGTTGATTGTTTTGTTGACCGTTACCAGGAGAATTATTATCTGAACTGTCAGAGCTGCTGGTGGAATAGGTTCTCCTTCTTCCCATTGTGTTTACGTAACACACAATTCACTTATCACAAATTAAACACAATAATGTCCGCAATAGGTTGTCCGTAAGTTCACCCCGCACCTGAACTGTTATCTACGTGGAATAAGCGGTATCGAATTATGGTTTTACAAGTTTATTGGAATTCTAAAATATGGAATACAAAATATACGTTCTAATGCTTATGCTAGACCGAAGGGATCTGCCGTGAGGACCACCCCCGTCCCGACTTCAGGTCCCTCCCTCCGGGTGACATGACACAGGGCCTGGTTAGTGTCTCAGCCCGGGCGCCGGCCGTTATGAACTCCACGGGCGTTCCGAATTTGAGATTCGCTAACAAAACATAAGTACGGCATTATTCTGAACACCGCCGAATGGCATCAGAGGCTTTTATAGTCTTTTGGTGTTTGGTGAGGGAAACGCCAGAAACGTGTGATTTTCTAGAAGTTCTTAGAACGGATGTGGAGTTTGTGTAATAGAAGAAGTCAAAGTTTGCAGAAATTTAAGAAGCGTGATAACATATTTGTTTAAGACGTAGTTTCTGTGATTAATTGGCGTATTTTCGGATATAACATGTATGGTAATTGGCAGTAATAAGTTATATAATAACTTTATATTGGGTATGTACGAGTTCCTTATTGATGGACATTCTGTTGAAAGATTTAGGTAGGTACTAAATTTAAATATTTAGGTGTAATTATAAATGATAATTTAAAATTTGGAGATTAAAATGATTATGTATGCAGAAAAATATCAAACAAAATTGGAGTGTTGAACAGAGTAGGTAATTTTTTAAGTTATAATACCCGATTAATGGTGTACAATTCTATTGTTCTACCACACTTTACATTTTGTAGCTCTGTATTGTATATGTCTTCGCAAGGCGAAAAGAACAGGCTGCAAATTTTACAAAATAGAGCGATGAGGGTGATATTAAGGTGTGGTAGAGAAAGTAGAATTGTAGATATGCTACAGACACTAAATTGGTTGAACGTAGAAAATTATTTAAAATTTAGAGTTTATTTATATTCACAAAATCACAAAATCACAACTTATTATCAAAATTTCTTAAAAAAATTTCATGATGTACACGAACATAATACAAGGGGAAATAATGCTTTTATCTTGAGTCACAAGAAATCTAAAAATGCACAAAAGGGGTAATTGAATATAATGGTCTGGCAAATGAAATAACAAAACACACAAACATTTTGAGATTTAAAAATAAATTATTGGAATATATTATGCATTTAAAAATAAATTTATTAAAAAGCAATAATTAATTATTATTATTACTTCTAAGTATGTTACATAATATAGTTCATGCTGTAAGAGAATGTAAATAGCTTCAGAAGCTAATAAAAATTCTTATTATTATAATTACCAGTTGACGGACCGGATACCAAGTAGTGGAATGTATCGTGGGTGATCTGAGGAACATCCCTCTACCTCCCAAATCAGTGTTGTGGACTTCAATTTTTGTCGGGGTTTGAATATAATAAAAAAAATTCTAGAAGAGAGACCAGTTGACGGCTCTGGATACCAAATAGTGGAATGTATCGAGGGTGATCTGAGGAATATCCCTCTACCTCCCAAGTCAGTGTCGCGGACTTCATTTTTGCCAAGGGGTATTAATATAATAAAAAAAATCTAGAAGAGAGACCAGTTTACTGCCCGGGATACCAAATAGTGGAATGTATCGAGGGTGATCTGAGGAACATCCCTCTACCTCCCAAGTCAGTGACGCGGACTTCATTTTTTGTCAGGGGGTTGGAATATAATAAAAAAAAATCTACAAGAGAGACAAGTTGACGGCCCGGGATGCCAAGTAGTGGAATGTATCGAGGGGGTCGCGGGATACGCGGACTTCAATTTTTGTTAGGTGGTATGAATATAATAAAAAAAATCTAGAAGAGAGACCAGTTGACGGCCCGGGATAGCGAGTAGTGTAATGTGTCGATGAGTCATCGACCTCAAATCGATTAAGCGCGATTTATAATAACGCGTCCTGTAGTAGCCATACTTACATTTCTGTTTTATTATTTTTCATTTTTTGGGTTTGATGTAAAAAAAATGAACTGTGTAAAATTTATTTCTATTTCGATGTACAGTGGCGGACACTCGAAAGTGAGTTCGCTATTTTCGTTGGAACTCAAGAAGTCTAGCACTGGGCAACAACACCGTAGCGCCCGTAGCGGCATCATGAATTATTCAACAGGGGGAAGATGATTTATGGCAGGCAAAAAATGCTTCTAGTGGGTTCATATTATAAAGTAAATTTTCGAAAAGAATGAAAAATATGCAGAAAATTGGGAAAATTGAGAATAAGCAAAATGCTGCTCACATTGAAAATATCTAAAGTGTGTTTCACTTTAAGTGGCGATAATTCATTATTTTATAACGGGTCATCATGGTATGCATTGTTTATTATTTTAAGATTCGCCTTTTCCATAGCCTACTACGATAACAAAGGCCCCAAAAATGACGAAAGCATGTTTACGAAAAAATCAAATACCTCTATCGATTTAGGCACATTTGGAACCTACAAATCCCAAGTTTCAATATCGGAACTTATTCCGAGTGTTCACAAATGAAAAAATCGACTTTTTGAGAGTGCCCTGTGTAAACGTTACTGAGTGTCTTGCAAATATTCGATTGCCGATGGATTAAGAGTCACATAGTGTATCTCACACAATATCATCCGCATAATATGTTATACAGAGTGTTCATAATAAATACAGAAATACTGAAAACGAAGTTTTATAAATAAGTCGATGTTTTTATTCTTCATAGCTAAACATTATTTTTTACAATTAAGTTCTATGGGTTAAATAATTTCCTTGGCAGAATAATGACTATTCCATTCCTAACATTTTCGTTGCAATTTTCCATGGTAGCGTCTACTATTTTATCAAGATTGCCATGGACTCATGGACATAACGAAGCATCCACAGTTTGACAGTTCATATTATTTGGCAAGTCGACTTACCTATTCTTAAATCTTCGTTGCGCATTTAGCATGTCGTAACAAAACCGCCGTGACGATTTTTTTCGATATTTCCCTATTAGTCCAGTAAAGATATCATTTTTCAAAAAAAGAAATGCGTACAAGCTAATTTTTTGAGGGTAGATGGAGGGCTGTCTCCTGAGTATCGAACGAAAAAAACACACTCGACACCCTTGTGGTTTTTTGCAATAGGGGGTGGTTTATTATTATCTAATTTAAATTAAATTAAAAATTAAAAAATTTAAACCACTTCCACCTAACCGATTGAGCTGAAATTTTGCAAACACTTCTGGTGCTGGTGACAATACAATCTAATAATACCCAATCATATAATTTGTTCAAAATAATGGCGGCCGTAACAAGATGGCGGGCTACCTATTTTTTCACAACCTTCTTGACGTAGGTATCAAATGAAAGGGTTCGACGAATATAAAACGATAAGGTGAGTGACGTCATACTAAATACAATATGGCGGCCGCCCCAAGATGGTGGATTACCTATTTCTTCACAACCTACTTTACATGGGTATCAAATGAAAGGGGTTAACGAGTAGAAAACGGTAAGGTGAGTGACGTCATACTAAATCGAATAAAAAAAATCAGCTTGTCCGCATTTCTTTTTTGCACCCCTTAGGAGGCCGTCTAATTTTACTGGATTATATTTATTATGAACGATGCGGATGATATTGTGTGACTTGATACACTAGGTGACTCTTAATCCATTGGCAATCTAATATTTTGCAACACACTCAGTAGCGTTTGCACAGGGCACTCTTCAAAAATCTTTTTTTTTTCTTCATTTTTTGCACTTAAGGAGTGAACACTTTTATCGTAAAAAAAATTCTAATATGCTGTCGTAATTTTAGGGTCTTATTTATTATCGTAGTAGGCTATGGAAAAGCCGAACCTTAAAATAAAATATACCGGGATGTAGAATACAGCTTTCGGAGTACTATATTTTTAAAAAAAGTTTTCGCAAATCATCCGACCAGTTATAAAATAATGAATTGTCGCTGCGTACTTTTTGATGTTTTAGATTTATTGTAATATGCATGTAAATATAAAACAACCTCTTAAATATAATATGTATGTATACAAATCAATAAATAAACTAATAAATATGTCGATATATACACCTGAGGTATAAATTGTTAATATTTTCTGTGTCTACCTCTTTTGGTAATAACTTGTCTCAATCTTCGTTTCATTGCATTTACCAATTGTTGACAATATTCTATTGTAACAACTTCTTCCCATGCTTGTTGGATTCTGTTCCATAAATCTTCTTCGGTATGAGGAATAAAATTTTGTAAATATATATTTCGCACCAGTAGTCCCCAAACGTTCTCGATTGGATTCAAATCCGGGCTCCTTGCAGGCCACTGTCATTTTGAAATATTTTCATCTTCAAACCATTGGAACACTAATCTTGCTGTGTGTACAGGTGAGTTATCTTGCTGAAATATGTATCCCTCTGGATAAAGAACGCATGCGGAAGGAATCATTACATTTTCCAGAATATCCTTATAATGGTTTGCATTTAGTCTACCATCCACTTTCCAGCAAACACCTGGACCTCTGTAGCTTATCCACGCCCAAAGATGCACGGAAAATCTTCCAGGTCTCGCTTTTTCGCATATGTATTGGGCATCAAATCGACTGCTGTGGCTTGGGCGATACACACTTAACTTGCCATTGTGGAACCTTTGGAATACTTTATCGTCGAAATTACAAGGCGTTGGTGAATGTTACCTTCTGTTAGCTTAAACTTGTTTGCTGCTCTGCGGTGAACTAATTCGCTGTCACTTTTAATTCTTCTTCTTGCCATTCGTGGGCAACATGGGAAATTAGTTGCCCTTGATGCTTGGACCACTGAGGCAAATGGGTTGTCTCTGCAGTATTGCACAAGGGCTTGATCTTCGGCACCCGTGGACCATCCTCTATGACCACCTCCGTGTAGATTTTCGACACTTCCTGTCTCTTCATATTTGGCCCTCAGTTTCCAAACTGTGTTTTTCGAAACCCGAAATTCTTCTGCAATGCGGGATATGGCCCAGCCATCTTCCAACCTGGTAACAATTCTTACTTTTATATCTGTGGTAAGCCTGGACCTGTTGATGCGGAAGCAACAGAGATGTGAAGGAATATAATAATTTAACCCCCTTTGATAATCGTTATATATAGGTGTTTTATTACCCAAGATATTTAAATTGATATTTCCAGAAATATTGTTTTTAATTAAAATTACCTGTATTAATCTGGATTAGAGTAATATTTATCTTTCCTTTCTACCTACATATTATATTATTTGTATGGATTAATCTATTATTTACATTTTATGATAAGTTGAACTATTTTTGAAATATTTTGAGTTATATAGCACAACTGCAAATAATCTGTTGTCCCTAAAATTCTATAATTTTACCTAAATTATTCAAGAAGGGTAGGTAAATTCTTCTCTTGATTCTCTTTATTTATAAACTACCAATACATATAATAAATAATATTATATTATATTATACAGGGTTAACTATGACTTAGTACAAAAATTTTTACCACGTGCGCAGGGTGGCTTAAGAAAACATAGAAAAATATTTTTAGATTTTTTTTACGATCTTTAAAAAAACGGGTAAAGACCCCTATTTTCCCTGTAAATCCCCGCCTTTAATGACGTCATCCAATTTGGCTTCTGAAGGTACTGACAGCTGAAGTGATTTTCCGCGGTGTTGCCGTTGATTTAGGAACGGTGAAAATACCTTTTTACTCAAACAAATTTAAAAAATACATAAATAACAATCGATTTGAATCTGTACAGATGCAGCGCTATTAGATTCCCCTTACCTTAGCTCGTACCGTGACCGGTTCCTACTCTCGCGGAAAGCTCATTACCGCGACACCACAAGCCGTCTCCCTTAATACCCTCGGAGCTCCTCTGATGAATTCTTGTCCACCATCTAACCTCTTCTGAAGCATAGATAAAGGATTTATTGTTCTGACGCCTCGGCGGTATGAATTAAGCGACGTATCGGCCCGGTCGAGTCTATGAAACGTTTTTTCGACTGCTCCGCGTTGCCCCGTTCGTCATTTCATAACTTCCTAGCTAGGCAACTAACTGTACATACAAGGTTTGTTCCAACAGGGCCAATAACCGTGCTCAAGCACGTTCAGCGCATGCGCACTACCCCACTGGCTGTTCCAACTGAATTATGTACCTACCGACACGGGACGATACACGCACTGTTCCAGCCGATTTATGGATCATTTGTGTATCGTCCTTGTACGATAAAAACGGTGCCTGGTCTAAAGCAATAACCGCGTGTACTGACATGCGCAGTGTATGGTCGTGTGACAGAGATAAACATTAACATCATATTTTTGTTTTTACGTAGATAGGTTTAAATCGATGGCTGGGATCGTGTTTTTTATTTCTTGTTGGTTTTTGGCTTGTTGGGTAGGGCGGGGAATCGTTGAACAATTTTTCCGTTCCATCTGAAATTTTCTTTGGGATCATTTGTTCCAACTCGAATTTACGTACCGTCACAGAACTGTACATGAACTAGATGATAACCCTTAAAGAACGCATGCGCTAGTTTTGCACCGTTCATGTGCGATCCCAAAGAAAATTTCAGATGGAACGGATTGTGAATCAAATCGACCAAATCACGTTTTGCGACCGCACCTAACCTGCGTGTTTAATATGTGGCTAACCGAATGTTCGGTGGGCTAACCTCACTCTTCACTCTAAAAAATTATTGTTCAACGATTCCCCGCCCTACCCAACAAGCCAAAAACCAACAAGAAATAAAAAACACGATCCCAGCCATCGATTTAAAACCATCTACGTAAAAACAAAAATATGAGGTTATTGTTTATCTCTGTCACATGACTACATTGCGCATGTCAGTACACGCGGTTATTGCTTTAGACCAGGCACCGTTTTTATCGTACAAGGACGATACACAAATGATCCATAAATCGGCTGGAACAGTGCGTGTATCGTCCCGTGTCGGTAGGTACATAATTCAGTTGGAACAGCCAGCGGGGTAGTGCGCATGCGCTGAACGTGCTTGAGCACGGTTATTGGCCCTGTTGGAACAAACCTTTTCAAGTTTGGCTAGTAGCCGACGGAGGGCATTTGCGAATGTAACATGGCGTTATTTCCCAGTTTTGTCTTGATTTTCGCGGCAAATCGTTCAGCGTCTTTGTGAAAATGCCGGAGTATTCGAACGCCGAGTTAACGGACATGGTTATAATGTACGGGAGATGCGATGAAAGTGCACATCGAGCCTAACCCACGTACTTTCGTGAACATTGTACAACGTATGCGAAACACTGGTGTTTTGCAAGCTCGAAGGGGTGGGCCTGGAGGGCAAATGAACATGGACGATGTTGAGTCAGTGCTTGATTTGGTGGAAGAGCAACCTTCCATAAGCACTACAGCTATTGCAAGGAGATTGGGAATATCTCAGAACAAGGCAAGTAAAATAAAACCAATAAAACTGACTTCTACCAAAGACTATCCCATGTGATGGGATTGTCTTTGCTTGCACCTAATACCTACATAAAATTTAAAATGTAACAATACAATTATTTACAGGCATGGAGGATTCTAAGGGAAAACGGCCTTCACCCTTATCACATACAAAAGGTCCAAGCATTAGAAGCAAATGATTTTCCGGTGAGAATGACCTACTGCACTTGGCTACGTGATCGAATCGCCCAAGACCCAAACTTTGTTTTCAACATTCTTTGGACAGACGAATGCTGCTTCACACGTGCTGGGGTTTTAAACACGTATGTAAATTTTTACTTACTTATAGCTTTCTCTCCTCCATATTATCTTTTTTATTTATTATAAAATTGGCTATGTCAATCCTAACGCCTTCGCCAAAATTGTGAATATTTCTAATTTTTGTTTTTTTTTTAGACACAACAGCCATATTTGGTCCGATGAGAACCCACATGCTGTTCGGCGGTTTAATTTCCAACGTCGGTTTTCCATCAATGTTTGGGCTGGAGTTTATGGAGATCGATTAATTGGACCATACATTCTACCGGAAAATTTAAACGCTGAACGATACTTGTATTTTCTGACAAATGTTTTGTTTGATAATTTGCCACTACAAGTACTGCATGACATGTGGTTTATGCACGATGGTGCACCAGCCCATTTTGCGAGACCTGTTCGTGCACTTTTAGACGACCAATGCCCCAACCGTTGGATCGGAAGAGGAGGGCCCATTGCATGGCCGCCGCGATCACCAGACTTGAATCCAATGGATTTTTGTATTTGGGGATTCATGAAGGCGATTGTGTACGAGCAGGAAATCGACAACGAGCAGCAGTTACGTGAACGAATTGAAGGTGCAGCTGTCCAAATCCGGAATAATCATGGACTTTTTGCACGTATCCGGACTTCTTTAGTTAACCGAGTGAATTTGTGCATCGAAGTTAACGGCGGCCTCTTTGAACAGCTACTGTAGTGCTTTGCATGTGCATTTGTGCAATGTGTGCTAGTGCAGTTGTGATTTTTCGGTTACCCTTCGGGGTTTTCCTGGCGGAGGGGATCTACCTCGTCGTGGTCGTCAGGCTGAGTACCTCGCTTCAAACAAAAGGAATAGCAGAGGGAAACCAAGAGATCCCCAACAGATTTAAAAAATGTGAATGTTGTGTTGTGTGACTTTTAATGTAAAAAAGCAAGAAAACAGAAAATGGTGCAAACAATCCTGGAAATGTCAGTAAGGTAGGTGTTTCATAGGCATTCTACATGTTCCTCAGAAAGTAATCGTTTTTAAAAGGAAATCGAAATTTTGTGGTGAATCCTCGGATAAATTGATAGACGTGGCAACGCCGCGCTATTGACATATGCGAAATTTTTAGACATGTCGCGCGGGCGTCCATAGGCGGCGTTTTTTGAGGGGTTTAATACAATTTGAAAAAAAATTTTTTTAGGCTTAAGACAAATGTTAGAAAATTTTTGAAAATTTATTTTAGCAAGTCTAATTTTTCTTTATCTGCCATAAAAATTTTTGTACTAAGTGATAGTTAACCCTGTATAGGTATATATTTGTTCGTATTTTATGCGCTGCCATACCGTTAATCCCATTGCGATAAAACTTCGTCAACTTATTGTTCGTACTTGCGCGAAGCTTATAGGCGTAGTACAATTAACTTGCACTAGGTGGCGCGTGTATCGTACGGCGAAATGTATTCTAATTCTAATACTAATTCTAATTTCTTCTGCGGCAGCAACGCGCCGGGTACGAGCTAGTATATAATTATTATGTATTATACGGGTGTAACTAAACTATAATCGCATTTTTTAAGTTTGTTTTGAGTGGTGAATCCAAAGGTTAACAAAAAGTATCTCTTAGTATTTTCTTCATATTCGCAACCGTTTCTTAATTATTTTCAAAGAACGGCAATGCTGCAATAAACAAGTAATTTTTAAGAATAAATCTAGCAATCTGTGGATGTCAATTAAACTTTATTTAACAAAATACGAAAGCAAAAACGATAATAAAAGAAACGTAATGATATTTGAAAATTATTAAACGTGTATTTTTCTCTAAACATCTACGCTCTGTATAAAAAAACTATGGCCCGTAGGAGAAAAAAATATATGAAGAAGTGCCCTTATTTTGACTCCAAGAATACGTGGTTTCATTTTTGACCATCAGTTCAGTTACACCCTGTAATATTTATTATACAGTGCTATTCATAAAGTTTGCACCAAATCTGATTTTGAGATGTGTTGGTGCATGTTTTGTTTATTACACTATTGCTCCTAAAGAGGATCATGCCGTCACAGTCAATGCCTGTTATATTTGACATTTAAAATAAAAAATTGGGAAAAATCAGGTTTGCCTTGAAAATATCGGAAAAAGTTGGTTTGTATTGCATTATTGTGCCACTATACAAATTTTCAGAAACATATCACGATGTTCGTTTTTTCTTAATTATTTCTCTTCAAATCGGTACTTGACATTTTTCCCGCAAATAACCGCAGAAACTTATTTAGTGGTTGCTCTCCTACTAAATCATAACAATACAAATAAATTTCAATGCAAACTTAAGGAGAAACATGAGATTTTTTAAAATAGCTATTGTGTAAGAACGCAATCTTGGTGTAAAGACTCTTTCGTTTTAAGATAAGTTTATTCCCTGGGCCAATGTTGTAATATTTTTACATAAATCCATATTTTGAAATTCTGTGAAACAAAATTAATTAAAAGATACAGTTTTGTATCGAAAAAAACCTAATGTTTTGATAATTTCTAGTAGGTATACGAATGAATTATTAAAATAATATGTCTCATTTTTTTCAAACCAAGTAACCATACGAGTAAAAGCCGAACAATTAGTGGGTTTCATAGAGGTTTTAGCATTTTAACATTGCCAACTAAATAATAATTAGAGGTTAAACGACTTACATGTAAGGAAGTTCAATCCTCAATTAGACGAGATGGCCCCGTCCGAAGAGATCACACCCACCCGCCACTACTCATCCCCAAAATACTGCGATCTGAGGGGCAACATAATGAATATCAGGCGAGCGCGGGCGGATGTCGATACGGCGGGTTACTAAACACTTTTTTCTATAAACATATGCGACAAAAAGAGCACAGAAGGATAAATTACAGTGTGATCTCGAGGACGGGGCCATCGACGTATAATTATAAATAGTTGGCTAAATAAGGGTAATGTTAGGTAAATACTTGATATTCCTGGAATTGAAACTGAATCCATAAAATTCGATTAAAAACTTTATAATTTTGTTTCAATGAATTTTAAAATATGTATGTATTTTATGTAAAAATATTACAACACTGGCCCAGGAAATACCTATCTTAAAATGAAAGAGTCTTTGCACCAAGATTGCTATTTTAAAAAATAGCTATTTTAAAAAATCCCATGTTTCTCCTTCACT
Organism: Pseudeuparius sepicola; assembly: GCA_963920635.1. Taxonomy (NCBI): domain Eukaryota; kingdom Metazoa; phylum Arthropoda; class Insecta; order Coleoptera; family Anthribidae; genus Pseudeuparius; species Pseudeuparius sepicola. The sequence goes on along the minus strand of OY987299.1, from coordinate 74,092,915 downwards.
TTGCATTGAAATTTATTTGTATTGTTATGATTTAGTAGGAGAGCGACCACTAAATAAGTTTCTTCGGTTATTTGCGGGAAAAAATATCGAGTACCGATTTGAAGAGAAATAATTAAGAAAAAACGAACATCGTGATATCCTTCTGAAAATTTGCATAGGGGCACAATATTGCAATACAAACACATTTTCTTAATAACTTTTTCCGATATTTTCAAGGCAAACCTGATTTTTTCCAATTTTTTATTTTAAATATCAAATTTGACACGCATGGGCTGTGACGTCACGACCCTCTTTAGGCGCAATAGTGTAAACAAAACATGCACCAATATATTCCAAAATCAGATTTTCAAAAAATAGAATAATACAAATTTTTCTCATTTGGTGCAAATTTTATGAATAGCACTGTATATACTTGGAATGCATTTGGGCTAATTTTAAGGTTTTATGCGAGTTTTAGATATATTCTTTACGAAAAAATTTAAATATCAATATACCGTGTCCCCAGATTGTTTGGACGACGCTTGTAAACGACAAAAAAGTTTCGAGTTGAAATTTGGTATCTTGGAGTTCAGTCCTGCTTGGTTTCAAACTAATTTGTGACATAATTTTACTTTCGAAAAACCACGTATGCCTTGGAAATTTCGAAAAACCAATTTTTTACACCAGTAAAATTTTTGTGGGTTTTGCAACTTTTGAAACTTGTTCTGAATGAAAACCTGAGTAGGTTTGCAAAATTTTAAAAGTCTAGGCCTACTTTGATTTTTGACCTTCTTTTAGTTTTTTTAAGTGCCCTTTCTGTAGTTTCATCTAAAAATATTATTAAGGAAACTTGTTTGTGATGAAAAACTGGGTAGGTGTGAAAAATTTCAAAAGCCTACGCCTACTTCGATTTTTGTGCATTTAGTTTTTAGGAGAAAAAAATAGAAATAGGACTAGGCTTTTGAAATTCTTCACACCTACCCAGTTTTTCAATATGAACAAGTTTCCTTAATACCATTTTGACGTGAAAGCTACGGAAAGGAAACTTTTCAAAAAAAGTAGAAAAAAAGTAAAAAAAAATTAAAATACGTATGGACTTTTGAAATTTTGCAAACCTTCTCAGTTTTTCGTTCAGAACAAGTTTCCTTCAAAACATTTGTCGAAAAACGTACAAAAAAGGCACTTTACCGATGTGAAAAATATTTTTTTCAAAATTTTCTTGGCATACATGGTTTTCTGTAAGTAAAATTATGTCACAAATTAGTTTCAAACTAAGCAGAGCGAGTAGTGATGCAAAGCGGGTACGAATACAAAATGGCCGCCAAGGTCAAGGTTGTTTGTTTGTTGCGAAGTCGCGATGGGGGGTTCAAGGTTAAATCGTGTTTCTGGGAATTGGTGTTCAAGATCAAGGGGTGGGGTTTCCTAGAATAGCTTCAAAGTTAATTTCCGAGAATCGCTTCAAGGTTAATTTCTGGGAATTGTGGTTCAAGGTCAAGGGGCGTGGTTTCCTAGAATAGCTTCAAGGTTTCTGAGAATCGCTTTCAAGGTTGAATAGCTTCAAGGGGGCGGGGCTTAGAGGTCAAAGGTCAAAGTGTACCAGAGTGGCTCTGGGAATTTTAGTTCAGGGTGGGCGGGGTTTCCTAGAAAGTCTTTTCCATTAGGTCCCCCCACCCTTCTAGCTTTGATAAAAGACAGAGTTTGCTGTTGTGTGGAGTTCAGTAGCCGAGTTGAGTTAAGATGGCTTGCAGCAAAGAAATTTATTTGAAAACCATCAACAAAGTTGGTTGCTTGTCTCAGAAACCGACGGTAAAGTTAGTGGAATTGGATGAAGGCGTGCCGATGAAAATTCTTTCTGGCAAGGTGGTGCAAACAACGTTCGGGGAGACCATTTTGCTGGAGTTGGAGGACAGTGTCGTTTTCCTACCAAACAGAGTGATACAGGCGTTCAAACCGTGCCTCGAACATTTTTCCAGTGAAAAAGACGCGCTGGTTTACAAAGGACAACTGGATATGGGGAAAAACCGCAAAGCCAAGTAGTTTGAAATAGTGGCCATTGGGGAATAGAAAATTAACATGGGACATTTGAATGTATTAGTCATAAAACGTACTTAATAAAGGAATAGAAAAGCGTCATGGTAGCCTGTGTTTGAAAATATCTCATAATTATTTTAATAAAGGTTTAAACATCAGCCAGTCTTTTATTATGAGTAATGATAAACTATTGTAAATAAAACAAATAATTCAAATTCCAATCTTTATTTGCTGTAAATAGTTAAACAACGATGGTATGACTCATAAGTAACTGGATCAAGCGATCCATAATTCGATAGCAATGAAAGACCGCAAGGTACTCTGTTTAAAACCTGAAATAATAACTCATTCATAAATAGCGGTACTTTTATGAGTCATCAGTTGCAAGGCTCAATCTAAATTGAAAATTATACTACCTTATTTATTTATCAACTTAATAATGAAAAAGGAATTAAGAAAACCACACTAGCTGCAATTAAAGCGGCACGTTTAGCAGTTAAAAAAGTAGGTGGAAAGAATAAAGTGCGAATCCCCAGAATAATTCCTTTTGAGGCGAGCGGTGGGTTTCTTCCTTTGATTCAAATCCTAGGTGCTAAACAGTTATCGCTGCGAAAGATATGCAGAAAAAGATGGAAGAACAAAAGCGTCATAACAAAGCGATGGAAGCAATCGGATCGGGGCTTTACTTGAGAAAAAACAAGCGAGGCTTTTATTCATATAATACGATACCGAATATTGAGGCACTGAATAATAAATTTTATTTAATTGATCAAGTAAACGAATTGAAAGTTTTAGAAATACCCACAGGATCTTACGAAATTGCTGCCATAGAGACAGCGATAATTAAAATTTTAAGAAATCTTAACGAAATACCCGATTTTTCATTGAAAGCCAATACTAATACTCTACAGTGTGAAATATACAGCGATAAATATACGATTGATTTTCGACCAAAAGATTCGATTGCCACATTGCTCGGTTATTCCAATCGTTTACTACCCCCACTAAGTGTCCACGCATCAGATTTACCGGTGAATATCGTCAAAACCAGAACAATACATATTGACAGCAGTTTAAACTCTGGAGAGTACTATAACAACAGACCTACTCATACTATTTACGAGTTTTCTTCTGAATGTAATCCGGGGGACGCCATAGACGAAACCCCCAGAAACCTACTTTACTTACCTGTCACTAAACGGGAAATAAATAATATAACCTTATCGATTTTGGATCAAAATTTTCAGTTAGTAAATTTCCGTGGAGAAGAAATAATTGTGAGATTAGAAGTAAAACCTCTGTAATGGGTCTCGTTTTCGGTGAGGGTCTCACATATAAAAGTGAGTTAAACCACTTTATAAACACACTCTCGTCTGAACTTCAAGCGTCAACCTCGCAACCTGACGCCTACACCTAAAAGCATAAATATTTTGAAGTCGCTGGGATATAATGTCGTTGGCACCAAATGTATTCGACGTGTATCAAATTCCAAAGTCGTCAATTCTTTTATGAATAATGACATCATTGAAATAATAAGTAACATCATTGAAATAATAAGTAACCAGGGAGATGCTTGATTGTTAATGTACGACGCCGCAATTTTTATTAAAGGAGAAATAAAACCTACACAAGGAGAAGGCACTTGCGAATTAGTTAATAATGCAGCAGCTTTCTTCTTCGACTCTACATCTTACGAACTTAACGGACAAGAAGTAGATTCTGTAAGGGATCCAGGCATTTTAAGCAGTATCAGAGCGTATCTTTGCTACAACCCCACCGATGAAAAACGCACCTCAAGTTGATTGTACCCCGGGAAAAAAACCATTTTGAATAGAGACTCAACGTTTAGTGTTAGAGTTCCACTTAAACACCTGTTTGGCATCTTTAACGATTACCAACATGCAATTTATGGTAAACAAACAATACGGTTAACTAGAGCTCGAAATGACAAAAACTCTATATTGCTGGAACAAACACCTGGTACAACTCCAGATCTAACGGTTGAAGTAGTCATTACTAACATCGAGCTGAAAGTAAAACATATAATACCAAACGATAAAATTAAGTATAACTTATTGCAAGCCCTCAAGAGTAATAAACCCATCTTGATACCGTTTCGTAAATGGGAGTTACATAAATTACCTAATCTGACCGTAAATGCAACCAAAGAAATATGGTCCGTTAAAACCTCTGCCACAGTAGAAATCCCAAGGTTTGTTATTGTTGGCTTTCAGACCGACCGCAAAGAAAATTCAAAAACCGACCCGACATACTTTGATCATGTAGATATTTCCGATGTACGCCTTATAATAAACGGCGAATACTTTCCGTTTGAACGCTTGCGGCAAGATTTCAATAGGGATTACATGGAAGTTTACAATAATTACAGAGACTTCTACCCAAGCTTTATGAATACGCGCGATAAGAGCCCACTACTTAATTATGCTGACTTTAAAGACCGGGCGACGCTGTTCGTTATCGACTGCTCACGTCACAATGAAACAATTAAAATGAGCACTGTTGATGTTAAATTGGATATTGAGAGCTCTCAAGGATTTCCAGATAAGACCCGTGCATATTGCATCGTTATTCATGATAGAGTTGTGAAGTATTTGCCCTTGAGCGAAACTGTGAGAAGCTATATGATGTAAACAGATCCCGGATATAAATGCAGGGACATCAGCACCATACCAACAGTTTTATTCGAGAACTGAGTTAAGATGAAGATTGCTGTAATCGACATTCTAGGTTTCTCGGTGGAGAATGAGTTTTATCCCAAGGAATTGACAATTAAAATTAATGGGCAAGTGATGCATATGGTTATAGCTCCCCCAAAAAGTTTTATGTCTCTTAACAATTTAAATAAGAGGCACGTGCGAGTTATGGAAGAAAATTTTCTGGGGATAAAATATTCGAGTGTACATGTTGAGTACAACAAATTGGTTGAAATAATGCAAACTACTCTACTAGACGTTCACATAGTTTACGTGAAGGGACATCAAAAATAACGTTTTCTACGTGAAATAATCAACAATAAAGTGGTTGATGTTGGAAATTTTCAAAACAATTGGATAGAGGTGCCGCTATTTGAAAAAGACATTCCGATGTGCCTCCACCACAATGAAAATAAAAAATGAATGTGTAGCTTTAGGAATTGTGAAAAATTATATTCTTGGTTAGAAAAATACTTAATCGATTACTAAAAGTTGTAAGTTTTTACTTAAATAAAGACCTTTATTTGCATTTTGTTGTTTGCTTCCTATAAAAGAGAGAGAAAACTTAAGTGAGTCACACTTTCGAAAATGATGTTGAGTGCAGAATACCTGTTACTTCATTCTCTGATTATCAATAACATAATATACGTCTATAAACCGTTTGACGTAAACGATGTTGCTATTTGTATGGATGATTCATTTAATTGCATTTCATTAACTCCTACAACTACCACCGATGATGTTGTAATGACAAAGATATCAAGTAATATCAAACAGTATAAACTTCGAATGATATTTGAAAATGGCACAGTTGCTGACACAGAGTGGGTTACACCAATTTCTAAAACGTTAAATGAGCTGCAACAAGTTACAACAGGTCAATCCCTAGAAAGCGTGGTTTATTTTATTGCCACATGTTCCTCACTCTTGATTTTAAAATGGATGATTAAATTAATCCATAAGTTGGTGGAACATCAGTGATACAAAGGGGTTTCTGGCCCAAAATGGCCGCCAAGGTCAAGGTCGTTTGTTTGTTGCGAAGTCGTGATGGGGTGTTCAAGGTTGGGCTTCAAGCGCGCAAGGTTTCTGGGAATTGGGGGGCGGGGCTAGACTTTAAGATTTCCGAGAATCAATTCAAGGTTTCTGGGAATCGCTTCAAGGGGGCGTGGCTAGACTTCAAGGTTTCCTCGTTTTCAAGGTTGAATTGACATCCAAGGTCAAGTGGGCGGGGTTTCTGAGAATTTTGGTGGGCTAGAAAGTCCTAGCATTCCCCCCACCCCTCTAGCTTTGATAAAAGACAGAGTTTGCTGTTTGGAGTTCAGTAGTCGAAGATGGCTTGCAGCAAAATGGATTTGGAAACCATCAACAAAGTTGGTTGCTTGTCTCAGAAACCGACGGTAAAGTTAGTGGAATTGGGTGAAGGCGTGCCGATGAAAATTTGCTTGAGTTGGAGCATGGTGTCGTTTTCCTGCCAAACAGAGTGACGGAGGTGTTCAAGCCGTGCATAGAACATTTTTCCAGTGAAAAATACTCGCTGGTTTACAAAGGACAAGTGGATATGGGAAAAAACAATTCCAATCAGTTTGAAATAGTGGAAAATTAACATGGGGGAGTAACATGGGGGAATTAAGGTGGTGGAGTAACATGGAGGAATTAAAGTGTGGGAGTAACATGGGGGAATTAAAGTGGTGGAGTAACATGGAGGAATTAAAGTGGGGGATTAAAATGGAGAATTCTTCAAATAGAGTTGTAATTTGTGTTATAATCTTGTTTTAGTGATAAAACGTGCTTAATAAAGGAATAGAAAAATATCATGGTGACCTGTGTTTTAAATGTTAGAAAATATCTCATAATTATTTTAATAAAGGAACATCGCCAAGTACTTTATTATGAGCAACGTAGTAGTAAAATACGTCATCCTCAGAATCTCAAACTTTATTTGCTGTAATTAAACAAAACTGGTAGTGTATACATATCCCATGCGGCGATATGTTGACGCGAGCCCGACCTCACACGCTTGATGTACAAGTTGAGCACAGTCCACCGCTTGAATGCAGCGACCCAGATGAATTAAATAACGAAATTAGTAACGTAAACATATTATCGCCGCATGGGATATGTTTACACTATCGCCCAACCGAGAGCAGTGACGCTTGGCAAGACCTTGCCAAACGCCGCGGTGCCCAGCTAACGGGCTGCGATGTCTATACTGCGGGAATGACGCACCATCTCCGCCGGCCGCATAGCGTCTGCCGCGGGAAGCGACTAGCGAGCCCAACTCCGGCCGACCGGCCAGAACGTTTCTCTGCGATGGAGCGAATTCAGCGGTGGGGAATATGTTCGGGGAATTACTTCGTACTACAATCAAAATAAAAACTCTTGCTTTGTGTTTTAAGCTGTAGAAAAATCTGTGATGTAAGGAACCAAAAACTGAGGACCCACAAAGATTCTAGAATTACTGTAGAAAATATCTCCTAATTCTTTTAATAAAGGACCCAGTATTATGTCACTACATCGAAACTGGTAAATAAAACGAATTATCTGAATTCCAAACTTTATTCCAAACTAAAACAAAACTGGTAGCATAATGATCCACGTGGTGTAGCATGTAGCTCTATAGCATCGATCACACCGCATGTCCAAACAATTATCGGACGACCCAGGTCGACGTTCTCGCGGCATGGGACAATGACTCACAGAATATCTGAAACTTCAATCTATCTTTATTTGCTGTAAATTAAACAACAGTGGCATAATCATTTAAACGATGTGGTAATATATGCAAAGTCCTCGCATTTCAATCTCGACCTTGTAAAAGCCGTTGCTGGACAACAACAAAAATTGTTGCTGTTAATATGTGTCAGCATTCATATTTCTGTAGCGTCATTAAGTAAACCAAACTTCCATTCCAATGCATCGGTCCCCGCCGTGAAAAGGTCTAATAATGTTTATATAAGCTATATACATTTGCGCTCGGCAGATCCAAGTTACGTGCGGTAATTATATCCAGGCGGCGCTGGACTGAAATTATCGCGCGACCGATAATATAATTAACTGGTGTCAAGTTACACAACATCGCTTTTTATTTTATAAACTTATAATATCTGAGAGTGACTCACATAGCTTATATTTTGTTATTATATAGCTTGAATTAAAGCAACAGTCTCTGTATATGAATAACCGAGAGTTCGCGGCACTTTATGAATCATCTGTTCTGTGTAATTTATATCAATTTAAATATTTGCAGGCTACCGGCGAGTGTTTTAAACATCTGAATTAAAAAGCAGTCCAGATTTTAACTTAGCCGAACCTCGGTAACCAATCGAGTTTTATATTCGGTTATACGCTCACGTTCGTAACACCGCTATTGAATTCATGCATACGTTGGGTTACAGTAATACAAACACATTTTAGAGGCAATAATATATGACACAATCGAATGAATAATAACATGCTTAACCGATATACCGACATAGTCGCTATAATTTGAATTTGGTAGGCACATAAATGGGTATCTTGTTTAAGGAACAAAATAAGACAAGTATGTTAAAAGTAGTTTTATTTTAAACAGAAGTATTATCTACAAGGTTATTGAGTAACAAAATTGTTGCTTTGTAGTAATTTATTTCCACAGATGGCCAGTTTCCACAGCAGAGACCGCTTTGCCACCCTAAAAGGGCTTCTGAATCCTCTTCATATTTTTTTATATTCTTTTGTAGCCATTTCAAAATAAGCATATGACGCTCATTATGTACAGGTTGAAATTTATAGGTTAATTTCATATCATTTAGTGCCTTTGTAAAATCTCTCAAATTTTCATATCTTGCAAGATAAGCGGCCGCACATATAAAATCGTCAATACATATTAATAAATCCCTATAATTTAAAGTTAAGTTGTTGGTAGGATACGACTGTTCTAAAAGGTATTCTTCACTTAATATGTTGAGAATATACATCTTATATTGGAGCCCAGAGTCCAAACCATGTTTCTTCAGAAGTCCATCGAGTGTACAATAATTTATTTGTTCAATGTTTTCTGCGTCACATATATTAATGATTTGTCTCAAGTAATTATCAATATGCTGTTTTTTTTTCAACATTAAACGATAGGTACAAATTCCATGGAGTTCTTGCTTGGCAACTTTTTCAAAACACTCGTTTGGGATAATAAAATCTTGTTTTTGTAGTATATAAGTCAATGAATCACCACGGCAATGCTGAAAGAACACGTTGTGTGAGGCGAGATACGCTTCAAAGTCAATATTAAGAAAGTCACTCATATTTACGAATATGCATATCCACAATGAATTCTAAGTTATATATAGTCCCTCCACTGATTTTTTTACAAGATGACTTTGAAAGTATAAATAGACATCAAATGTCTTATTAATTTTAAAAGAGTTCAAAATGCAAATAAGACAACAACAAAGCTCTCTCCCTATCGAAAACTTAGATGTTGCAGATATAGGGATCAGACAGACATCTAAGCATGGTAATCTGTTTCCAGAGTCCGTTAGGGCTGCTTTCATAGGACCTAGCAACTGTGGCAAAACAAATACCCTTTTAAGTGTAATATTTAACAAGAATGGTTTGAAGTTTGGGAATATTTACGTTTATATTAAAAGTTTATATCAATCAAAATATGATTGATCAAGATGTCTTAAAAAAAGTTCCTAAAATCGGATATTTTCCATTCAAAGCTAATGACGATGTCATTCCACCATCCGAGGCCTTGGAAAATTCAGTTTTTATTTTCGATGATGTGAGTTGTGATCGGCAAGATAAGATACGTGAGTTTTATTCGATGGGACGGCACAAAGGCGTTGATGTCATATATCTTTGTCAGACTTACTCGAAAATACCTAAACAGCTGGTCCGCGATAACTGTAATGTTATTGTACTATTTCGACAGGATGATATGAACTTACGTCATGTTTTTGATGAGCACGTATCTCCCGATTTAACTTATGATCAATTTAAAGTTATGTGTAGCGAGTGCTGGAATAATGCTTACGGTACTTTAGTAATTGTAAAAGATTTTCAGTTAAATAATGGGCGTTACAGAAATGGATTTGATAAGTAAATTGAAGAAGACGAATCGATTAAAAAAATGTTCTCACCAGTTACGCAATCTCTGAGCAAAATCAAACTACCTAACTTCGCAAAAAAATATAAAAAAAAAAGCCGGAAAGCCCAGAGTTAAAAAAGGAGGTTGATTTTTTCGATTCTGATGAACAAAATAGTGAGCCTGAAGATGTTTCCTATTCTAATATAGCAAAACAATATATACAAGACTACCATGATAATTCAAAGAAAATTGATAAAGTATATGGCCCCGTTTATGACGCATCTCAATCAAAATTTTTGCTAGCCGGTAAAAATATTGATTTTGATAGTAGTGGAGATATAATTGTTAAGGGAAAGAATTTTGAGGGAACATCAGGACTATACGATTTGATTTTTTATAATGATCCAAAATACACAGACCAAGATTTTGCAAAATATATCGAGATTTTAAAATTAACTAGGGCGCATCTTGATACCAGAGGTAAATTAAAAAGCGCAAAAAAATTAAAGTATTTTAACATTATTAGGCCCATTTTCAAACCAGGAAAATCTCCAGCTAAACCAAAAACACGTTCGGGTACTGGTATGCATTTAATTTACAATAAAAAACCAATCGAGTATATTTATTGGGATGATGTGAATGAATTAGTGGATAGATTAATGCTTCTTATTTCTTCTAAAAATGCTGGAAACACCTCTCACGATAATGAAATAACCGCTATAGAGACAGAATTAAAAGAGGCTCACATCATTTCTTAATATAAATACAAGCGCATTACAAGGTTATCACCAGTCACAACATGAGTATTAATAAGTTTGGTCAGTATTCAAGAATTTATTCACGACCAAGTGTTTACACAGGCGGTTTAACTTTTACTCCTGAAGGTCATATAGATGCGAGAAATTTAAAAATCAGCAATCTTAAGACTCCGAAAGCATTAGGTGACGCAACTAACAAAAAATACGTCGATGATTCACTTTCTGAAATAAAAAAAGGCTTACAGTCACATATTGAAATTCAAGAAAAACAACTGCGTGAAATTTTGTATAGAATAAGGGTTTTGGAATATCAAAAACATAATGAAAGCAACAAAAACAAAGCATAGTAAAGAAAAGATTCAAATTGTGAACGAATTACACAGACGAGCATTGAAAAAATACCCTCGTCGTCGGACCATTATTAAAGGATTGGATGACCTCTGGCAGGTTGACCTCGCCCAGTTAGATCAATATAGAGCTCACAATAACAAATTTAAGTTTATTGTTGTAGTAATTGACTGTTTTTCCAAGTACGTTTGGTGTGAAGCCCTTAAATCTAAGACTGGTGAAGAAGTGGCAAAGGCCTTTGATAAAATACTGAAAAACTCTCAACGACACCCACGAAACTTGCAAAGTGATCATGGAAAAGAATTCTACAACTCCCATTTTCAAAATCTAATGAAAAAGTTTAAAATTAATCATTATAGTACCTTTAGCATAACAAAAGCAGCAATAGTGGAGAGGGTTATACGTACGTTAAAGGAACAATTATTTAAATACTTTAGCCTAAATGGCACATATAAGTGGATTGATATATTATCTACAATTGTTGATAAATACAATAACAGAAGACATAGAACTACTGGAATGAGGCCAAAAGATGTTAATAAAAGTAACGAGGCTGCTTTACTTAGAACCTTCAGCTATCCTACAGTTTTTAAAATATCAAAGTTCAAAAAGGGTGATATGGTTCGCATCAGCAAAGCCAAGCATGTTTTTGAGAAAGGCTACACACCTAATTGGAGCACGGAATTATTTAAAATTGTTAAAATTCAAAAAACCACACCCATAACTTATTTGCTTGAAGATGTGCAGGGGAATCCGATAAAGGGCGGCTTTTACAGCGAGGAATTGCAAAAAGCAGCGAATCCAAATGTTTATCTTGTGGAGAAAGTTTTAAGAAGGAGGGGGGATAAAGTGTTGATTCGCTGGTTGGGTTTCGATAAAACACATGACTCCGGGATAAGGGCCACAGATGTAGTTTGACACCATGAGGGAATCGGGGTACAGCACTAGCAGCTAAAATAACGAGGTTAATCGTGTTTTGAATGGTTATGATGAAGCGGTCCACAATGAAAAGCAGCTGTTGTACACAATTTGTGCTCAAACCGGAAAATCTGTATGTGGTAAACTGTGGACTCAGCCCCCTACGATTCTTCAAACCAGCAGTGCAAATTATAAACCTGCTGGATCCGTCAAATCCCATATCCATGGACCGTTTTGAATGGTTCCAGTTTACAGTGGAATTAAACAAAATCCTTGAAAGATTGGGTGAAGATGTTGCAATACCACCAAAAGAATTCAGCTCCAATTTGAAATTGAGCGTGTACCCAGGTGTCAACTATTTTATGATTGTGCTTTCTAAAGGTGATATTAATTTTTATTTCACTGCTAACGATGTAATGGAATTGCTTACAATTGATTGTAAAATAACTTCAAAAATTAATTTAATATTAAAATATAACTTATTGGATTTTTATTATAACATGTTAGATGAAGTTAATGATTTGTTATTAAAATATAACTATAATATAAATGCTATAGATATTATAAAATCCCTATATACTCTATCAGATAATATTAATGTATACTGTGTTTTTGAGCTTCTCTCATTCAACGAGTTTGTATTAGCTGATTTGTATAGGAGGAGGTTTTATTAAATAAAAAACACAAACATAATAAATCTTTTATTACCCTAATACACTTACTTAGGACTAAAATAATGTGAAGGAATGTGTTTTGTCACATCTTTGAATAAATTCTTGGTGCTACATGGAATACATGAAGTATTGGGTGTATCAGTTGCCCCACAGCATGTTGTACATTTATATTTTACTGGTACAGGCATGGTGTAGGTCTCAGTTCTCAATTTGTGGAATACCGTAGTGTCCCCACGGTAGAGTGACAACATTATTAATTAAGTATCGCTTATCATCGAAAGGGCTGAGTGCAATTTTGTTTTGTTTAATACTGAAAACATTATGAGCAAATGAACGAATAGTGCATTGGGTAGCGGACTTTTCTTTTTTCTTAAATAGGCAATTTACATAATCATCGAAAGTTAAATAATTCTTAACAACACCATACTTAATCCCCTTAGATTTTTTAATACATTGCTCGCCTTCAATCAGAAACGTGTACATTTTTGACCTAAGGCCGACAAAGTGAGTCATTATTTTTCCATTAAGTTCATCTTTCATAAGACCTGGTACTTTTTTTATTTACAAGCGGTATATTATACTGATTATCAACCGGATAATCGCTGGTATCGAAACGATGCAAATCTCGCTTTATAACTTCATCATACACGTCATCACATTTTAATTCATAAAGTAAGCTATCCGTATCCGTATAAAGTAGTTTACATTGGTCAGTTGAATATTTTTGCAACATGTAATCATAATGAAAATTATAAACACACGTCTTTGAGATATCGAGTATAGCCATCCCGATAAACAGGGGCTTTGTAAAAACGATTTCAGTTTTATTCAGTTCAATGGCAACTAAATCTATATCAAAAATTAATGGGCTGTTAAAAGCCGGGCTAGCAATTAAATTCTTAGCTCCGTACCTACCTTCCCATTTTCTAACTAATTTTACATTTCTATGTTTGCGAATATTTTCCATGGTCTTACCGTATACGGCATTAACCATCAATTTAATTACTGTTTTTTCAAAATTAAACTTAGCTTTTGTCCTCAATTCTGTATTAAATTTAATGTAAGGAGCTAGCCAGGCAGACTGACTAAATTTTAAAACCCTATGAATCTTTTTTAAAGTTAAACCGTTACTTACCGCTTGTTTAAGAGCCCTGTAGTGTACAACATACTTTTCTTTTGAATTGAGAGTTGTCATAAGTTTGGGGGAATTTGGTGGTTTAGAATGTTCTGCGCAAAACGGTAGGTCTTTATGGGGGTCATGTAAATTTTCCGGATAGTCTAAATCGACTTCTAAAACGTATCCTTCTGGACTGTTATCCGGAATATTCATCACGTTAATGTTTGTATCAACCCATTGGAAGTTGCCGTAAGGAAGAGATTCCCCCATTGCCCACCCGTATAAATTGTTTACATCCAGATAAAGTAAGTATTTGGAAGGATTGTTAGGATCATAATTTTTCATGTATTTGTTGTTTGCTTCAGAATATCTATTACAACATTGGCTTATCCCCCCTCTCACTCCTTTCTCAAAAAACATTAATATATCAATATCTTGAAAGGTTTCTAATCGACACCTAGTATATTTAAGCATACAGTCCCAAGTATATCCCGGTAAAGTGTAGTACCAAGCCGGATCCAAGCCATAATTCTTTATACAAGTTTTCCTAAAGTTCTGAAAGATATCGGTAAGTATCATAATGTCCGTCTTGAGATATAGGTCACTATATTCACCTAAACTTTGAATATTAAATTTATCCCAAACTAACTGGGCATGTCTGTAATCGCTTTGACTAATGTGAGTATCGTTTAACTTGCTATAGAATTGCTCGACTGGTGGTAAACACTTCTCATTAAATTCATTTTGGGTATTAATAAAGTCCCCTTTATTGAGAGACGATGCTAATGTATCCAAAGAGAAGCCTAAAAATTTAAAGGAGTCGATATCAGTATCGGTATCAGAAACTGTAAAACTAATATATTTTTCCTTGTTTATTGGAAGCAATGTCACATTATGCTTTTTAGCGAGATCTCTTATAATAAAATGACTGTCGTACCCACTAAAGTTATGAAATACTATGGGTTTCTGTAATTTAAGTTACATGCTTGGTGTGCGTATCCGCGAAAACGTGATGTCATATGATCATGGTCACGTACTATTATATCGTTAGAATTAAACGGTTTTTCACATATGTGACACGTAGCAGTTGCATTTTTTAAACTTATAGAGTCACTCATTGGCTCATTATTTTTTAACTTTGAAGCAACAGAGAGTGCTATATTTTCCATTTCATTCGCAAACCAAGTCATGCAATCAATACCACGATAACTCTTATAAAAAGATAATGCATCGTCATAATCACATTTAAAATAGTAGCCTGCGCTAAACGCTTCATGTTCTTGATACCTAGCGGTTTTTAAACATTGAGATTCATCATAAGGTTTTAGGATTGATTCAAAATCAGCATAAATAATAAATGGTACTTTTTCCTTATGGATATAATTTTTAAATTCAATATACTTATTTTTCGGAAATGATACTTTGCAGTTGTTTATGTCTTGACAATATTCAATGTGTTCATTTAATTTTTCTTGGGATGAGTAATAATTTAAACATCTGTCACAAACAAACATCTTACATTTATGCTTAGTAGTTTGGGATTTTATTAATCTCGATAAATTTTTAATCCAACAGTAGTGGTAATTGATTTCGGTTGTTGATTCATCGATAGGGAGAAAATTTAGTACAAACATCTCTGTCTTCATTTTAATCACAAGATCCTACAAGCAGTGTTATGTTTTATAGGTTATGAAAGCCTTGGGAAAAATAATAATTCCAGTGCATATGCTTTTAAGATCTTATGATTAAAATGGAATCATAAATCTTTGCCAGGTAAAATATTATTAGATTTTATGCTATACAACTTAAAAAAATACGAAACCTAACCTCACTTTCTCTGTTCACCGACTTTGGGAAAAAATATGTGTCCTGAACTAGAAGTAAATTTGCATGTTTTTCCATTTTGTTTTTAGTTAAGCGAGCCGGAGAAGTTCTAAAAGAGCTTGATTTGTCTTCATTTGACACTAACTCTAGAACATACACATTTACCGATATATTATTCAGTTTTTCGAATTTTGCTATTTGGCTTAGAGTTACAGGAAATTCAAGGCCATCTAGGTTTAAAACGGTTGAAGGGTGGGGATATGAGGATGTACGGTATGGTTTTCCAACGGGTGGATATAGAGCTGATACAACACTCCAAGCAAAACAAAGATTATCATCATTTTGAACGTTAATACAAGCTTTTTTAGATTGTATTGATTCCGGAAGGTTTATGTAAGATCTACCACCGTTTCCCATCTCTACCTTGTTTATATTAACTTCCAAACTTAAGATTCTGTGAAAAGTCCAACCGGACTCCTGATGTTCGAAGGACTCAATGGCAGCTAAAATTTTTTCAATAATGTTGCTTTCAAACCATTGTTTTAACTGTGTTCCTTGATCAATTATTTCATTGTTTGTATTAAAATACTTATTCTCAAGTATCTCCTGATCTCCAGACGTTTTAATAAATTCCCCACAAAAGACAGCATTTACTTTAATTATATTGAATGATCTTAAGATCCTATTAATGCGAGTCCTAAAAACAAAAAACGCGTCTTTAAAAAACTGCAGAATATCTATGTGCTTTAAATTAATTATAACACCTGTACGTATACGATTATTAAAAATTGATTTTATATCCTCCCACTTTACCCTATCACTTCTACTTTCCCGCTTACGTTGACCTGTTCCAACGTGTTGTAATTTTTTAAGTACACTTTAAATCGTTTCAAATGACTCAAGTTCGTTGACTGAGTATTCCACCACTGCTTTCTTCAAGTTGAAATACATTAACGAGTTCATTTATTTCTCCAGTGAGTTTTGCGCCTTAAAAATGGAGACGTTCTTTAATCAACTAAATCAGAAATCGTTGATTAAACCATTCATGAAGGCTCGACGTATAGAAATTGGATGCGAACTTCAAGTATTATCGTTTAGAAGAGTTTGCACACAGTATACAGAAAGAGTTTCTGTGCAATTTTTTACATTTTACACTGTGCTACTACAAAGATTTACAGACAAATTCACTACGCAGCGAATTATAGAAATAAATAGGGAAATTGAGCGTGAACAGAAGGTGTTTTTAATAAGCCTTGGGCCAACAGAAGGTAGAACCACGAATTTTGAATTTTCCCTGGAAGAATGAAAACTTCCGTTGAGATTAGACTGTTGAGTATGTACAATCGAAGGAAACTTCAAATGTATTTGAAATCTCTAGATGATTTAAAGCATGAAATTAAAATGTATGAGATAAATAAGAAAATTGCTAATATTAATTTGAATTTAATAAAAACCATTAAAAAGTGAGTGTTGTTTTTTTTTCACCTGTATCATGTATGTTATATCCGACCTCAAGCATCACCTTGATCATAACCTTGTTTTTACCCTTGATTCTGTTTACTGTTGGATATTATGTTCTTATTCTCTATTGTTTAAGATGCTTACTACAAAGATATCATTTTCCATTGTATATCGTTCTAGAATGATTACTAGAACATATCATATTCCTTTTGAGTATTGTTAAAACTTGCTTACTGCAAGAATTGCAGAATTTGATCTTCCCTTTGTTTATTATATTCTTTTCCCATGAGAACCACAACACCTCAGCATAACAGATCTGTATAAATAGGACCTAGTAAAGTAAGAGTGTCAATTCTAGTCTTGTCTGTAGTCTAAGCCGAAACTCTGTAACTCGCGTTACTCAAATAAAAGTTTTTTTAAAAAGTCTTCGTCTTCACGTCGCCCGTAACAATTTAGTGTCAGAAGTGGGATCCTCGATAAAAGGGTCTTCAACGAAGGAGATCCGAAGGCACTTAGAAGGACAGTCTCCTCGGGGGTCACCACACCACTACGATTGGAGCCAGCTGAAAAGGGTCTTCAACAGGGAGATCTGGAGGCACTAAGAAGGACAGTCTCCTGAGGCCAGCATCCAGCAACAACAGCAGCATCAACGACATCCAGCCAGCATGAAGTTACTTCTATTGTAAGTGGAAAACTTGAGTGAATTTTATTTGTGAATTTTTGAACTTTTTACGTTGATATTATTGAACTTTCTACGTTATAAACGATATTATCTTTTCATTTCAACATGCCGGATAACGAAGCTATAAACTATTGTAAACAATGAAGCAAACGCTTCAAATAACGACGAAGTACCATTTAAATTAAGCGAAATATTTTCTCTCATCCCTGAATACGATGGGGATCGAATCAATTTAAATACTTTTATCATTGCATGTGATAGGGCCATGCAAATGACTGTTGGCGATCAAGCTATTTTACTAGTTATCAAAATAAAAAATCAATTAAAGGGACGTGCAGCCCAACTTATCAATTCAAGAGATTTGAGTACCTGGCGCGAAATCAAACAATTACGTAACGTTCATTTCGGAGATCCTCGCGATCTGACTTCATTAATTCAAGATTTATAAAGAATGTGTCAATCCCAAAATGAAAATGCTTTGACTTTTGTAGGCAGAGTTCAAACTCACTGCTCAAAAATGTATGCCGCAATAGGAAAACAAAGCCTTCTCACTAGGGAACAAAAAGAGTCGCAAGCTACATTAATCGATAGCATGTGTCTAAATACAGTTTTGACAGGTCTAGAACCAAGAATAGGGCAACTAATGCGTGCTAGCAATCCACCAAACATGATGGATGCTATAGCTTTAATTAAGAGAGAATTGCAACTTTCTTATTTTGAAAATCAAAAATTTCAGAGGCAAAATCGTGTACCAGTCTTCAATAATAATGTCAAAAGAACCAGTAATAATTTTCCAAAATTTTGTAATTGTTGCAAAAGAAATGGACATACTATAAATGAATGTCGAACCAAAAATCAAAATAATTCTTACAGGAATGGTCCAAATCCTCCTAGTGTTTCTAACAATTTCCCAAGTAACTCCCAAAGAAATAATTTCTCCCAAAATAGATTTCAACAACAAAGACCTTGGAGTACATCTTTCCCTCATCAAAATAATTTCCAAAATTCCTCTCCTTTCCAACCTAGGAATCAACCTCAAACCTTCCAACCTAGAAATCAACCTCCTAGAAATTTTTCTAATAATGCTCCAAGAAATAATTTCCCCAGAACTTTTAATAATAATTCAGGTTTCCAGCCCTCTAATCAAAATTTTACTCCTAGATTAGCAAATTCAAATCCAAATAACCAAAATAGAACTCCCCAACAACATTATCTGGGCCAAAGCGAAAATTTTCAATTAACAGCCTCGGACCAGAATCCTATTCCGAACTTCAAGAATCTTGGTATGACCAATACGGACCAAACGTTTGCGTAAATACTGTTGATAAGTACAAAATTTTAATTGACACAGGAGCTGGTATTTCAATTTTCAAACCAGAGACGGTTCAGCAATTTTTAAATCGATGTCCAGAAAATTTTCAAATTAAAGGTATTTCTGACCAATCAATTCCTATTACTGAAGCGGTATTTATTTCTTTTACGGGTCCTCTTTCTCCTCATAAAGTTTATATTTGCGATCTAGATATAGGATTCGACGGAATTTTAGGCGCTGACTTTCTAGAAAGGTACGGTGCAATAGTAGATTTTAGGAATAAACAATTAATTACGTACTATAAGGTACACGAATTACTTAAAGACGGAGATGAATTAAACGAGTTAACGAATAATAATGATAATAATAATCGAGTCGTTTATAAAAGACAAGTTAATGTTGACGAAAGGTACGATAGCCTTCATATAAACGCTTATGAACGAAATAATAATAATAATAATAATAATAATAATAATACTCATCATAGACTCTGTCATCTGCAACCAGGCTCATTCCAAGCAACGAAACCTCCACATGGCTTATGTGGACTACAAAAAAGCATTTGATTCCGTACCTCACGACTGGCTCACAGGTATCTTAAAGCTGTATAAAATAGATCATCATACAGTTTCCTTTTTAGAACACGTTATGACAACCTGGCGCACTAAGATACAACTCAGAACCGCAGACAGTAACATCGAGACCGACACAATCAACATCCGAAGAGGGATTTTCCAAGGAGATTCACTCAGTCCACTGTGGTTCTGCATAGCGATGAACCCTCTATCACATCGGTTGAACTCTACAAAATATGGCTTCGCTAGCAAAAGCAACAACGCAGAAGCGATCAAGTTGAATCACCTATTATATATGGATGATTTAAAACTGATCGCAGCAACCAAAAACCAACTAACGCAAATGCTTAAAATTGTAGAGGAGTTCTCCAGGGACATCGGAATGCTGTTTGGACTGGACAAGTGCCGCACCCTTAATATCATCCGGGGAAAGCTCGAACAAAGCGCACACGAGATGCAGGACGGCCAGGAGATCGAAGCAATGAGCATGGGAGATACATACAAGTATCTCGGGATGAAACAAGCTCAAAGGATAGACCATCGAACAATGAAGACTGATTTAACGAATGAATTCATCAAGAGAGTAAGACAAGTAGTGCGAACTGATCTTAACAGCAGGAATTTGTTTAAGGCCCTGAACACGTATGCGTGCTCTGTACTCAGCTATTCGTTCGGAATAGTGAATTGGACCAACACGGACATCAACAACCTGCAACGAAAAGTTAGGACACTACTGACAAAAGCTCATAAACATCATCCCCGTAGCGCCGTAGAAAGAACAACTCTGCCACGTCAACTAGGAGGAAGAGGATTGGCAGATCTCAGCAAGCAATTGGACACACAAATATTAAATCTGCGTAATTATTTCTACAGGCAGGCCAACAGCTCCACCCTATATAGGGCTATATGCGGAGCAGGCGTCTCAACACCGCTACGTCTGACGGAACACGAGCGTCAAAATCATCACCGAACCGACAACGATAAACTACAGAGGTGGTTGGGGAAGCCGCTGCACGGGAGGCATCCTAATGAGGTTAACCAGGAACATGTCGACAAGTTAGCGTCGAACTATTGGCTGACCTCGGGACGAATGTTCCCCGAGACGGAAGGCTTCCTACTGGCCATACAAGATCAGGTTATACCAACTCGCAACTACCTAAAATTCATTGTAGGAGATGCATCGGTAGTGGATGACAGATGCAGATACGGGTGCCCAACTTCAGAAACAATCCAGCACATAACAGGAGGATGTCAGATGTTCGCATCAACGGAATATAAGGAACGACACGATTCGGTTGCCAAGATCTTGCACCAGGAACTGGCGGAAAAGCTGCTGCTTGTGCAGGCAGAGAGGGTCCCATATTACAACTACACACCTGAGCCTGTTCTTGAGAACAGCAACTACAAGATGTACTGGGATCGTACAGTTCTGACAGATCAACGAGTTGCTCATAACAGACCGGACCTTATAATAGTTGATAAAATTTCTAGGCAGACAACTCTGATTGATGTGGCCATCCCGAACAACAACAACCTGCGTGTGAAGCAAGTCGAGAAGATCGCGAAGTACAGAGATTTAGAAGAACGAATTAGAAGGCAATGGGAAATGGAGAACGTCCAGACGATTCCAATCATCATGTCAACAACTGGTGTTATACCAAAAAGTTTGCTGAGAAACATCAAGGAGCTTGGTCTAACTGATAGTCTTTACAGGTCCATGCAGAAAGCGGTACTACTTGCGACAGCCCGAACCGTCAGGAAATTCATGGGGAATGCAGGATCATCAAACAACATCAATGTCACCTAAGGCCCGATAACATGGCAAGGGTCTCGTCCGAGCCAGATCCTTTTGGTATCCGGGATACCCGGGATCTGAGTGAATGTTCCCCGTAGAGGGAGTGCGAATGCCTTTTGGCTAAGTCGAGATAATAATAATAATAATAATAATAATAATAATAACCGGACCGGACCTTATAATAGTTGATAAAATTTCTAGGAAGACAACTCTGATTGATGTGGCCATCCCGAACAACAACAACCTGCGTGTGAAGCAAGTCGAGAAGATCGCGAAGTACAGAGACTTAGAAGAACGAACTAGAAGGCAATGGGAAATGGAGAACGTCCAGACGATTCCAATCATCATGTCAACAACTGGTGTTATACCAAAAAGTTTGCTGAGAAACATCAAGGAGCTGAATCTAACTGATAGTCTTTACAGGTCCATGCAGAAAGCGGTACTACTTGCGACAGCCCGAACCGTCAGGAAATTCATGGGGAATGCAGGATCGTCCAACAACATCAATGTCACCTAAGGCCCGATTACATGGCAAGGGTCTCGTCCGAGCCAGATCCTTTTGGTATCCGGGATGCCCGGGATCTGAGTGAATGTTCCCCGTAGAGGGAGTGCGAATGCCTTTTGGCTAAGTCGAGATAATAATAATGATGATGATAATACGGAATGTAAAAATAATTTTGAAAGCGAAAATACGAGTTATAATATAAATAAAGTTACGATAGAACCCCGTTGCGAAAAAATATGCAAATTTCATACGAATAAGTATACGAATAAAGAAATGATTTTATGCGCACAACGAGTAGAAAAAGTATATGTGCCAAACGCTATTGTAAAAATAAACGAAGACGGTAATTTTTATACCACAATATTAAACGCTAATGCCATAACAAAGGATATTTGTTTCGAAGAATTTGAATTTGACCCTTACATTAAAGAAACGAACGCTAGTACTAATATTATTTGTAATTTTAATAAAACAAAAAGCAGAGTAGAAGAAATAAAAGAATCATTAAGGCTAGAACATTTAAATGAAGAAGAAAAAGAACTAATTACTAATTTATGTTTGAATTTTGAAGATATATTTTACTTTGACGGAGATTTCCTAAGTTTCACTAATGAAATAAAACATACTATCGATACAGGCGACGCTAAGCCAATTTTTACTAAATCCTATCGGTATCCACAAGTTCACAAGGAAGAAGTAAAAACACAAATTAATAAAATGCTTTCTCAAGGAATAATTAGACCTTCTGTTTCACCATGGTCGTCCCCAGTATGGGTCGTTCCAAAAAAATTAGACGCTTCAGGCAAACAAAAATGGAGAATCGTAATTGATTATCGGAAATTAAATGAATTAACAGTTAATGACAGGTATCCACTGCCTAATATTTCAGATATATTAGATCAGTTGGGTAATTGCCATTATTTTACTACTTTAGATTTGGCTTCTGGTTTTCAACAAATTGAAATGAATCCAGAAGACATTTCGAAAACTGCTTTTTCCGTTGAAAATGGTCATTTTGAATATTTACGTATGCCCTTTGGCCTTCGTAATGCGCCCTCAACTTTTCAGAGGGTTATGGATAATATAATAATGGGGATACAAAACGAAAAGTGCTTAGTTTACATGGACGACATTATTATTTATTCTTCCACAATTAATGAGCATATCTCTCGTATTACTGAAGTTTTTCAAAGATTAAGAAATTCAAATCTAAAAATACAGCCAGGTAAGTGTGAATTTTTACGAAAAGAAGTAATTTATTTAGGACATGTTATTACACCTGAAGGGGTTAAACCAAATCCACAAAAAGTACAAGCTGTTATCGATTTTCCTCAACCCACTAATACCAAACAAATCAAACAATTTTTGGGTCTTACTGGTTACTACAGGAAGTTTATTCCAAATTTCGCAAAGATGACAAAGCCTTTAACTCGACTTTTAAGAAAAGACGTACCTACCATTTATTTTTGATAAAGATTGTCGTGAATCTTTCGAACAACTTAAAAACGCGTTAATAACTTCACCAATTCTAATTTATCCTAATTTTGAAAAAGAATTTGTTTTAACTACAGATGCAAGGGCTTTTGCTGTAGGCGTGGTACTTTCGCAAGGACCTGTTGGAAATGATCTTCCCATAGCATACTTTTCGAGAACCTTAAGTCCAGCAGAAATGAAATATAGCGTTATAGAGAAAGAACTTTTGGCAATAATTGCTGCCGTAAAAAACTTTAGACCTTATCTTTTCGGACGAAAATTCTTATTGGTTACAGATCATAGACCTTTAACCTGGCTTTTCTCAATAAAAGATCCCGGTAGTCGTTTAGCACGATGGCGACTTAAATTAGAAGAATATAATTATCAAATAATTTATAAACCTGGAAAAATTAATCGAAATGCCGACGCTTTATCTCGAATCAAAATCAATCATATAAAAGAAGCTGTTTCCTTTCATACTTCCCTAGACGAACCATCTACTTCCCATGATAATCCTCAAGACATTGACCCGCCTATCGACAATAATGAGACTGACGAAATTGCTATAATCTGTAATGAATTTGACATATTTTTTGATTTATACAAGACGACTTCAATGATCGACTATTCTAAAATCCAATACACAAATAATCAACTTTTAGACAAAACACAAAAAGTTATTGATGATTTACTTGAGCTAAAACCTGATTTTAACTATAATAAAGCAAATGTTCTTTCCAGTCAAACCGTAGCTAAAAGAAAATATTATATAATTCCTGTTCCTTTTAATTTTGAAACCGCAATACAAGTACTCTTCATATCTCTTTATTACAGTAAAGATATATTCGAAGAAAATAAAACTTATTACATTGAAAACAATCCAGATTTTCCAATTTTGGAAATTTTTTGTTCTCAGACAAAAACTTTCAATTAACAATTTGTCAGAACATTGTGACTATACCAGACGAAGACGAAATACCTATAATAATAGATCAATTTCATTCAGGCAAGACAAACTTACATCGAGGAATAAACGAAACAATTAGACGCATCAAACAAAAATATAATTGGACAGGACTAGCTAAAGACGTTGAAACATTTATTCGGCAGTGCGAAATCTGCCAAAAGACAAAAATTTGTAGACAAAACTTGGACAGTCCCTTAGTCATTACCGAAACTCCTAAAACTCCTTTCGAAAGAATAAATATTGACATTCTAGAAATCCCAGTGAAAAATTAAATATCCTTACCATAAGAGACGAACTGACAAAATTTACCCAGGCTTATGCACTTCCTAATAAAACAGCGAGATCTGTAGTAGACGGTCTTTTACTCTATTTTCAACATTTTGGAACTCCTTTAAGAATCCATTGCGATGCAGGTAAAGAATTTAATAATCAATTAATGAAAGATCTTTGTAAATTATACAATATAAAATTAACTTTCTCTAGTGTTAGTCATCCGCAATCAAATGGCTCCTTAGAAAGATTTCATGCCACCTTAACTGAAATGATACGTGCGTGTAGTACAGAAAATCCAAATGAGCACCCATTTCAAATGCTTCCTTACGCTTGTATAGCCTATAACAATTCTATAAATAAAACACACGGCTTTACTCCTTACGAATTGCTATTCGGTCACACCTCGTCTCGATCTCCAGAAGTTTTGTATAATCAGCAAGAATTAATCTCTAAGTACGTTCGCGATTTAAAAAATAAAATAAAGCATTATTATGAAGTGGCAAGAAAGCGTACGGATATGCGCAAGCAAAAGGCAAAACATCGATTTGATACACACGTTTCGGAGCAGCGACAATTTCGCGTAGGAGAAAAGGTTTATTTCAAGGAGTCCCAAATAAAAAATAAACTAGCTAACAAATTTAATGGACCCTATAAAGTTAAAGAAATTTATACGAATTCAGCTTTGCTACATAACCCAATTACTAACCAAACTACAAAAATGAATTTTCATATGCTAAAGAAATGTCACGAATTGGAGGAAGAAGAACTAACGGTTAAAGAATTCTTTTATACTCTACATTGAAAAATCCCTATTGGAAATAATAACGTTTCCATTGAACTGGGCAATTTATTTGATGCCCCTGAAAATATTTCCTTAGCCCACTGTGTATCTAAAGACCTAGAAATGAATGCAGGAATTGCAAAAGAATTTAAGAATAAATTTGGACACGTAGATGAACTAAAAAATCAAAATAAGTCAATTGGTGAAATAGCAGTACTTCAACTTCCGACAAGAAATATTTATTATTTAATAACTAAAGAATTTTTCTATTATAAACCAACTTATGCTAATTTATTTAATTGCTTAAAAGAATTACGAACAATTTGCCTCGAGAGCAATGACGAAAAAGATAAAGTTATAGCCATCCCCAAGTTAGCCTGTGGATTAGATAAATTAGATTGGGATACAGTTCTCCCTATGATCAAATATATTTTCAAAAATACTGATATTAAAATAATTTGTTATATCGAACCAAGTTCCTAATTGTGAAACTTCGTTACAGATTTTCTTTGTTCACTACCGCTATGGCACAATAGGCACATAGGCGTATTCTATCAAGAGCAATCCGGACTCAAAATTTCTAAATTTCTAATTGGAGTTTATTGGTGTATAAAGACATTTCATCTCTGAAAACAACATTCGAAAATAATAATAAAATTTTAGAAAATATGCAATTTGTAATTCAACCAAAAGCCGTACGAATGGCCGCCTTTCTAAGCGAAGTTAAGTCACATCTCACTTTACTAAATCAACTTTCTATCAAGAGCAATCCGGACTCAAAATTTCTAATGACAAGTGGAGTTTATTGGTGTATAAAGACATTTCATCTCTGAAAACAACATTCGAAAATAATAATAAAATTTTAGAAAATATGCAATTTGTAATTCAACCAAAAGCCGTACGAATGGCCGCCTTTCTAAGCGAAGTTAAGTCACATCTCACTTTACTAAATCAACTTTCCGAAAACATTGCGCTCAAATTTGAAGAATTAGCTATTGATGTAAGAAGATATAAAAGAGGTTTAATTAATGGTTTAGGGTCAGTTTGGAAATTTATTACCGGAAATTTAGACGCTTCAGACGGACAGTATTATAACGATTGTATCGACAAAATTAACAGAGACGAACACGAATTAGAAAAATTAATGAAAAAACAAATTTTAGTAACTACTTCAGTTATCAAAAATTTTAATGACTCTATCAACAAATTACAAATTGATGAAATTACTTTTAATAATGACATAAAACAAATCGAAAATTACATTTATAACATTTCTGATAATTTTAATTATTACACTGCAAAATTACAAGTTTTAGAGATGGCCGAAAGACTCCTAGAATCCTATACCTTTATCGAAAGCAATTTAAATGACATTCTAAACTCTATTACTTTTGCAAAACTACATATCATTCACACATCAATTATAACTCCCTAAGACTTGGTTCATCATTTGCAAATATTCGCTCAGACTTTAAATAAAAATAATTTGTCATGAGACCGAGGGTGGTCAGTGACCAAGTAGCTGCTAATAACCGGGGCTTAATGATGCCTAGCCTGTGGCTGGTGCCGAATTTATATTCGCAGATTTTGCCGACTCGGCGATTGGACTTTGATTTATCTAACGTTTATCTTATTGAACAATCCTTGTATGTTTTGTTATTGATTGTCCCCTGTATTTATAAATTTGTATAATGTTATCTTTACTTGTTATGATTTAGTAGAAATGAGTTTGAATGGTTTGGTCATCGGTCCACAGATGTCACTTTGTTGACATTATGATTTCGAAATAAGGTACAAACCAGGTAAATCAAATACCAATGCGGATGCTTTATCTCGCATACGAATAGACTCTGACATCTTAAAGGCAATGATTCCAAATGTTTCAGTAACTTCACGCTCTATGAAAAGAAATGCTAAAAAACTAAATGACAGTTCGATTCACGGACCAAGTCAACAGCCTGATCAGCTGGGGACCGAGGAAGTGATATCGATAATAATTGAAATTTCAAAAGTACCAAAACTTATTTTTCTTGTCAGAAGTAACGTATCTAGGACACTTAATTTCCGATAAAGGTATTCGACCTGACCCAAAAAAATTCCACGCAATACACAATTACCCCACTCCAAAAAAACGCTGACGATGTTAGACGATTCATAGCGTTCATGAACTATTATCGTAGATTCGTAGAAAATTTTGCTGAAATAGCATATCCATTAAACCAATTACTAAAGAGAAACAAAACATTTATTTGGAACGCTGATTGTGAAAATTCCTTCAAAATGTTAAAAGAAAAACTTATAAGCTCACAGATTTTAATTTACCCCGATTTTAAACAAACTTTTATTTTAACAACCGATGCTGACTTTGCATTAGGCTGCGTTCTGTCACAAGGCGAAATAGGTAAAGACAGACCCATTGCCTATGCAAGCAGAACACTTGCAAAACATGAACTAAATAAACCAGTAATCGAAAAAGAAATCTTAGCCATCTATTGGGGAATTACTTATTTTAAACTATATTTATTCGAAAAAAAAAATTACAGTAGTGACAGACCACAAACCATTAGTAGGACTCTTTAGTCATAAAAATATATCTTCAAAATTAACTAGAAGACATTGACGACAACGAAAATAGAATAGAGATTTTAAAAAACAATATTTTATGTACGTTATTAGGCGATAATCCAATTCCAACTTTTAACACAGTACAATAATAAAGATAATAATAGATAATAAAGATACATTATATAGATAATAGATAATAAAGATACATTATTTTATATTTAACTATTGAAGAATTTAAAAAAATATATAACAATATTTATAAAAACAAAAAATCCAATCTGAAATTGAAAGAACCACTTGTAATAACAGAGACACCCTCGACAAGCTTTGAAACTATTTCGGTAGATACGGTAGGACCTTTAAGAATCACAGAAAATGATAACCGTTATGCTTTACCTATTCAATGTGATTTAACAAAATTTATACAGGCCATACCGTTAGAAACTAAAGATTCGAAATCTGTAGCTAAAGCCCTATTTGAAAATGTCATGCTAACATTTGGAATACCGAAAAATCTCAAAACGGACCTAGGTACAGAATTTATAAACGAACTTCAAAACTACATTAATAAATCATTAAAGTACGTTTCACGAATTCTGGCGTACACGTCATCAATTTTTGTATCAATCAGAGACACAAGACCTATTCTTATAAGCCCAGAACTGATTTACTGCATACACCCTTTTGTCTTTGATTAGTCGACATACGTTCGGCTGATTTCAATCCGTCCGTGCACGTGTCAGACAAAGACGCCAATAGGTCGTATAGCGTAGAGTTCATAACCGCCGGCTCGGGAAGGAAACGTCAATGTCATAGCATAATTTAGAAATTCTGTCATTTTGTGCGTAATTTTAAGAATTTTCTTTGATTTCAAGTTTGGCTCTTAGTTTTTACTTGTTCTTGTTGTGGATTATTTTGCTATAAGTTTTTTAATAATAGTTCGGCTTTGGTAATATCTGTTACTGCGTTACGGGTTTGTGAATAAACGTTTCCTAATAATCTTAAGGACGGAAATAAAACGTCATCACCTCGCGACGACCTTCATTTGACCGTGTTCCTAACTAGGATAAATGTTGCTAAAACAGAAATTGGGTACTGGAGTGCAAAAATTGCGCAAGTGTCTGTAAGATGGCGCTGGAGTTGGAGAGCGGCCATTGGTACAGAGCGAGAATAAAAAGTAATGTTTCGCCTTGCTAAAATAAGTTTCCGTTCCTTATAAGTTGTTTTGTTGCCCGGCAAGGTCGTTGGTCGGAACCAGGGGTCTAGGGGGAGGCAGGCGGACCGACCCCCTTTTTTGTACAAATAACAGCACATCGCTCCCATCCTGGCGTATTTTGGGATTGAAACTGTGAATTGTTAAACACAAAATAATAATATGAATATTTACGCTCCTTTATTTTTTTATATTTTTTCATAGTTATTAAGAATATATTGTTGAGTAAAATATTAAGTAAGAGGACTACCTACCGGCTGTCAAATCTACTGTCATGACATAATAATTCTCCCTCAAAACCGCATGAATGATCACAATACTTACCCTAACTGACATTTAGAATTTATGTCACTATAGTTTTATTTTTTATCATTCTATTAACTTTTCATTAAGTACTTAATATTGATAAACCGAAAGAAATTAAAATTCTGTTGTATTTGATCCAAAGTTGACGTAAAGTTGTGAATTTTGTTAGATACGTGAAATACCTACTATTTGCTGATATCTTAATATATGTATTATTTTGGCATACATTAAGAGTAATGGAAAATGTAATGTAAATAAATTTATAGGTACTACCATAGAAGAATTTACGTAGTAGATTCTTCTATCTACTACGTAAATTCTTCTATGGTAACTACCTAAATGCTTGCCGGTACATTAACTTTGTGTCAAACATAATAGAATTTTAAAGAGTTAATATAATTTTCTTTTGATAAAGACATATTCTTATCGATATTTTTTAGTAATAATAAAAAGTTAATAAAATTATAGAATGATACTCGTATATTATGTTGTATAGCTAGTGATATAAAATAGTTTTTACGAAGTAATGACTTTTTAAAATTTTGAGAAATTTTATAAATAGGAAATAGGCCCTTATGTAACATTAAAATAGAAACGACTTCTTCAAGTTAAACGTTTTGAAATTGTCAAATAAGCCAATTTTTAGGTATTTTATTTTTTAAATATAATTTTTGACAGATAGCGAAAGTCACGTGACCACGTTGAGTCGGTTATTTTTCCTCGTTTTTAATCGAAAGGTAACCCCAAAGTTAACTGCATATGTGTTCTATTATTATCCGTTAATAAAAAAAATGTTTAAATTAATAAAAAGATACATTGTGCACCATCTTCATTTTTTCCAAAAAGGTTTTTTGGTTATAACTTTTGTTTGACGTTCGATTGTTTTTTTCCAAACGACATTACATTGTTTGAAAAAAACTGCAACAAACTGGTTTTTAAATCATTAATTTGTCTAAAAAAATACGGAATGGTTAAATTGAATGTTCCTATCACCTTCAGGCGGACACCCTGTACCTAATAAAAATATTATTAAGAAAATAATAGTACTTTTTGAAATTGAGCCCATGTGTTGACAGGTTGCCATGATGACAGCCCAAAAGTAAAGTTACACACATTGTTTAATGTGCTTTTTGAACCTATAACAAAAACAAGTTTATCAAAATCGGTAAACAAATAAAGATATTTTACCAGGGTGGTAACTCCTTAATGGAGGTCACACTGTAGATGTTTAACATTATAGGTACAGAAGAAAGAAGTTCTTTCGCATCAATATATCGTTTTCTTTTTTAATTTTTTATTTTCGATATATGTATTTATCTTAATTATTGCGTTACTTAAAATGTGTGTTTGAATGTAGTGTTAATGCAAACGAAGAAACACCTTAGATACACAAAAGATAATTAAAACATAATTTTGTAGAACTTTTAAGCCAGCAATACCAGCACAATACTACAGTACAATACTACACAATACTATACCTACAGAAAATGTGCCGAATCACATTCTTTAACTATAAAGATATGCCTTTAACAGTAAAAAACACAGTAGACATTCAAGTGACCTTGAAAAAGTCGTCTGCCTACAAGTGAAAACGTGCGTCTTACATTGCGCCTCATAATATGCTTCAACTTTTATATGATTTTTTTGTGATTTTCGTTTTTGAGATATTTATAATAGCTGCATTTATTAAAATGGAACACCCGGTATAGATAATTTTCGACATACCTATACATATAGAGACACAGACATGAATCCTCCCTTAATGTCAGTTTATATGCTAACGATTGTGTTTTCCTCACGAAAAATACATAACGGCGACATAACTATAAGAACATAACAGTACCCAACCCACACGTATGTATAAATAATGCTAAGTCAACTAAAGCAGTTTTTGGTGCCGCCGTGTACCTTTCAAGCTAAAAATCAATGAACCATTGCTAAAAAGAGAGGGGTTAAAATCACAGATCGGAGTCTTTGGCTACGATGGTCACCCTAATATACCTTTTGAAGTTTTATATTATTTTAATATTAAAAATTCGCAATTCATAGTATATAATAATATGGAACTAATACAAAAACATAAAAAAGTAATCAGACAGCTTAGTTGATTAAATATTATATCGCCAAAACGTAAAATTGATCATATGAACATAATATATGTAATTATTAAACTGGACCTGTAACAACAGCGTCAACCGTTCATCGATCGTCTGTTTTTCGCGCCATCTGATAAACAATAGCCACACTTTTGGTATTCCCGCTGCATAATTTAAGGGTATTTTGCCTATGTTTTTGATTTACAACAAGACTGGATAATTACAATGTTTACTACTGTGTTTTCGTTCCGAGCCTATTCCGAAACCTATGCCAATCTTAACGAAGGTAAAATTCCGGCTCAAGAGACAAAATAGACGAATTTATGCCGGCATAAAGTTTGAAATTCAAAAAAAACTCTCGCCCATAACTTTTAAACTAGTGTCATTAGTATCTATGGATATTTTAAAAATACCCGTGTTTTTTGTAATCTTTTGAAATTCGCTACTTTTTCCAGCTAGTTGGAAATAAAAATACATTGATACAGGCAACCAAACATACAATGGCGAGCCCCCCCTTAAGATGCCTGGCCACAGACTACCAGTTCACGCAGTCCAAGAGGTAAATTGCAAACATTATGGCAGTAGATAGTGACTACGGAATCAAATATTTTTCAGCGTGTTTCCCAAGCTTTGGGCATTAGTTTACGCACTGTTTCACGCATTTCCCACGAAGTGCAGAGAGCAGAGGGGCAAGATGGTCCCCAGGAAAATCCAACTACTTCTGCAGCGAAATATGGACCTCGACAAAAAAACAAAACCACGGACTTGCCAGAGGAAACGAAAATGGAAGTCAAAAATGTTATTTATAATATGTATTCATAAAGTAAGTTTGCATTCAAGTTGAATTCGGTGTGTGTGTAGTTAAATGTTAAATTTTCTTTCACGTTTCCACATTGCTATAACTAGATAGTCAGACTATCACTTTACAATTTCAAGGCGCGGTAAAATGTATAATTATAATATATAAAAGTAAAACCACACACATACCTAATATTATAACTTCTCTAAAAAGGTGATGGTAAAACGCATTATTTTACAATTTAAATGTGGGTGAATTCACCGGGGTGGTATATCTGGTTGCGTTTTACGTTTTACAAGTAGAATCCTTGTTTATATAAATAAGGGTGCAATGTGTTAATGCAAGGAAAAGAGCAGAAAAAATATTCTAAAATGCAAAAGATATTTAGGAGTTTTGTATCTGGGTTAATGTTTTAGACACCAACTTTTAAATTAACAAATTACCTTTTTTTCATTCTTGCAAATATCAAAATTTGCTTACAATGTATTTGTTTTAGGGTTAAGGGTAGCTGGAGTGGGTTAGTTAAATTTTAAATTCATTTATTATTTACAGAAAAGCACATAACTCTGAAGACTTTGAGGGAGGAATTGGCTATTAAAGTACCGCTTGATATTAGTAAGTCATCCTTGGATCGTTTATTACCACAGATTGGTTTTAAATATCAAAAAGGACGACAACCGCAGGGCGTTAATGGAAAAGGGTCAGATTGTCTTGAGAAGAGCAGAGTTTCTGCGGAAATATAAAAATAATCAAAACTCTGAGTTGAAGCGGCAAGTTGTTTTCCTTGACGAAACTTGGATATTTGCAAGAGGAAACCAAAAACGATCTTGGCAGGATGAATCCATAAAGAGCGTTCGAAGACCTGAGGGATACCAAGGAAAGCGCTTTATAATTTTGCATGCTGGCATAAAGGATTTGTGGACAACGCTTCCCTTGTTTATTCCACTCGGTCAAAACTAGCTGACTACCACGGAGACATAAATGGCGACATTTTTCTAAAATGGGTTAAGGAAAAACTTGTTCCAAATTTGGAAGAGCCGTCACTCATAGTCTTGGACAATGCACCTTACCACAGCACTTTATTAGAAAGGCAACCAAACCCATCGTGAAAGAAATCAGAGATCTTACAATGGTTGCAAGATTAGAGGTAATGTTAAAACAACAATTATTTTTATTTCCCACAAAACTAAAAAAATTGAACTTCTAATTTTTTTTTGCAGAAAACACATACTTATTCATGGACCAGCTTTATCATTGAAATAAGCGCGCAACGCACCCAAACTGGCCTACATGCTTGGGCAATTCAAGCGACCACCCCTGACCTAAATAGCCAGTTAGAATAATGGAATAACGAAAAATTCCTCACGATAATGTTGTCCAGAATTCATGGGTAATTCTAAAATTTGTCATTAAAACTAATATTCATTTAGTACGACCAACTCAAACTCTACCCTAACCAAAGTTTACAGAATAAAATAGAAAATATCTGCCCTTTTCTAGGAAAATTTTTGCGACTTTTGTTTCCATTAGAAGATCCCTCAATTGAAGTTATTCCCTTGTGTGACACTATATACGGAGCAAGAAATTTATTATTATTTATTATTAATTCAAAAATATTATATTTTATTATACAGCGACCAGCAGAACGAATACGACAAATGGCATTTTATGTTATTTTGCAACGAAATAAAATAAAAACCCATTTATTGCGTCTGTTCTGCCACTCACTACATTATATTTTAGTATTTTGACAGCAAAAGTTTTAATCTGAATTTGAACATTTCGGAAAATTCAAATATCTCTGTAATCACAAATATAGCAAGATAAAGAAATATGTATATTACCAACTACCACAAACTTGGTATTAAATTATCTAATTTTATAATCGGAAAAATTAAAATAATAATAATAATAAGTTGTATAAACTTTGGCGTATAGAACATTGAATTAAATATAAATATATATTCGACCATTTTTACTATATCGCAAATATTTTTAAAATTTTTATGTTTTCAAACTTTTTTCAAAAGGTACGTTTTTTTTATCTTACTAATGGGTAGCTTGAAAGGTCAATCTGAACTTTGCAGAGCCTTTAGCCGCTTTCAAAATTGACAAATAATACATATTGAAACAATTTCTGTCGCAACTTTGGGCACCTTAACTTTGAAACCCATTTCGATGCCATTATTAGAGAAAAAATGAATATAAAACATCACAAATAAATTTGTGCACGTAGGAAAGCTAACACAAGTATCGGCACTCAAATGTTGGCTTTCTTTTTGATTTTAACAATTCATAGTTAAAAACAAAACTCAATTTAGCCAATAATGTTTAATGCTCAACTAGAATATAGTGTAATAGTAGGATTTAATAAATATAATTATATTTTTATTGAAAAGCTTTTCACAAGTGATGGCACTCAAATGTTGGCTTTCTTTTTGATTTTAACAATTCGTAATTAAGGACAAAACTCAATTTAGTCAATAATATTTAACGTCGTTCGCTTAACTAGAATATAGTATAATAGGTAGTAAGATTTAATAAATATTATTATATTTTTATTGTAAGGAAACATGTTTATAATACAGGATTCTCAGCAACCTGGAAAAGTCTGGGTATTCCTAAAGGGTCAAGAAAAATCATGGAGTTTTCCGTTTTCACATTAAAAATCAGGGTTTTCTAAGCAACAGAACTAAAGTTTTGATTTTATCATGATGCATAGTTTTAGAAAAAACGTCTCTCACGTCAAAATCATTTTAGACTCTATTTATGAACGGATGAATTTTTAACTATTTTTTAATAGCCAGATATCTCGACAGACTTAAAATTTTTCAGAACTTATTTCTAAACTCTTGAAACTTGACGATTTAGCATTTTTAGGGGCACATGAAATTGTATTTTACTTATCGATGCCCGTCTGAAAAATGTCACCTGTAAGCCATGAAAATTGCTGAGGACCCTGTAATACACACAATGACGTCCTTTAGTTCAATTTCAGATAGAATGTATTAATAATTTACTCACGTATTAATAAAGACTACTCACGACTGTCACGTCTCACACGTATTAGGCTCAACATGCGCTTTCCGAAAACAAAATACATTATTGGCCATTAATGCCATCTGTTTTCCAAGATATATGAATCTATAGCCGTGAGAAGTCTTAAAAAAATAAATCAGTCAACGTATTGATACTTTTCAGTCTTCTTTAATAATGTTTACATCTTTGACCGCAATTTGAATACTAATTCAAGACGTTTTCCTTCTTAATTGTATATTTTAACAATATAGTATACATATAAATTTCCTAAAATCTGTACTATTTTAAATGTTGGGACTTGCAATATACTTTTGTAAACAAAAATGTTTGCTTTAGAATAGATTTTTATTTTTGAGGTCTTTTTTGATTATATTAGAATAGATTTCATTTTCCCTTTTATAATAATTTAATAATTTATTTCAACAAATAAATAAGTTTATAAAAACCTGTATTGTTTTGAATGTTCCTATTTACTTGCAATATATTTTTGTAAGCCAATAATGATTGTTCTCTTCTTTGCCGAAATGTCGGCAGCTTTCCTTACATTATGAGTTTATAGATAAAAACAAAGCCATTCTGCATACCATAAAAAAATTCCTAAACGCATTATTTTACAATTAAAATTTGGGTGAATTCACCGGGGTGAAAAAACTGGGTATCTGGTATATCTGGTTGCGTTTACAAGTATAAATTTTCCCCATTTAAATCTACGGCACTGGAGGATGCAGTCTCGATTTGCTAGATTCAGTGACGTAAATTGATGACGTGTACGCCATAATTCGTGAAACGTACTTTACATATAAATCATTCAAAATCGACAGCATTCCATCATGAAACTTTAGTTTCTATCGAATATTTAACCGCACACTCTAACATCTCAAATTGGGACGAATATTTACCATAATATATCTTTGCTTATAACACAACTCCACATACAAGTCTATTTTACACACAATATGAATTAGTTTTTGGAAAAATTCCTAATTTCCCAAACGACATATACAATCAATCAAGCCCTATTTATGACGTAGAAAATTACGCCAAGGAATTAAAAATTAAATTAAGAGAAGCTCACCTCCGAGTTCAAGAATTGCTTAACTCGTCAAAAGTGCACGAAAAATTAATTGGGATAAAAACACAAATCCATCCAAATTTCCTATAAATGGTTTAGTCATGTTAAAAAGACGATTTCAACAAAAACTAGCCCTTATATTGGCCCATTTAAAGTCATTGACCAAAAAGGAATAAATTCAACCGTATTAATCGATAATAAATTGCAAACCGTTCATAACAATAGATTGACATATTTAAAAAAATGTCAATAATTTTTGTACCTTCTATACAATTTTTATAGATAAACATTAATCTTAAAAAGACTAAGTAAGTACATAATTTTACTCAATGTAATATTATAACATAACTATGTATTATTTAAGTATTTTTATTCACCATTTTTATCTAGTTACCTAACCTAGTGCATAAGCATAATATACCTAATAAATAGGTCAATAAATCAATGGATATTGCTCCCGTAATTGTCACACCTCGTAGAATAAGCAAACTACTTTAGGACAGCACATTTTGTAATCTAGGCATTCAATAAACGATATTCGTCAAGAAAACATCGAACTTAATTTTACGTTCACATAATACCCTGTACCTGAAAAAAATATATGGGATTCTTCATTAGCTTTTCTTCTGAATTTAAATAGAAGGCCTTTTCGGATTTCACATGCCGAACCGAGTAAGGTCACTTTATTTCAACGATTCCGTCGTTGTCAACTATAGCATCAGAGTAACATGCTAAATATTGTTCAGTTGGATCGATAATTAGACCTATAGGTTCAACATTTGCACCATATTTTAATTGTATGTATGCCTTCAGAGCATCTTCCTCGTATTTTAACCCATTGTTAACGGCAGGAATGCATTTTAAGTCTTCTTGAGAAGAATACAACAGACGAATAACCAAATTGGTTTTACTCTTAGCATTAGTACACTTACAGACCTTTCCAAAGTGGGACGCAGTTAGACGCCGACTCTTTTGTAGTTTCCACTCCTTGTTATTTCTCTGGCCAACTGTTCTGTTCGACAAATTTATTATTTACTTTGGTGACAATTTTATATTTCCTAAATATCGTGCACACTTGTCGGAAAGACGCATTTCTTGGCTATTTATCTGAGATAAAACTCTCTTTAAGTGACTTCCGCAAAATTGTTCCGAGTTGGTGTTTTTTTTTTTTCATTTCTCCACTTGAAACAAATCTGCGCTTTTATTGCGTGAGTGATTTTTTCGTCGAACATGCCTGTTCTCCTATTCTCAATTTCACTTTTTCATATATCGCTAAAACCTTTTTTCGTAGCTCTCGGATTACCCGACT
The DNA here is from genome assembly GCA_963920635.1 of Pseudeuparius sepicola. Taxonomy (NCBI): domain Eukaryota; kingdom Metazoa; phylum Arthropoda; class Insecta; order Coleoptera; family Anthribidae; genus Pseudeuparius; species Pseudeuparius sepicola. Next base: position 74,055,261 of record OY987299.1, on the reverse strand, counting down.
TGCTTTTGGTAACTGGTGTTCATTCATTCTGTAGCATCCTTTTTACGATTCCATTCCAGTTTTCGACATTAGCGTTGCTCAAACGCTCGCCATTGGTGGTTAAACAAGACCACAGAGGAAGAAAAGGCAAATATTTCTTTAATATTAATGTACAAAACTGGGGATTGAAGTACCTATTCGTTTTTCTCGTTTCCTTGATCTACTAATTTCAAGTTTAGATCTACTTCATTAAAAAATTTTAAGAAGTATTTGTAGAACGGACTTTCCTCGTACAGAGTTTTGAATTCATCTTTTTTTGTGTCACAACTAATGGGACCAGTGATGGTGGTGTTATCATCTGTTTCGTTCGGAATAGTTTTTCCACAACATAGGCTCAACAGAGTTTTTACTGACTTAGATGTTCGGTTTTGTATTGTGCATTTAAAACTACACATACGTATATAAACCATTCCCCCGCGTTTTCCAGTATCTCAAAATTAAAACAAATTGCCACTATTTCTTTCAAAATTTTCAAATTCTTTTCATTTGCCTCATATTTTTAACATCGTTTGCCACAATCTTGAAAAAATGTGAACAGCATAATATATTGATTGCAGTGACCTTTGCTAATGTATTTTGTAGAGAATCTTCGGCGCATTGGAAACAATGTCTGTATTCTTCTATTGACATATTGTTCCAGAAATAGAGCACCGCATTTATAAGGCCACTTACTTTTTTATATGGCGAAAGCCTTAAATTTCGCCAGCCAGATACAGATCGATGTTGTATCATGTTCGCAGCTGTAAAGCTCGAATATCGGACATATTCTTCCATTGAAAGTTGAAAGATTACGGCTGCATAGTAAAATATGCGCTATGCGATGAATTTCGGCTTCCCTACTACGTGCCCGTCGCATTTAAATGGACGATTCTACGACCCTCATTAGGCAGAGATATTTCTAATTATTCGGTACTAAAAATGAATACATGAAATGATTGGCCTACCATTTGGTATATTCTAAATTGGCCCGGTGCATTAAAATTAGATCTACTATGTTATCTTTATTTTTATCGGTTAGGGCCAAGCTGTTCAGATCTTACTTTCCGAAGAACATCGTCAGATTTGATCTTTTGTAAATTACCTGCTTTAATAATTTTCGATGAGGCCTTTCTTACTTTCTTACTCTCTCATCTCTTGATTTTAATGCCTTAATGTGTTTCAATTCATTTCTGACCAATTTCCTTTCCACACCTTTCAATTAAGACGTTTTGGATGTCAGATGGTTTTAGTGCTTTGAGGAACTAAACACTTCAACGGCATGATTATCTTTGTCTGCATTTGAGAATTCTTCAAAAGCAAAATAAACACGTCCTGTGACCACAATAGGTATAAATCTAAAGGCAATATTTTGTTGAAATGTACCGTTTTTCCTTAATGTAGAGGATGCATACGTGATTATTTTGAAGCGTTCAGATAATATGTATGTCCATTTGCTTCGAATGGTTTCCTTGCCTTTAAACATTTCTTTAAACTGCTTTCTCAAGAAAGAAACGGCCTTGTAAATAGCAGCATGAATTATTGTAAGAAACTGGCTTTGCATGCGGATCTTTTAGATTCCGCGAATCCGATGCAATTTTAAGATTTTGCTCCGTTGATTTTTATGTATGTCTCTGATAACGGAAGATACAGATTCATAACTTTTCGAAATGTCTTTACCAAGGTCGGATTTTGAAGACGTCACACTTAAACTATGATCCACCGTGAACTTCGTTGTGCCCTTGCATCAATCTCCGCACTGATATCCGCATTTGTCCTGAAGTTAGCAAATGAGTAGGGTGCTCATTGCTTTGCAATGAACTTTCTGGCCACTTAGCATCATCAGACACACGAAAAGTCAACATCATCAGCAACACTTGGTTTTGCCAAGCTATTTGCAAGAAATGAATTTTGTATATCGCTACTTAATCGAAGCTGCCACAGTTTTGTTCTTTTCCAAAGGAACTGCTGAAGTCTGTATGAGCTTGTTTTTTTTTAACAATGCTCAACTGAGAATCTCCGCAAATCTTTGCTTACGTCAGAATAGTGTTCTAATTTTTCTCTCTTAAAGAGGCGGATGATACTTTTCTTAAGCCTTTTCTGCTCTCTGGAGGTATCCCTAATAGAAAATTTTTCATAAAAATCTTAAAAATATCGTCCCCAGGCACCTGCATCAGTAATGTCTTTTAGAGAAATCTGCTGTTGTTTCAAATGCAGATAAACTTTCTCGCTAAGGGATGCCTCATGACAGATGAATCGCGTGCTGCCCTTTAAGAGTACTTTAAGAATAGCGCTATTTCGGTTAATTGTTTTTTCAAGTTTGTAACAAGTTTTGTAATCACTATCACCACATAGAAAAGCAGACGCTTTAATTTTTGTTACTAGGTACGCTTGTTACTAAAACGTTTTCATTTCTCGCTGACAGTCCTTTTATGTCGTTATAGTTATAGGTATCCTAATTTGTTAAGGACGGAAATAAAACGTCATCACCTCGCGACGACCTTCATTTGACCGTGTTCCTAACTAGGATAAATGTTGCTAAAACAGAAATTGGATACTGGAGCGCAAAAATTGCGCAAGTGTCTGTAAGATGGCGCTGGAGTTGGAGAGCGGCCATTGGTACAGAGCGAGAATAAAAAGTAATGTTTCGCCTTGCTAAAATAAGTTTCCGTTCCTTATAAGTTGTTTTGTTGCCCGGCAAGGTCGTTGGTCGGAACCAGGGGTCTAGGGGGAGGCAGGCGGACCGACCCCCTTTTTTATACAAATAACAGCACATCGCTTCCATCCTGGCGTATTTTGGGATTGAAACTGTGAATTGTTAAACACAAAATAATAATATGAATATTTACGCTCCTTTATTTTTCTATATTTTTTCATAGTTATTAAGAATATTGTTGAGTAAAATATTAAGTAAGAGGACTACCTACCGGCTGTCAAATCTACTCTCATGACATAATAATTCTCCCTCAAAACCGCATGAATGATCACAATACTTACCCTAACTGACATTTAGAATTGATGTCACTATAGTTTTATCTTTTATCATTCTATTAACTTTTCATTAAGTACTTAATATTAATAAACCGAAAGAAATTAAAATTCTGTTGTATTTGATCCAAAGTTGACGTAAAGTTGTGAATTTTGTTAGATACGTGAAATACCTACTATTTGCTGATATCTTAATATATGTATTATTTTGGCATACATTTAGAGTAATGGAAAATGTAATGTAAATAAATGTTCTTGAAATCGGCATTAAAATGTCCCAAAATCGTCATTAAAAGCACATAAATCGTACAATAATGTAGCCCATTATTGTACGATTTTTTCAATAAGTAGGCCTTGGCGAGATGTAAACATCAAACGTCCGACGCGGAGAAATCGCCCGTCAAAAGTGACCAAATATTCAAAACCCGGCCGATAAAGGCTCATTTAATTTTTCGTATACATTGCGAAATTGTTTTCTATAGAAGCGCATTCCTTCAGTATACATATTTTAGTAAATTTGAGTATCAATAGATTTGTTGAGTAGGCTGCACAAGAAGCAGCAGTTTGGTTTTTCTGTCAGAAGGTGCCGTACATCATTATACATGTCCTAGGTAGAGCGATCGGTAAAGTCAAGCAACGCCGCGCGTAGTCGGTTCGTGGACGGGTGATCCATCATTATTATTTTCTTGCCTAATAAAACTTTTTTTTCCGATTTCAAAAAAAATATAATATGTACCTCGGCACTGAAGTTCTTTTTATGACTCATGTGGTTTATTTGCCTCGGCCAGAGGCCTCAGCAACTAAACTCCACATGAGTCATAAAAAGTTGAACTTCAGTGCCTTGGTACATAAATAACTATTATAGGTACTACCATAGAAGAATTTACGTAGTAGATTCTTCTATGGTACTACCTAAATGCTTTCCGGTACATCAACTTTGTGTCAAACAGAATTTTAAAGCGTTAATATAATTTTCTTTTGAAAAAGACATATTCTTATCGATATTTTTTAGTAATAATAAAAAGTTAATAAAATTATAGAATGATACTCGTATATTACGTTGTATAGCTATTTTACGAAGTAATGACTTTTTAAAATTTTAAGAAATTTTATAAATAGGAAATAGGCGCTTATGTAACATTAAAATAGAAACGACTTTTTCAAGTTAAACGTTTTGAAATTGTGACAAATAAGCCAATTTTTAGGGATTTTATTTTTTAAATATAATTTTTGACAGATAGCGAAAGTCACGTGACCACGTTTGAGTCGGTTATTTTTCCTCGTTTTTAATCGAAAGGTAACCCCAAAGTTATCTGCATATGTGTTCTATTATTATCCGTTAATAAAAAAAATATGTTTAAATTAATAAAAAGATACATTTTGCACCATATCTTCATTTTTTCCAAAAAGGTTTTTTGGTTATAACTTTTGTTTGACGTTCGATTGTTTTTTTCCAAACGACATTACATTGTTTGGAAAAAACTGCAACAAACTGGTTTTTAAATCATTAATTTGTCTCAAAAAATACGGAATGGTTAAAGTGAATGTTCCTATCACCTTCAGGCGGACACCCTGTACCTAATAAAAATATTATTAAACAAATAATAGTACTTTTTGAAATTGAGCCCATGTGTTGACAGGTGGCCGTGATTACAGCCCAAAAGTAAAGTTACACACATTGTTTAATGTGCTTTTTGAACCCAACAAAAAAAAGTTTATCAAAATCGGTAAACAAATAAAGATATTTTACCAGGGTGGTAACTCCTTAACGGAGGTCACACTGTAGATGTTTAACATATAGGTACAGAAGATGTTCTTTCGCATCAATATATCGTTTTCTTTTTTCATTTTTTATTTTCGAGATATGTATTTATCTTAATTATTGCGTTACTTAAACTGTGTGTTTGAATGTAGTGTTAATGCAAACGAAGAAACACCTTATGTACACATAAAAGACCATGTTTCATTTCATTGAAAAAACTAAACATAATTTTGTAGAACTTTTAAGCCAGCAATACTATACCTACAGAAAACGTGCCGAATAACATTCTTTAACTAAAGATATGCCTTTAACAGTAAAAAACACAGTTGACATTCAAGTGACCTTGAAAACGTCGTCTGCCTACAAGTGAAAACGTGCGTCTTACATTGCACCTCATATGCTTCAACTTTTATGTGATTTTTTGCGATTTTCGTTTTTGAGATATTTATAATAGCTGCATTTATTAAAATGGAACACCCGGTATAGATAATTTTCGACATACCTATACATATAGAGACATAGACATATGAATTCTCCCCTAATGTCAGTTTATATGCTAACGATTGTGTTTTCCTCACGAAAAATACATAACGGCGACATAAGTATAAATAATGCAAAGTCAACTAAAGCAGTTTTTAGTGCCGCCGTGTACCTTTCACGCTAAAAATCAATGAACCATTGCTAAAAAGAGAGGGGTTAAAATCACAAATCGGAGTCTTTGAGCTACGGGGGTCTCCCGAATATACCTTTTGAAGTTTTATATTATTTTAATATTAAAAATTCGCAATTCATAGTATATAATAATATGGAAGTAATACAAAAACATAAAAAAATAATCAGACAGCTTAGTTGCTTAAATATTATATCGCCAAAACGTAAAATTGATCATATGAACATAATATATGTAATTATTAAACTGGACCTGTAACAACAGCGTCAACCGTTCATCGATCGTCTGTTTTTCGCGCCATCTGATAAACAATAGCTACACTTTTGGTATTCCCGCTGCATAATTTAAGGGTATTTTGCCTATGTTTTTGATTTACAACAAGACTGGATAATTACAATGTTTACTACCGGGTTTTCGTTCCGAGCATATTCGGAAACCTCTGCCCATCTTAACGAAGGTAAAATTCCGGCTCAAGAGACAAAATAGACGAATTTATGCCGGCATAAAGTTTGAAATTCAAAAAAAATTCTCGCCCATAACTTTTAAACTAGTGTCATTAGTATCTATGGATATTTTAAAAATACCCGTGTTTTTTGTAATCCTTTGAAATTCGCTACTTTTTCCAGCTAGTTGGAAATAAAAATACATTGATACAGGCAACCAAACATACAATGGCGAGGCCCCCCTTAAAATACTGAGCCAACTAAACAAATTTCTCTTTTGATTATAAGAAACATATTTAATTAAACTAAAATGCGACTAAATTAACTTAAAAAAATAACATCCACACAATATTAACCTATGATTAACTATGCACTAAATTTTACCTTAAGGTTAACTACACTAAATGTTACACAAAACTTTCCCATAATAAGACCATTTTTTACAAAGTTTATATTAACAAATATTGTTATAAAAACTCGACGTTTCGCTATTTAATGTTAATTTTTTTTTTTGGAATTACTCTTCAAAAAGCTCCGAATCAGGAGCGAAACGTCGAGTTTTTATAACAATATTTGTTAATATAAACTTTGTAAAAAATGGTCTTATTACGGGAAAGTTTTGTGTAATGTTACACTGAAGACCGGGAAACTATATTAGAATACACTAAATGTTAGTTTATTGGCAACAACACAAATTTTGACCTACCTAAAACAATAGAACCTACAACTTGTTACTAAAAAACCAAATGAAAAGTAATATTTCCGAGATTACCGACTAAAGCCAAATACCGAATTTCACACCAAAATTTCGAAATTAATATTTTCCACACGGGAAAATGACTAAATCGATGGACAGACGAAAGGAGACACTGATATCAATTTTTCAAAAAAAAGTTGTATAGAAAAGTTGTTGCAAATCGCCTGTCAAACCCAAATTCCGAATTTAACACCAAAATTTCGAAATTGATTTTTCCACTAGGGAAAACGACCAAGTCGATGGACAGACGAAAGGAGACACTGACATCAATTTTTAGAAAAAAAGTTATCCAGAAAATTTGTTGCAAATCGCCGGTCAAACCCAAATTCCGAATTTCACACCAAAATTTCGAAATTGATTTTTCCACTAGGGAAAACGACCAAGTCGATGGACTGACGAAAGGAGACACTGACATCAATTTTTAGAAAAAAAGTTATATAGAAAAGTTGTTGCAAATCGCCGGTCAAAGCCAAATACCGAAAAGTTGATATCAGTGTCTCTCTTATAGAATTGTTTTTATTATATTCATACCCGCTGACAAAAATTGAAGTCCGCGACACTGATTTTTCCACTAGGGGAAACGACCAAGTCGATAGACAGACGAAAGGAGACACTGATATCAACTTTTCGAAAGTTATATAGAAAACTTGTTGCAAATCGCTGGTCAAAGCCAAGTACCGAATTTCACACCAAAATTTCGAAATTGGTTTTTTCACAAGGGAAAACGACCAAGTCGATGGACAGACGAAAGGAGAAACTGATGTAAATTTTTGGAAAAAAGTTATATAGAAAACTTGTTGCAAATCGCCGGTCAAAGCCAAGTACCGAATTGCACACCAAAATTTCGAAATTGATTTTTCCACTAGGGAAAACGACCAAGTTGATGGACAGACAAAAGGAGAAACTGATATCAATTTTTGGAAAAAAAAGTTTTATAGAAAACTTGTTGCAAATCGCCGGTCAAAGCCAAGTACCGAATTTTAAACCAAAATTTCGAAATTGATTTTTCCACACGGGAAAACGACTAAGTCGATTGACAGACGAAAGAAGACACTGATATCAATTTTTCGAAAAAAAAAGTTACATAGAAAAGTTGTTGCAAATCGCCGGTCAAAGCCAAATACCGAAAAGTTGATAACATAGCACAAATTGTTTTTTAAAAGCTGTAACAGTATTTATATCGCTTTTTTATATAGCCTCAAGCTATACAGGGTGATTCACGTAAGTGGTTCATTAGAAGTTTACTGGGAAGGAGTGCGAATTTTGATTTGAAATTTTGGTTACTTATATAACAGGTTGTAAACTTTCTCTCTAAAATATTTTCAACTTCCGATCACTTCCGGTTATACCGGAAGTCGATAGCAACTTTATTATTTCAGATAGAACACCCTATATATTATTACACCATTTGGTTCCCTATTAAATTCCAAATCTTTTTTCTGAATATAATGTGTACCCTATTTCTAACCCTTTTCGAGATATTCGCAAATTTTTGATTTTTTTGAGTGTTGCAGCCATCGACCATAGTGATCATAACTTTGAAATTTATGAATCTGGAAAACTGAAATTTTGGATTGTCGTAGGCGAAAGTCAACTTTATTAAATGGTCTGTATGCCATTTCAATATATTATACAGGGTGTTCGGGAAAAAATTCTCAATATCAACATCGAAAAATTGAAAAATCTCATTTTTTCAAATGGAACCCATGTTTTTTTATTGCACCATTGAAATGCTTGTGAAAAGACAGTTCAAAAAGATATAACACACTATATGTCTAAATGAAGCGGTTGCTTCGTTATTACGCAAAATACGTATTTTTTCTGCTCTCTATCAACAAAGATGCAATTTCTCAAGGAGCGTCACATTATAGGGGGCCATGGAAAATGAAATAAGGCAATTATATGACAAGGTTAAGGGCTAATTAATAATATTTTTTCCCTGCGAAGCAACAATACAAAATTAAATAATACTAACAATTACATAATAATAGGTACTAGAAGAAAAAACAAGAAACTACATATAAGTAAAACACTTTATTCATATTATGCTATTTACCTGTTACGTATTTACATTTGCTTCTCTTTGTTTGGACCTTGCCACGGACTATGAAATTTCGTTCGAAGTTTCTGAATTTTCTTTTCGTCAAAGGTAAATGTAATGTAAATGCCTTTCATTAATTATTGTTCTTTCTAAAATTCTTTTACACTCTCCATGAGTGTAAAACATATTCAAAATATCTTCGTTAGAATAGTTAATTTGAGCCATTCTTGTCAACAGTTAATATTTTATTGTTTGGAACACTATCCGCTTATTAGAAAAGGTCCGTTGTTTCTTGATATGGAGCAGCAAAAATACGTATTTTGAGTAATAACGAAGCAACCGCTTCATTTAGACATATAGTGTGTTATATCTTTTTGAACTGTCTTTTCACAAGAATTTCAATGGTGCAATATAAAAATATGGGTTCCATTTGAAAAAATGAGATTTTTCAATTTTTCAATGTTGGTATTGGGAATTTTTTCCCGAACACCCTGTACAATATTTTGAAATGGCATACAGACCACTTCATAAAGTTGACTTTCGCCTACGACAGTCCAAAATTTCAGTTTTCCAGATTCATAAATTTCAAAGTTATCATCACTATGGTCGATGGTTGCAACACTCAAAAAAATCAAAAATTTGCGAATATGTCGAAAAGGGTTAGGAATAGGGTACACATTATATTTAGAAAAAAGATTTGGATTTTAATAGGGAACCAAATGGTGTAATAATATATAGGGTGTTCTATTTGAAATAACAAAGTTGCTATCCACTTCCGGTATAACCGGAAGTGATCGGAAGTTGAAAATATTGCGCCTCGAAAATTCCTTGAAATTAATTTAAACAAAAAAATACATTTTTTTATTTTTTCCCGTTTTTTCACAACTCCTGTATTTAAATAAATTGCGTTACATATTCTGAATGTATTGTAACTAATTATCATAACAATAATGCAAAATTTCCTTCTAACGTTAAAAAAATATATTGAACATATCAATATGGCCGCCCTATCACCTTCTTTTCCACTATACAAAATTTTTTGTTTTCTTCCTGGTAGTTATAGAGTAATTCAAATAAAATTCCTGGGTATTCTACCAATTTGTATTTAAAATAACGAGCCAAAAGCTGTCTTTTTTTTTAAATATTTTACAAAGTACGTTTCGGCTTTTAGCCATCTTCGGGTATATGTTAAAAATTGTCAGTCATTATATTCCATTGTAGAACGCCAATTCATATCCCAGAGGCAAATGTGCAAAAATTTTGTTTTCTTCCTGGTATTTAGAGAGTAATTCAAATAAAATTCCTGGGTATTCTACCAATTTGTATTTAAAATAACGAGCCAAATACAAATTGGTAGAATACCCAGGAATTTTATTTGAATTACTATACAAAATGGCTTCTTTCAAAAAGGTCACCATATGATCACTTATAAATCGTTTTTCTACGCTAGTAATATACCTATTAAGTGACGGTTTAGGTTATAAGTAAGTTCATTGTTACGAACACTGATGCGTAATGGCTGACACGTAATGACTGACACGTAATCACGGTGCCTTGTTAGCGCGGCATCCGCGCCACCATAGCAACCAACCAACATACTGATGGTTGCCTGACAGATAATCAGAAGTATAGTTTATCTATTATAATAGTTTTTCTTTCGTCGAAGAAAAATTATAATACAAAACTCGAGTTGTAAGCTTATTACATACTCGTGGAATTACAGCACACGCCGCTGCGCGGCTCGTGCGCAACTTTTCCACTCATACGTAAAAAGCTGTTTACAACTCTCGCTATGTAATATACTATTATTTTAACTTTTTCTCTAGATTGTGAATAAACTAAACGCTAATCACAAATAATACTTTATGACTATAAATAAATAGCAGAAATAGGTAGCTGCAATACGGTATTGGTTATAAGAATATTGTAAGGTTTTTTTATTTTATAATTATTATTATTTAATTCCGAAAACAGGTAAAGATAAAGACCTTCAACTTGACACTGTCTGTCTCTATGACATAGTTTTACCTATCTTTTAATTTGTTTTAACACCGGAAAAAGTAGGTACTTTTTACAGTTAAAACATCTGCTGGTATATAGTTCTAAAAGAGCATTTCAATTATATACTTGCTACAGAAAATATTCTCTTGGTGATAGTTACAAAGCTTTTATACATAATCTATACTAAAGCTATATTAGAAGCTATTTGTCTTAAATAACTATATTGCTGAGAAATTATACTTTAATCACGCTTAAAACTCTATAGTATCCAGCCACAATAAAGCAAAAGTTGGAGTATTAGATTACTTTATAGAATCTATATGCAAGTTTATATAACTCTTACAAATCTGTTTTACTTATTCTATATAAAGGCTTCTAATACCGCTTTTACGAAGTAAAAAACAATGCTATATAAATGGCGCAATGAAGCACCTTTATAAAAATACTGTAAAGTTGTTTTAACAGCAACGTTATTTGGGTAATTTACTGAATAAGCAATTTGGTGTCATATATTTCCTTAATATAACCAATTGACCATATTAATTGCCGCAAAATACTTTTTATAATGTTTTAAGCAGAATAGCGCACCGAATGTGCTACTTGGGAGTGTCTATTCTAGAATTGTTTTTATTATATTCATACCCCCTGACAAAAATTAAAGTCCGCGACACTGACTTGGGAGGTAGAGGGATGTTCCTCAGATCACCCTCGATACATTCCACTACTTGGTATCCCGGGCGCATTTTTTCCGACCCTATACACGTTCAGCGCGTCATTTTGCCGAAGATGCCCGAACGTAAGGCGTACCGATCGTAAACGGCTTCAGGGCACGGTGACGGTGCTGGTGCTAAACGTACCTTGGCCACTAAGACGAACTGGATTGTACTTAGATTATTCCCCGATAATAAAAGACAGCTTTACAACACAATTAAAAATAAAGGAAAGAAAAGTTCAAAAAGCCGACAACGGAATCTATCATTTTCAAAATGCAAATCCAGGACAGGCTACGATTTTTTTATTCCTTCTATTTTCACGAAACCATCTAGCGATTAATTTATTTCAAATCGGACACCACAGTGTTAATCAGGACACAATAAATAATTTAAATAATTTTTTCTTGAAATCGGCAGTAAAGTGTCCCAAAATCGTCATTAAAAGCACAGAAATCGTACAATAATGTAGCCCATTATTGTACGATTTTTTCAATAAGTAGGCCTTGGCGAGATGTAAACATCAAACGTCAGACGCGGAGAAATCGCCCGTCAAAAGTGACCAAATATTCAAAACCCGGCCGATAAAGGCCCATTTAACTTTTCGTACACATTGCGAAATTGTTTCCTATAGAAGCGCAATCATTCAGTATACATATTTTAGTAAATTTGAATATCAACAGATTTGTTGTGTAGGCTGCACAAGAAGCAGCAGTTTGGTTTTTCTGTCAGAAGGTGCCGTGTCTCATCATACTTGACCTAGGTAGAGCGATCGTCAAAGTCAAGCAACGCCGCGCGTAGTCGGTTCATGGACAAGTGATCCCTTATTATTATTTTCTTGCCTAATAAAACATTTTTTTTCCGATTTCAAAAAAATAATAATATGTACCTCGGCACTGAAGTTCTTTTTATGACTCATGTGGTTTATTTGCCTCGGCCAGAGGCCTCGGCAACTAAATTCCACATGAGTCATAAAAAGTTGAACTTGAGTGGTACATAATAGTTATTTATGTACCAAGCCACTGAAGTTCAACTTTTTATGACTCATGTGGAATTTAGTTGCCGAGGCCTCTGGCCGAGGCAAATAAACCACATGAGTCATAAAAATAACTTCAGTGCCGAGGTACATATTATATTTTTTTGAAATCGGAAAAAAATGTTTTATTAGGCAAGAAAATAATATTAAGGGATCACCCGTCCATGAACCGACTACGCGCGGGGTTGCTTGACTTTGACGATCGCTCTACCTAAGACAAGTATAATGAGACACGGCACCTTCTGACAGAAAACCAAACTGCTGCTTCTTGTGTAGCCTACACAACAAATCTATTGATATTCAAATTTACTAAAATATGTATACTGAAGGATTGCGCTTCTATAGGAAACAATTTCGCAATGTGTACGAAAAGTTAAATGAGCCTTTATCGGCCGGGTTTTGAATATTTGGTCACTGTTGACGGGCGATTTCTCCGCGTCTGACGTTTGATGTTTACATCTCGCCAAGGCCTACTTATTGAAAAAATTGTACAATTATGGGCTACATTATTGTACGATTTCTGTGCTTTTATTGACGATTTTGGGACATTTTAATGCCGATTTCAAGAAAATAACTATTATCTTAGACTTTATTTTCAAGTTTTTTGTCCGTTCTATGAAATATGATAATTCGGTTTTATGATTTTATCTGTTGCTTAATTTTTTGGTAATATTGATAACTTAATATTTTGTTTTTAGATACATTTTGAGCACAGCCATGTGATTAACGTTGCCGAAGCATATGGTATCAAACGCAAAAGTCCATTAACATATTCTATTTTCTTTTATATTGTGTATTGTGTTATAAGTACCTATGTTTGGAGCTTGCTACTAAATCATTGTTTTTGAAAGTAACAACTCTTTAAGCATTATATGTAGGTACTTAGTTATTGTTTTTAATATATTATCAAGAACAGCTGTAGCTGAATATAAGAAAAGGATTTCTTTAAGTGCAAAACATGGTAATTTTCTGCCCGGGAAAAAAACAAGTAAAATAAAGCTTTGGTTCATTTGGTTTATCACACTTTACCTATCTTGCTTATCGCATTAAAATATAAAATGATTTTGGTATGAAGTGCAAACATAAAATTCCCTCAATGCTAACTATAAGTATTTCTGCAAAGAAATGCCTACATGGCAAATGCTGCGAGATATTTGGTTACTAATCCTACACATATTCAGCGCGAACTGCTGAAATCAGCTAGGGTCGGTAAAAAGAAGCATCGCATATCTTCGGCAAATTGACGCGCTGAACATGTATAGGGTCGGTAAAAATGCATCCCGGGCCGTCAACTGGTCTCACGTGTAGACTTTTTTTTTTATTATATTCATACCCATGACAAAAATTGAAGTCCACGACCCTGACTTGGGAGGTAGAGGGATGTTCCTCAGATCACCCTCGATACATTCCATTACTTGGTATCAAGGGCCGTCAACTGGTCTCTCTTGTAGATTTTTTTTATTATATTCAAACCCCCTGGAAAAAAATGAAGTCCGCGACACTAACTTGGGAGGTAGAGGGATGTTCCTCAGATCATCCTAGATACATTACACATTTTGGTATCCCGGGCCGTCAACTGGCCTCCCTTGTACAATTTTTTTATAGTATTCAAGCCCCCTGGCAAAAAATGAAGTCCGCGACACTGACTTGGAAGGTAGAGGGATGTTCCTCAGATCACCATAGATACATTCCACTACTTGGTATCCCGGGGCGTCAACTGGCCTCTCTTCTAGAATTGTTTTTATTATATCCATACCCCCTGACAAAAATGAAGTCCGCGACACTGACTTGGGAGGTAGAGGGATGTTCCTCAGATCACCGTCGATACATTTCACTACTTGGTATCCCGGGCCGTCAACTTGTCTCTCTTGTAGAATTTTTTTATTATATTCCAACCCCCTAACAAAAAATTAAGTCCGCGACACTGACTTGGGAGGTAGAGGGATGTTCCTCAGATCACCCTCGATACATTCCATTACTTGGTATCCCGGGCCGTCAACTGGCCTCCCTTGTACAATTTTTTTATAGTATTCAAGTCCCCTGGCAAAAAATGAAGTCCGCGACACTGACTTGGGAGGTAGAGGGATGTTCCTCAGATCACCATAGATACATTCCACTACTTGGTATCCCGGGGCGTCAACTGGCCTCTCTTCTAGAATTGTTTTTATTATATCCATACCCCCTGACAAAAATTGAAGTCCGCGACACTGACTTGGGAGTTAGAGGGATGTTCCTCAGATCACCCTCGATACATCCCACTACTTGGTATCCCGGGCCGTCAACTGGTCTCCCTTGTAGAATTTTTTTATTATATTCATACCCCTGACAAAAATTGAAGTCCACGACCCTGACTTGGGAAGTAGAGGATATTCCTCAGATCACCCTAGATACATTATACATTTTGGTATCCCGGGCCGTCAACTGGTCTCCCTTGTACAATTTTTTTTTATAGTATTCAAGCCCCCTGGCAAAAAATGAAGTCCGCGACACTGACTTGGTAGGCAGAGGGATGTTCCTTAGATCACCCTCGATACATTCCATTACTTGGTATCACGGGCCGTCAATTGGTCTCTCTTGTAGATTTTTTTTTATTATATTCAAACCCCCTGACAAAAAATGAAGTCCGCGACACTGACTTGGGAGGTAGAGGGATGTTCCTCAGATCACCGTCGATACATTTCACTACTTGGTATCCCGGGCCGTCAACTTGTCTCTCTTGTAGAATTTTTTTATTATATTCCAACCCCCTAACAAAAAATTAAGTCCGCGACACTGACGTGGGAGGTAGAGGGATGTTCCTCAGATCACCCTCGATACATTCCACTATTTGGTATCCCGGGCCGTCAACTGGTCTCTCTTCTAGAATTTTTTTTATTTTATTCATACCCCCTGACAAAAATTGAAGTCCGCGACACTGACGTGGGAGGTAGAGGGATGTTCCTCAGATCACCGTCGATACATTTCACTACTTGGTTTCCCGGGCCGTCAACTGGTCTCTCTTCTAGAATTTTTTTTATTTTATTCATACCCCCTGACAAAAATTGAAGTCCGCGACACTGACTTGGGAGTTAGAGGGATGTTCCTCAGATCACCCTCGATATATTCCACTACTTGGAAACCCGGGCCGTCAACTTGTCTCTCTTGTAGAATTTTTTTTATTGTATTCAAACCCCTGACAAAAATTGAAGTCCACTGACTTGAGGGAATGTGAGAGATGGTTGTGTGTTGTGTTCGCGGAATTACATACCATGACTGAAATATGTAAAACCATGGCTGAGTGCGGCTAGAAATTTTACAGTGTTGCCGTTGCCAAATTACAAACCGCGGCTTGGCTGTTTTCACATTGGTAAAGGTGTTTGGATTTTGTAGTCTATGCAAAAATTTCCTTGCGCCTAAAATATTTCTGTATATTATAGGTGAAATACTTCGGAAAAACTCGTGCGCCTCATATACAGGGTGTTTCGCATAAGAATCGACACAGATCAGGAGCATACAGGGAAGCCCAAAATAAGGTGATTTAACGCAACTTACCTTTATACTAAGTGGCACCCCTGAGTAGTTATAGGCCCTGAAAGTGGGCTTTGAAATTTTGAAAAATCAATATCTCCTTTATTTTTGAACTTGGAAAAACCAAATTTGGTACAGGCTGTGGGTGTACCGAGGGCATTAATCGACAGAAAACATAGTTCAATTGTACCATTTTAAATGGATGATACAGAGTGATGCACCTTAAAAATGTGACAGAACTTTTTTGTACGGAAAAAAAATTCCGGGGGCCGAACGGCTCTCCCGATTCAGACAATAATAGGGTTGTTCCCCGTGAGCTCGGACGGCCGTACGCCAAATTTGGGCTCTAAATATCGAAAACTGCTTCCTGTAGACGAGAGCATAGGTACACGTGTTGCTACACAGGAGCGGGAGCCACAACAAGGCCTATGGTCCGGCAGGGCCGGTAGGCGCTCGTTAACAAGGCTATAAGGTAAAATATTACCAATCTTTGCATCTAGAAAATCGTTTAAAGTTTGGAAAACCTAAGAAAAAATTTTTGTTATCTAAAACTACTAATTTCTAAAATAATTATAAACTACATAAATGCTCAACTTTTAGAAAACTTTAATTGGTCCTAATTTAGTTTATTATTACCTAAAATCTGACTTCCTCGAATTAGACTTTGAAGACAAGGAAAATTTTATCATCAATTTTTTGGACAATATTTACTTATTTTTAACTTTCTAGATGCCCTTATAGTCAACAGATAATTTAAAAAATGCTAAAGGTGATAAAGAAATAAATTTTGTCTCAATATTGTTCCTTGTAGGTTAGGTCAAAAATAGGTTAGATAGTTAAGTAACTTAATCTCTGTATTCGACCTGTTATATCCCTATAGGTTTTTGGTCGTTTTGGGTTCATACTGTACCCTAATAAATACTGTAAAGTTCAAAAAGACTAGTTTTTTGGACTTGAAATTAAAAAGGCTTAAAGAAGGTCAAAATTTCTTATAAAAATTACCATGAAGTAAAATTGTCCCAAAACTACGAAAGCGTAGAAGGGCCACCTTGTAACTATTTTTTCCCGAACTAAATTCCGACTTATAAGTCGGAATTCCGACTTACATCTCGGAATTCCGACTTATAAGTCGGAATAAGGTCATTCTGTCGGAATTCCGACTTACATCTCGGAATTCCGACTTATAAGTCGGAATAAGGTCATTCCGACTTACAAGTCGAATTCGACAGTTAGTACCTAATAGGTTAGGTTAAATTATTCTAGACGCACCAATCCGCGTTTGAAAAAATTTGGCGGACAAAACTACCCCCTGCATCCCTTTAAGGAAAAAAATTGATAACTCCATTGTTTCTGCTCCGAATTTCGCCGTTTTCACAAGAACGTTCAAAAGAGTCTCAGAAGTGAAAAAATTGCCAGGCAAAAAACTACCCCTTCGCAGCCCCGAAGTTGTTTTTGGTCAAGTCCTGGCCATTTTCAGCAAGGACGTTCAAAATGATCCCAGATGCATCAATCCGCGGTTGAAAAAATTTGCCGGACAAAACTACCCCCTACACCCCGTTAGGGAAACATTTGATAACTCCATAACAAAAAACCTGAAATAATATTCGGATTCTCCATAAAATTCTCATTTAAATTTTACTTTTAGCTCAAAAATAACAACCAGTGCAGTGGACCGCCCTTTACAACTTTTATATTGAACTTTGGTTTCTGAAGTCAAAAATAAAAATATTGGGTGACATAACAAGATAGCAATTACCTACTACCTAATCTTTGCTACTACCCGTAGCCTAAAGTCGGAGGGTAAAATTGTTTACAGGCCCATAAAAACTACTATTTTAACGAAAAATCAGGTTGTCCACAATAAAAAAGTAAAGTTTTTTTTCGCCTTGAAAAGATCTACAAAACTGGACCTTGTCCGTCAACACATATTATTTACAGCAGTGAACGTGCCCTAGGGTTCATTTCGCTAGACAGAGGGTGTGTATTTTGATATTTGGGAACGAAATGCGAACAAACTTTCTAACTTAGAACACAGAACTAATGGAAACAAAGATCTATTTTCTTTTCTTTTTTTTGTAATCCAGGGCCATCTTGGCTCAAGGAAGGATAGAAAAAAAGTGCTAGATTTTTAGAGCGGCGTACAAGCGTTATATTAAATTTTAAAAAATAGTACTAGATACTAGTACGAACGTACTGACAGTGGTAATACCAAAGTCTAGAGAATACTATAAGTTGGCTCACTTCTTTGTTCTCTCGGAGAAAACAACAATTTTTTGGGACTGGTCGTAAATCAGCCTCGAACCGCTCTCGGCTATACTGTGTAAGCTTATTTTCTTATTAAATAAGATATCGATCGCCGTACTCCGATGACGGCGGGCCGAGGGAGCGGGAGAGGGCAAGGGGGAAACGTTTGTTTACACAAGGCCGAGTGCCCCGACTTGTAGTATTCTCTAGACTTTGGTAATACTGCTAAGGAGAGAACCATCGATAAAAACATTATATCATTATTGGATATTGGATCTAGGTACCTTTTTCTTTTCCGGAGCAGAATACTGTAGTATCTGCATATTTTGTGGTGGTAGAATACAGTGGCGGCTCTACAAGGGCGGCAGGATCGGCCGGGCCCGCACCCTGTCTTAAGTATGCCTTATAAAACAAAACATATGTATAGCCACGCGTTTATGGAATTATACAGGGTGTTTCAAAACCATGCGGCACCCTTTCAGAAGCGTACTTTACTCGTTAAAATAAGACGGAAAGTTCATATTAACATGGGTTTAAAAACTATTCGTTACGAAGATGCAGGGTGATTAAACATTCAAAAAAATAACAATTAAGAGGGGGTTGCCTACAGCGAAAGTGACGTTAGATTTCGTATTTTTTTAAGTTGTATAGCATAAAATCTAATAACATTTTACCTGGCAAAAATTTAGTACAAACATCTCTGTCTTCATTTTAATCATAAGATCTTGAAAGCATATGCACTGGAATTATTATTTTTCCCAAGGTTTTCATAAACTATAAAACAAAACACTGCTTGTAATATCTTATGATTAAAATGAAGACAAAGATGATTGTACTAAATTTTTGACAGGTAAAATGTTATTAGATTTTATGCTATAAGTACAACTTAAAAAAATACGAAATCTAAGGTCACTTTCGCTGTCGGCAACCCCCTCTTAACAAGCTTTAATGCTATTATTTTTTATGCCTTAGCGCCTTATTAGTAACAAAAATTACCTACTCCTACTGTCATTCAGGCGCGGTCTTAGGGGGGGGGGGCATGGGGGCCATGGCCCCCCCCCCTAACAAAATGAAAAAATTATAATAAATACAAATATTATTACTAATATTATGTAACCTACAGTGTCCACGGATTGAGTTCACATAAGGTATAAATAACAAAAAAAAATCTAGTTGAAATTTCAGCTTCTGGGGATCAGCCCTGCTTGGTTTGGAACTAATTTTTGACATAATTTTACTTTCGAAAAATCGCCTTGGAAATTATGAAGAAACTAATTTTCCACATGAGTAAAGTGTCCTTTTTGTAGATTTTACGGCAAAATGTTATTAAGGAAACTTGTTCAGAATGAAAAACTGAGTAGGTTTGCGAAATTTCGAAAGTCTAGGCTAATTTGATTTTTTGGGATTTTTCCCATTTTTTTAGAAAAGTGCATTTTGTGTAGTTTTCACATCAAAATGTTATTAAGAAAATTTGTTCACAATGAAAAACTGGATATATGTGAAAAATTCCAACAGCCTAGGTCTAGTTTGATTTTTGTGCGTTATAATTTTTTAGCAGAAAAAATCAAAATTGTCCTAGACTTTTCAAATTTTTCACACCTATCCAGTTTTTCATTGTCAACAAGTTTTCTTAATAACATTTTGATGCGAAAACTACACAAAATGCACGTTTCTAAAAAAAGTGGAAAATGCCAAAAAATCAAAATCTTTCGAAATTTCACATACCTACTCATTTTCTCATTCTAAACCAGTTTCCTTAATAACATTTTGGAAAATTAGTTTCTTCATAATTTCCAAGGCATCAGTACGTGATTTTTCGAAAGTAAAATTATGTCACAAATTAGTTTCAAACCAAGCAGGGCTGATCAGCAGAAGCTCAAATTTCAACTCGAAAATTTGTTGTTATTTACACCTTATATGAACTCAATCCGTAGATACACTGTATACGTAGACCCAACGCACATTCAAATAATTTGTTTACATAATTTTTATTTAAAATATGTGATTTTGCTTTATTGAAGTTCTATTGTTGGAGTAGGTATCTAAAACCGCCTAAAGGAGTACATACCCAGGTATGCCCCCCCCCCCCCTTCGCAAATGGATATGACCGCGCCTGCTGTCATTCCATTTGAAAATCATTTCGTTTAGTTCAAATAATCATTTTTACATAATATACCCCGATTACTGTAAGAAGTCCCGATTTTGTCAGATGACATTCTCCACAAAATCCATAGGAATTTTCTGTTAACCACGGGTATAACATTGGTATATGTGTTTCAACCAGTTAATGACGTCACTCATTGATTTATGATCTGAAAAGTTACCCAAGTGATACGAAAAAGGAGCATAATAAAATAAAAACCCTATTGCAATCACGATTATACCGCTACAAATAAAAATAACTATGACTACAACTCATTTCAATAGTAATTTCAAACGTCATTTTGGTATTTTGGTATAATCATCTGCTTTCGGCAGCGTCTATGGTGCGGGCCGGACTCAGGCAAATTTTGTTTCGTTGTGAAAGTGACAATGAAGGTTTTCCGGATCGTTCAAAGTGATTCACACTTTGGGCAGTGAAAATATTCGCGGGTTTTGTACGTTTCGTGAGTTTTACCGTTATCTGTGTTGTTCTTGTTTTGTTACTTTTCGCGCGTGTTATTAGTAGTTATATTCATTGTGCAAATGGGCTCGTTACTGACCTGAACTTATGACCCGGTTGCATTTTTTGCTCCATTGATGGATGTCGAAATTACCAATTGACAGTCCCAGTAAGGACTCTTAACAAAATTTGACTATAATACTTCAATCCGAAAAAGCGTCCAAAAAGACCGAAAACTCAAATTTTCCGCAAAAGGGAGAGAGATATGAAAAAAATTAAATTCCCAACTGTATTGTTTATTCAACAACATAATAAATTGTTGTATTGTACAGGGCCTTACTATTTTTTTTTGTTTAATTTATGGTACCGATTACCCTTAGCTCAGCCACTGGGTACTTTAGAGACCTGATATTATCATTTCTTATGTCACCCTATGATGGTTTTATTGTGTACCAAATTTCGTTATATAAAGAAAAATCTATATATTTTTTTGGAAGTTTAATCACTGTATCTTCGTAACGAAGAGTTTTTGGACCCATGTTATATGAACTTTTCGTCTTATTTTAATGAGTAAAGTAGACCCTTAAAAGAGTGCCGCATAGTTTTGAAACACCCTGTACAATGTGCCGTGCGTATGCATCACTGTTTCGAAACAATATTTTAGAAATTCAAAATGCATTCGCCATTTTTAGCAGGGACCTTCAAAATTTTTCCAGACGCACTCATCAATCCGCGGTTGAAAAAATAAAACTACCCCCTGCATCCCTTTAGGAAAAAAAAATGATAACTACATTTTTTCTGGTCCGATTTTCGCCGTTTTCACAAGGACGTTGAAAAAGTCTCATAAGTAAAAAACTACCCTTTCCCACCGCCGAAGTTGTTTTTAGTCGGATCTTCGCCATTTTCAGCAAGGACGTTCAAAATTATTACAGATGCGCCAATCCGCGGTTGAAAAAATTTGCCGGACAAAACTACCCCTGCATCCCTTTAGGAAAAAAATGATAACTCTATTGTTTCTGGTCCGATTTTCGCCGTTTTCACAAGGAAGTTCAAAAAAGTCTCAGAAGTAAAAATATATTGCCGGAAAAAACTACCCCTTCCCACCCCCCAAATTGTTCGCCATTTTCGCCAGTTACAGCAAAAACGTTCAAAATTATTTCAGACGCACCAATCAGTGGTTGAAAAAATTTGCCGGATAAAAACTATCCCTGCATCCCCCAAAAATTTGTTTTTGAATTCTGAGACTTTAGAATCACCTGGTGAAAAGGCGACAATCTGGCCAGAAAAAATACAGTTATCAAATGTTTCCCTAAAGGGGTGTAGGGGGTAGTTTTGTCCGGCAAATTTTTTCAACCGCGGATTGATGCATCTGGGATAATTTTGAACGTCCTTGCTGAAAATGGCCAGGACTCGACCAAAAACAACTTCTGAGACTCTTTTAAACGTTCTTGTGAAAACGGCGAAATTCGGAGCAGAAACAATGGAGTTATAAATTTTTTTCCTTAAAGGGATGCAGGGGGTAGTTTTGTCCGCCAAATTTTTTCAAACGCGGATTGGTGCGTCTAGAATAATTTAACCTAACCTATTAGGTACTAACTGTCGAATTCCGACTTATAAGTCGGAATTCCGACTTGTAAGTCGGAATGACCTTATTCCGACTTATAAGTCGGAATTCCGAGATGTAAGTCGGAATTAAGACTTATAAGTCAGAATTCCGACTTGTAAGTCGGAATTCCGAGTTGTAAGTCGGAATGACCTTATTCCGATTTATAAGTCGGAATTCCGAGATGTAAGTCGGAATTCCGACTTATAAGTCGGAATTTAGTTCGGGAAAAAATATTTACAAGGTGGCCCTTCTACGCTTTCGTACAAAACAGTTTTTAAAGTAGAAAAATAGTTTGCAGTGTGAAAATGAATCGTGAAAATGTAAAGATTGAAGTGTAGCTTGTTTTGTTAGGTAGTTATATAATCTGTTACTTAAAATTTGGATTTTGCATTATTTTCAAAAAAGTATTGTAGGAACGTGGCTAAATAACACAATCGGGCCATAACGAAGATAAAAAAATTAAGCCTTTGAAAACGGCGGGATAGATAAGTCTGCGAGTGTTCCAGAAGTGCAAACAGTTACCAATACGATATTAGAACCCTCATATATAGAAAATAATTTCGAAGAGTACGCAGAAGAAATTGATGAAACTCTCTAGGGGCAGCTTGAAATGAAAAAGTCTTGTATTTATAGATGATATTTATTCAAAAATCTCGTAAGATACCTAAGATTATTACCTAAAAAGGTTGTAAAATTCGCAGGCTCGAATAAAGGTCTGTTTCAACACAAAGAAACAGCTGCCAGAAGCATGCGCGGTTTTGTTTTTGGAACGACAAATTGAATCTGCGCATGCTCCTGGAAGTTTCAACCTGGTTCAAGTTCTGCCGAAGCAGACCCAATAATCACCTTATTTATTACTTTTATTACCAAAAATAACCCAAATTGTGATTTTAACTTGTTGGTGGAGTTGTCCTTTAATAGAGACAATGTAACTATATGGTCCAAATCCTTATTTATTACCAAAAATAACCCTAATTGTAACTTTAACTTCTTGGTCGCGTTATCCTTTAATAGGAAAAATGTAACTATATAGCAAAATTGTTTGTTATAGTTTCCCTGATTTAAGAAATTATGACTTCAAAGTCTAAAAATACGTAAAACTTTACAGTTAAGAATTTATTTGCTATCAAACAAACAACGATGTCCTCCATCTTGAAATCAAAATGATTAAAAGTTTACCTATGCAATTATGTTTCAAAATATGAAAAAGTCACACATTGGGACCCCAAATTAACTCCTCAAAGGTTTGTTTAGCATATTCTCTTGCCCTGTTCGAATTTTGTTAATAAATATTTTTGAGGATGATAAATATATTTTTTTGTAAATACATATTACACAATATACACGGTGTTCCGCATAAGAACCGACACAGAGCATACAGGGGAGCCCAAAATAATGTGATTTAACGCAACTTACCTCTATACTAAGTTGCACCCCTCCGAAGTTATAGGAGTTGAAAGTGGGCTTTGAAATTCCGAAAAAATCAATATCTCAGTTAATTTTGAACTTGCAAAAACCAAATTTGGTACACGTTGTGGGTGTACCAATGGCATTAATTGACAGAAAACATAGTTTAATTGTACCCTTTTAAAAGGTTGATACAGAGTGATTCACCTTAAAAATGTTACAGAAGTTTTTTTGTCCGTTGGTGGACTGACAAAATTGTTACTTTGTGTTATGAGGTAGGTAGGTAGGTGGGTGGGTGGGTGGGTGGGTGGGTGGGTGGGTAGGTGGGTAGGTGGGTAGGTGGGTAGGTGGGTAGGTGGGTAGGTGGGTAGGTAGGTAGGTAGGTAGGTAGGTAGGTAGGTAGGTAGGTAGGTAGGTAGGTAGGTAGGTAGGTAGGTAGGTAGGTAGGTAGGTAGGTAGGTAGGTAGGTAGGTAGGTAGGTAGGTAGGTAGGTAGGTAGGTAGGTAGGTAGGTAGGTAGGTAGGTAGGTAGGTAGGTAGGTAGGTAGGTAGGTAGGTAGGTAGGTAGGTAGGTAGGTAGGTAGGTAGGTAGGTAGGTAGGTAGGTAGGTAGGTAGGTAGGTAGGTAGGTAGGTAGGTAGGTAGGTAGGTAGGTAGGTAGGTAGGTAGGTAGGTAGGTAGGTAGGTAGGTAGGTAGGTAGGTAGGTAGGTAGGTAGGTAGGTAGGTAGGTAGGTAGGTAGGTAGGTAGGTAGGTAGGTAGGTAGGTAGGTAGGTAGGTAGGTAGGTAGGTAGGTAGGTAGGTAGGTAGGTAGGTAGGTAGGTAGGTAGGTAGGTAGGTAGGTAGGTAGGTAGGTAGGTAGGTAGGTAGGTAGGTAGGTAGGTAGGTAGGTAGGTAGGTAGGTAGGTAGGTAGGTAGGTAGGTAGGTAGGTAGGTAGGTAGGTAGGTAGGTAGGTAGGTAGGTAGGTAGGTAGGTAGGTAGGTAGGTAGGTAGGTAGGTAGGTAGGTAGGTAGGTAGGTAGGTAGGTAGGTAGGTAGGTAGGTAGGTAGGTAGGTAGGTAGGTAGGTAGGTAGGTAGGTAGGTAGGTAGGTAGGTAGGTAGGTAGGTAGGTAGGTAGGTAGGTAGGTAGGTAGGTAGGTAGGTAGGTAGGTAGGTAGGTAGGTAGGTAGGTAGGTAGGTAGGTAGGTAGGTAGGTAGGTAGGTAGGTAGGTAGGTAGGTAGGTAGGTAGGTAGGTAGGTAGGTAGGTAGGTAGGTAGGTAGGTAGGTAGGTAGGTAGGTAGGTAGGTAGGTAGGTAGGTAGGTAGGTAGGTAGGTAGGTAGGTAGGTAGGTAGGTAGGTAGGTAGGTAGGTAGGTAGGTAGGTAGGTAGGTAGGTAGGTAGGTAGGTAGGTAGGTAGGTAGGTAGGTAGGTAGGTAGGTAGGTAGGTAGGTAGGTAGGTAGGTAGGTAGGTAGGTAGGTAGGTAGGTAGGTAGGTAGGTAGGTAGGTAGGTAGGTAGGTAGGTAGGTAGGTAGGTAGGTAGGTAGGTAGGTAGGTAGGTAGGTAGGTAGGTAGGTAGGTAGGTAGGTAGGTAGGTAGGTAGGTAGGTAGGTAGGTAGGTAGGTAGGTAGGTAGGTAGGTAGGTAGGTAACTGTTTATTTGACCACAAAATACACAAGTATGTGGAGCAAGTCAATTAAAATTTTACACGTGTTGGGAATGAGAAAAAATATAAATAAGTATATAAATTACTACTCACCCACTCTACGCTTAATTAGGTATACTATTAAAAAACAAGCAATTAAAAAAACACACTTAAAGTTCACAATTTAAAAATTCTTGTACACTGTAAAAAAATGTTATTTAAAAATATATGTTTAATAATTAATTTAAACTAATTTTTATAACATTGCCTGACTGAGCTAGGCAGATGGTTGTATAAATGTATATCTAGAGAATTTTTTGCGGATTTGGCCAGTCTGTATCGATGAGTCCGCAGCACATCTTTGTTTTGTGTTGGATATCCATAAATATCGGATTGTTGGCGGTATACATGCTTTTTGTCATGGATCTCCAACAAGCTACGGTATATGAAGAGCGCAGGGAGTGTCATGATTTGGAGAGCTCTGAAATAGGATGCAAGCGAAAGGCCCTAACGGCATTAGATGAGTTCTCCCATAGGGTAATACTACAGGGTGATTCAGTTTTAATCTGCAACACTTCAACAGGTGATAGAAAACCAAAAAATAACCGCACTTAGTAGACGAAGGGCCGGAGCAAATTAGAGTTGCATCATCAGCGAACAACTACTGTACTTTGCAGGCCGAGACAAGGTCTGGAAAGTCATTAATATAAATGAGAAAAAATAATGGGCCAAGCACCGAGCCCTAAATTACACCATTTTTAATGGGTAAAACGGTTGAGTTTTCATTTTTTTATACTGACTGATTGGCGGCGGTTTTCAAAATATGAATTAAAAAGTGCTCACCACCCTCAAGGCCCTCGACCACGCAGTCCACGACCGCCCGGACGGCTCCAAATGTGGATCGGCCACGGCAGAAAACCCATTGGCTTTCATTAAAGAAGTACGTTTTCTCAAGATATCCATATAACATGTCCCTCAATATTATTTCAAATATCTTACCGAAAATAGTGATTATAGAAATAGGGCGGTAATTTTCAGTTAACTCCTTGTCACCCTTCTTGATCAGCGGCAATACCCTTGAACATTTAAAAGATTCAGGAAAAACCGCTGTAGAAATCCAAACATTAAATAGATGAGTTAAAAGGGGAATCAGAATATCTGACGAAGCAAATACAGTCTTGCTATTTAGATCGTTGTTATTTTTCGAAAAACTTTATTACTGTCGCCAAAAACGCGAATACTCAAAACATGTATCTCAGATGTGATATTTAAAATCTATGAAAATTCAAAACTTGTTTACGAAATTAAACGTCAAACTTGAATGACAACGATTTCATGGAAAAAGAAATCCAATAAAAAATAATTGCCCACCAGTTTGGCACGGTCACCAGATCTCAACAGATGTGACTTCTTTCTTTGGACAATTATTTCCTCTTCCAATCCATTTATTTGGATTCTTTTTGCACTAAATTGTTGTTATTCAAGTTAGACGTTAAATTTCAAAGCCAACTTTTGAATTTTCAAAGATTTCAGGTTATTCGCGTTTTTGTTTGGGTGCCGCCATCTAGCGGCGAATGCGCCAGCCGCCCATTGGCTGGGGCTGCGGCGAGGACTCAGGTGATCGCCCCCAATCTTCTGGCATCCAAAGGGCCGCCGGAGGCTATACGGGCAGTTAGGGGTTGTTGCACCCCGAACAGGTCTCGGACGGTGATCTCTCTAAGTCAGACATGTCCAATATACCCGGATTCCCAAAAATAACGGTGACTTTTTTGTAAACTGATCGACACGTCAATAAAAACTAAATAATTTGGTAGTGTGTAGTAGATAAAAAAATATATTAGTGGCGGGCATTTGTGTAGAAATTACTACGCATACAGTGGATTGTCAACTTTCAGTTTTTAGCCAATAATTCTGTCGAATGTCAACAGATTTCTAAAAATGACGCATCACTGTATTTGCAATTAAAAGGGCTTTAAAATGATGCGCCTCAACTGGGGTAGTTCCATTTGAAAGTTTTGTTGCTAGGGATTAGGGGGATGAACATACTGGGTTGGCTTGACTGTCAAAAAGCTCCCCCAAAAACAAAAATTGACGGAACTCGGCGAATTTTCAAATATTTTTTGGTTTTCTAATTTTTGGGGGTCAAGTTTTCGTTGGGATACCCTGTATAACAAAAGGGGTGCGTTATTTATATATGTAGTTTTTAAACTTGACAATTTTTTCTTTGGGGAACGACACCTGGCAATTATTCAATTCTTTACAGTAAACAGTGTAGTTGTCTAATTTCTCCTGGGTTTGAAAATAATTCAGACATCTGTCACATATGAACATTTTGCCATTGTGTTTATTCATTTGCACAGAAATTAGACGCGACAAGTTCTTAATCCAACAAAAATGATATTTTATAGCTGACATTTCGACATCTTCCGCGGGAGGGGTCTCGTAATCATTAATTTTTGGGAAATATTGATCCTGAATGAGTAGCCAGTTCGCGTGTCTATCCATCTTCTTTTTAGTCGATCGCACCGGGCCAGTACAAAATTTACGCGGATTTTCGCATACTAACTCTAGGGCGTATACGTTTACGGAAATTTCATTTAATTTTTCGAACCTATCGATTTTAGGAAGCGTTACGGGAAAATCCAACCCTTCTAGGTTCAAAACCTCCGCAATACGCACTCATGCGATATGAATGCTGATCTACGGGGTAAAGAGCGGAAATGACAGCCCATGCGAAGAATGCGTCATCATCGTTTCTAACGTTAACACAAGTATTCTTCTTCGAAATTTCATCGTACAACGCATGCACCGTTCCCCATTGCGACTTTGTTTATATTAATTTCCAAACTGAAAATTCTATTTATGTAGCGCCCAGCCTGACTTACGTTCTGGGAACTCTTCGAGGGACTTTAAAATGGTGTCAGTAACGTTGTCCGCTAACCAACGTTTTAGCTCTGCCCCCTCGTCAATAGTAACATTTTTCGTATTGAAATATTTATTGTCCAAAATTTCTTCATCTCCCGATTTTTTTATAAATTCACCACAAGAAACCGTGTTAACCTTTATTATCTTGTATTCTTGTACGATTCTAGATAAGCGTGGTTTTAGAAGGCAAAAAGCGTCGTTCAAAAAAATCTACTGTCTTTAGGCTCAAGATTTATGACTCCCGAACGAATTCTACTTTGAATGCTGACTTAGTGTCTTCCCATTTCACCCAACCGCGTTCACTCTCTTTTACTCCGCACCCCGCGTGTTTCATCGTTTTTAAGTAAGCTCTGAATCTTTTGAAATGACCTAAATTTGTTTGAAGTTTTGTCATCTTACCAGGATTGTATCGACATACTAGTACCATAAACGAGCCTAATATTTTTGTTAATCAGTTTATGCCAGCGCTCTCGCGTTCTCATATCCATACCGCAGCAGCTATGATGCCGATGTGGTGCAGTGTGTACACAGCTCTGCTGTGCGGAGAAAACGTGTGCTCTTTATATACCAAGACGTAACCGCTAAAATTTTTTATTTTGCATGAAGAAAAACATTTTTCCTGAAACCTACAATCTAGAAAAAAATAATGAAATATATTCCGAGAAAGAAGCTAAGTGCTTTTATCAAATAAAAACAGCAAGGTGTCATTGAGAAAAACAACTTGATTGTCATATGACCTCGAAAACGTCATCTCTGAATTTTCTTTTATAAACATTTCATTAACCCCTTTGATATGCTACGACTTTTATTTTAAACATTTTTTATAGAGTCCTTAGTTTCCAAGATATTCAACTTTCAAGCACATGAAGTAATTACGAGACCAGTTGACCATTGCCCAACTCTGTCCCCGGCCTACGATCGCCGGCGCGCGGTCTGAATCGAAAATGCCGACGATGCGTGAACGTGAGTCGGAGCCGCGTGGGCACTTGTCTATTTGACTTCCTAGCTTCAAATAGCTTTCGTTATTTTTTCTTTTATCATGTTCAGGGGAGCAGATTATCACACACTAGGAAAAGGTTCACACTGAAAAGGCAGGCAATTTTTAAATGTTCGATGCAAATGTACTACAGGATGCAGTACGGGGGCCTGTAGCTGCAAAAAAACAGGACTTCGGTGCTCTTCCATGTGCACGAATGGCGTTGGTACCGCATGCGACAATTCACCAGAATTTAAATTTAGAAGACACTGACGCTGAATGCGAAGAACAGACTAACCTCTTCGAGGAAATTATATCTCGGGAGGAAGAAGACGATGCCGATGCCGACGATGACATGCTACCAGCGCCAAAGAGGTCAAGGCGTACTACAGATGCCTGACGTTTATTTTCAATGTGATGATTTTTAATGTAATGTTATATTAAGAATAAAATGCAAATTATATCATCTAGAATTTATATGTTAGGATTGAAAGAGGGGGTATAAATATTCTGGTAAAAACGTATTGTTTAGAAGTTATAAGCGAAACACTGAAACGAGTACAAAAATGTCGAGGTTTTTCGGTCCTCCCCAAATTAGCACAGGGTCCTCGAGGTCGAAAACTCAGATTTTACTTCGGAATACTCTCCAGGTACGTGCCTGCTGGACTATTTTATCTGGAATTTCGGTCATTAATTGCAGCACTTTTAATGTTTTTTAATCAGTGTCCAGTACCTACGCATAATAATATTATAATAATAATACAAGGCTATAGCATTGATCACTGCTCCATTATGTACGCATTAAAGAAGGATACTTTTTTGTACTTTTATCGCTGCTTTTAGAGGCGCTCTTATAACTTTTATCTCTGCTCCAACATGTTTACCCACTAGCATGTCGGCGTCGGCATCGGCATCGTCTTCTTCCTCCCGAGATATAATTTCGTCGAAGAGGTTAGTCTGTTCTTCGCATTCAGCGTCAATGTCTTCTAAATTTAAATTCTGGTGAATTGTCGCATGCGGTACCAACGCAATTCGTACACATGGAAGAGCACCGAAGTCCTGTTTTTTTGCAGCTACAGGCCCCCGTGCTACATCCTGTAGTACATTTGCATCGAACTATTTATCCCATTTTAATTTGTTTCCCAGTTTAATTTGTGGAAGCAATTTTTGGTAATTTAAGAATTTTTTTGTAACTTTGAATCCCTATATCTCGGTGAATACTGAATCAAAAAGTACTTTTGAACATTCAATTTTAAAGAAAATTTAATGATATTCAACATTGTTAATAAGTGTGTTCTGCTAAAAAAAGTATGGTTTAGAAGTTATAAGCGAAAAACTGAAACAAGTCACAAATGACATGCAAAAATATCATTAACTTCGGAATACTTTCCAGGTAGA
Source organism: Pseudeuparius sepicola (assembly GCA_963920635.1). Taxonomy (NCBI): domain Eukaryota; kingdom Metazoa; phylum Arthropoda; class Insecta; order Coleoptera; family Anthribidae; genus Pseudeuparius; species Pseudeuparius sepicola. The sequence goes on along the minus strand of OY987299.1, from coordinate 74,024,552 downwards.
AAGTACCTGCCTGCTGGACTGGAGACCGGGCGGATACGGACGTAGCACGTTCCTCTCCTAGGTCAGGTGTGTAAATGCCCACATCGTCCCATTTTTCCCAGGGGAGGCCAGGTGTTTTCTGCGGGAGATTGACTGCTCTTTCGTTCTTCTGAGGGAGGTTATTTGTCGTGTTCTGCTGGGAGCTGCTGACTGCCTTGCCATTGTTCTGCTGGTTGTTGGTTGCCTTGCCATTGCTCTGCGGGCTGCTTGGTGTTTTGAGGATATTTGTTACCTCCTTCACGCCACATTAGCTGAGATGTTGTTGCAAACCGGAGGTTTATAGTTTTTGTTGCAATCACACTGCGGCCCCCAGTCGTAGACGTCTAACATTTCTTCTGTTACAATGGGGAGAGGGCAATTGCACCAGGGCACCAGCTCGGTCTCCATCTCTTGCATCTTGAAGCACTTGGAAATAACTGATGGTGGAGTGAAAACCCGCCTTCTTTTATAAGCCACTATTTTCTGACTAAGGTTTTTTTGCCTTGTAAGAATTTTTGACATCGTTCACTTAAAAAAATTAAAAAATACAAAATCGAAAAAAAAAAAATGTTTGTAAAAAAATTGGTAAAAAATTGTCCCGTCTGAATGGCAGTCGATCCTCGACCAAAATGAAGTGTGCCAACGGATGGACTTACAAAAATGGGAAGACTGGACAATGGACAACTTTTTCTAACAATTTTTTTGGTCAGTAACCGTTTTGAGAATCCTGTATATTTCCACTTGCAACAGAGTCTTTAAAGTCCTGTCTTGTCAAAGTTGATGGGTTGTTTTAGGCCCTTTGAGCACTTTTTTCTCAAAATTTCACCCTGCAATCGACGTAGGACCTTTTAAAAAAATCATTTTTTGAAAAAACAATTTGCGCCTGCGCTAATATCTTGTACGCGTTCGCCGAAGGTCTGTCGGGCCACAATTGGGGACCCTGTCAGAAACCACTGATTCACAGCCACACAGTAATCTCAGTAAGTGTTTTCATGTGCTACAACCCTCTACGAACATTTGAAATCATTTTTTAGTGGTAATTAAGCTTAAGACCCACTAAACATATTTTTTCAGTCTACAACATATCCACCCCCGCTGGCAAGTCAAGAAAAACTTTTAGGACCACCTGTTGCTTCTCGCAGTTCACCCTACCGCCATGGTGTGGGTGTCGCTACAAAAAAAATTAAACTCTCTGGAAATGGCGATATATCTTCATTTGCCAAAGGCGTGACAGTCTAGCTGAAACGGAAACATGAAGCCACAAAACGTGAGCTACAGGTTGCACTAGACAAGAAGTCCGAGAGAAAACGCGAAATGGAGCGTTTAAAAAAGCACAATTGTCGACCCTGTCAGAAACCACTTATTCACAGCCACATAGTAATCTCAGTAAGTGTTTTTATGTGCTACAAAATCCTCTACGAACATTGAAAATCATTTTTTAATGGTAATTATTAAGCTCAAGACCCACTAAATTTTTTTTCAGTCTACAACATATGCACCCCCGCTGGCAAGCCAAGAAGAACTTTTAGGACCACCTGTTGCTTCTCGTAGTTCACCCTACCACCACGGTGTGGATGTCGCTACAAAAAATTTAAACTGCAGGACCTCGTCGACGATGCATACAGCGAAGATGAATTCTAGGAACTGCCTGGAAATGGCGATATATCTTCGTTTGCCAAAGGCGTGACCGTCGAGCTGAAACGGAAACATGAAGCCACAAAACGGCAGCTACAGGTTGCATTAGACAAGAAGTCCGAGAGAAAACGCGAAATGGAGCGTTTAAAAAAGCCGGACATAAAAGGTGAAAAACAAATTAAACAATTAGAAAAAAAATTTGTTCCAGGTGGGAGACTATTAAAACGATAATTTATATAAGTTTTTAAAATAATGTTTTAGCCTGGCACCCTTTTTATTCCTGCTTTTTTTGCTTTCTCATATTTATTTTTGTTTACGTTTATTATCCTTTTTGTATTTTGACATTTTTAACCTATATACATTTTTTTTACTTGAATTAACTACATATTTCTTAACAGCGTGTCCATGTAGTATTCCCTCCTTCGATTGTGGCTATACTTTTAAGGATAAAAAAAATCGGTTCGGGGGATCCAAATAAGGGAAGATGGAGCACATTTTAAAATTAGTTTGGTATATACAGGGTGTTCCAAAAAAGTGTGGCGACAAAAAAATAATTTTTTTTAAATGGAATGACCCGATTTTTTTTATCGCAAATGAAGCATATCAAAGTACAGTGTACATCCCTAAATTATTTCCGCTTCCATCTGCGGCGTTGCCAAGTTATAATTTTTTTTTGATGTATTTTTTGCTAAATATCAACCCTTCATTAATATTGCTATATTTTTCTTTCGGCTTGATTTTTTCTCTTGAAACTTTGGTTGTGGATTTACACTTAACCATTTTATTAATGACTAAGAACCAAGTTGAAAATTTTTGTACAGGATGTTTCACTTTTTTCCGCCAAAACTCCGACATTTTCAAACTTAATTTACTATTTTTTTTTTCAAATGGAACACCTTATATCTATCTTCTATTGGATAGAGCATTCATTCAGCTTTAATTTGATACCTAACACAGTACCTCTATCTTGAGCGGTTTTTTCAAAAATCCAGTATAAACAGAAAATTTGCAACTTTTTACTTATTACATACACGCAAATTACTCGAGAATCAAACTTGTACTTATTTAAAAAGCTGCATATCAAAAAAGCGTTAGTACCAGTTACAATCTGTAGTTTACCATATTTTTGTATACCTACTACACCTGCATAAATAAAATATTAAAACAAAAAGTTAAAAGTTTTAGGAGAACTCATAGGTGGCCATGGTTTTGTTTCTAGTTTGAAATATTTCATTTGCTGCTTGTATTCTGTGTTCGCTGTTTAATTTAAAACAGCAAAAAGTTGTCACAAAATGAATTATTGTAAACATGACTTGATAAGTATGATTTACGTAATTGGTGAATGTTTTGGAAATTGTTTTTGGCATCTCGAGTTTATGCTACTTTTTTGATATGCAGCTTTTTAAATAAGTAATAAATAAGTTTGATTCTCGAGTAATTTGCGTGTATGTAATAAGTAAAAAAGTTGCAAATTTTCTGTTTATACTGGATTTTTGAAAAAACCGCTAGAGATAGAGGTACTGTATTACGTATCAAATTAAAGCTGAATGAATGCTCTATCCAATAGAAATGTTAGATATACGGTGTTCCATTTAAAAAAAAAAGTAAATTAAGTTTGAAAATGTCGGATTTTTGGCGGAAAAAAGTGAAACATCCTGTACAAAAATTTTCAACTTGGTTCTTAGTCATTAATAAAATGGTTAAGTGTAAATCCACAACCAAAGTTTGAAGAGAAAAAATCAAGCCGAAAGAAAAATATAGCAATATTAATGAAGGGTTGATATTTAGCAAAAAATACATTAAAAAAATTATAACTTGGCAACGCCGCAGATGGAAGCGGAAATAATTTAGGGATGTATACTATACTTTGATATGCTTCATTTACGATAAAAAAATCGGGTCATTCCGTTTAAAAATAATTTTTTTTTGTCGCCACACTTTTTTGGAACACCCCGTATATACCAAACTAATTTTAAAATGTGCTCCATCTTCCCTTATTTGGATCCCCCGAAACCGATTTTTTTTATCCTTAAAAGTATAGCCACAATCGAAGAAGGGAATACTAAATGGACACGCTGTATATTGTCATCAAAGTGACATCTGTGGACCAGTGACCGAATTATTCAAACCAATTTCTACCAAACAAAACAAAAGTAAAGATAACAATAAAAATTTAATATTTGGGAAAAAGGGTCAGAGAAAGACTTCGAAAAGTTTTTAATTTATTCCTAACGTTTCGACTTATTTAAAGTCATCTTCAGGGTTCTAAAAAACAATGTTAATATTAAGCTGGGTATCAGTGGATCCCGCTTTTCAGCAGCCACTAGATCGCCAACCACCCCCAAGTGGTCGGATCGGGCACAGGGTGCAGCTTTTCAGCGAACCTGTGTTCTGGCTCGACTGCGAGGAGGCTTGACGCATGCATACTATAAAATCAAATTCTTTCGGTGCAGATGAGATTAATATTGAAATGATAACCAGGTGCTGCCCTTACATACTTCCCTTTTTGGTGCACATTATAAACACATGTTTACTTGAAAATAAATTTTCCTGCTTGGAAGATTGCTAAAATTGTTCCTATACCCAAAAAGACCGAGGTATCTTCAATTGGTGATCTTCGCCCAATATCACTGCTGTCAACTCTCTCCAAGATCTTAGAAAAAGTTAGGACTGATCAAATAAAACAACATTTAACTAAATACAACATACTTCCCAAAAACCAATCAGAATTTAGAAGAGGTTACAGCTGTCAAACTGCTCTTCTGGATCTAGTAGATGATATTTTACAAGACAATGATAAAGGTAAATCTTCAATATTGGTATTGCTTGACTATTCTAAGGCATTTGACAGAATAAATCACAACATAATGCTAGCTGTGCTTAGTTACATAGGTTTTTCTAGAGAAGCGGTTAATTTTCTCAAAAGTTACCTAAGTCAAAGGTCTCAGTTTGTATTAACTGATAAGGATCAGTCGAGAGTTCAGCGTGTTGCTTGTGGTGTACCACAGGGCTCAGTTCTTGGTCCTGTGCTTTTCTGTATTTATACTTGTGGAATATTGGATTGTCTGAGGTACTGCAAAGCTTACATGTATGCTGACGAGACCCAGCTATGGTACTCATTCCTTCCGAAATACATACATGTCGCTAACACCTTAATTAATGAAGATCTCCAAAGCCTGCTGGCATGCTCATCCAAACATCAGTTATGTATTAATCCTTTAAAGACTCAAGTCATGGTGTTCGGAAAGAATAAGAGCAAGATTAAAAATGATGTCAGTATTAAAATTGAAAATAAAGTGTTGCAGTGCACACCTACAGCTAGGAACTTGGGGGTGGAAATCGACATGGATTTAGCAATCACATCACCAACAAACTAAAAATTGCTTATGCTAATTTAAAAAGGCTCTATGCTCACAGGCACATACTGCCCACCAAACTGAAACTAAAGCTCTCGGACGCTACTGTTCTATGTCATTTGAATTACTGTGATGCGCTCTATGGACCCTGTTTAAGTGCCTACGATGTGAAGCGTGTGGAACGATTGCAAAAGTCATGCCTCAGATTTGCCTATGGCATCCGGAAATATGAACCAGTGTCTTATAAGCTGGCCACCGCTGGTTGGTTAAACATGGCGGATAGAAGGAAATTACATTCAGCCTGCTTGTTTCAGTCTGTCATTCATTTTAAGACCCCTCCATATTTGTACAACAAAATAAGATTTCGATCTGACGTTCATACTCTGAACACTAGATTCAGAGGTGACTCGTCACCACCTCAATTTAATTTTTCTTCTTTTTTTAAGTCATTTTCCTATAACATTTACAACATATACAATAACCTTCCTCAGCAGTTTAAGTTTATGTTTGGTGAGAGATTCAAAACAGCTTACCGTCGATGTCATCTGGGTAAATAGGTCACTCGGAGTGCCTGTGATACTTGTTTAGTTTATATAAAGTTACGTAAGGCTAATTACATGTTCAATTATTATCTTTTTGTATGTCAGTTGGTTGTGGATGTGTCATTTACTTTTAAATTCTATTGAGATTGAAAGTAATAGTTACTAGTGCTGGAACTATGTATCAGTTATGCTGCCGTTTCAGTCCTTTTGTAGTTAGCTAATGTTAATGCGTTGTCTTGATATATGCTGTGTATAACTACTACAATAAAAATTATTATTATTATTCCTCCGGGGGTCAGGCTGGAGCGTTGGTGATCGCCGGATTGTTGGAGATTGGTCTCTGCAGGTCGCGAGCCAGGGAACCTTCGCTCTTAGGTTCCTCGAGCACCGGTCACTCGCGGTCCCGCTGGTCCACAGCTCCGATATGCGTCTCCCAAACAGTCAAGATGCTGTTACAAACGTTTGTGTGAGTTTGGAACAATACAAGTTGTTTTCGTGTATACCTGTGTCTCACTGGATTACCCTCCGTCAGCGGCAGCGACCTCTCCCAGTGATCCCGGCAAGCCGTGAGGGTCAGTCCAACCCTCCGGCACACACGATTCGTGTCACACGTGGTGGAGGCGCCAATCCTGGGAAGTTGTGGAAGCATCACCGAGGGACAAGGAACCCCAGCTGCAGACGGGGACGTTCCGGGTCAGGCCAAGGCAGAGGCTGGAAAAAAGAGAACGTACAGGTTAGTAAAGTGTGCTATTATTGGGTGACAATCGGCGAGGTTCAGGGAAAACCTACGCGGCGAGTGCTAAAGGAGCACCAGGAGCTAGAAGAAGTACCGGTAAGAAAGGTACAGGACAGAGATAGGACAAAAAGGTAGGTTGAATCCATATGTCCCGCCCCTACAAACTAAGGTCCGCTACGTTCAAACCTAAGCACCGTTGTACTAAAATTGGAGGAAGAGAGTCTCCATTTAACCCGTCTCGAACTCTAGAGAGGTCACCGACAAGGCCGGAGACAGAAGACGACGAGGTTTTCGTTGCTACAACGGTGCAAGTAGGCAAAGAGGGCCCAGAACAGTTAATAGCAATTATTAGAGCCAAAAGAGCACAACGCAATAGAAAAAGAGCCGGAACATAGGGCACACGGAGAAGAAAGAGAGCCGGTCACACCAAAGTCAGGGACGGAACAAGAAGTTGAAGAAGGGGAAAAAGAAGAAATAGCTAATTCAACCTACACCCCGCGGCTACAGGAAGATAAGCCTACACTAGGAGAGCCACGGATATTGTCACAAAGGCGAGAACCAACTAGCAACATATACAGGGAAAGACAAGAACGGACAAGAGCAAGTAACACACCGACGGGAAACTTGGACATTTTGCGGTAAACTGCAGGAGCGCAAAATACAATTAACATCCGCCAGGGCCGAGGCAGCAATACCAAGAAACCCGGCGGATGGATTCAAGACCGACGTACCAGCCACCCCAAATGGTAAGACATCCACACCGATCGCCACCACAGACAAGAACGCCAAGGTACAGACAACCGCAAACCCGAGCAGCAAACAAAGGGCCCGTGTTCTATATCTGCAACAAACCAGGGCAATTTGCAACAGTATGCAGAAACCAGCAGAATAATACACAGAGGCCGAACAGGCACCAGCAGGAATTCAAAAACACCCATTAAAGCCCCAGATACAATGAAAAAGTCTTCCCAAATGGTCAAGGGCGACAAGAGTAAGACGGCCTGTCGTCCTCACCCAAGGTCGCCATCCCGCAAGAAAATTCAGAGCAACTATTGCAAAAATTAAAATTAAAATTAACAATAAGAAGCAAAAGGCAATAATAGACACAGGGTCCGAATGTAGCATTATAAGAGAAGATATCGATGAACATATGTGTTCATCGATTTCTATGGAAAAAGAGGCAACAAAAACTACATTGGCAACAGCCGATAAGCACCACATACCAGTGCTAGGAAAGATTATACATTCCGGTCAAAAAAGGATCATATCACTGCAAAATAAGTGGCGCCGTAGTTCAGTAGATTCCTTACCCTCTAATACTAGGGATGGACTTCCTGCAGGTACACAGGGCAGTCATTAACATCCCAAGGACATAACGTTTAAAGAAAAATTCAGAGCAAACTAAGATAATATCTAAGACAGAGAAAAAATGGTTACAAAAAGAGGGAGAAAACAAGGTATTCACAGCAATAAGGCTGAACACAGGCAAAGTTGCGCCAAATTAAAACAATGTGTGATATAATAAAAGAAGAGGACGCCATAAACAAGCAATACAGGGTGTTCGAAAAATAGACGGAGATATTTTAGAGGGTGATTTCCTGTTAAGAAATATGAAAAAAGTTTCTATAAACATGGGTCCGGAAATGCAGAGTTTTCAAGATACAGGATGTTAAATATATTGCATGTCACTGGACAAAATTGGTTTATCAATTTTTGCAAAAAAATCACAAGTGCCTTTGAAAACAAATAATCAAAAGCATTTCTAGGAAAGAGTGTTATTGCAACTTTTCCAATATCATAACATAAAGTACACTACAACCAATTTTGTCCAGTGACATGCAATAAAACGGTTTTTATTTTTTTTTTCTCGAAAACGAAGTGAGATAGGAAAACAATACAAGAGGGAAAGAAGTTGTATTTTTAGATGCTTAATCAAACAAAAAATATTAAAGTTACAAAAAAGGTAGTGGCGTACATTTTTTTGATAATAATATTCGCTAAGGTGCCCCCCGGGACGCCACTGGACTTAATAAATTTAATCTAGTTAGGGCGAAATTAGCCTCTTAATACAACAAATAACATTGCCAAATTTCAACAGAATCGAGTAAATAATTTTTAAGACATTAATAATTTCATGTTTTATTTTTTTTTATTTAACATCCTGTATCTTGAAAACTCTGCATTTCCGGACCCATGTTTATAAAAACTTTTTTTCATATTTCTTAACAGGGAATCACCCTCTAAAATATCTCCGTCTATTTTTCGAACACCCTGTATACAAAATTCAGAAATTTAAAGGAAAAATTAACGGAAGATATGGATCAGAAAATAACAGAACAAAGACGCGACTTATTCACCGTGAAAGCCTCGACCCCCCTGGCGCATTGTGTATCGAGCGATTTCCTTATGGAAAAAGGAGTAGTAAACAAATTCAGAAGGAAATTTCGTAAAATAGAAGAATTATTAATGCAAAAAAGGGACCAATAGAAGTGGCCACATGAGAAACCGAGGGGCGACCCATATTTTACCTCGTCACAAAAAATAAACAAGACCAAAAACCCACATATCAAGACCTATTCAGGTCAATTACAAAATGGAAGACGGAGTTAATAAACAGTAAACAAAAAATATCGCAATGCCACGAATCGGTTGCGGACTAGATAGGCTAAACTGGGTCACGGTAAAAACAATACTATATCACATTTTCAAGGACACGGACATACAAATTACGATATGCAATTGGAACCCACAGCTACGAAGACAATCCACTAAGCGCCTGACAACAGAATTTATGAACATAGAAGTACAAAAGGACTCCCCAATATACAAACTGGGCGCAGCAAGGGACTACAACCTAACGACGGAGCGAATTAACTCAATAGAAATCCGAGCTCGAGACACATTACCCAGCGAGCAACCACTGATATTTAACTTAAGCGAAAACCTCTTAGTAAAAAACGGAAGGTTACCTACATCACTCCTTTACACCAAAAAGAACAAATTATTTATCGACATACAAATAAAACATGAAGGAAAAGGAAAGTTATATAAATTCACCACGATAGGGCAGTGCAGTCAATTCACGGAACCTGAACATGGCAAACCTAGAGAAAATAGAGCAGCGCACTGCCTAACATCCACCCAAGAAGACAGAGTAACTTTAAGCAACAACAACCTAGACAACATACGCGACAGGGAAACCAGGACCAAAGTAGCAAATCTACTTATGAAATATAAAGATGTTTTCGCGAAGCACCCAAAGCACATGGGAAGAACGACACACATTTGTGTGGACAACAAGAGTAGGAATAATAGGGGGTTTGAACTCACATTTGACCTTCACCCCTGTAGAGTTCAAACTCTCAAAGTCAAATTCCAAGCTGGTGGCACACAGGTAAACAACGTCTAGACATCCGGCCCAAGTGACCATGCACCTGGAGGCTAATTTGCATAATTTATTTGTTATCTGAATTTAGAACCCAAATGTAGATACCAGGTACATTAATTTTGGACTTCTATTAATTTTAATTAAATGCAATAACAACTAAAACGTGCATTCCTCTACATTTTTGTAATAACATTCCACTTTTACCTACATATATGAGAAAGAGAGAGATAGCGATGTCTGCCTCAAGTGTCTCATAATCTGGGAACATTCCATATGAATCTGATTAATTATTACTACCCAGAATTTTTATTTAATAAAAATACCTAATGCAATTAGGAGTTCATATACCTCCCACCCCATCATTTATCCCCACCAACAAAATAAATTTTTTAAATAAAATAATACAGAGCTTCCTCAGTTTTGTATACGATGTGTAACAGTATAGACTAAAATGTGGATGTGTTATACGAAATATCCTGAAGTACATGATCTACAAAGCGGTGTTGAAAAGTTAAGACAATTTTTTCCTACTTACAATTTGATGCTGAACATGAGGCGATATATGGAGCTGGTAAATTTGTACCAGAAGAAGAGTGTATCGAGCGTACAGAAAGGTATGGAAGTGCTCTGGAATTGTGTGAACAATTTTTGGAAGATAAGAATATAAAAAGTTTTGCTTTGGGGCTCAAAAAATTTGATTTGGATAGTAATTTAAAGGAAATAGGAAGATATATATCAATTGAAGACGTAGCTAGCGTTTTGGACATTAACTCGCTTATAGTGATGGTGATAGTGACTAGTGTAACAGATACTCTCATTTATTGTATTTTTATGAAATCTACAAATTTTTCTAGTTTTAAAACTAAGTAGGCAATAAAGTGTAAAATATCTGAATGCGCAAACACTGATCATTCATCAGGAAGAAAGAGAAAATGTTTGGTTAAGTTCGAAGACTCACAATTTATAAAAAAAATACAAAAGTAGAGAAGCAGCTTATCTTTATGATCTATATCAAGCTCAACCCCAGTTGGATGAGGAATATTAAGCCTTAGAAAAACGCTTTACAGATTTAGATGAAGAAACCTCTATATTCAATGCAATTATTTTTGAATACAACTATAGAATTTTTAGAGAAAATTTATAAAATTTATAAAATTTATAAAATTATGTACTTAGACAGTGGATTATTATTTTATACCTGTAAAATAAAATAAAATAAAATATATGATGTAATAAAAGATTTAGTCTAAAAGAAAATTATTTTTATTTTTCATAATAATTATAATTATATTATGCAAGTTGATTCTTGTTAATCCAAGTGTTATTAGTATTATCCATACCCAACCATTTAACATAGAGTTTATTTCTCTTTTTTCTTACAATTTTTTCAATTAAATATACATCAGGATATTTCACTTTTTTAAGTTCTTTTCCATAAAATCCTCCTTTTATTTCAACACCTTTTTCATCTTCTAACAAATATGTAGTTGGATTGGTGAGATTTACCCTTTTCACTTTAAATATTTCATTTGACCAGTTTGGTGAATATCCCTTTTTAAAAGCTTCCCTATGTTTACTGATGCGCACATAGTCACCAGGTGAAAATTTAATGTTCTGGTATTAAAGGTTATTGAGTAAGTATATACCTCTTGCAATATTGATTTTTCATTATTTTTATTAACGCTCTTAGGTTTAAATGATATTGTTCTATGTTTTGTATTATTATATTTATCGACGATTTCTTGTAATATGGGTATCCATTTATAGTTCCCTTGTAAACTAAATTATTTCCACATTGAATTCTTCAGGGTCCGATTAACCCGTTCTACAACACTAGCTTTCATATTCGAAAATGAACTGTAATGGTTTATTTGAAATTCCGTCATAAGTTTACCAAATTCTTTATTATAAAATTCTTTTCCCATATCAGTTTGAAGATTTTTAGGTGATGTTTTAGCCTAAATTAGTACATTTTTCATAGCAGTAGCAACATATTTACCACTTAGATTTTACTGGTTGTACCGACACATATTTAGAGAATACATTGATTACAACTGAAATATATTTATTTCCTTTATTAATAAGGAATAAGGAAGCATTTCAACCAAATCAGCTTGCCAAAGGTCATTAAGACCTTTAACAATTACACGCCTTCTCTGATAATGTATTCGTGTATCCGCCATCGAGCTTGATGAACAGTCACCCTTAAAACATCAAGAACCAACCTGTTTTTTTCATTCATAAGAAAAATGTATGTGTGCATTATCAAATGTTTTTTACTTGTATGATATTTTTTTAATGACAGAATAAAAAAATTAATAATCAGTTCTAGTATATTATTTACCACCCCTGAAATCAAATACAACATATCTATAAAACTATTTATTTGCAATACATGTTTTTAAAACTAGTTTCATATATTCTACATCTATAATAATTATGACTTAATACTACTTAATAAAATTTCACTAAATTGAATTCTTCTTTCAAATCGGAGACGATCGAGTATTGCAGATTCATAGTTGTTCTTTCTAGCTTTATTGTATGCGAAACTCCATTTTACCACAACATGAATCTTAATGCTTCCAAATGTCACCTTCTTCAAACTTCTAGTTTGTGTTCCAGCAAGTTTGGGTGAAGTAGTACTAATTAAATCATTTTCGATAGCTTGATCTTTTCTTGCCAACAAAACATTATAAATAAATAGTACTAACAACATCCTTATAGTTTCGGTTCAGCGATGATTGAAATGTATCGAAATACTGTCCAACCTGCTGCTTCTTTACTGCATCTATTCGATTGTTAAGGAGAGGTACTAACTGCCACAAATTGGAAACTGTTTCACATCCCAAATACACGTAATATCCATTTTTTAAACATTTTATTACACGTACATTATCTCCAAGCTTTTCTAAATATATTTTGAGTTGTTTAAGTTTGTTGGGAGATATAATATCATCATCTTGGGAATAAAAATAGTTTAATATATATCCCTGATTTTTTAAAAGCAAGGTCCATTCTTCTTCCGTAAGCAAAATCGATATGCCACCATAACCACCAATTTTCACACAGCATTCGAAATTACTATTTAAGCCGATTTCGATGTACTTGGTACCACATTTGTTCAAGTTGAATATTCTAGTATTCAAGATCACATTATCATGTTTAGAATCACTACTCTTACACTTTACATTATTACTGGGGGGTAACTGAAGATACTGGTTTAGGAAGGAGTACTGATTTTCGTTAGTCGACATTTTAACACAATCACAGTCTTTACACTAATAATATCCACACAAATACGGGGTGAATATATACCTATCTCCCCCACCACTTTTCTTGTATAGTTAATACGTGCGAGTTACAGGAGCTAATATTGCCTAGAAAGCACGAGAGACTATTTTGCCGACTCAACACCAACCAAGGTTATATATTCTCGCGCTGGCCCACCTTAAGTCAGTCTTGACATTTTTATTGTATCGTAATTATCTTACAACCCTTATAAATTTTGTTAGGTTTTATCGAATAAAATCTGTTTTTAAAAACGGGTTGTTTCGGCCACAGATCCTAACTGGCGCAGTCTTGCTGGTAGGATCGTGAAAGAGTCCGCGACGGGATACTCTTCGTTTTTAAACGTTAATTCGCGATCGGACCGCTCGGACTCTTAATTCGTGGTTCCGGTGGAGGCAGCACTTGGACGCTCACCCCCAGAACTTGGATTAGCTTTTCAAGAAAACAGAAGACGGAATGCAATTGGGCATAATCATCTTACTGTGAGTATTTCATGTCAGACTCCTCTGTTCCTTATCCTTTGTCGGACCCAAGTGCAGAGTTAGGCTTAAGCGAACTCATCAGCAACTTGCAAATTTGCTCGAATTCAGAAGATTCATCAGAAGAAAATATGGCTAGACCACAATTCGATTTCAAAGTTCTTACCATTCTCCCGAATTTCGATGGAAATCCCAACGAACTTCACGACTTTATAAACGTATCTACCACATTATTAAATCATTATTTCGACCTCGCACCGGCAAATGTTAACTGTATTCAAAATAAATTGCTTCTACACGGTATTACAAGCAAACTTACAGGACGCGCAAAAGATGTTATCTCCATTCACGGATGTCAATCCTGGGACACCATAAAAAACACCCTTATTCAAAATTTCGGTGACCAACGTGACGAAAGTTCTTTAACCAGAGACTTAGTTAATTTACGACAAGCTCCAAACGAAGCTCCAATCAATTTTTATGAACGTTGTATGGGACTGTTAAATACGATCTGCAATTATATCGATATTCATAACAACATAGAAAATATCAGGAATAACAAAAAGGACTTTTTCAGAAAACAAACACTAACAACCTTCTTAGCAGGACTTCGTGAACCTCTCGGTTCAACAATAAGAGCTATGCGACCAACTACACTCGCACTCGCTATGCAGTACATTCAAGAAGAAAATAATATTCGTTATCTTCAAAGAAATTACTCGCCCCAAGTACAAGTTCCAAGAAAACCCCAATCTCAACTTCAACCAAAAATGCAATGGCATTCTCAAAACACGTATCAAAACCAAAATTATCAACAAGCACACTTCTCGCAAGCACCTCAAAATCATTCACAGCAATATCAAAATTACTATCAACAGGCACCCCAAAAATTTCCAACAGGACCTATACCTGTAACGCCTAAACCAAACTTGCAACCTCAAAAATTTTTCACTAACCAACAAGTTTTTGGAAAGCCACCTCAGAATGTATGGGCACCAAAAAATACCCCTTCCGGCTTACTTCCAAAACCAACTCCCATGAGCACAACTTCGAGATATACTCAAAGTCAACAGAATAAAAAAACATTTGCGACACCATAAGACCTTCCACGGACTTATTGGAATGGACAATCTTAAGCTTTTACAAGCTCTGATAGATCTCAGATCGTATCCACATCGTTTATTGACTTCAAAAGCCATATTACCCCTCGAATCATACGAAACAAACGAAGCGCATTTTTATCACATCCAACTTGAGCCCCACACAGTAACACAAGAACATGGATCCGTAATGTTATCCCAACAGAATATTCAAGACATAGATATAAAAAATCTGATACGTACAGATCATATGAATGCCGAAGAAAAAGAACAAGTAGAAAGACTATGCGAAAAATTCTCAGATATTTTCCACCGACCTAATATGCCATTAACTTTCACCAATCAAGTCAAACACCTAATTAAAACTAACCTTAACTAAAAAACTAATCGATAATTTTAATACTACGACAACAATGGTAAAACATAACCAAAATATCCTGGCAAAAGAAATAAACACGTTAAAAAATGAACTTCAACAGAATATTTATGAAACATCCCAGTACATAAGAATACACAGTATCGTGGACCAGCTGAGTTTATCGCTACAGATTGTATTACATCTTTTAACTGACCTAGAAAACGCAATCACGTTTGCAAAGGTAAATACCCTACATAATAGTATTGTAAAAATAGATGAAATGGAAACCATAATCGAAACAATGTTAGAAAGCCATTTAAAAGAACAGCTGCTGATAGTCTTTATTCTGCACTTTCCTCTCCTACACCCTCAAGTTTTTACACATTATCATCTCTATTCAATCCCCACTAGTAATTTTACCAGAATTATTCCACCTTTGCCTTATCTGACCATGAATACTGCACTTTACCAATACTCAAATGTACCATGTCGAAAAATTCAATCGATTTATTTATGCCCTACTCGATCTTTACAACTCCACGACAACTCGGACGATTGCATCGTAGAAATATTTCGCCTCACCGATCGAGAAGCCCGTTGCCACTACATTCCAGTTGTTGCGAACAGCACCCTTATTGAAGAATTAACAAAATCAAGTTATATTGGAATTTTCCCGAAGCCAACCAAAGTCTATCTACAGTGTACGACTTCAAGCATCGCAGACCTTCACGGTACCTACCTCATCGGGTTACCCCTAGGCTGCAACTTCAAAACTCCGACAGAGAACTTCATCAACTCCGATGACTCCTCCAAAGAACAACCCTTGCTGTTACCGAAAATCAAGACAACCCAAATTAATCGGAAAGAAATCAGAAGGCCGATTAAATTGGATAAAATACCTTTAGACGAGTTGCATAAAATTCAACAAGAAGAACAACTCCAATCATTAGTCTACGAAGACGCCATCGACTACACCCATTTTTGGACCACACCGTTGTAAATTTTGTTCGGTTTTATCGAATAAAATCTGTTTTTAAAAACGGGCCACAGATATACATATACAGATCCTAACTTGCGTCTGTATATTATCCATGAGATAAATAATATAGTAAATAGTGCTAATTAACTGATTGAAACATAACTCGCAACATAACAAAAAGTGTAGTTACAAATACAAGTATCTCGATTTGTTTGTAAAGCAATCCACTCGGATGTCTGAATTGTGTTATTGTTAAAGATATATTTCAGTTTATAATAATTATTATAAGTCAAACGAACACTGTCTATTTTATAAGTAAACACTGGATATCCGGTATTATTAAAATTTGTCACTTTCATAGGATAATAACAATCATTTTTTCAGTTTTGTTGTCACTCAGGCATAAATATCCTTCTTTAACTCGAGGCAAATAGTTTATAAACAGATTGCTGCCCACTAAGGCTGTTAATATTATTAATGACGTCATTTTCAACTTTATCACTTGAAAGCTTAGGATCAACTAAATCCTAAAACGATTTAGAGGAAGTTTTATGTCAGAAATAAAACAACTCAAGGGTTAAATATTTTATTAGTATAGTAGTAGTGTATAAAGTAGTAGTATATAAAGTAGTAGTATATAAAAGTATATAGTGGTACAATAACATTTAAAAATATACAAACACAATATTAATAAAATCCCTTAAATGTAACAAAAAATATAATCAGTACAATAAAACATACACCAATAATAGAAAAATTAGTGGTACTGGGTGCAGGGTTTGTATTACTCCTATACATGCTGGCTAAACGAAGTGCTTGTATAAAATCGCAAGATTTATTATATTTGAAATGTTCCGTCAATGGAGAATCTTCCATTTCTTACTTGTATATTTCCACGTTACAATAAACACATTGACATGAATCTAAGCATCCTGTAAAATGAAAACCAGCTCCGGCTAAATCTATTGGATTTACTTTTCCTTTCCAGTTTTTGAAAGTTAACAATCTCTCTTCGAAATTTTTCAAATTACTAGACTGACTTACAGGCTCACCGTCGAACGGTATTCGGTTTGCCATGTTGAAATCAACTAAACGATAAGCTGATCCTACCTTTATATAAGAATTGTTATTTTTTACTTTTCTTGGGTTTTGGTTGATGGTAGTCTTCTAAAAACTCACCAATTTTTATCAAGTTATCTAAATTAGTATCGGGGCCTTCAAGAGAAATCACAACCGTTTTTAATAACCATATCCATTATTTTTTAACTTTAGGGTTTTCATAATCAGAAATATCTTTATGCCCCCATGCTAGAGTTTTTAGAGTACTAGGGATATGATACCATTTATCATCATCAGATGATAGTGCTAACTTATTTATAACTTCAGTAAACATATTGTGTAAATGCGATTTAAAAATATACATGTTACAATACACTTTAGAATTTTTTTTCGACAACTTCCTTGTACTGGGAAAAATCCAATTGTTTTCTAACCGTATTTTTCTTAATACCTTTAGTTTTTTTCAGAATATCATCTTTCGTTTTTACACAATATGATTTAGCTGCAGTACGCAACAAAGGTTTAATGTCAATTTTTTCGTTTGTAAAATTTTCTGGAACGGTATCTTAGATGTTATAGATCTCAAAATGTTCTTTATTACAGTCAGGAAATGAGGTATCCTTAATCGGGTTTTCGAACGTAAGTAATTGCGCGTTATCAGAGAAGTTTCGTATTTCGGCGTAGGCGTATCCGTTATTCGCTACGGAAAGTGTTTCTGGAATAAAACAATCTTTAATTTATTGAGGTCCGAGAATTATGTCGTCTGAATAAACGGTGACCGGAAGTTTTACTTTTCTTATTTCGTGCGGGGCGATTTCGATATTAAGCACATTTTGTTGATTTGTTTTTTCGCGGTACTGAATGAAAAGTGCAATAAGCGGATTATAAAAAAATATTTTCGTAGTCGATATGGAAATTTAAGCCTTTTAAATCTTTGGAGCCAAGGAGTCCATGGAAAAAGTTATGAAAATTAAACATATGAAAAGTAATTGAGTCGTCGAAACCTAATAAATCTTTTAAGCTTATATCTGCTTTAAATCGACATTTATTTTCGCCGTTACACGTTATTATAGAGGGTCATGATACATTGTTTGAGGAAAGAATTATTCTTCTGCAATATTGGGACTTAAAAGGGATTTACTCGCGCCTGTGTCTATTAAAATATATGGTAAATAATCTCTATCGCTAATATTTAATTCTATTATGGTATAGTTATTTTCAGAAGCTATGTTATTGAAGTGGAAGGGTTGGTTGTATAAAAATTTTGATCTTCCGGTGGGTATTAGTTTCGTCAATTTCGGTAATTGTCGCAGCTGGGTATTCTGGGTTCTCATAGGAACAATCAGAATTTTCGTAATACTCATTTTGTTCGCAATTATAGTCATAATATATTTGTTCTTGTTCGCTGAGGTTTGGTTCGTAATATTCATTAGAGTCATCACAATAGGTGTGATACAGTTCTTCTGTATAGTCGAGAGTTTTGTTTTTTGCTTTAGAATTTGTATTTTTACCTTAAAAATTTTGAGGGCTAAAAACTTCTTTATTGGTGAAGTATCTTTGTTGGGGAATATTTCTGGATGTAATATTTACAGGATTGGATGGAAATCTTGGAGTCGAGAGTCCTGGAAATTGTGCAGGAGTCTGGAGTTTTAGAAATTGTGTTGGAGCTCTAAAATTTTGGGATTGATTTGGAAATTGGAATTGTCTTTGGGCAAATTGGTTAATTGCTGGTACTGGAGGACGGAAATGTGAAATTATTTGTGATGGTCTCGGTAAGTATTGTGTCACGTTTTTTTGGCAAGTATTGCGTTGTATTTGGTCGTATTAGGGTTTGTCTAGATTGGTTTTGGGTGTATGCAAAGTTTCTCTTTCTACTGCTAATGCAATAGCGTGTTCTAAACTTGTAGGATTTCTTAATCTAATAATATCTTGAAGTCTAAAGGGTAGGCCTCTTATAAAAGTTTTTAAAGCAAGGTTTCTGTAATTTTTCTGATTTAACTCTCTTTCGAGAGGGTTAGCAAAATTTTGGGAATTTAATTTTGAAATGATTAAGCTACAAGCGTCCTGTAGTCTTGATCCAAATTAGGGAGGTGTCTCGTTTTTATTTGGTCGCATAACGATAAGGTTTTGGACTAAGCATTCTATGTCGCGATTGTCGCCGAATGTTAAACGCAAGGCATTTTTATATCGTTCCAAGTTTTTAGTTCGGTCCTTAAGCCTATAAGTGTCAAAGCTCTGCCTGTTAGTTTACCTATCGTTACTCTTAGCAAAAATTGGTTAATAGGATCGTTCGGGTTTTGATTAAAATAAGTTTCAGTCAAAGCATTGCTATAAATATTTCCAAAGTGTAGGGATCGCCTGAATAGTTTGGGATGTTTTCTACGTACAGCCTAAGTAACTGGTAGTTAATAGGTTGAGTCATTTTTGGAGGTTCTGGTTCTTATACTTCGGATTTTTCAAAATTGAGATTAATTCTATCAATCAAATCACTTAACTCGTTGAGACAAGGGTCAATCATTAAAAAAATCAAAAATTGAAACAATTTTGAGAAATCCGGATATTGCTTTTTGTTTTCGAATTTTTCTTCGAATTTCTTTTGAATTTCTTATCATAATGATTAAAATCTTTGCTTCAGAGGGATTTCGGGACAACACAGGATCAAAGAAATTTGCTCATACACTTCTGGATCGCAGGCTTTTTTTTGTTGAACCTCTGGTTGTCTTCAGCCTCTAGTCCACCTGGCGTGCTGCTGGTCTGCGAACGACGGCTACTTCTTGTGACCTCGATGGCCTGATGGTTTTCGGATGGTTTTGAATCTTCTCGGTTGGTGCCCGACGGTGCCCGCAAATTGATATTCGGTCAATTTCAGCGCGCCCGGACTCGTCCGTACGACTGCGCCGGTTAAATAACTGTCGAACGCAAACGTCCTTTTAAAAATAAATGGTTTATTCTCAAAAAGGTTACAGCGGTTGCCAAGATTTTAATGGCTCTCAATGGTCAGTGCAAGACTTATATAAACTAAAAATGTTTACAATGCAAAAGGTAATTTTGATTACAATACAACAATTTTGTTTTGAGTTTGGAAGTTCTGTTCATGTAACTCACATCTAAAATCCGAGCCGCCTTGAACGCTCGAGATCTGCTTGCTCAGCTTCCATAGTACAATGGGCTCATTTCCATCGAAATATCCATGATAAAAAATATGCAATATGCTCTGGTGATCGCTCGATGATGATTGAAACTACAGACATAAAATTATGTGTATACGGTGGCAGTATTCCTCGGACTAGAAATTATGGATTGAATTCTTTATAGTTTCCATAAATATTAAGGTCTTTTAAACAAAGTTGAAGTATATCGACTGTAATAATTTTTCCCACACACAATATTTTCAGTGTTATATAGGTATTTATTGAAATTTCGTTTCTTCACCGTGAAATATACTTTGAAAATAAGCCGAAGCAAAAAATAGGTATTTATATCAATAGTACAGCAAAGGGTACTCCAGGGCGGAAGTGACGTCACAAGATGGCCGCCAAGGCGAGAAATTTGAAAATGGCCTTGACCTGCGGGTTCAATGAACTTTAAGGGGTCACGTTCAGTTAACCTTGACCTGAAGGTTATCTAGAGGCCAAGGGGTTACCAGATCGATAACCTTTAAGGGGTCATTGACCCGCGGGTTAACCTTGAAGGGGTCACGTTCAGTTAACCTTGACCTGAAGGTTATCTAGAGGCCAAGGGGTTACCAGATCGATAACCTTTAAGGGGTCATTGACCCGCGGGTTAACCTTGATGGGGTCACCTTGTTAACCTTGACCGGTCAATGAACTTTAAGGGGTCACGTTCAGTTAACCTTGACCTGAAGGTTATCTAGAGGCCAAGGGGTTACCAGATCGATAACCTTTAAGGGGTCATTGACCCGCGGGTTCAATGAACTTGAAGGGGTCACGTTCAGTTAACCTTGATCTAAAGGTCAATGAACTTTAAGAGGTCACCTTGTTAGCCTTGACCTGAAGGTCGATGAACTTTAAGAGATCACCTTGGGTTAACCCCTGAAGGTCAGTGATCTTGTCACCTTGACACGTGGACCTTGATATAAAAAACGTAAACAAAAATTATGCTGATGTTTGAACTAAAACAGTTGACGTAGCATTTAGGTGGGGGGAGGGATGGAGGATGCCGTTGGGAGAGCTCACTATACCCAGTCAACAGTGCTTGAATAATATTGAAATATGTCTTTTCTCAAACAGTTGAACGAAAATAACTTCGTAAAAGAAATTGTGAGTGCAAGAGAGTTAGTGGTTGGTGAAAAACATAAAATTTTATCTTTTAGAAGAATTGAAACAAGGTACGCGGAGAAAGTGTTCGTCGAATTTGAAAATTTTCAAACTGCGCTACCTGCACGGTTCGTAAAAGAATTTACGTCTGAACGCACCGAAGACATAAACCGGGAAATCACCAACGGAAAGAAGATCTTCTTGACGAGTCTGGGCCTCATTGGTAGGACAACGAATATTAAATTTGAGGAAGCATGAATCCCACTGACAAGAGGCGACGCAGACAACACTACAAAAGAAGATTGGAATTTTATCTAAGATCTCTTCAAAATTTGAAATATGAAATTCAAATTTATGAAATAAATAAAAAGTTCAAAAACATAAATTTAGAAAATTGTAAAAAATAAAATATGAAATCTAGTCTATCTTTTATTTACCCCTACAAAATTGAAACTCAAATCTGAAAGTTCCGATTGCTTCTGAGCGCAGAACATATAAATACGTCCAAGTGCATTTGACTGGAATCAGTTCAATGTCATCCTTCACAGGTGAAGGGTTGGTGAACACGCTAATAAATAAGTTGCCCGTCGAATTACATCTTCCTGGTCAGCCAGTTTTGTGGTCCTGGCACAAAATTACAAAAAAGAATTGCGAGAGGTGACGCTGGTATAAATAAGTTAGACGCTGCGTGCAAGGAGCACGATATTGCATATTCAGAAAATAGATCTTTAAAGGAGAGACACGCAGCCGATTTAGAATTGGAAAATAGGGCCTGGGGACGTGTTAAATCAAAAGGCGCAAAATTCGGTGAAAAGGCTGCCGCTCTTCTAGTCACGACCGCAATGAAAACTAAACGAAAATTGGGACTGGGAATAAAGCCGAAAAAAGGTTCGGTTTCTTTTAAAAAAGATATCGTGGGAAAAGTCTCGAGATCATTGAAAAAAACAGTTGATAGAGATCAGCTTAATGATGTCAGGAATTTAAAAAAAACTTCATCGGCAGCTTTGCGCGCTGCACGATTAGCCATCAAGAAGGTGGGAGGGAAACGAAAAATTCGAGTACCGAGAGTGATTCCCTTTGAAAAGAAAACAGGGGTTTTTTTTACCCCTACTGCCCCTGTTAGGAGCTTTGGGGGCCCTCGGTTCGGTAGCTGGTGGTGCTAGCGCTGTTGCGAAAACCGTTATAGACGCAAAAAACGCACAGAAAAAAATGGCTCAACAAATACGTCATAATAGGGCAATGGAAGCTATTGGAAAAACGGAATCTGGGCTTTACTTAAAGAAAAATAATCACGGAGGATTCGGTTTATATTTAAAGAAAAAAAACTCCCATTGATGCTACCCAATAGACCTCTAACGGATAAAGATTTAATTTTTTACGCTAAAAAGATAAAAATACCTTATTTTAGAGGTGTCTTTATGAGAGACACGCTTCCCAAACTTGGTCCAAACAAAAACGAATCGGCAATTTTGAATTTAGACGTCAAAAGTAATGCTGGAACACATTGGGTAGCATATGAGAAAAGAGGTAACAACGTTGAGTATTTCGACAGTTTCGGGGCGCTGAAGCCACCGAAAGAACTGATTCTATACTTGGGGAAACATGCTAATCTCGTATACAACAATAACTCGTATCAAACATACGATGAAATAAATTGCGGACACCTCTGTTTGGAATTTTTACGTGGAAAAACCCTATAAAACAGAAGAAATTATCATATTTTTGCTCAGTCATGTCGCAGACGTTTACTTTGACGGGTAACGGTAGCTACATCTCCAAATCGTTTTTTCCGCCCCTTGAGCTAGATCCTCAGTACGAATATTCGCTAGCGTTAATTTCTCTATCTACTTGGAATTCAATTCCAAATATAGAGGGAGGACAGAACAAGCTATATTTCGTAGATCACAGAGGAAGCGAGATAGAAATTGAGATTCCGACAGGAGCATATGAGATTCGGGATATTGAGAATTACGTTCAGAAACAACTAGGAAGTCCGCTGAATAATCAGCAAGAACTAGACGAAATTTTTTCGTTGAAACCTAACAATAATACTTTAAAGTGTGAACTTAAATCTCTGTATAACGTAAATTTTAAACAGCCCGATACTATAGCTAAATTGCTTGGCTTTTCCAATAAAATATTGAAATCCGGAGATTTACATCAATCAGATCTCCGAGTAGAGATTGTGCAAGTGGTAACAATAAGAGTGGAGTGCAATTTAATTTCGGGATCATATTACAACAACGCACCTTCGCATACTCTTTTTGAGTTAATGCCTACAGTAGACCCGGGATACAGTATCAATATCGAACCTAGGAATCTAATTTATTTGCCTGTCAGTAGGAAAACCATCGACAATATTACAGTGCAACTTTTAGATCAAGATTCAAGATCGGTAAATCTCAACGGGGAAGAAATCATAATCTGATTGGAGCTGAAGAGAAATGGTGTTAATTTTTGATGGTAGGTACCGACCATATAAAAGGAGTGTCGGTCGGTCGAGAAGTCACAACCAGCAGAGCTGTACAAGAGTAGAGATCGTAATACGAGTCTTACACCTGAAAATCGCTTATTCTTAAAATATCTCGGTTATCATGTCATTGACGCATCAAGTGTTCGACGTGCATCAGAAACCACAGTTCGATGAATCTATTCAACGTTTAGAAGCACGCTCCTATTATCTGTTTGTAAAGTCCTTCATGAACAATGACATCGTAGAAATAACCATTAATCAAGGTGACGCTTGGTTGTTGATGTATGATGCTGCAATTTTCATAAAAGGTAAAATAAACAAGAAATCAGGCACTGGTACTTGCAAGCTTGTAAACAATGGTGCATCGTTTTTCTTTGATTCTGTCTGATACGAACTTAATGGCAAAGAGTTGGAAATGGTGAGAGATCCTGGAGTGCCATGAGGGGATATTTATGTTATTCTCCTAACGATGAAAAGTACTTGGTAACTTCAAGTTGGAGCTATCCCAAGGACAATGCGCCAATCTTGAATAAGGACGGAACATTCAGCGTAAGAATACCGCTTAAACATTTGTTTGGGCTCTTTAATGATTTTCAATATGCCATTTGCGGTAAGCAAACAATAAGACTAATTCGAGCCCGCAACGACAATAATTGCCTGCTACTAGAGAAAGCTGCCGACTCCACTACAGAGTTGACAGCAGAATTATTGATTACCAATATAGAACTAAAAGTGAAACATATACAGCCAAACGATATGATTAGATTAGATCTCCTGCAATCCATAAAGCGAGATCAACCCATTATTATACCCTTTAGAAAGTGGGAAATACATGAATTGTCAACTCTTACGGCAAACTCTCGTAAAGAAATTTGGTCAGTGAAAACATCTGCAGCAGTGGAATCTCCTAGGTTTGTTGTAGTTGGTTTTCAAACGAATCGCAAAGAAAATAGGAAAAGCGATCCCACAAAATTCGATCACATAAGTATATCAGACGTGAGGTTAATTCTAAACGGTGAATATTTCCCATTTGAAAGGATTTCAAAAATAATGATTACTTAGAAGCTTACAATAGTTACATTGAATTTTATTCAAGTTTTATGGGCGTTCGTGAGAAACGTCCACTGCTAGATTACAAAGATAACGTAACTCTGTTATCGACTGTTCTAGAAGAAATGAGACCCTTAAGACCAGCACTGTTGACGTCAAACTAGACATAGAAAGTGATGTCGGTTTTCCTAAAGACACTCGAGCGTATTGCTTAATTATTCACGACAGTCTTATGGAATATCTGCCGCTAAGCGAAGTAGTCAGAAACTTGATGTAAGACCGTTTACCTCAATAAACTCCCAGTTGCTAGTTTGACTCGGAAAAATGAAGATCGCAGTCGTAGACACTCAAGGGTTTATAATTGACGGACTTTTCTACCCCAAAGAATTGTCGATCAAAATTAACAATCAAATTTTACACCTGCTGATAAAACCTCCTAAGGATTATTATTTGCTAACTGCGGTGGATAGAAAGCAAGTATCTTATTTGGAACACAATTTTCATGGTTTATGGTATTCCAGTGGATATGTGGAGTGCAATCATGTGCGAGAAATTTTAGAAGAGTTTCTTTTCGATGTCGACATCATCTACATCAAAGGATATCAGAAAGAAAAATTCTTGCAGACTATCGACATCGATCCTAAAATAATCAATATTGAGAAACTGGAGAATAATTTTGGAAATTTACCGAAATTCGAAAAAGATGTTCCCCTTTGCTTGTATCACCTAAAACATTCTAAATATATGTGCAGTTTGAGAAATTGTGAAAAGTTGGACAGCTGGTTGAAGAATTTTCTATTTAAAAGGAATATCGAAGCGACGACTTCACAAGGGTGGAAGGAGTAAACGAAAAAATGTTTTTTAATATATATTTAAGTGTAGAATGTAATACCTAAAAATGTTAAAAATAAAGCAAAGCAATTTTTAATTGTTTTTTCATATTTCACCTTACACTTGAAATTTGAGAACAAATGAACTCGACACTACCCCTCCTCATATTTCACCTTACACTTGAAATATGATAACAAATGAACTCGACACTACTCCTCCTCATATTTCACCTTACACTTGAAATTTGAGAACAAATGAACTCAGCACTTCCCCCCTCCAACAATACTTATATATAAATAACGATCTGCGGAATCTCTAGCCAGTAGTACTCGAATCGTGTATTAAAAAATGGAACTAGTGTCATATAAAAATATTGATGACAGACTCAAATCGTTTGAGTCTTGGTCATCAAGTAGTGTGATTGCGGGGCAAAAACTGGCGGAAGCTGGTTTTTTCTATAAAAATAACGAAGATGTAGTTGAGTGTCCATACTGTCATATCGAAGGATATCATTGGGAACCTGAAGATAATCCTATGCTCGATCACGCAAGGTGGTCTCCGAACTGTCCCTTTGTGTTACAAGGTGGTGATACTGATGCGGAATTACCTGAAATTCGCCCGATTGAAATTCGCCCGAATGCCGTTCCCGAAGATGAGGTGTGGACTCAAAAAGTTGATGCTTATTCTCAAACTGAGCAAACTTGTAAAGATGAAGAAAAAAATTTATGTAAAATTTGTTTTTCTAACCCTATAGAGGTATTAATGTCTCCTTGCGGGCATTTAGTTTTTTGTATGGAATGTTCAACATCAATAAATAGATGTCCGTTGTGTAGACAAGTTATATGGAATAAAATGAGGGCATGCCTCCCATGAAAACATTGTATTTTTTTTAATAATAAAAATTACAACAATGTTCATTTTTGACTGCCCCTTATCCTACCAAGAAAAAGCTTAAAGCGTCTAAGCGACTCAAAAAACGACTAGACGACTTGTACAAACGACTAAACGACTCGAAAAACTACTATAAAAACGACTAAACGACTCGAAAAACGACTATAAAAACGACTAAACGACTCTAAAAACGACTAGACGACTCGAAAAACGATTAGACGACTCGAAGCGACTCGAAACTATAAATACTGACGTATCTTTGTCGGATCAGTCAGACTCATTCATAATGCAAATCGAACAACAGCAAACATCGCTCCCTATTGAAAACTTAGATGTTCTGGCTGAGAAGCAGCTTAAGTCGAAACATGGTAAACTATTTCCAAATTCAATTCGTGCAATTTTTTGTGGTCCAAGTGGATGTGGAAAAACAAACGCACTTTTAACTTTAATATTTAACCAAAATGGTTTGAAATTTGAAAACGTGTATGTATATAGCAAATCGCTCTATCAGGAAAAATATCGGCTACTACAAGATGTTCTAAAAAATATTGATTGTATCGGATATTTTCCATTCAAAGCCAGCGAAATTCCCTCATTGTTTTCGACGATGTGGCTTGCGACAAGCAAAATAAAATCAGGGAGTATTATTCTATGTGCAGACATAAGGGTATTGACGCGGTGTATCTTTGCCAGACTTACTCCAAGATACCCAAGCAGTTGATTCGAGATAACTGCAACTTTATAGTACTTTTTAAGCAGGATGAGACAAATCTCAGACACGTGTATGACGAGCACGTGTCACCTGACCTAACCTTCGAACAGCTTAAAGATATATGTCGCCAGTGTTGGGATGATAATTATGGCTCTTTGGTAATCGTGAAAGACTTTAGCATAAACGAGGGACGTTATCGACAGGGATTCGACAAATATATATAAGGTCTGGACAATAGCTTCTACGGATCGTTAGCGCATCTGACGAAATGCCGTTAATTTCTCAAGAGCAAATTGCTGAAGCCCAACGCTCAAAAAAAAAAAGATCTTACTCGCTCTATCAGGAAAAAGTATACGGCTTTAAAATTAGATTTGAAGATGAGGTCTTGGAGAAGGTATTTCAACCTATTACCAAATCTATTACAAAAATTGAAAAAAATAAAAATGAAAGAGCGGAAAACATGAAGTTTGAACTCAAAAGAGATAATGATGGTTTATGTAAGGTTGAGAAAAAGGAAGGAAGCGTCGAGAAAAAGGAGGAAGAAAACGTTGAGGATAGAATCAGCAAGAAACTCGATAAGTTAATAGCAAGCATTAATAGAAACAAGCAACAATCCCTCAATGAGTCACATTATGAAGCTACCGTACCAACTGATAACGATACCGTTTTCAACGAATCATTTAACATGAGTACATTTCGACCGGAGGTTTTGGAGGAGTACTTGGATGCCTATCCCGAAATAGCTAAGAAGTACATTTTAGACCACAATGAAAAACTTCCAAAAATTGATCCGGTTTATGGACCCCTTTACAATGCGTCACAGTCACAATGGATGCTAGGAAAAAAAGTAATGGACTTCGATAAAAGTAGCGGAGACATTTTGATTGATGGACACCGCTATAAAGGTACCGAGGGACTCTACGATTTAATTTTCTACGATGATCCACGTATAACTACTAAAGAGGAGAACGATAGGTATAGACATATTTTAGTTAATACCGAAGTTCACCTAAATACTCTTGGAAGACTGAAAGGCACAAATCGTTCAAAGTATATTGACATAAAACCTTTCGTTACGACTTCAACATCTAAATCGAGGTCCCGTGCGAATACAATATCTGGCTCGGGTACTTCCGGGATGCATTGGATTTTCAATAAAAAACCCATAGAATACGTTTATTGGGATGATGCCAATGAATTAGTTGACCGTTTAAAATTGCTCGTGGCATCTAAAAACGCAGGCAATACATCGAATGACAACGAAATTGTAGCAATAATAAATGAGCTCAAAGAAGCTAATATAATCAGATAGATGCACAAAAGGTGTTTAGTATCAAAATGAGCTTGAACAAGTTCGGACGTTCTTCCAAAGCGCCTAACGAAGTCAAAGTTTTTCGTACTCAGAATTTGTTTGCGGTAACCAAAGAAGGAGACTACGATCTTCAAAACCGTAAATTGTGCAACATTGAACTACCGACTGAAGGTGGCGACGCCGCAACAAAAAAATACGTGGATGCTAGCTGTACTTCTATAATGAATTCGATCGATGAAAAATTTCAAAATATCTCTAAGATCTTTACAAGCAATTTCGATAAAAAGATTTCGAGCTTGAATAAGATAGTATTGAGTTCATCTTCGACGTCAACCGAACACGACTCTACTCAATAAAAACGTTGAAAAAACTTCCGTGATTGACCAGAAAGTGACATCCCTGCAGACTCAAATTACTAATTTGAATATAGAATATCAAAATCGTTTAAAATCAATATCCATTCAACTTGATTCGCTAAATAGCGACTACAAACAACTAACTACCATACTTAATAGTCTGGATGCAAAAGGATCGTCTCAAAAGAAATCGACATGAACTCCAATCACTCAAAAGAAAAAATTCAAATAGTTAAAGAGCTTCATAAGCCTGCACGCAAAAATTATACACGACGACGAACTATCATCAAAGGGCTGGACGATGGCAAGCCGATCTTGGACAACTTGATCAATATAAATCCTATAATAGAAATTTTAAATTTATACTTGTCGTTATTGATGCTATCTCAAAATTTGTTTGGTGTAAACCGTTGAAAACGAAAACTGGAGAAGAGGTTACGAGAGCGTTTGCAGAGATCCTTAAAAGTTCAGAACGGCGGTGTCCGAAAAACCTTCAAACTGATCACGGAAAGGAATTTTACTACTCATTTCAAACAGTTGATGGGAGCTTACAACATTAATCACTACAGCACATTTAGCGTCAAGAAAGCAGCCATTGTTGAAAGAGTGATACGTACTTTGAAGGAAAAGCTTTTTAAATTTTTCAGTTTGAGCGGAAAATATAGAGGATCGATGTATTGCCTACCTTGACAGATGATTATAATAGTCAAAAACATCGCACTACACAAATGTAACCTAAAGATGTAAGCAAAAGTTGCGAAAAGCGGTTATTAAAAAACGTCTATAGCCACTTGAAGACTTGTGGTAATAGAAAATTTAATGTTGGTGATATAGTTAGGATCAGCAAAATGAAGCACGTTTTTAACAAAGGTTATACCCCAATTGAATTGAATTGTTTAAAATTGTGAGGATTCAAATCACCAATCCAGCAACATATTTGCTTGAAGATATGAATGGAAGTCCCATAAAGGGTGGATTCTACGCTGAAGAACTACAGAAAACGGTTAATTCCGACGTCTATCTAGTTGAAAAAGTGTTACGTAAGAAAGGGAAAAAAGTTTTAGTTCGGTGGCTTGGTCTTGACAAATCTCACGACTCCTGGATAGATAGCAATAACGTTTTATAAAAATGTAGAGGGGATAGGTTAGAAGGGGTAGAGTGGAGGGGGTAGAGGAGGTAGAGGGGGTAAGAGTAGTAGGGGTAGAGTAGAAGGGATAGAGTGGAGGGGAGTATACTATAAGAGACAGTTATATAAAAAATACTAGATACCTTCAAGAAATATCTACAGTAGCAGTTCGAATATTTTAAAAATGAGTGACAGTGCTTACGCTTCTGAATTTAGTGAAGATACAACATCTGTAGATGCTGCCAACGATGAGGATCTTATTCTAAATACGTGCTTTGTGTTGAAGCCCAATCATGTGTTTACTGTTCATTCGTCTGCCATATCGAGGAGATTTGTATCCAATGAAAATGTTGGAATAAATACAATGATTAGAGTGGATGGATTAAAAGCTGCTATGCTTTCAAAGGAGGGCGTCGACTGCTATTTTCTCATTCAGATATTTTAGAATTAATAAGCCTCGATAAGATAATTTATTTAAACTTTTTAGATATAGTAAATATGCTTTTGTTTAGATGTAATTACATGTTGAATCCTATAGATTTAATTACAGCATTATTTAGTTCAACGCTCAATTTAGAAATGTATTGTATTTTTGAATTTTTTAATTTTAGTAGAGATAAGTTTTTAATTGACTTGTATAACAGAAGGTATTTTTGAAATAAAACAATATAAAAATATAAATGATTTTTATTTCTTAAACATATATACATACAAACAGTAATACAAATCGTGCGAATACTAAAGGTAAGTAAGATATTCTGCTTCTAAAACAGTAATACAAATCGTGAGAATAGTAAAGGTAAGTAAAATATTCTGCTTCTAAATAGTTGCAGTAGTGGGTTATGGATGGTGCTGGCCTGATCCGTGACCTAGATATCTCATTGGCTCCCCACTCCTCAAGCCACGCCTCCTTCAGATGTTTATTGGTCCCCCA
This sequence comes from Pseudeuparius sepicola, assembly GCA_963920635.1. Classification (NCBI taxonomy): domain Eukaryota; kingdom Metazoa; phylum Arthropoda; class Insecta; order Coleoptera; family Anthribidae; genus Pseudeuparius; species Pseudeuparius sepicola. The sequence continues at coordinate 73,993,649 of OY987299.1, read as the reverse complement.
CCCCCGAAACCACATCTCCCTAATATTTTCATTGGTTTCCCCCATTTCTTAAACCAAGCCCTCATCCGTGACCTACAAATTCTATTGATCCCCCACTTTTTAAGCCACTCCCTCTTCCTTAACCTATAAATCTGATTGTTTCCCATTCCACTTGCTATGCATTAAATTAAAATCCCCACTTTTCAATTGCCAGATATAAACTCTCAATTTTCTGCTAATAAAACATAATTCAGTTGGTTCAGTTTATATTGCAAGATGTGGATGGCATACAGAACATATCCCGAAGCGCGAGATCTTGAAAGTGGAGTGGAACGTTTGCGACAAATATATGCAGATTTGGAATTTGAAGCCGACCACGAAGGAATATATGGAATGGGAAAAATTTTATCGGAAGAAGAGTGTCGCACCCGAGCAAAAAGGTATTCAGACGCTGTTGATGTTTGTGATAAATTTCTAGAAGATAAAGATCTGAAGAATTTTGCAACTGGGCTGAAGGCGTTGGATTTGGATTCAAACTTGAAGCAAATTAGAGATTTCATCAATATGCAGGACCTCCTCGGTGTTTTGGACATCAATACATTGGTTTATATATTCTCGAAAAACACAACTGAAAGTGATTGTTTTGAAGAAGAAATATGCGATTGTTTAGATTGTAACCCTAAAAATGAATAAATAAAGAAAACAAAAAATATATATAAAATTGTTTTATTTCAAAAAAAGAAGATACACAATAAACATACAAACAAAATTATGTCAACTGGTTTTTGTTTATCCAAGAATTATTACTACTATCCATACCTAACCATTTAACATACACTTTATTTCCTTTTTTTCTAAGAACTTTTTCAATTAAATATACATCTGGATATTTGACTTTTTGAAGTTCTTCACCGTAAAATGCACCTTGTATTTTATTTCCTTTTTCATCTTCTAACATATATGTTGGTGGGTTAGTGGGGTTTATTTTTATAATTTTAAATATCTCATTTGACCAATTGGGAGTGTAACCTTTTGCAAAAACCTCTCTATTTTTGCTGATACGAACATGGTTACCGCTAGTAAATTTAACGTTTTTAAGATTAAATACTTTTGGAAAGGTGTACGTTGTTCTTAATATGCTTTTTTCATTGGTTTCATTTATGTCTATTGGTTTCAATCTTATGGTTTTATGTTTAGTATTATTGTATTTATCAACAATATCTTTTAATAAAGATAACCACTTATAGTTACCTTGCAAGCTAAATTGTTTCCACATGGCGTTTTTTAAAGTACGGTTAACTCTCTCTACAACACTTGCTTTCAAGTTTGAAAAAGAACTGTAGTGGTTAATATTATAATCTTGCATCAATTTGTAAAAATCTTTGTTATAAAATTCTTTTCCCAAGTCTGTCTGGAGATTGTTGGGAGGTATTTTTACTTTCAGAAGTATGTTTTTCATAGCACTAGTAACATCTTTTGCGTTTTTTGTCTTAACGGGCAGTGCCCAGACGAATTTAGAAAACACATTAATTACAACCAAGATATAGCGGAACCCTTTATTAAATCGGGCATAAGGGAGCATTTCAACTAAATCAGCTTGCCAAAGATCGTCGAGACTTTTAACAATTACTCTCCGTCTTCGATAATTTTTCCTCGCAGGCTTATGAAGTTCATCAACGACTTGTCTTTTTGCATCTGTAATTATTTTACTCATAATTTAATTTCCTTGTTCTACAGGACACTTCACCAATAATTCACCGTAAAAGTCATTTAAAGTTCCAGTCTTGGCTTTCTTAAATGCAATTTTATCATTTTTCATTAAACGGATACCAATGGGAGTTGGGACTTCAACATCATTTATTAACAAAACAACAGAAGAAGGGAACTCGGCACGCACAATTTCACATTCAGTTAGGGGACATGAATAAGTCTCTCTTTGATCCTGCAGCAAATGATATTTTCCAGAAGTTTTATTTAGTTTTCCAATAAATGGGAATACTAAATTATAATAAAGCTTTACGTTCTTGATTTCTACTATATTGTATAGTTTATTGTCTTGAGCTGATAAAGACTGATTAGTCTTTTTAAATATATGTGCTCCAAATTTATCAATAGTCATTATGTCTTAAATGCCATGAACTCACTAACGTATTCCTTGACAATTATGTATATATACTACTGAATAATTTTTGCTTCCCGCAGTTCCTCGACGATAGACATAATTTCGTTGTGGTGACCAGTATTACCTGCGATTTGAGATGCCAGAAGTAATTTTAGTCTTTCAACAATTTCATTGGGATCATTATAATATACGTAATCTAACTTTTTGTTAGACAGACTCATGATGCCACCTCCTTTCTTTGATCATGTAACCGATCTTGTAGTTGGTCGCGGCAGCTGTGAACTAACCGGCATTGATCTTTCTCTGAGCACAGATGGTTCTACTAATGTTCGTAATACTTCATTTTTTAAAATATTCTTTTTAACGAGCCATGATCGCACAATTGTTATATATTTGGAATTCAAAGAGCCCTGTACTTGTTCGGCAGGATCATTGTTTCGTCTATATGTCGAAGTTTTATCCAAAATATCCATGTAATTGTCCAAGTCTGCATTTGTATACCCTAGAGGGTGTTGCTTAAACAATAACTCGTACAGTCCAGGTGTACCTTCATACAATCGTTTCATATCAGGTTGAAGTGTATTTTTCCTAAATATTTGAATATCTTTTCCAATAAAATCAACTAAAGCGTTTCCTATCGAAAATTTACCTGTAGGTATATCATGTTTTATACCATATACGTAATCATAATCTGTAGAGGTTCCTCGTGTCTGTCCATCAATATAGGTTCGTGGAAGAGGATTAAATTCTTCAAGCCATAATTGGTAACCAGGTTGCCTCGATAAATCCTCTAAATATTGTCGGCTTTGTTCAACAGCATCATTAATAGTATTATCAGTCACGGTATCTTGACCAGTTGATTCAAAGGGGTCTCCTTGTTCAGGGACAAAACTATCTTCTAAAAACGTGAGTCCACCAAAAGGCAATAATGGTGGTAAAGGCTTGTGGGCATATATCGATGAACGCGGCGAGGAAGCGGCAATTTTACCATAACTATATTTAATATCCTTAGGAACTTTTTCTTGGCTCGAACTTTCAATTTTAACGTCTGGTTTTATATTCGACAGAAGTTTTTCCAACGGTTGGGATATTGGTTTATATTCTTCTTCTAGACGTCTTAGCGTTTTAGATTTATCCAATCTTAAGGATCGATATTTTTGTTTAACAATTTTTCTAGCTTTTATTAATTCCTTAGTCAATTGTTCATTCATCTTCAAAGAATGTAAATATACTAAAATGTAGTTTCTAAATTATATATATTTATAGTAAAATAAACTGATCAAAATGTTTCCTATATCTACCGTTATTTAAAGAACTATCTTTATCTATAACTAGAAACCCAAATTTCTCTAACCAACAAAAGGAACATATATCTTTAAACTGTTGAAAGGTCATATCCACGTTCACGTGATCATCATATATGTGTTTTAAATTTGTGCTGTCTTGTTGAAATATAATTAATAAATTTGAATTATCCCGTATTAATTGTTTTGGAATCGAGGAATAAGTTTGACATACATAAAAACAATCGGTCGATTTATGGCGTCCAAAACAAAAATATTCTCTGACAACACTCTGATTGCAACACACCATATCGTCAAATATAATAACAGAGTTTGGTCTTATATCACAGGGTGGTATTACATCCTCCTCATTTTCGCATTCGAAGTATCCAATTTCCTTAATAGGTTCAAAAAGCTGACGTAGGTATTGATATTTAAGTTGATTTAAGGATTTGGAGCATACATAGACGTTTTCAAACCTCAATCCATGAGATTCGGTCAAAAGGCTAAAAACAACATTAGTTTTTCCACACCCCGAAGGTCCTACAACCAAAGCCCTTTTACAGTCACCAGGAAATAAATCAGCATGTTTACGAAAAATATCTGTTTCCATATCATGATTTTTTATAGGCAGAGAGAAATTTTGTTTAACGATCTTCATCGTATCCTATTCTATACTAACCAAGACTAATTGACACGTTAATATTTAAAGCAGTGAAAGCAGTATATATAACAATGCTTGTATATAAAAAGAGATTTAGTTGTCCAAAGTCATCCATGAAGAAAGGTTCAGGACTATTTAATAAATTTATTAATAAGTTACCGGTTGAATTACATATACCATCCTATAATTTTTGTGGGCCAGGAACAAAACTACGTGAGCGATTAGCTAGAGGAGATCAGGGTATTAATCCCTTGGATAATTCGTGCAAGAAACACGATATTGCATATTCCAGGTTTAGTGATTTAGAAAATCGACATATAGCTGATAAAATATTGGAACAAGAGGCCAGAAAGCGGGTTCGAGCTCCTAATTCAAAAATTGGTGAAAGAATAGCAGCTTTAGGGGTAACGACTGCAATGAAAGCAAAGCGAAGTTTAGGAATGGGTTTAAAAAAACGTAGTAAAAAGAAAAGCAGGAGCGGAAAAGCCAGTGGCAGGGGTATATCGTTTAACAATGCTATTAAAACTGCTAGAAATGCAATTATTGGTTCTAGACACACAAATTTGCAAAAAGCAGTTCAATCTGCAATTTCTGTTCTAAAACGCAAAAAAGTACAACAACCCAGAAATCGAATAATTCAAGTGCCAAAGGTGGGGGGTTTATTACCCTTAATCCCTTTGTTTGCGGGTCTATCAGCTCTAGGAGGTTTGAGCGGAGGAGCAGCTGGAATAGCTAAAGCGGTTAATGATGCTAAAGCTGCCAGAGATAAATTGGAAGAGCAAAAAAGACATAATAAAGTAATGGAGCAGGTATCTTTGGGAAAGGGTCTATATTTGAAACCCTACAAAAAAGGATGCGGTTTATATCTCAAAACTTATCAAAAAAACTGTTAAAACGACTACCACACCGTGCGCTTACAAACTTAGACTTGAAAAAGTATGTGAAGGTTCTTAATATTCCATATTTTAGAGGTGTGTTTATGCGAGACAAATTACCAGAAAAAATAAGAAAATACGAGGCGGGAATTATAAATTTAGATAATTCTCAAGGAGAAGGAACCCACTGGACTGGATATGTCAAAAAAGGGCCAAATATAACATACTTTGATAGCTATGGTAATTTGAGACCACCTCTTGAAGTCATAAATTATTTTTTTAGTGATGGTAGTCCAAACAAAGTATCATATAACTACAACCAGTTTCAAAAATATGATTCTGTGAATTGCGGACACTTGGTTTTGAAATTTCTTTATAAAGGTCTCTGAAATATAATAGTAATTTTATTATTTCTTTAACTACAAGGGGGTCAACATGTCTTTTACATTGGTTTTATCAGGAACCTCAAACGTGTTATCAGCCGACTTTAACCCTCCAATTTATCTAGATGACGACGAATATGTAATCGGTTTAACAAACTTTGAAACATTTAACGCTATACCTAATATCGATGAGAGAAACAATAAATTTACGTGTGGGAATGTAACAATAACTATACCGTCAGGCGCATACGAATTAGACGACATAGATAAATTTGTACGCGGGGAATTAGAGACTGTGGATTCTGTCTTGAAAATTTCATCTAATAACAACACGTTGCATAGCATTATTGAAAATGGGAAACAAATTAAATTTTATGACGGATCAATCGGAAAAATTTTAGGTTTTAAAAATGGTATTTTGGAGCCAGGCACACATGTGTCTGATTATCCGGCAGAAATAATTAAAGTTAATGCGATATGAATCGACTGTAGCATTGCCGCGGGTTCATATTATAATGGTAGACCTGTTCATATCGTTCACCAGTTTTTTCCTAGTGTAGAACCCGGTTTTAAAATTATAGAGTCACCTCAGAACATTATTTACTTTCCGGTCCATGTAAAAATTATAAATAGGGTTACCGTTCAAGTATTAGATCAAGACGGAGATTTAGTTAATTTCAGTGGAGAAACAGTCACAGTAAGACTGCACGTGAAAAAAATTCCGAATAATGGTTCTTAGATATAATAGTCTTCACACTAGTAAGAAGGTTTATAAGAAAAAGTATAAATCAAAACAACTCAGTGCAAAAGTTGCTGCCAAACGACTAACAAGCAAAAATCGAATCTTTTTGAAATCTCTCGGTTTTCTTGTGCTTAAATAATGGAATATTTGGATGTTAACAAAAGCCCACTGATTGATAATTCTATCTGGAGAAAAGAGTTTCATACCTATGACTCCCAATCATCAAAAAAGTTCGAGTACAACGATGAAATTATCATATCTATTCAAGAAATCGGAAAGTATACTTTACCATGTGAAAGCTTTTTGTATATTGAAGGTAGCTTAAAAGATCAGAATGATAAGGTTTCTACAACACTACAGTTTGTAAATAACGCACTTGCTTTTCTATTCAAAGAAATCCGATACCAATTGAATGGAGTCACCATAGATTCCGTCAGAGATGTTGGTATAACGTCCACATTAAAAGGATACTTATCATACACCCAAAATGAAAGTAAAAAACTTTTAAACGCCGGTTGGTTTTCGAAATCAGAAAAAATTGTTGATTCAAGTGGTAACTTTAATGTTTGTATTCCTCTAAATACATTAATGGGTTTTTTCGAAGACTTTAAAACAATACTTTTAAATGCTAGGCAAGAATTAATATTGGTTAGGACAAATGATGATAAAAATGCAGTTTATAGCACTGATGCAAACGAAATCCCGCGAATAAATATTTCAAAATTGGAGTGGGTTGTACCTCATGTTATAGTGGATATAGAAAAAGAACTATATTTCACAAAATTAATAAACAAAGGACAGGAACTTTTAATTTCGTTTAGATCTTGGGAGCTGGTAGAATATCCAGAACTTTTAAAAACAACCAGACATAATTGGCCGGTTAAAACATCTACCAAAGTAGAAACACCACGTCACGTAATTGTAGCTTTTCAAACAAATAAAAGAGGAAACGTCTCTGCTAATATGAGCGAATTTGATCACTGTAATCTCAGAAATATCAGACTGTTTTTGAACTCTGATAAATATCCTTACTCTGATTTGTATTTAGATTTTGATAATAACAGATTTGCATATCTTTATGAAATGTTTTCGTCTTTCCGAAAATCATATTATGAAACCTCCCTTGAACCTATCTTCACACCAAAGGAATTTAAGGATATGGCTCCAATTACATACATTAATTGCATGTATCAAAAGGAAGCTGTTGAAACGGGGCCGATTGTATTGAGAGTAGAGTTTGAAACAAGCAAAGATGTTCCCGCTAAAACCTCCGCTTACTGTTTAATTCTTCACGATAAAATGTTTGCTTACAATCCATTGACAAAAACTGTTCGACAAATCTAAAGGGCGCATGCGCAAGAATTGTCTTAAAAGCGAACCGGTGTGCTATTTCTTCTCATTAGCAATGTCTGATCATCTGACACAACGTATTGATCAGCTTCTGAGAGAACTGAAACAACTTAAAACTGCAATCGCAAATTATAAAAAGAAAGTTGAAGTGTTTAGAAAGTTTCGCAATTTAAAAATATGAGTGTAGTAATTGACGTTCAAGGCTTTAAAACCGAAAACAATAAGTTTATTGTGAAAGAGTTTGCTGCGTACGATGGAAGCAAAACATGTCACTGCGTGTTTAAACCACCCTTCCGTATGAATTTATTGCCATCAAAACTTTATACGCAAGCAGTTTGGCTTACGGAAAACTATCACTGCGTTGATTGGGAAGATGGTTTCGTGCCAGTGCACAAGTTTCCAGGGATTCTGCAACACATTGTTACAAAATATGATAGAGTGTTTGTTAAAGGAAAGGAAAAGAGCGATTACATAAGAAAATATTCCACCAACACAGTTATTGAACTCGAAGAGCAACCACCGTTGAGACGTCAAGAATCAAAATGTTTTTTTCATAAAAAGGATCCGTGTGTATGTGCATTATCAAACGTGTTTTACTTGTATGAGACATTTTGCATGAATGAATAAAAAATATATTTTTTAATTATGTATTTTCTTTCAACCCAATTGTAAATAAAACAATGATTAGTTTAAAACTATTTATTTTTATACCATAAAGCGAGATTCATATATTTTACTTCTATTATTTGGACATAATACATTTTTCAAAATTAATTCACATTGCTGGATTCTTTCGTAAAACCGTAGACGATCAAGTACAATAGTCTGATAACTACTCTCCCTAGCTTTTCTGTAAGCAAAATTCCATGTAACCATTACATGAACCTCGTTTTTTTCTTCGTTAAACGTTACTTTTTTCATGTCTTATTTTTTCTTCTATCAGGTTAGGATACAACAACACCATCTCCATCATAGTTGAATCATTTTCACTGCACTGATCACTTCTAGACAATAAAACTTCATATATAGTATCCAAAGGGTTACTATTACTTCTGTTGAGCGAAGTTTTAAACGAATTAAAATATTTCTCAAACTGTTGTTTCTTTAGCATATTAATCCTGTTGGAAATAAGAGGTTTCAGCTGGAAAAGGTTGGTGACTGTTTCACATCCCAAATACACAAAGTATCCATTCTTGAATAGTTTTGTTAATCGGACAGTTTCCCCAATTTTCTCAAAGAATATTTTCGCACGTTCTATATCAATTGGATGCGTGTAGCTGTGTTCTTGCGAATAAAAGTAGTTTAAAACACACCCTTGGCAATCTAAAAACATTTTCCATTCCGTTTCTGAGAGCACTATAAATCCTTTGTTTCCACCAATTTTCACGCAAGGATCAAAGTTACTGTCTAAGCCAACACCAACATATTTGCTTGATGACCTATTTAAATACCACACGTGTGTATTTATAACGCATTTTTCACTGACACAATTATTATTTTCACTGATACTGTTAATTTCAGGAATTTGAATAAGTTCGTTTAGAAAGGAGAAATCAGACATTTTTTCTCAAAGTATGTATACTTAATAACAGCATAATGTTGCTTCTACACCTTATATCCAAAAATCTCCATCCCCACTCATCTGCTAATAATAGTCACTGCGTTTGTATGCCTTCCAAACTATGCGTGTTAAAAATATAGTATTTAATATTGCTAATATACTTATTGTTACATAACAAAATGTGTAATTGCATATTTTTTGGTTCGTAGGTATTGCGATCCAATCTGAATAGAGTGTTGTATTATTAAAGAATTCATACTTAATTTTGAAATCACTGTTTGAAGTTAGTCTCAATTTATCCATCATATGTGTGAAAACTGGGTAACCATAATGTGAATTCATCATTGTCATAGGTATATAACACTCTGGTGCATTTTCAGTTTTATTAAGACTTAGACACACATATGCCTCTTTTACCTTTGGTATATAGTTTACATATAGAATATTACCAACCAGAGCGGTTAAAACTATAAGAGAGCTCATGATTGCACTGTAAAATCTAATGCGAAACTGATTTTGTTATGAAGCAATTTTTGTCTTTTATGTGGAAACAAAAGTGTGACTGCAAAAATAAATCCCCTCCTTTTCCCCTCCTTTATATAAGACTAACTTAACAGATCTTCAACAGTACCCCACAAATAAACTAATAATAATGTGGCTTGCTCACGCAACGTATCCAGAAGTGCATGATTTAAAAAGTGGTGCAGAATGCTTAAGAAAACAGTTTTACGATTTAGCATTCCATGCCGAAATTGAAGCTATAGATGGAAGAGGAAGAATTTTACCAATTGAGCAATGTTACAAGAGAGCAAAAATGTACGAAGATGCCGCCGAGGCCTGCGACAAATTTTTATCAGACAGAAATGTGAGGACTTTGGCAGCAGCTCTCGATTCATTAGGTTTGGAGAAATATTTAGTGCAAATAAAAGATTATATAAACATTGATCAAGTTTGTGAAGTTTTAGACATCAATACACTATTGTTTATATTTTATGATAATGAAGATAATGAAAACTGTGATAGTGAATGTGACTATCAGTAACAAAAATGTTAATTTTAATGTTTGCTTTATTATTGAAAATTAAATGAATTTGAATAATTTGTATTTGTTAATGTGCATTTGGCAATATTTGGGAAATAAAACACATAAGCATATTCATTACTTGTTTATTATTAGTAAAATGACATTTTGCAATAAATATGTGAAATACAATAAAGGTGTTAGTATGCAAGAGATTAAAGTATAATAATTACCAGTTATAAAATGTTTTTACTAAAACTAAAAAGAGAATTACAGAATATACAATATTTAAAACAGTCCATTTTCTATTGCTACACCTTGTCGAACCAATTTTCTTATATCGACTAGACATATCGAAAGTTTGTGCTAATGGACAACTCCTGCTGTATTTTAAATGTTCAGTTTGTGGGCAATCGTCTGCTGCCCAATTATAAATATTTATATGGCAAAAGACACAACAACATTCATCTTTATCACCAGTATAAAAAAATCCATTTTTTGCCAGTTTTACCGGATTTATTTTACCGGTCCAGTTGTGGAAACTTAAAAGCCTGTTGTAAAAAAGTTTGAAATTTTTTTTCGGAGGTGTTTCATCGTCCAGACACATTGTGGATATGTGAAATTATTATGTTTTAAGAATTCTTTTATACCAAAGTTTAAAGATTTTTATATTTTATTTCGAAACAAAAACTGGTGGGGTATAAATTATTCTGTCTTTGGTTTTTTTGGATACTGGTTCATAATCTTCATTTAGAAGATTTAAAAAAATATCAAGTTTTTCTCTCCAATTTTCTTCGTCCTCGTACTTGGAAATATCTTTGTGACCCCACGCCAATGTTTTTGTGGTTCCAGGAATTTGATATCGCTTGTCATCTTCCGATGACAAAGCTACTTTATTTATTAGCTCTGTAAACATATTATGTAAATAAGATTTAAAAACATACATGTTACAATATATTTTTGAATTTTTTTCTACAACTTCTTTATAATGAGAAAGATCTAATTGTTTCCTAACAGTTTTCTTTTTAATACCTTTAGCTTTCTTTTGTATACTTTCGTTAGTTTTTACGCAATACGCTTTAGCACCTGTTCCATAAAAACATTGGATTGGTTCACCAGCAAACTCGTCCTTAAACTTACCAACAATTGATATATTTTGGGGAATGTTATAAACGTTATCTTTGGGGTAATTAGAAGTATCAAACTGATCCAAATTATTTTTTATATCTTCGTAGAAATTTTCGGTAGTTACCTCCAATATAAAAGAATCTGTATCCATATATAATAAACTAATATTGTCACCATACTTAGGTTTAAGATACTCATAGTAAAAATTATACATAACAACTTTTGAAATATCTAAAATCGAGAAACCTACATATATCGGTTTATTGTACAATACAGAAACTGTCTGCAATTGAACTGCTATTAAATTTTCAGAAAATACCGCGAGATCTTTAAAATGAGGTTTCGCTATTAACTTTTCCGCAGAATGTGCATTTCCATGTGATTTCCAATGGGAAACAAGTTTAACATTTACGCGTTTTTCTACATTTTCTAGTGTTTTTCCGTAAACGCTATTTGTTAACAATTTAACTTGATTTTTTTCAAACTTAGATTTTGCAACATTTCTAATTTGTGTATTTGTGTCTACATATTTGCGAAGCCATGGCGATTGTTTAAACTTAATGGCTCTGTGGATTTTGGTTAATTTTAGACCGAATGTCAGACATTGTTTTAGATACATATAATGGATAATATAATTGGATTTGTTTTTTAAATTTGGTATCAATTTGGAACATTTAGAATTCGGCGGTTGAAAATTTTCAGGGCAAAACGGCAATTCATTGTGATATGCATGCAAATTTTCAGGGTACTCTATATCTACTTCAAAAACATAACCTATAGGCGAGGTGTCGGAAAGAGCTGATATATCTAGTTTATCAATTTCGTCCCTAGAAACCCAAGCAAAGTCTCCTTCTGGCAAGTACTGACGCATGGCGTATCCGTAGAGGTTTGTGGCGTCCAGATACATTATGTAACTATTTTCTTTTGTAGGATTAAAGTTGTCTAAAAATTGATTATTGGCTTCTGACTTTCTAGAAACACAGGTACTTATACCACCTCTAATGCCCTTTTTAAAAAAATGTATAGCATCTGGATCAGTGAGTAACTCCAAATTAACATCTGTTAATTTAAGCATCGCGTCCCAGCTTAGGCTAGGAGAAATCAGATACTGACAAGGGTCTAATTTGTAAATTTTAATACTATTTTCTCTAAAGTTTTCGAAAATGTCCGATAGGATCAATACATCCGATTTCAAATAAATGTCACTATAGTCGCCTAGAGTTTTACAGTTAAATAAGTTCCATACTTCTTCAGCTCGTACATAATCTTCCTGAGAGATATTTTCAGCAGTCAGCTCATTATAGAATTTATCAATTGTTGGTAATGATTTTTCTGTTAATTTTTCAAACGAATCTACATAAGAATAAGGAAATACCCCCTTTTGTCTAATATACTGAAATTTAAGGTCATCAGGAAAAGCTTTTCTGATTTCCTTACACTGCCCATCCTCTAATACCCCAGATATAACTTCCAGGGACTCGGGTAAAAATTGCAGAGAATCTATGAACCTAAGTTTTAGTCTTAATTTACTTTTCTTATCCATCAGAATTTGTTTACTAAATGAAATATATTTTTCTTTAGTTTGTGCTACTACATCAATGCTTTCTTTATTGTAGCATGATTTCACAAACAAATGGCAATAATAGTTTTTTAAATTGTGTAAAATTACAGGAATAAATTCTGGAGGTTTAAAATGCAAATTACAAATGAAGTGGCAGGGACCGCGGTAATCTCCACTCCAATGGCAATGATCTCTACACTTTTTTAAGTTCTGAGTATCCCCAAATGGTTTTTCGAAAATATAACATTCTGTGGCATTATCATACCGGCTTTGTTGGGATAAAGTTAAAGGTTTCATAGGAGTGTTTCGATTAGAAAATTTTAAATATAAATCTTTAACATCTTCTTCTATCCACTCAATAAACCTACGAGCACAGTTCTCGCCTCTATAGATTTTGAATTTGGATAAAGTATCATCAAATGAACATTTCACGTAATATGCAAAAGAGTGTGGAATATGCTCGGAAGTTTTAATTGTGTAGCTAGAATTAGGTTCTAAGGAATCTTTATCATTTGCAATAGGCTTTAAGATACTTTCAAAATCTGCATAAACTACTATGGGGACTTTAAATTGTTTTTGAATATTTTCGAATTTGGATATGTTTGCGGGACAATAATTTCCAAATTTATCTAATATCATATTATTTGAAGGGAAGTCAATCCTTACAAAATTACAGTCATTTTCGGAATGTCTTTGCAATTTGTCGAAAGTTCGAAAATTTTGTAAACAGCCGTCGCAAAGGTGTTTTTTATTCGCATGTTTGGATATTTGTGAGAATACTAATTTACCAAGATCTTTTATACAACAATAGTGATAATTTCCGAGACCATCCTCCACTAGTAATAAATTGACATGCAAATTTTTTTTTTGCTTTGAATAATATAGGGGTCCGACAATCTCCAAAATCCGTTTGTTTAATTTATAAAAAGTTTCTATACCGTATACATTTACAGATACATTATTTTGCCCCTCAAATTTTTGAATATCTCGTAAGTTGACAGGAAATTTTATGTCCATAAAATTAAAAATATTTCTAAAGTTTGGATAAGAACCTGGTTTGTTGGGTTTTCCTGAGGGTTGACACACTGCCGATACCATCGCATATCCAAAACAATATTGGTCGTTATTTTGTACGTTGATGACTGATTTCGTGTTTTGAATTTCTCTGGGTAGAGGAATGTATGAAGATCCACGCAAAGGAGAGTATTTGTTTATGTTTATCTCCAGATGTAGGATTTCTATTAGAATCCAACCTGAAATAATAATTAAAATAATTAAAAATAATTCTGTCGTCGCTGGAAAATAATTTAAAACCCTTACCAGATTCTCGCTCCGCTAGCGAGTCAGATTTCTCCTTAATTATGACAAACAAGTTATCATACAATTCACTAAGGTCAGTAGCCCTGACAACAATCTCAAAAGGTGTGCCAAATGATTTCACTTCGGTCACATCCAGTGATTTTGAATAGTATACACCATATAACTCTATATTAACTTTCAGGCTGGAATGTTTCAATTGTTGTTGGGTAATAAGTCTGATAACAGAACTCTTAATTTCATCCTAAAATTCTTTTAAATCTATAGTATACTGTCGAGGGGTGATTTTGTAGCTTGCGATTCTACATTTGAACGCACTCCGTAAAATTTCTATTCTATCTTCTAGCGGATGAAAACTTTTTGCCTTATGAGAATTTGTTCGCAAATGTTTAGCCCACAGGTTTGTTGGAATATTTATTTTACAGAATGTGCAGTATGATTCTAAAAGAAATATTTTATTAGTGAAATGATACTACAATTTAAAAATATTTTACCTTGAGGCGTTCCATATATCAATGGATCAACTAAAAATAAACAAAAAAAAAATTTTAAATCAACTAACAAACCCTATTTAAAATAACTTACGTGCTATAATGTAGTTTTCTATTTCATTTGTGGATGGCAGTAAATTTTTGTTCGTACAGTTGTTAATAATGTGTTTCTTGGTGTTCGATTTAGTTGTATAAAAAAGCCATTCTGCTAGAAACAAACAAACTAAACAGCATAGAAAAATACTTATAAAAAGCAAAATAAGCATATATATTAGTCTAAGCATCTACTCTAATCCAAAAGCATATACACTAATCTAAAAGGATCTACTCTAATCCAAAAGCATATTTGATAATTCTAAAAGCAATTTTTGTTGTCGCAATATATAATCAAATAAATGTTTGTTTAAATTTTGAGTATTGATATTTTCTATTAAATTTATAAAATTAAAAAGCAGAGATTTTGTTAAGGCAGCACTTCTTATAAATGTTTTTTTATTGAAGTTTGTTACTTTTCCTACTTGTAATTTTATTTTTAATATATTTATTTTGTCACTGATAGAATTTAAATTTAAAGGTTCAGCCGCATTCCAAGCATTCACGTCAAAATCTGTATATTGCGATATTGAATTTGAGAAATTAAATTGTTCTATTTTCTTCTCGGATTCCTGTAAAATTTCCATTAATTTCGTTACTGCTTCATTTAGTTCTAAATTTTCGGAATTTATATCTGAAGAACTTGAGCCAGACTGTTCTAAAGAATTTGGTTCAGATTCTTCTAATGAATTTTGTGCAGGAATGTATTTATCCAAAAAATCAGATATTTCATCATGAAGAAATTTCTCTACTCTTGGGACACCGCCTTCTTCAAACTTAAGTATCATTTCAGTACAAATATGACAATTTGGCAGATCGTGGATTAAGCATATGTTTGAAAAACTGTTCATTTTTAAGAAAAAAAAACCGTTGTTTTCAGAAAAGTAACAAAATTTTAAAAAAACTATTATTAGCAAAAGTAAGAAAATTATTAGTACTAAAGAAAATTACCTCTAAACACCTATACGCACTCACTAATAGTAATAGTACTATTAAGCACACTAACTAATAGAAATAATACTTTTAAGCACACTAACTAAAATAGATATATGCATACGGCAAACATGCGTTAAAAGCAATCGAATGATAATGGTTGGTCATGTGTAGGGTCCATCTATATATATATAAAAACCCGTACTTTTCAAAATACAGAGACTTGCAAAAGTTCGTGCCCAGTATCATTGCAATGGCAGAATATAACAACAGTTATTATTTAAATGATATTTTTGTTGTGTATAATCTAAATCAACTTAAGTATCTATATAGATATTAATAATCACAGAATCGATAGAGAAAAATAGATTTTATACAGATATATTGTTACTGTAAATATTTCTAAAAATGTATTTTGTCTCTTGTATTATTAAACTGATTTTTCAATTTTTAACCACAAATAAGTATTTTTTAATATAGTTCTTTTATTTTCTAAAGGTTATCCTTTCCTACTAATTATTTCCACAAATTTTTGGTTCTGCATTTTTGTTAATCCCAATATTATATACAATGTTGTAAAACTTTCGCTGTGACTGACATTAATACAGTGAAACTTTCTGAAAAGAGAATATAAAGTTTGCATACTCTGCATCAACTTTCATCCAAAGAAAAACAAAACAGAGCTTTCTCGATTAAAAGACATTCATCGGAGATCATATGCGTAGGTTTTTTTTTGTTTCATTTATGCTCTTGAAACGTGGATCTTATAATATTATTTCGAGCAGAAATCATAGTTACCTCGCAGCTTCCAGCAAAAATGTTTAATATAATTTATATCAACCTTTTAATCCCATTTATATAAACATGTTCAATGCGATTTTATATCTAAGAAGTATATTCGACGCCGCCACTGTATGCAACTATGTTGCATAAATTTTGGATGCAGCTGTTATTATAACGGTATTGAACTTTCGCTACCTGCTTACGCTTACCAGCTGCATTTTTATTTCATTCACTTTCTTGCGGGTCGGGTGCGACCTAGTTTCGAAACATACTCTAGTTTCCCGTGATGTCTCATTTCAGTTTTAAACGTTGTCGGTTTATCTTCGTGTCGCGGCGAACTCAGAATATTTTTTGCAAAGATATTTGACAATACGTACAGATTGTGGGACTTTTTTAAATGTCTCTAAACTTATGTACTGTCAGATTTATTTTGTTATCTCAACAAAGATTGTGTTTTGCGATGTGTTGGGGTGAGTTATTCTAATTATTAACCTTTTTTGTTTCTTATTATAATTCAAAACTAAACGGAAACCTAAACAATCGAAATTTGTAGCGTAAAAACTCGTTTGCATAGTAAAGAAATATGTTTGATCCTTCTGTGTAAACTAGATTCATTTCTGTATTCATAGGAACAGGTGTTTGAATATTATTATAATTGTACCTGTTTTTAAAATACCATGAAGCATTATTTTTGCCTTTTCGAGTACAAAGTTAAATGATATGTTGAATGCGATATTCTAGGGGATTTTCTGTCTCCATTATTTCCATGAATAAATCGATAGGGATCCAAAGAATAAATATATATATAGGTAAAAGAGATTGAATTAAATTTTGTTTCTATTTAGGGGATCTATTTTTCTGTTTGATCCTTCTGTGTAAACTAGATTCATTTCTGTATTCATAGGAACAGGTGTTTGAATATTATTACAATTGTACCTGTTTTTTAAAATACCATGAAAAATTATTTTTGCCTTTTCGAGTTCATGATTAAATCGATAGGGATCCAAAGAATGAGGATATATAATAGGGAGTGAATTAAGAATGCTATAAATAATTACATAATTTATTAACTAAATACGTACAATAAAATAAGTACAATAAAAATAAAAATGTATATATTTTTTAATTATGATGTGACAAATTTCGCCATTCGAATGCGTTCCCTCTCACGAAACGCCTTTTTTACACTTTTGCTCTTTGTCGTAGGAAATCTTTTGATGTTTTTGTTATCGAGTTGTGGCACGTACATTTCTTCTCCGTCCTGGCCCCACGCAATCCAATACTCTTTTCGTTTTGATCTTGTGTTTTCCTATTCTCCATTTCTAATGTTTTTTTGTTCTTGTATTCATCATATATCCACAACCTTGTCTCTTCTTCAATTGCTTGTTGCAATGCAAAATTCATGTTGACTAAATAATGTGATGTGATAATGCTTTAATAAAAATCGTTTATCATCAAAAGGATTAAGGGCGATTTTTTTCTGTTCCACGCTGGTTATAAGATCTTATACAGCGTTGTGTTTCACTATTAATTTTAAAATTTTGAAGGGCGTGCAAATAATCTTCAAACCGAATTTTTTGTTTAACTACATTATATTTAACACCCTTAGCCTTCTTAACGCATGTTCCACCTTGAACTTTATAAGTGTATTGTTTAGAACGTAAGCCGACAAAGTGAGTCATGATTTTTCCGTTATTCTCATCTTTCATAAGGCCCGGCACTTTTTTATTCGCAGATGGTATATTATATGGGTTGTCAGCTAAATAGTCGCTGGTATCAAACCGATGTAGATCTCTTTTTATAACATCTTCGTACACATCTTGGCAATGTATTTCATAAATCAATGAATCCGTGTCGGTATATAGCAGCTTACATTCAGACGGTTGAAATTTATGAAGCATATATCCATAATGAAAATCATAAACACAAGTTTTCGAAATCTCTAGAATTGCTGCTCCAATATAGAGGGGTTTATTGAAAATTATTTTTGATTTGTTTAATTCTACGCTAATCAAGCATTCGTCGAAGATCGTTCTACTTCTAAAGTGTGGACTAGAAATTAGATTTTTTGCACCATATCTACCCTCCCATTTTCGAACTAATTTGACTACGCGATGTTTTCTTATATTCTCCATCGTTTTGCCGTAGACCGCGTTATTCATTAGCTTGAAAAGATTTTTTTCAAATTCGTTTTTGGCCTGCGAGCGGAGTCGTGTATTGACATCTATATATGGTTTCAACCATGGTGCCTGACTGAATTTTAAAACACGATGTATTTTTTTAAGCACTAACCCATTATTCATAGCTTGTTTTAAGTTCCTATAATGTAAAATATATTTCTCTTTAGGATGTAAGGTTGTCATAAGTTTTGATAACTTCGAATTTTTGGGGGTACTATGTTCGGCACAAAACGGAAGATCTTTGTGTAAGTCATGCAGACGTTCCGGATAGTCTAAATCTACCTCAAGCATATAACCTATTGGACCTTCGTCGGGAACGGTAGTTACATCGATATTTGAATCGATCCATTCAAATTCTCCTTATTCACTCATGGCCCAACCGTATAAATTGTTTACATCTAAATAGAGGAGATACTTTGAAATTTCGTTTGATTTAAAATTCTCCATATATTTGTTGTTTGCCTCTGCAAAGCGATTGCAACATTGACTTATACCTCCTCTTATAGATTTCTCAAAAAACATTAGCATATCTATATCTTGAAAAGATTCAAGCCTACACCCCGTATATTTGAGCATACAATCCCAAGTGTATCCCAGAACTGTGTAATAATGTGCAGGATCCAACCCGTAAGTCTCGTGACATGTTTTACGAAAATTTTCAAAAACGTCTACTAACAGCATCACATCAGTTTTAAGGTACAAATCTGAATATTCACCTAAATTTTTAATATTAAATTTTTTCCAAACGTTTTGAGCATGTATATACTCATTTTCATCAATATTAACATTGTTTAGTTTGCTATAAAAATCATCAATTTTAGGTAAAGATGTTTCCTCTAGTCTTTCAATTGTGTCTATATAGTCATAAGGAAAAATACCTTTTCGGGTTAACAATTCGAAATTTTCTTTAGGTAAACGGCGAAACATATTTCTGGTATTTATTAAATTCCTTTCATTGAGATTTGAGACTAGAGTGCTCAGTGATGAGTTCATAAATCTAAAGGAATCTATAAATCGAAATCTAATATTAGTATTATTATCAAATATTGTGAAACTAATATACTGTTCTTTGTTTACGGGAAGCAATGAGACATTATTTCTCTTCGCTAAATCTCTAATTATAAAATGACTATCGTATCCAGAAAGGTTGTGAAAGATAACGGGAATTACAAAAGAATTGGTATAATTTAGATTACATTGATTATCCTCATATCCCCTGAAGTTACCTGTCAGGTGACAATGGTCTCGCACTATCTTATCGGTAAGCTGGAAATTTTTATTGCAAATATGACATGACTTTGTAGCGTCCTTGAGACTTACGACTTGATTCATCGGTTTCACGTTTTTCAATTTTGATGATACTTTAGCGGCAACTTCAGCCAACTGATCTGCGAACCAACTCATACAGTCTGTATTTCGATAACTTTTGTAACAAGAGAGACTATCATCATAACTGCATTTAAAGAAATATCCTGCACTAAACGCTTCATGCTTCTGATATTTTTCAGTCTTTAGCGTTCGTTGGGAATCATTATATGGTTTTAAGATGGACTCAAAATCGGAGTACATTAAAAATGGAACGCTTTCTTTGTTAACGTAGTTTTTAAACTCAATATACTTCTCCGTAGGGAAAATTATTTTACATTCATTCATTTTTTCACATTCATCGGTATGCTCTTCCAACTTTTTTTGCGTTTGAAAGTAATTTAAACATCTGTCACAGAGAAACTTTTTTGAGTGATGCTTATTTACTTGTTTAAATATTAATCTAGACATATCCTTTATCAAAACGTAGTGATATTTTATTTCAACATTTTCATTATCGTTAGTGTCCCAGGTATCATAATTTAGTTTTGAGAAATACTTATCTTGAATTAATAAGAGGTTAACGTGTTTGTCTACTTTCTGTTTGGTTGGACGACTGGGTACAACAGAGAAAATATATTTTGTAAACAAAAAACATTAATTGAGACATGGTTGAGTTTTTTAAATTTTGTAATTTGAGGAATAGTCATTGGAAACTGGATTCCGGTTAAATTCAAAACATCGGAATAGTGAGGATACGAAGAAGTTCTACAGGTTTTTTTGTTTGTCGGATATAGACCAGCTACTATGCTCCAGACAAAACAGGCTTCATCTTGATTTTGTATATTTAAGCAAGCATTTCTATTAGAAATTTGTTCGGATAACCTTATGAAAGATGAAGCTCCATTGCCCAATTCATATTTGTTAATATTTACTTCAAGAGATATTATTCTGTTAAGAGCATACCCGCTTTGTCCTTCTTCGAACTCTTCGAGCGAATTTAAAATTTTTTCATATACGTTCGTTCTGAACCAGTAGTCTAAATCTACTCCTAAATCGATCTCACAATTTTTGGTGTTAAAATACTTATTTTCTAGAATTTCATCATCTCCAGATTTGTGCAAAAGCAAGTATTCACTTTAATCATGGAATGAGATTTCAATATTTTTTTATTTTTAATTTAAAAATTGTGGAGCAGTCGTTTAGAAATTCCTTTACGTCTTTGTGTTTTAAATTGATTATTATGCTCGTCTGCAGTCTGTTCGCGAAAGCCGAGTTGATATTTTCCCACTTTATGCGTTTTGCTAATTTCACCTGAGCTAAACCCATTCCTGTATGAGAGTTTTCATTTAATAACTGCTTGATGGAGGCTCGAAATGCTTTAATCAACCGTAAAGAAGATTGTAATTTTCGACGAATACCCACCGAAAGATTTTGTTTCTTAAGACATTTATTGAAAAGGGTAATATTTATGTTTGATAAATTAACCCACCTATTTATTTTTATCGGTAATGGATTTATGTGTAATAACTGATAGGCTTTAGTAGAATTCTCACAGATTCCTTTAGTAATTTTTGTGATTTCTTGTTCATCGTTACTATTTGAAATTATAAGCATCTTTACTTAAATGAGCAACTAAATATTCTAACCTTACTGTTAAAACTGATGACAAGGTTCTTGGAATCTTAGACCAATTGCGCGACCACTTGCATTCGCTCTTCGCCGACTAATATAAAAATTAAACCATTTTCAGATATTTATACATCTCCAATCTGATGACATAGCATGGTTACCTACCGAGTCAACATATATTTAGCTGGTGTTGCAGTTTGCAATGTGAGTCGATAAGTCAAGAAACCCGCATTATAATTAAAACATTTTTTTAAAAATATATGCGTCTCCAACCAGGCGGGTCGAGAATTTTTTTCGAGGTGTAATATTACATGTAATTTGACACCACTTCCGGTGTCATATTACATCTCAAATTACACTTTCGGTGTCAAATTTCATCTCAAATTACATCTCAAATTACGTCTCAAATTGCATCTCAAATTACACTTTCGGTGTCAAATTTCATCTCAAATTAGGTCTCAAATTTCATCTCAAATTACACTTCCGGTGTCAAATTACTTCTCTGCGTGGCATCACTCGATTTTGAAATTTGACACCTTTGTAATCTGACACCGTGGTGTCATGTTTCTATTTCCGGTTTCATATTTCATGCAATTCAGCAAAACAAATATGATGTCTTAGCATGGTTGTTGACCTGCTGCGTCAGGAAACCGGTATATGATTTCGCTGAACTTGCAGTTTGAAATGTGAGTGTCGATTATTAACCTCAGAACATCAGCATATAATTTCGCTGTGTTGCAGTTTGGTTTGTTGACCTGATGTCAGGCGGAAAATCGGAGTATTGTTTCACAGATTTTGCAGTTTGGTTTACTATAAAGTTCTGCGCTAGTTATAATTTTTTCATTCTACTCAGTACTCTGTACCAGTAATATTAGTGTACCTAGTGCCATTGCCATTCGCCGAGAAAATGAAGACACCACGTGTGCTAATTTTGGGGAACCAACTTGTTAAGGCTGTAAGTACATTTTACTATTTTATTCAAAGTCAGTATCTTAATTATTGCGTGTATTCATCACATACATTTTTTTTACAGGCCTCAACAACTGCTCCGACAAGAGTTCCACCCCCGACCTCCCGACCGAGCATGCCCAGTCTCGTTAGAATTCTGGACCCAGTAAGCAAAATTTTAAAATATTTGTATATGCGCTTTTTATACATGTACTTATATACTTTTTTGGTTTTCAGCCCTCATCTCCCGAGCTGGAGACCATTACCATCGACAGCAGCCAGGAGATGGAAAATGTAGTCCGGGAGATGCAGTCGGAGATCCTGGGACTGCCGCTAGAGGATCTAACTTTAGTGAGTGTTAATTTTTTGCTTTTTTATAAATTATTTCTTTTATATGTACCTGTTGTACTTATTTGTTTTTCTTTTCATCCACCCTCCCCGGCTATCACCATTCGCGGCAGCAGCCAAGAGGTGGGGGAGATAGCCGAGGAAGTGGGCATCGAGATCCTCGAGCGGGCACAGGAGAGCGCCCTGGAGCAGCCGGCAGCGACTTCGGCACAGCTCCCTTCTTCGTCGAAGGGACGCAAGGTGCCGAAGCTAATAATCAAGCTGCCGCCGCCCCCAGCTGCCCAGGAGATACCGTCACCACCCAGCTCTCCTGTGCTAATACCCAGCGGCAAGAAGCGGCCCTTGAAGCTGAGGATCAAGCTCCCTTCTCCAGCGGTTGCAGCTTCTTCACCTCCCGCCTCCCCTGAGCCAGCCCGTCAAACGAAGAAGCGGTGTTTGGGGGCTAGCGCCGCTTCAACTTCGACGGGAAGGGGGATGAAGGATATGGACCAGCTGGAGAGGATGCTGATGCCGTACGAGGATACGGAAATAGAGCCACTTACGCAAGTGAGTCAGTGCGATGGGGGGGTGAGTGTTGTGACTGAGAGTGTGATTAGAATGAATGAATTGTGTGATAGGAGAGATGAGGAGATTGTGCGAAATTTAGATGATTGAAAGCTAAAAAAGGAACTTGATTTTAATGATAAAATACGTCAAAGGTTAAAATTAAAACGTAGAGATTAAGTTTTGACGTATTTTATCATTAAGACCATGTTTCTTTCTTAGTATGAATTTTTATGTAAATGCGTGTGTGAATGTGAGTAATTTTCTCTATTTCCTTATCTTTGTAAATTGTATATATTGTATAAAGTAGTATTAAGTTATACTTTTTTATTGTATATAGTAGATTTATGTATTTTTATTATTATATAGGTTTACTTTTTTCAAATAAATATGTTAGTGAAACCAACGTTCTATGCTTTTATTTCACTCTGCAAAAAGAAAATACCTAGTGAAACGTGTGAATTACAAATGTGAAAGTGTTTAGTGTCGTCCGAGCTGCAGATAAGATTGAAATAATGTAAGTATAGTTTTTATTTTCTAATATCAAATCGAAAATAGTCACAATCGAATCGTTTGACTAGTCTTTAATGCGACATTGCATTTTCATGCACTAATTTTTTGTTGTTTTTGTTGGGATTACTACGGTTTTCTAGGGTTTTCCGTAGTACGCGAATGCTATCTTAGTTCTATCGGGAAAAAAGTCGGCCCTAGCCGCAAATGGCAACGAAGATAAAATAATAGTAATTGTCCCCCTCCCCCGCATAACTTTGTGAGGGTGAGAATTATTATTATTGTTATTATTATATTTTCATTCTGGCTTTCTAGAAAAAAAGCCATATATAATTTAAAAATATGCTCCCATAAAGACCTAAAAATAAAATGCCCAATAGAAGATATTTTACCTAAAAGTGCGCATCTTTTTGACATGTCACTAAGGAATTGTCTGTATTACGCTGAAAGTACATCTCCACGTAATGCCATCGAAAAAGGTACTTTCTTTGCATTTTTGCATTTGTTATTTGCATTTTAGCTTTCTAGAAAACAAGAGATGTACATAATGTAAAAATATATCCCTATAACGATGTAAAACTAGCAGCTTATCGTTAATTTGATAAAAGACACGTACTGCTTTCCAATTTCTGTAGAAAAAAAGCACTTTCACCAAGTCGTCTCAAACACACGCTATAGGCACGTTTCAGTTTCGCGGGCGATTCCCTGGTTTGCAAATATCTAGTGCGAAATGCATCACGTAATTTAAGTATCTTATTATTTTATTACGTAATCTGGGTACATGCACGGAAGTATCAAGTTTCTAGTATCAATGCTCTGGACTGAGGTCAAACTTTTTTATGTTTTAGCGTCAACTTTTATTACTTGAGTTTGTCATATTAAAAGAGATCGAAATTTTTATATTGATAACATTGACAGCTGTTGAACCATGTACAGGGTTTCCCCGTATATTTTGATCCACCCCTACAGCTTTTGTCTAGTTAAAGTTGTAAGATTTTTCCGAACCGCTAGGATCTGTGATCAGATAAATAGTAAAAATTAGTACATTTCAAAAATCCATGAACATACAGGGTGTTCCATTAAAAATAGCAAATTTATATTTTTTCACAACTTTGCTATGTTCATTTCTTTCATCAACAGATCCTAGCGGTTCGGAACAACCTTACAAGTTTAATTTAAGTTTTTTTAACTAGAGAAAAGCTGTATGGGTGAGTCGAGATATACGGAAACAACCGGTATTTGTACAAATATTTCATTAAATCTTTAACATTTTTTTTCTGATTCGTGACTTATGTTGTGGGAGTTGATAAAAAATCAGTATACAGTAAATAATCTTTATTTGGTTTATTTATAACCATATCGATTTTCCTCAAAACTCTGCATCCTTGCCCGTTCTTGGTTGCGGAATTCTCGTCGGGCAGCTCTGCTCAAACCTGGAGGAACTTGGCGGAGAACGTTTCTCTCCTCCGCTCTTGGTTGTTAGCACTCCTCCTCGCCCCAAGAGTCCCAGGAGCGGCCTTCAGTTCTACCATCGTTCCAGGATTCGTGTTCACCCCAAGGTTGGTCTTCAGTTCCACCAGCGTTCCAGGATTGGGCTTCAGTAGCAACGCCTTCACCCCAGGATTGATCTTCGCCCCAGTAGGGGTCACTTGTACCAGCGTCTTCATCGCAGGGTTGCTCTTCTGTTCTACCAGCGTTCCAGGCTTGGTTTTCAGTTCTTCCAGCGTCTTCGCTCCAGGACTGGACTTCAGTAGCAGCGCTTTCACTCCAGGATTGATCTTGGCCCAATGAGTTCCAGTAGGGGTCAATGTCCGTCCAGGATGTTCTTCCATGATCATGTTTGCAGTCATGACTTGGTTGCCAGGTTGAATCTTCACTTGCCACTTCGACTTCCATCTTGTCTTCAGTGGAATCCCACTCCATAGGGGTGATGATATTTGTTGTTGTTGAACGGGTACTGATATAACTCATAGTTGAAACTGAATGAATTTGTTCACGAACGTACAGCTTTATGTATTGATAGAAATGCTTAAATCAACTTTTTTTAATGCTGATATCACAATGTTTTTTGTTTACCTAAACAAAAATATCTGCAAGATTGCAAATCTTGACCCTCGGGTCAAGGTTAACTCAAGGTGACCTCTTAAAGTTCATTGACCGGTCAAGGTTAACAAGGTGACCCCTTAAAGTTCATTGACCGGTCAAGGTTAACAAGGTGACCTCTTAAAGTTCATTGACCGGTCAAGGTAACAAGGTGACCCCTTCAAGGTTAACCCGCGGGTGAATGACCCCTTAGAGGTTATCGATCTGGTAACCCCTTGGCCTCTAGATAACCTTCAGGTCAAGGTTAACTGAACGTGACCCCTTAAAGTTCATTGAACCCGCAGGTCAAGGCCATTTTCAAATTTCCCGCCTTGGCGGCCATCTTGTGACGTCACTTCCGCCCTGGAGTACCCTTTGCTATACTACTTATATCTGTAGTCTAATTTAATCGATAGACTCTTCAACCCCCCGTACGCCTTAAAATTCATTCAAAATGCAATTGTAAAATTGTTGCGTTAAGATAAAACCAGCCGATAAATCGAACATTTTTTAAACGATTAAAGTAGCGTTGCCCTGGATTCCAAACATTTTTTAATGACCAAAATATTGAAAATACATTCTTGGAAAATATAGTACACAGTGTGTCATTTAAGTGTGCAACATATGGGACTTTTTTTATTAATTGCACAACCAAAATACAGTTGATGCATGTTCAGTAATCATATTAGGTGCACTTAGAATAGTTGCAAGTTGAACAGCATACAGGGTAGATAAAAAAAATATAAAAATTACAAAAGAGTAAAACAATTCAGCAAAAGGTTATGAAGAAAAGTTAGTTAGAATTAAAAGCTATGCCTAAATACTAAAACATAGCCTCCTAAGAAAAAATTTTTTCGTCAATTAATTTCCACAGTTTCTTAATAAACATTTAAAATAAAAATTTTGCACCTTTAATGAGAGTTTCTTAATATACACAATATCAATGTAAAACTAATGTTTTACTTTGTTCGGAAGAATTTTTGCGAAATTTTAAAGTTTTGTTTAATATCGTTGCAACAAACATGAAGTTTGTGATTCCCTAAAAAATTTAAAATCTAAGTTAATTTTACAAATATGCTTGAATTTGAACAAAGTTATGCGAAATTGATATAATTCTGATTGATTTATGAAACTGTCTAGGGTGAATATTAAAACAATTTTTAGGAAATTAATGTGTTTCAAAAAAATATATTTCTTTTTCTTAGGAGGCCATGTTTTGGTATTTGGGCTTAACTTTTAATTCTAGACAACTTTTCTTAATAACATTTTGCTGAATTTTCTGAAATAAGGATACTTTACTCTTGTACAATTTTTATATTTTTTGACCTACCCTGTATGCTGTCTGACTTGTAACCATTCTAAGTGCGCCTAATATAATTATCGAACATGCACCAACTTTCGGGAATATTTGTATGGTCGTTGTGCAATTAATAAAAGAAAATCCCATATGTTGCACACTTAAATGACCACACTGTATATGATGAAATTGGATAATATAAAATACTAGACTGAACATTATTGTTAGAGGTTATATTAAAGTAATTGGTAATTCTATTAAAACATTAGAACTACACTCATGAAAATATGTCATAGTCCGTGTGATCGCTCATGTTTACGGTATCCCCCGGAATAGAACATTCGGTTTTATGCCCACAAAAAATCGAATCTAAATTTTTTAGTTGCAGAGTGTATACAGGATAACCGTATTTCGAGTCTATGCATGGGGATCTTGGTTATCTTAAGAGATACGAGGTCGGTTAAATTGGGGCAAAGTTGCGGAATTTGATGCCTAGTAACATGGTAAAAAAAATTTTGGCTGGCCCTTCTCGTTTTGAAAATAATGGAAAAAATCTGAAAATCGTCGTTTTCGTTTTTATTTTTTCTAAGTTTTCATTTGCCACATAACACATTAGTACTAAAAAGCCAAACTGGAAACATAAGAACAACCAAAACCAAGACGAGTAGACAATCCTATTTTACAATAAATGTTGAATTTGTCCTCGTTCCTCAAGGCACCATGCAGCATGTTTCCTTAAATTGTTTATGGCTCGTCCAATATTCCTTCGTCGTCATTTATATTTGTGGAATAATAAATTTGGATCATGTCACGCTTTTCTTCTTGTGAAAATGACTTTTTTGGCAGTAAAATAAAGTATCCGTGATACTTTAAATTGTACTAAACTATCAAACGTTATTGGGCTTTCTATGCAGAAAAATGTCAAACATTATGGGGCTTATGTTTCGAAGGCACTCTATGCAAAAACGTCAAACATTATGGGGCTTATGTTTCCAAGGCACTCTATGCAAAAACGATTAATTTGATATTACGGCAAGAAAAACAAAGTAAAGCATATTGTGTGACATATCATTTTACCCAGAAAAAAAATTCTATTTTTAAAAATGCAAAAATCCAATATGGCGCCCATAAGAAAAATAAAAGTTGATTGTCATATCTTTGTCCAGGGAGGCGACAAAAAAATGCGAGGTCATATTTAAATTCCTTATAAAAATGTGACTTAATAATGTTTAACTTACAAATGTCCAGCCCCTTTCGTTTTCGTTTAAAAATAAAAACGAAAACGACGCTTTTCAGGTTTTTCCCATTATTTTCAAAACGAGAAGAGCCAGCAAAATTTTTTTTTACCATGTTACTCGGCATCAAATTCCGCAATTGCCCCAATTTAACAGACCTCGTATCTCTTAAGATAACCAAGATCCCCATGCATAGATTCGAAATACGATCCCCCTGTAGATAATGCAACCCGCACACAAAATATGAATATCAAGAACGATATTATTTAGAACAATATTGCGGCTTGTCTAAAAGAAAATGCTCTGACGTCACAAATGCATAACAAGTGGGAAAAACACTTGAAAATACAGTTATTAGCATACCGGTTGCAATTAAAAACCACAAAGAATATTCGAAATAATTTTGAGAAAACAGGTAATGCGGGGCAGCACCCATAGCCTCTGATGTTAAGCAGTTGCATTACATTCTAAAACTAACTCAGAAAAACTACATATACAGTTTTACCCCATTTTATTTTTGAACTAGAACTAAAAACGCCAGCACCGATCTTCTCTGGGGTATTGAAAACAGACTAGAATTCCTACTTGATGAAATAATTTTTAAATATTAAAAAGGAGCGCGTACCCTTCAAAACATGTAAAAGTATTTTGACACATAAAATCTAAAATAGACTGAAAAATTATATATTATAGAAGTTCTAGTAAATATAATATATTTTTTTTTCTAAAACCAGTCAGAAAAAAAGCTATCTATAAAAACAACTATATGTCAATTTCGTTGGTTAAAAACTAATATTTCCTCCACCCTGTGGAGCATTTAAAAGCAATCCTATTGTGGAAATTTCGAGGGTCGTCGAAAGAAGACACACCAATTTTGTTGAAACTGTAGGTTTCAGCGTTTTTAGAAAATTTTCAAGGTAATTTTTGTTGTTTTTATCCTAATTTTAGCATCCGGTTTAAAAAGAACTAGTGTTTTACAAAAGACAAGGCGTTAAGAAATTAAAAATCAATAGCATCGTTACGATCAAATTGAATCCAGATTTAATACTTGGTGAACTCACTGGGATTACCTGAAAATAGCTATTAAAAGCCTAGAATTATTAGAGTTTATTGTTTATTCCTTTAATTCAGGCAGTAACACACAGTAACATCACGTGAGAGATACATGCATATAACAACACTAAGTTTCATAAGTACTTCCGGATATTCCTCTATTCCGGATATTCCTCTATTTTAAATCCCTCCAAATTACTTATTTTTTCTTCTTATATTTGGTTTTTTTTCTCCGCCTCTAACTTCGACCTGTAAATGAAGAAAAAATCATTCGTATTGCTCGTAGGTTGCCCATAGCCACATTATTTTTAATATAATTGTCAAATTTTATATAAAAACTTACCCGGTTGTTGTCGCCTTTTAGCTTTTGGTTCAGGCACTGCATTCGTCGCGTTAGTATAATCATTGCCTAGAAGCCTAGGTAGCAACCACTTTATTTGGTTTCGTTCTTCGGGAATGGCTTAATTTTGGTTGATCGGCGCCTTGTAAGAGAAAGGGAAATTATTATGCAAACTATTGGTTGTAAACAAATTACATTTAAGGTTATGTTATCTAAATGTTTAGTCAAATTCCTGGGCCGAGGTAACCTAGGAAACGCCTTTCATTCGAACAAAATGCGACAAAAAGTTCAAAGACTTAATTGAACGACTAATTCAAGTGAAAAGTAGACAGAATTTTCCAAAAAAGGCGGCTGAAAAAGGCATAAATTCGAATTCTGGACTTAGGCTAATATTTGATTCGCTAATATTTGATTCAAGTGAAAATTAGACAGAATTTTGAAAAACGAGAACCGACCAAAACGTTATTAGAAAAGTTGATCGGGAGGCCGAGGTAACCAAGAAAACGACTTTCGTTCGAACAAAATGTTTGATGTAAGTGAAAAGTAGACAGAATTTCAAAAAAATGGCGGCTGACCAAAATGTTATTAGAAAGAAAAAGTTGCTCGGGAGACCGATGTAACCTAGAAAACGCCTTTCCTTCGAATAGAAATCGACAAAAAAAAGTTACAAAATGGGACTTAGACGAATATTTGATGCAAGTGAAAAGTAGACAGAATTATCCAAAACCGGGGACGGACCAAAAAATCATTAGAAAAATTTTATCGGAAGGTCGAGATAACCTAGGAAACGCCTTTCATTCGAATATAATCTGACAAAAAAATTCCAAGACGTGACTTAAACGAAAGTTTGCAAGTCAAATGCATACAGTTTTTTTTTTTTCAAAAAACTGCGACTGGCAAAAAAATTATTAGAAAAGTTGATTGGAACACCGAGGTAACCTAGGAAACGCCTTCCGTTCGAACAGAATCCGACAAAAAAGTCCAAGACGGGACGGGAGTTGGACGCTTGGCACAAAATTCCTTACAATAATGTAAGGACGATTAGATAGCCCTAAATACAAGGGGGAAAATGCCCCTCAATAAGTCGAAATTTGTGTGTTTCCCGTAAGATTCAATGAGATTTTTACAAATTATTGGAAAATTAATGACGTCAGAAAAATAGAATGTCTATTGTTTGCTCACGTTTTAGGAAATTTGTTTTAAAATTATGGTATTAAATCACTTCAATGAAACGTTTTGATGAAACGTCAACTCGTTCACGCTTGTGTCAGTGGACTATCAATAAAAAATATATTACAATTGTCAACCTGCCTAGTAAAAAATAAATCAGTAGTTAGCCAATGTGTCATAAGGATATGACAGGTAAAATACGTACATAATGTAAAGTAAAATTCTCGTTAACAAGGCGTTAACGAGGCGTTGACAACACGTTAGTGAGGCGTTAACAACGGGTAAACGTAGCTTTGAAAACGCGTTAACGAAGCGTTGACGACTGTGGACCCTCCAACTGTTAGGAAATACAGTCGTACCCTCACATGCACCAGGTCACACTCAACTGTGGAATCTGTGGCGTCAAAAAGGTGCTACCTTAAATTAACGCGTTAACAACTGGTTAATAATGCTTAAACAGCGCGTTAACAATGCTTTAACAAACAACGCGTTAACGAAAGGTTTACAACGCATTAACATCACATCAATGCGTCAACACGCGTTAACGAAGCGTTAACAACGCGTTAACGAAGCTATAGAGCTTATGGCTATAGATCACTCCAATCGTCCTTATATTATTGTGAGGAATTTTGTGGCAAGCGTCCAACTCCCGTCCCGTATTGGACTTTTTTGCAGGATTCTGTTCGAACGAAAGGCGTTTCCGAGGTTACCTCGGCATCCCAATCAACTTTTATAATAATTTTTTGGTCTGTCGTCGTTTTTCGAAAAAAAAAATCTGTATGTTTTTCACTTGCAAACATTCGCTTAAGTCACGTCTTGGAATTTTTTTGTCAGATTCTCTTCGAATGAAAGGCGTTTCCTAGGTTATCTCAACCTTCCGATCAACTTTTTCTAATAATTTTTTGGTCCGTCCCCGGTTTTCGAAAATTCTATCTACTTTTCACTTGCATCAAATATTCGTCTAATAAGTCCCGTTCGTATTCGATTTTTTTATTATATTCGAACGAAAGGCGTTTTCCGGGAATTCGGTCTACTTTTCACTTGCATCAAACATCCGTTTAGTCCCATCTTGGAATTTAATTAAGATTATATTCGAACGAAAGGTGTTTTCTAGGTTACCTCGGTCTCCCGAGCAAAATTTTCTATATTTTTTTGGAAGGTCGCCTTTTTTTCGAAAAAATTCTGTATACTTTTCACATGTCTTGTCTTCACAGTCGTCTAAAGTTTTCTTGGTTTTTTTTTGTCAGGTTCTATTCGAATGAAAGGCGTTTCCTAGTTTATCTTAATCTCCCGATGAACTTTTTCTAATTTTTGGTCCGTTCCCGATTTTCGAAAATTCTGTCTACTTTTCATTTGTATCAAATATTCGTCTAAATCGCATTTTGTAACTTTTTTTGTCGATTTCTATTCGAAGGAAAGGCGTTTTCTAGGTTACATCGGTCTCCCGAGCAACTTTTTCTTTCTAATAACATTTTGGTCAGCCGCCATTTTTTGGAAATTCTCTCTACTTTTCACTTGCATCAAACATTGATCAAAGTCCCGTCTTGGATTGTTTTGGTGGATTTTGTTCGAACGAAAGTCGTTTTCTTGTTTACCTCGGCCTCCCGATCAACTTTTCTAATAACTTTGTGGTCGGTTCTCGTTTTTCAAAATTCTGTCTACTTTTCACTTGAATCGAATATTCGTCTAAGTCCAAAATTCGAATTTTTGCTTTTTTTAGCCGCCTTTTTTGAAAAATTCTGTCTACTTTTCACTTGAATTAGTAGTTCAATTAAGACTTTGAAGTTTTTGTCGCATTTTGTTCGAATGAAAGGCGTTTCCTAGGTTACCTCGGCCTAGGAATCTGACTAAACATTTGGATAACATAACCTTAAATGTGATTTGTTTACAACCAATGGTTTGCCTAATAATTTCCCTTTCTCTTACAGGACGCCGATCAACCAAAATTAAGCTATTCCCCAAGAACGGAACCAAATAAACTGGTTGCTACCTAGGCTTCTAGGAAATGCTTATACTAATGAGACGAATGCAGTGCCCGAACCAAAAGCTAAAATGCGACAACAACCGGGTAAGTTTTCATATAAAATTTGACAATTATATTAAAAGTAATGTGGCTATGGGCAACCTACGAGCAATACGAATGATTTTTTCTTCACTTACAGGTCGAAGTTACACGCGGAGAAAAAAACCCAAATATAAGAAAAAAAAAAGAAGTAATTTGGAGGGATTTAAAATAGAGGAATATCCGGAAATACTTATGAAACTTAGTGCTGTTATATGCATGGATTTCTCATGTGATGTTACTGTGTGTTACTGCCTGAAATAAAGAAATAATAAACTCCAATAATTCTACGCTTTTATTAGCTTTTTTCAGGTGATCCCAACGAGTTCGCCAAGTATTAAATCTGGATCCAATTTTATCGTAACGATGCTTTTAATTTTCAATTTCTTAACGCCTTGTCTTTTGTAAAACACTGGTTATTTTTAAACCGTATGCTAAAATTAGGATAAAAACAACAAAAATTACCTTGAAAATTTTCTAAAAACGCTGAAAACCTACAGTTTCAACAAAATTGAAGTTTCTTCCCTCGACAACCCTCGAAATTGGCACAATAGGATTGCTTTTAAATGCTCCACAGGGTGAGGGAAATATTAGTTTTTAACCAACGAAATTGACATTTAGTTGCTTTTATACCGGTTCTAAATGACCAAAACCATATTTATACGTCCCGTCTAACTAGTATGCATAGAGTGACATAAAATGGGATAGCCCCATCATTACATTTTTGCCTGGTATACTTCCAAAAATATATGTATCATTATTGGACAAAGTAAGTATTTTATGTAGGTTCTTTTTTAACTTCTCAGCAACCTAGTGGAATTGTTGTTTTTGGTCAAATTTTTATTAAATCGGTTTAAAACTCTTCTATAACTTTCAGCAACCATCTAAAATTGGTGTGTTCCCACGATAAATAATTTAGGAACTTCTACAAAAGGATTACTTTTAATCGCTCCACGGGCAAATATTTAGTTTATCACAATACGTTTTTTTTGGGTTAAGAAGGGGTAGCAAAGGGACAAAATATCGTGTTATGTTATAAGTAATATTATGTTTTTGAGGAATTTTATTTTGCGTATGAATTTTATTTTGCGTGTAGAATTTAACCAGTTGCTAATTTTTAGGCGGTTAACAGTTGTACTAAGAAATGACAAAATGTTTCATACGAATCTTGCTGAGAATATACTACAACTTTTTTTAGAAAAATGGAAACTTTTCGTTCCAAAGAGGTCAGAGGTGTTTTTTCATCAAAAATTAAGACCAATTTTTTTATTTCCAAATTGTAAATTGGGCTTATTTATATCTACAGTTTATAACAAAACTTATGCAGTCTGCATTCTGACAATACAATAACGTTTTGTTCGGTCGGCATCAGTTTCCTGCCGTCTTGCTTCTCTCTCTAGATACCTTCTCAGTAGGAATCCAGCAGTTGTTTAGTTTAATATAAGGCGTAAAAGTCCTTTTTATCCTGTGTTTTTTGGGAGAAGTGACACTGATGTTTTGTATATTTTCGGTTGAAAATTATAGGGCAGTGTGGAATTCTAATTGGCTGGTGATGTTTTTTTTTCTGGAATTTGGATGGCTGTTGGATCAATCTAGATGTCCGGTGATACCTGATTGGCATAGGTTTTTAATTAATTACTTTCACATTTAGGTGTCATCTGATTTCTTTACTATACCAGCATCTATAGGGACAGAGTGAGTTCATTTTATATGTTTTCGCAGCCTTTTTTCGACTGTCGTAATAGTTTTCATGGTTATTGCCCGAAATTTTGTTATACGATTATTTAAACGGACCCACGCCACCCATATACTTTTTATTTTAAACATTTATTTGTGAAATTGTTGGTTTACAAGATAATCAGAGGTTGTAAAGGTTTAATGTAATATTAAAAATATTCTTTAACGAAGAAATATTATATTCCGTTCAACAGACTACAACTTTTGTTTAAAATGAACTTAAAACTTCACAGGGAAAACGAATTTTGAGGAGATTTTTTTAAAAATTTTCAGTCTTGTAAATAGCTTTTTCCTGGCCGGTTTTAGAAAAAAAAATTATTATGTTTACTAGAACCTCTATAATATATATTTTTTCAGTCTATTATAGATTTTAGATGTCAAGCAATTCTATCACCGATATCAAAATACTGTTAGATATTTTGAAGGGTGCGCACTCTTTTTTATTATTTAAAAATTAATTCATCTAGTCGGTTTTCAATACCCCCGATAAGATCGGTGCTGGCGTTTTTAGTTCCAGTTCAAAAATAAAATGGATTAAAACTATGTAATTGCAATGCAACTGCTTAACATCAGAGGCTATGGGTGCTGCCCCGCATTACCTGCGTTCTCAAAATTATTTCGAATGTTCTTTGTGGTTTTTAATTGCAACAGGTATGTTAATAACTGTCTTTTCAAGTGTTTTCACCACTTGTTATTCATTTGTGACGTCAGAGCATTTTCTTTTAGTCAAGCCGCAATATTGTTCCTCGGATACGTTACTTAGTTCCTCAAAACTTAAATTGCTCAAAATATATCATAAAAATCAAAAATATCTGAAAAATATCGTCAATATATCTTAAAATGGTAAAATCAATGGGATCCAAAGGAGTACTCAACTCTTACCAAATTGATGGTCGCAGGCCAAGGTCCTCTGGTGAGTAACGTCTTTTCTCGTAGCTGCTTGTCGTGTTGTCTGCTGGAGTTGTGTTGATCCAGAGGCTGCCTCTCTGCGATGCCTTGAAGATCAGGGTTGTTGGACGACGTCTTCAGGATAAAGATCCTTCAGCTTCTCGCAACGCGGTAGAATACGGTTCCGATAATGTGGGGATTCCAAACTACTCACGAACGCGGAAACTGGACGCACGTCCTACCGACTGCGCCAGTTAAAGTAACGAATTAGAAAAATTTAAAAGATTTTATTCGACAGTTATGACAGGGCAGCGATTCACGCTACAAGACAAGACTAAATATACAGCAGAGCTCTTATTAATAAGTTTACAAAAAGCAAGCTTAGACTACACGTGCCCGCTCACTCAGCACTTTGTGCGCACTTTTACACAAAGGGGTCCATTGCTCTTAAATGAGAGTTTTTTAATATGAACATTATCATTACTAATGTTTTACCTTGTTTAGTTTTGTTTAATATGGTTGCAACAAACAAGTTTGTGATTCCCTAAAAAATTAAAAATCTAAGTTAATTTTACAAATATGCTTGAATTTGAACAAAGTTATGCGAAATTGATATAATTCCGATTGATTTATGAAACTGTTTAGGGTGAATAATAAAACAATTTTTTTTAGAAAATTAATGATTTTCAAAAAATATATTTATTTTTCTTAGGAGGCATGTTTTGGTATTTAGACATAACTTTTAATTCTAGACAACTTTTCTCAATAGCATTTTGCTGAATTTTCTGAAATAAGGGTACTTTACTCTTGTACAATTTTTATATTTTTTGACCTACCCTGTATGCTGTTTGACTTGCAACTATTCTAAGTGCGCCTAATATGATTATCGAACATGTACCAACTTTCGGAAATATTTGTATGTTCGTTGTGCAATTAATGAAAAAAATCCCATATGTTGCACACTTAAATGACCACACTGTATATGATGAAATTGGATAATATAAAATACTAGACTGAACATTATTGTTAGAGGTTATATTAAAGTAAAAACCAAGTGGTAATTCTATTAAAACATTAAAACTACACTCATGAAAAATATGTCATAGTCCGTGTGATCGTTCATGTTGACGGTATCCCCCGGACTAGAAGATTCGGTTTTATGCCCAGAAAAAATCGAATACAAATTTTATAGTTGTGTATAGATAATGCAACCCGCACACAAAAAAATCAATATCAAGAACGAATATTGCATTTCCAAAATAATTTCCCTCTTCCTAATTTTCAAGATAATTCCATACGTAACAATTTCCAAAATAGCTTCCCAAGGAATAATTATCAAAGATATAATAATCAACCTGGGAATAATTTCCGAAACCAAAATTATTCTCCTAAACCTAATTTCCCAAGTCAACCTATTAATATTCAACCCAATTTTAACAATCAGCAAAGACATTTCCCTACTAATAGACTCGTAAGGTATTTAGACCCACAGGACAAAATACCCAAAGACAGTACAAACCAATGCAAACTAATTCCCAAACCACTAGAAATAATAACACTTTTAATAATAATCCTAGAAATCACGAAGCTATGTCTACAAATTCAAGAGTACCCCCTAATGTTCATAAAAGTTTTTCCGCGAGACAAAATAATTTTCCCCGAAATAACTTTCAATCACAAAACAATACTATAGCCGAAGAATTATACCAAATTAATAGGGAAAGTGCTAATAATGGAAGTCAGTTAATGCTCAATGCGTATGACTTAACTCCGTCCCAAAATGAAGTTCAAGTTCAAAATAAAAAGGATGTAAGTCCCGGAAATTTTCAGCAAGTCAGGTTGTCCCCGAAACGGAAGAAATAGAACCTGAAATTATAGAAATTCATACTGCAATTTGTAATAGTTTACCCTTTATCGTTGTCGAAAACCCTCATTTAAAATTACTAGTTGATACTGGTTGTTTTCAGTCCCTTTTTTGAGACCTTCTATTGTTGAAAAATACTACCCAAATTACATTTATACCTGTCCAACAAGAATTCGAACTAGTTTAGGCCAAACTGAAGTCCAATTTAGAGTGAATATACCAGCTCCTGATATTTTTAAAACAGATCAAATGATTATGTGTACCCTTTTTGATTTTCATGAATTATTTGACGGAATTTTAGTACTACGTGAAATGAGAAAGTTAAAATTTATAATTGACCTCGACAGGCAATTTTTAACAAATAATATAACAAATCTCCCATTCTTTTATCGTGACCCAAAAGAATATTGTCACACCATTTCGGTAAACGCACACGAGGCTGTGTCGGTAAAAATACCAATCTCTCAGTATAACAATGATATCATTATTCTAGAGTGCAACATAGGAAATCTTTATTTTCCAGAGAGCTCACAACCGCTAAACAAGGTTTTGCATATACCGAAATTCATAATAACACGGACAATGCTATACAATATACTTTTGATGCACCGCTACACGTGCAAGCCTTTCCAGATTCACACAAGGAAAACTTTTACTTATTTAATATAGAGAATTTTACTGATAATAATAATGGTAATAACCACGTTCACGAAAACAAAAATAATTTTGACGCTACTTACGCAGTACGCATGAATCATTTAAACGAAGAAAAGAAAAATGCTTTAATTAAAATTTACCGCGAATTTTCTGATATTTTCCACCAAGATAGTACGGCATTAATATTTACAAACCAAACAAAACATGAAATCAAAACTACGGACGAAATTCCAATTCATACCAAATCTTATAGGTACCCTTTTATTCATAAACAAGAAGTCCAGAAACAAATTTCAAAAATGTTAGACGATGGTATTATTCGTCATGGTCAAAGCTCATGGAGTAGCCCAATTTGGATAGTCTCAAAAAAGTTAGACTCTAGCGGAGTCCAAAAATGAAGAATTGTACTAGATTATCGTAAAGTTAATGAAAAATCTATTGATAGGTACCCCTTACCCAATATAAATGACATTTTAGATAAATTAGGCCGTTGTCAATATTTTATAACCATTGACCTTGCGTCAGGTTTTCATCAAATTGAAATGCATGAGAATTCGAAGAAAAAACTGCTTTCCAGAGAGTTATGGAAAGTGTACTTCGGGAGTTACAAAGAAAAATATCTATATGGATGATATTATAGTATTCTCGTCAAATCTTGAAGAACATATAGCTAATTTAAAGTCATTATTTTATACACTGAGAAAAGCTAAACTTAAAATACAACTCGATAAATCCGAATTTTTATGTAAAGAAGTTGAATTTTTAGGTCATGTAGTGACTCCTCATGGAGTGAGACCAAACCCAACAAAAAAGATTGAAGCTATTAGAAATTTTCCGATTCCAAAAACCCCAAAGGAAATCAAGTAATTTTTAGGTCTTTTAGGTTATTATAGAAGATGCATTAAAAATTTCACGAAAATAACAAAACCATTTACACAATGTTTAAAGAAAGGTGAAAAAGTAGAGCACACGGTAGAATTTTTGAAAACTTTCGAAACTTGCAAAAATTTACTCCAATATTACAGTACCCTGATTTTACAGAACCCTTTAACTTCTGAAGCTTCAAATATTGCTATTGGCGCCGTATTAAGCCAAGGAAAAATTGGTAGCGACTTACCGATCGCTTACGGCTCTAAGTAGGGAGTATAGACAGAAGCGACTGACCTTGAATGGCATTTGAACTTCACCCCTGTTGGTTTCAAACTCTGAAGGTTAAATTCGGAGGTGATAGCCTACAGTACTTTAGATAAACAACGTCTAGACGTCTGACCCAACAGATAGTATACCTGGAGTGCATTCCAAAATGAATTACCAGAGATGCATTCCAAATGAATTTTCTGAAAACACACAAAATATAAACTAAAATCAATCCTGTATAGATATATCTGAAAATACATTCTATGGTCGTAGGCCTATTGTGAATATGAAATTAAAAACAAGATTCCCAGACGGTGATTTGCATAATGCACCTTCTTTGTTACCCGAATTTAAATTCAAGACAGATTAATTTTGGGCAACCCATTAATTTCAATTGGACAAAATGTCAACAACAAAAAAAGTGCAACAAGGATATAGAAAATTTTCAATACAGATAGGCGCGCCACAGTTATTTTTAAGAACAGATTTATTCACCAATTTGGGGATTGCACAGCTCAAATAAGGTCAAATGTAAATTTTAAAATTTGAAAACACACAAGTGTTTACGTCCAAAAAATAGTAGTTATCGAAATAGTACTTAAAGTGAAAAAATTATCCTACGCGCCTCTGCTCAGCTGCAAGAAGGAGAGGGTTAATGCATATAAGCAAAGTTTTATTCTGCCATACATTAACTTGCTATCTGATTGTGCGACAACATGTGTTCCCGTGAGTGTAACTGGTACGTACTCTTGAATTTTACTCTATTTCTAATTATCTTGCAGAAATCAAAAAGCGAATTAAAAATAAATTGTCTGAGATGAGGTTGCCGGTTAATTTAAGTTAATTTTAGTTTGCTGTTGCTTTTAATTGTTAAGATTTTATTGCTTTTATCTATAATCATTTTAGAGATTGGATTGATAGAATTAGGAACTGACGGCCCCCAAATGTCCCTCGAAAGAGGAACATCAA
Source organism: Pseudeuparius sepicola (assembly GCA_963920635.1). NCBI lineage: Eukaryota > Metazoa > Arthropoda > Insecta > Coleoptera > Anthribidae > Pseudeuparius > Pseudeuparius sepicola. The sequence goes on along the minus strand of OY987299.1, from coordinate 73,953,406 downwards.
TCTTGTTATTAAGAAACTACCCCATGGAGGGGAGGTCCTTAACAGCCATTTTAGAACGGATCCCTCCACCGTTCGTAGTTTACAGGATGCGGTAATAAGAATAAATTCTGCTTTAAAAATTTTAGTTTAAACTTTTAAATTTTTAGGACCAGAGAGTTGGAAAAATACTTTTTTTATAAATAGTAGTAGTTAGTAGGTAGTAGTAAGTATAAGTATAATATAGTAGTAATAAAATTCCCTCTTTTTTTAATTTCTTAACATAGAGGGGAGAGGGATATGAGTATAAAAGTATACTCAGCGCTTTAGTTGCTAAACATTTCTCCTCTGCTTCTAACCCACTCATTCAGGCTTTAAGTGTTTTGTTTCAATGCCTATAGGTAACTGAAAACAACTAACCTAATAACTACCTCGTTTTTAGTGTTTTGTGTGTATTTGCTTACTGTGCTTTGTTATTAATGGTATTTTCTTTTTTAAATTAATAGTAAAGGTATTTTCTTTTTTTTTAATTAATGGTAAAGGTATTTTTCCAATTTATAAGTAAACAAAATCCAAAATGTCTTTAATTAATACTTGTCGTATCCACGATCGTGAAAATTGCTCTATTTGTCAAGAAATGGAGAAGAAGTATAAAGAAAGCGGTATTGCAGCAGTAGAAAATTTTTTAAAATACGATTTAGAAAGTTTTTTAAATGATAAGTCATCTACCTCTGAATGCTGTCTGGTTGAGCAAAACATGTCAGATAAACAATTATCAGTTTTAAATGAACAACTTTTAAATGAAGTGGATCGGGCAATATCTAATTTTGATGCAAATACTTCTCCTGTAGACCGTTCGGATTTTAATATTACATATTGGGAAAATGCCGAACTAAAGTCATATAATCAGAAAGTTACAGAGTTAGAAGAATACTTATTTTCCAGTAGATCTCTCAAGTCGATTAACAAACAAAAGTTGAAGTGTAGTGCCGCTAAAACGAAGGCTCTAATATTCAATTTTCTTAAAATTAATGAATTTATGGATAACATTTTAACTCGGCAAGCTGATTTACTAGTATGTCTTTCTAAACGGTCACTAGAAAAGAACGTCTAATTTTATTTCTTTATAATACCTTAGTTCCTAGTTTACAGTTTTGCTTTTTTTATTAGTTTGCTGTGTTATGCACCCTTTGTCTTAAAGAATTCAAAAATATACAAACCGTTAAACAGCATCTACGCAAAAATTGTTGTAACAGAAAACATATCCAGACAAATGTAGAGGATTATATTATAAATCGCAGGTGTTTATAAACTGTAATATTGTTATACAACTTTATATGTTTTAAACAAATTTCAGTCACTAATGTTCTGCCAGCAGATAAAATTAACCCTTCTAAAACGGAAACAAAATCTAGTAAGAGTAATTTATTAAAAACTTGAAAAATATTTTTAACCGCAATTATAATATTGCTATATAACTTTCTAAATAATTTCAGGCGATTTTGTTCTACCAGCAGAGAGAAATAATCCTTTTAAAACGGAAACAGGATCTAGTAAGGGTAATTTATAATATTAAAAACTTGAAAAATATATTATAACCTTTGATCTATTGTTGCAGATAGTAAATATTGCTGTAAATGTAAAATAAATGTGGACAAGAAACAATGAGTAGCTCACGTACGAACCAATAACCCCAAAGCAAAATGTTTCACTTTCTTGGAGGAGGGTATTGAAATTTTTAGAAGTGCCTTCAAATATCGAATTGTTACTTACAAAGTATCACCGAAAAATTACACTATCGATATTAAAACATTTCAAGAGGAGATTGTGAATAAAGTGGTAACTTTACTCAAGGAAGAACAACTGAGGCATACAGCTATTAAAATCAACTTTGAATTATATGGTATACAGGGTGATTCAAAACTATGCGGCACCCTTTCAGGGGCGTAATTTATTCGTCAAAATAAGACGAAAAGTTCATATTAACATGGGTCCAAAAACGCTTCGTTACGAAGATACAGGGTGATTAAGCCTTCAAATAAATATCGATTTTTGTTTACACCTTCCAAACCAATAAGAATATTTAAACCAAACTTGGTACACAATAATACCCTCATAGGGTGACATAACACATGTTAATATCAGGTCTCCAAAGTAACCAGTGGCGGAGGTATGGGTAATCAGTACCATTAATTAAACAAAAAAAAAATAGTACGGCCCTGTGCAATAAAAAAAATTATTATCTGGTTGAATAAACAATATAATATGGAACAAAAAATATCTCTTTCATTTTTTTCATGTCTCTCTCCTTTTCGCGAAAAATTTTGTATTTCTCATCTTATTTTGGACTCTTTACTTTACTTTGAAGTAACTATTATTTTAAGTAAACGAAATGATTTTCAAATGGAATTGCAGTAGGAGTAGGGAATTTTTGATACTAGAAAGGCGCGAAAAGCACATAATAATAATAATAATAAGGCTTCCTACTGGCCATACAAGATCAGGTTATACCAACTCGCAACTACCTAAAATTCATTGTAGAAGATGCATCGGTAGTGGATGACAGATGCAGATACGGGTGCCCAACTCCAGAAACAATCCAGCACATAACAGGAGGATGTCAGATGTTCGCATCAACGGAATATAAGGAACGACACGATTCGGTTGCCAAGATCTTGCACCAGGAACTGGCGGAAAAGCTGCTGCTTGTGCAGGCAGAGAGGGTCCCATATTACAACTACACACCTGAGCCTGTTCTTGAGAACAGCAACTACAAGATGTACTGGGATCGTACAGTTCTGACAGATCAACGAGTTGCCCATAACAGACCGGACCTTATAATAGTTGATAAAATTTCTAGGCAGACAACTCTGATTGATGTGGCCATCCCGAACAACAACAACCTGCGTGTGAAGCAAGTCGAGAAGATCGCGAAGTACAGAGATTTAGAAGAACGAATTAGAAGGCAATGGGAAATGGAGAACGTCCAGACGATTCCAATCATCATGTCAACAACTGGTGTTATACCAAAAAGTTTGCTGAGAAACATCAAGGAGCTGGGTCTAACTGATAGTCTTTACAGGTCCATGCAGAAAGCGGTACTACTTGCGACAGCCCGAACCGTCAGGAAATTCATGGGGAATGCAGGATCATCCAACAACATCAATGTCACCTAAGGCCCGATAACATGGCAAGGGTCTCGTCCGAGCCAGATCCTTTTGGTATCCGGGATACCCGGGATCTGAGTGAATGTTCCCCGTAGAGGGAGTGCGAATGCCTTTTGGCTAAGTCGATAATAATAATAATAATAATAAAAAAGAAAATAATAATAATAATTTTTTAAAAGCTTAATCACCATGTATCTTCGTAACGAAGCCTTTTTGGACCCATGTTGATATGAACTTTTCTCTTATTTTAACAAGTAAATTACGCCCCTGAAAGGCTGCCGCATAGTTTTGAATCACCCTGTATATTATTCGAAACCACTAGATCTTATGGATGTTAAGTCTTTCAATACCAAATTCGAAGTAATTGTAGATTTTACGGACATTGAAGCTTTATATGGACACTTGTTTGTGGTACTGGCCAAGAAATTGGATGAATTTGCTGAACGTGACTATGGTAAGAATAAATATAAACTTTGTATAATTATTATTTTTTTATATTATTTTCATTTTTTGCATTATTTTCTCTTTTTTGTATTATTTTTAGGATGGATCTTGATACAAATCCTTCACCTAGAAATTAACATGAATAAATATATTCCTCTATGAATTTCATCATATATCCCCTACTTAAGGAAATCCAGAATAAGAGAGCTATCGTCAACATTCGGAATAATGATGATTGCTGTTTTGGGTGGTCCGTAATGCCTGCTGAGAGAAAATGCAGAGTGGATATCATCATACCCAGATTTTAGGGAAAGGTTTGATTTTACCGGTATTAGTTTCCCAGTGTCAATAAAAAATGTGTCAAAATTTGAGAGTCAAAACAATATCTCAATAAAAGTTTTCGGATATGAAACATTTTTTAGGCAAAACAAAAAAGTAAGAAATTTTCAGTCCCTTGTTCTACATTAAACAAAAGAAAAATGTATATGTAAATTTGTTATTGATTGATGACGGTACAGGTAATCAACACTATTGCTATATAAAAGATTTAAGTAGATTGGTGGCTTCTCAAATATCCAAAACTAGACATAAAAAATATTAATGCGATGGATGTTTACAAAATTTCAAGAATCCTGAAAAGTTAAAAAGACATGAAATTTGACTAAAACTTTTTAAGAATTGATTTTCCATCAGATAATTTAATTATAGATAAATTTGGAAATATGATCCCTGAAAATATTTTAAAATTTGAAAATATTCAAAGACAATACAGTCTCCTTTATAATTTATACAGATTTTAGCTTTAGCTTTAGATCCACTTTCGAGTCATACAGTCAAAACAGCTGAACATATACCTCATTCTTTCGCGTAAAAAGAAAAAGAACGTAAAAAGAATTTATAATAATTTTTACTGATGTGAAAGCAGCCACGGTTTTCTAGCCACGGTTTGGTAAATTTCGTCCACGGTCGGCCACTATGAAATAATTGGCAGCGCCGCACAAATCGTGGCTAGCCACGATGTGCCCGGTAATAATGTCCACGATATTCTTGAATTAAAATATTCAGATATTCGCACTTAGTATCAGTACCTCCTTATTAAGGACTATCGCGTCCGTGCATAAGGTTAATTTTATCATTGTCGTTAAAGAAGCCCGCCCTCGAATTTTCATTTAAAATATGAAGACAGAAATAATATAAAAAATTGCGGCACTTAAACGAGACGATGTCGGCGATCTGCACTTAGTACTAGTGCTTCCCCAAGGACTACTGCGTCCTTGTATAGGGTCAATTTCAATGTCGCCATTAAAGGTGCGCGAGGACGAATTTTTATTTAAAATTAGGAGACGTAAAAATTATTAAAACATTGCAATGCCTATACGAGTCGATGTCGGCGATCTGCACTTAATATTAGTGCTCCCCAAGGACTACTGCGTCCTTGTATAGGGTCAATTTCAATGTCGCCGTTACAGGGGCGCGCCGACGAATTGTTATTTAAAATAAGGCCAAGTAGAAATTATAAAAAAAATTGCGGTGCCTAAACGAGATGATGTCGGTGATCTGCACTGGAGAAGAGGTTACGAGAGCGTTTGCAGATATCCTTAAAAGTTCAGGACGGTGGTGTCCGAAAAACCTTCAAACTGATCACGGAAAGGAATTTTACAACACTCCTTTTAAACAGTTGATGGGAGCTTATAACCTTAATCACTATAGCACATTTAGCGTCAAGAAAGCAGCCATTGTTGAAAGAGTAATACGTACTTTGAAGGAAAAGCTTTTTACATTTTTCAGTTTGAGCGGAAAATATAGATGGATCGATGTATTGCCTACCTTGACAGATGATTACAATAGTCAAAAACATCGTACTACACAAATGAAACCTAAAGATGTAAGCAAAAGTTGCGAACAGCGGTTATTAAAAAACGTTTATAGCCACTTGAAGACTTGTAGTAATAGAAAATTAATGTTGGTGATATAGTTACAATCAGCAAAATAAAGCACGTTTTTAAGAAAGGTTATACCTCTGTAACGAAGTTACCGCACTCCTCTAATTAATACAAATTTCCAAGGTAAACCCAAGCCCGCGTTTCTCCCTAGTCTTCCGTCTGCCTTTAAAAGTAGCGCCCGTCGTCATTATTCGCGGTCCCACCGCCCGCCTTGCCCGACTGGTTCGCCCGAACCGCCGATAGATGGCGCCACGGACTGTAGCTAACCGGAAGGCCTTAGTTCCCCGGCAATAAATCCTCGACCGCTCTGATCGTTGTTGCTCGAAAGCCTATAACCCTTAGGTAGGCCAGACCAATACTGGGAGTAAGCTTACCCGATAAAGCTGAACCTTGCTTCGTGCCTGCAATTACTCGAAGCCTGATTCCGCCGAACCGCTTGAGCTGTGACCCGTATCGAGAAAACCGACAGTCCGCTGTCTGCATGGTGGCAGTAAGATAGGACGGTAGTTGCCATCGGGACTATCTTACACCGCTTTCTTGTATATATTTTCGCCCGCAACCCGACCGCTATTTGGGAGTATCGACTGCAATTATCGGGGCTAAGCTTGTACTGTACATATAGTTAGATAATAACCATTTTCCCGCCTAGCACGTAGAAGCTTGCCGACTCTTGCCGTTGCCGTTTCCGTAGATTCCCGTGTATTAATCCTGCTTTGTCCGCCCTATTAGTATCTTATATCTTGTACTAATACGTACTGATCTTTTCAGAAAGCTACTGCCGACCGCCGGGAAGAGGAGTTAATTTTTATTTTTATTTTATTTTTGTACATAGCATTTATTATGAAGTTTGTATTTCTCAATAGACGGAAACTTGTTATACTAATTGCTGGTTTGATTTCACCCCCTGCACTAACTCCCTGGCTCGAAAGACTCTGGACCAGAAAAACCACTCCTGGCGCCCGGGCAAAAAGTCAATAAAGCCCAAATAACATCTGGAGGCTAAAACAACCTTACACCTCCAACTGGACTACTGAATTGTTTAAAATTGTGAGGGTTCAAATCACCAATCCCGCAACATATTTGCTTGAAGATATGAACGGAAGTCCCATAAAGGGTGTATTCTACGCTAAAGAACTACAGAAATACATAAAACGGTTAATCCCGACGTCTATCTAGTTTAAGAAGTGTTACGTAAGAAAGGAAAAAAGTTTTAGTTCGGTGGCTTGGTCTTGACAAATCTCACGACTCGTGGATAAATAGCAATAACGTTTTATAAAAATGTAGAGGGGGTAGATTGGAGGGGGTAGAGTGGAGGGGGTAGAGTGGAGGGGTTGGAGGAAGTAGAGTAGAGGGGGTAGAGTAGAAGGGATAGAGTGGAGGAGAGTATACTATAAGAGACAGCTACATAAAAAATACTAGTTACTTTCAAGAAATATCTACAGTAGCAGTTCGAATATTAAAAAAAAAATGAGTGACAGTGCTTACGCTTCTGAATTTAGTGAAGATACGTCATCTGTAGATGCTATCAACGACAAGGATCTTATTTTAAATACGTGCTTTGTGTTGAAGCCCAACCATGTGTTTACTGTTCATTGTGGATTGAGTGCCGCTCGATATTTCACACCAGCTATCAACATTGTTAACCACCTAGATACGCAAAGGTTCGCTAATATTTTATTAGATCGCCTCGAATGGAACGAGCTACTTCTAATTTTAACAAGAAAAATTTGCTTGTGCATGCTTTCGTTGATTGAGGATTTTTTCCTCCATCGACGAGGCTTTTAATGAGGATAAGATCACAGACCTATACAGGATGTCTATTAAAGGGGAGCCAGTCAAGAATATCTTGATAAATATGCATTTTTCGGTCTCGGACAACTTTCTTTGAAAGAAAAGATTGCTTTCTTGATGGTCTAACTTTATGCAAAAGCATATTCGAGAATTACGGCCTATACTTCCGAGATAATTTTGAAAAACCTTTCTAAAAACCGCCTTGTTTTAAGAGTTACCGAAAAAATTCTTAATGACGTTTGTGGGCAAAACTGACTGCTTTCAGTTTACTTTATTAGAATTTGGAAAAAGGCCACCGTTTATAGCACTAAAAAAAAACTCAGCTGGCATGTTAGAAAATTCTAAAACTGTCCGAGATAGTTTTACCTTTACCACAGGATAAACAATACCTTTACCAATACCTCCTGAGAAATTTCCAAGATTTGCAAAATAGTAGTTATGTTGTGAAATATAGCGTTGATTTCCATCGACGAATGTAGGTATACAGGGTGAGTTTTTTTCGATGCCCACTATGGGGATCTCGGAAACTAGCAGAGCTAGAACAAAGGTTAAATGGGAAAAGAATTGCGGTTTTGAATGCTCCATCTAATGCCTCTTTTGAAATTTTAAAAAAGTTCATGGCTCACTAGATATTTTGAAAAGAGTGTTTTTTGCTATTTTTCAGAGGATCTCTGTAGCTCCGTTATTTCTGATTATACAGAAAAACTCTAGAGACAAAAATTGTAGATAATTTTGGGCTTAATAAGATAATCTTATCCAATTTTTTATGTTGTTTCTGATTTTTGAGATATGACATAAACTTGTGTTTTTTTAAATGTAAATCATAGTTGGCTAAGGCCTTATAAAATCGGCCATTTTTTGAGCTTTCCAAAGATATAATACTCGACATATTATAAAAAAATAAAAGAGCTATGGCTATTCTGATTTTTTTTTCAAAATTTTCACATAGTCAGCTGAAACACCCCGGCCCCAGGGCCGTTGTTTCGTAGATTTTTTCTGGTAATATTTTCTTATTCCTATTTTATATTTACGATGTTGTCCTCTTCAAATTATAAATATTTCTTTCGAGATAAACAGCATTTCCAATAGCCGCCTATAAAGAACCAGGCAGAGCAACCTGCGCTGGGGTCCTCCGCCACATCTGGTCGACACTCGCACCTAGTCTCCAGAGCCCTTTTGTTTTCGACCTACGCCATTGTCGAGGCACTCCTCAGACTTCGCCGCTTTTTGGGAAAGCGAAATGAAGTCTGTTTTTTGTCCGTCAATACCCACATCTGTTATGTAGCCTATAGAATAACGCCCGGTCACATCTAGCCTTTTCTAAGAACTTGCGAGTCCCGTCGCCACTTCTGGGAGACCACCCAAAAACAGGTGACGCCGAGCCCTTTCCTCGGCTTTGTTCGAACTCCCATAAATAGCGTCCGCGCGGAGTCCTCGAGGAACAGTTTTCACTGATCCATATACGGGCCAACACTGCATAAGCGCTCCCTCTATCAGAGGTACCAGTGCGTTGCAACGTTTACCTACCCGCATAAGCGCTCCCTCCAACTAATTAGAGGTACCAGTGCGTTGTAAGGTGTTCACCCACCTGCATAAGCGCTACCTCGATTGACCGGAGGTACTAGTGCGTTGCGAGATTTTCGTATCAGCTACGTTCATAATTGTTTTTCCTAACCGCGGTTGGCCTTTGTGGATCTCGTATTCAGTCGCGTAAGTGCGTGTATCGCAATGAAAGTCGGGCCGGACCCGCGGTGTAGTCGCGAGTTAAACCGCGAGACCATAACCCGAGAGCCAGGTGAGTATAACCCACGAATTTCCATTTTCCTCTGTTCTCTGGTCACGGCATCTTTAATTTGTCCACGGCGCTTTTGAGTCTCGCGGCTTCTTTAATTTATATTCACGGCGTTCTCTAATTTATTCACGGAGCTCTAATTTAGGCGCAGCTACTTTAATCTCCACGACATCCTTTATTTTTCCGGCTTCTCTGATATGTTTACAGCTTGCCCAATTTATTCACGGCATCTGTAATTTATTCACGATTTCTTTAATTCATTTCCGTCACCTTTAATGTATTCATAGCATGGACGAGTAGTCTCTTATAAAAAGGGTTTTGTAGGGAGATATATTTTTATTCTATCTATTGCGGGAATATGTATCTCGTCGAGTAAACAAACTATTTGCATTTGTTCTTTGACCGCAGTGCGCCACACAGCTGTCATGCAATCCATGTTATAATATGCTCTATTATATTTTTAATCAGATACTTACAAGACTACAAATTACCTTTCATTACAGTAACAGTGTCTGTGTACACGTATTTTTGTCTTGTTTATTCTCACTGAAAACATTACTTGTTCCGAAGTCAATATGCGGTACTAAAAACACTTCGCCCAGTAGCGAACTGTCAACTAAATGGCAGAACATTGTCGAGACAAGCTTTTTCTTACTTTTTCAATACCGACGAGATCTGTATTCCGCCATCACTCACTCAACCTTTCATTTACATGTTTAGCACGGCGCACGCGCCGCGTGTTGTACACACCGTGTTGTCTTACCAACGTCAGGGAGACCCATGGTCATGGATACAATAACAATGTTAATGTAAATACCATAGGCGACAGGCTAAACAACAATAACCTCTCATTCTTAGATGCTCCTGTACATATGTGTACTATATATTCAAATTTAGCTGTTCTCCGCTGTACGTGTCGCTCTCGCCGAGAGGACACCCACCTAAATTTAAATTAGGGAGTTGTTTCTGAACTACACCATTCCTAAATAATATGTTCCAGTACTACATGATTTATTCTTGTGAGAATTAATTAATTCAGTAAACCAGCCGTGTAGTTAAACACTCGACCAAGCGTGGTGCTATGTTGGAGAACGCCCTGGTTGTCAGTTAACACCTTTGTTACCGAACGTAACCCGACCTGTTAAGGTCCCGGGGGAGACTCCCCGACCGAGGGATGTCAAACCCGGTCCGCCGACTGGACGGGTTTCGTTTCCCCCTACCTGCACGCACCTGAATCCCTGCGATCCGTCGTTACCGGAAGAAAGGAGAACCCCTGTGGCTACAGCTGGCTATCCTGGTCCGAGAGAGGCCGAAGGTCCAATGTGACCTGGTAACGACGGCCACGATTCGATAGGTGCCTACATAACTATATATCTACCTACGAGTGTTACCTGAACCAATCGGCGGTGTGGCCGCCGATATACACCTCGTACGATCCAGTATTTACCCACACGAGTTTTGTGGTCAATATCAGCCAAACGCTTAACCTTCTCAGGGCGAAGGAGTATAAGTCGTGTATGTGCTGCCTTGGATAGGTTTTCGTTGGGAGCCCGGCGGGGTTTTATTTAGGTTTTCCTCGCCGTGTCCGGGCTAATGCCCTACCAACACCATGTAATACGAAGTCGGGTCCTAAACCGCAACATAATTAATAAACGAGACCTATTAATTATGCAACGAACAAATCTTTGTCTTATTTACTATTTTCCCTCACAGCTGACTATTCGAACTAGGTCAAACCAAATTTTATTGCGGTAGCCCCGTCTACCTAATACTATCATAAAATAACCAGTGAACAAGTGTTTATGACTACACCCTACAGTTAGATTAACAAATATGCAATCAATACTTTAAAAATTACTTAGGTTACAAATAAACAAAACACAACGTAGAACAAGGTCCTAACCAATTAAACTAGACGATCATGCCAATTAAAGCTTCCTTTATTCGGCACCGTAAGGGGCCGGGGGTTGGGACGTTACACAGCCATGGAATATTTTCATAATTACATTCTATTTTATAATTAGACATTCTTCAAACTTCCTAATATTTTGTTTTTAGCTGGTATCAAAATGTAACAAAATAAAACAAAAATTAAAAAACTCAAATTCAAATTATTATTATTTTAAAAGGTCACCTTTTAAAATAGAAAAGGTGTTCAAACAATCTATCATTATTATTTACGCAAATATTGCATCTTTTTAAAACTGAATTTGTCGCCTTTCTCAGAGAGCGCCTGTCAATACTGGCAATTGCTTCTAAAACAGCTGCTCTTAATTCAACAATTGTCTCGTACTTTATTTTGTACTATTCCCCACAAAAGGAAATCCAAAACAGACAAATTGGGGGATCTGGGCTGCCAGGAGATAGGTATATTTCTCCCTATCAAACTATTTCGATATAGCTGATCTAGGTAATTTCTTACGGGCAGATAATTATGTGATGGAGCTCCATCATGATAATTTTTGTTTTATTTTGTTACATTTTGTTACCAGCTAAAAATAAAATATTTGAAAGTTTGAAGTATGTCTTATTATAAAATTGAACGTAATTATGAAAATATGTGAAAATTAAGAAAAAAAATCAGAAAATTAGCCATAGCTATTTTATTTGTTATAATAACTATGCAGAGTATTATATTTTTGAAAAGCTCAAAAAATGGCCGATTTGATAAGGCCACAGCCAACTATGATTTACATTAAAAAAACACAAGTCTATGTCATTTCTCAAAAATCACAAACAACATAAAAAATTACATATCTACAATTTTTGTCTCTACAGTTTTTCTGTATAATCAGAAATAACGAAGCTACAGAGATCTGATGAAATAGCAAAAAATCACTATTTTCAAAATATCTACTGAGCCATGACCTTTTTTAAAAAACAAAAGGGGCATTAGATTGAGAATTCAAAACTGCAATTCTTCCCCGCAATTCTTTGTTGTAGTTCTGCTAGTTTCCCAGATCCCTATAGTGGGCATCGAACAAAACTAACCCTGTATATACAGTGTCTGCCAGAAAGTTGGACACAAATGGGAATTTTCTATATTTGAAGTTTCTCAGAAAAAAAGTATTCTTGATAAAAGTTGGTACTTGTGCTTAAACTCAAAATATACCCGAAAAATTTTATGAAAATTCCTCAAGAGTAAAGTACCCTTATTTTTAGAACTACAGCACTATGGCACTAAGAAGAGTTGTTTGGAATCCCAAGACAATGTCAAATATGAATTCACAGCCACCTACTCAAAAGAAGAAGAAAAATCACACTTTCACATTTTTTATTCACCACGCTGTATAATAGATAATATTAATATTAGCTATGTACCTATTTTGAGGCACATCTTCGAGCATGACAGTACGATACCAACGATTTTTATTTATGATCAACTAGCATCTGAAAAACACTTAAAAACTGAAACTTCTGCAAAGTTTGTCGTTTTTTTTTGTGTCCAGGTAAAATACTACTAGGCACAATTTCAAACATAACATAGTAACTAATCTGTGGAACAAAAAATATTTTAATACAGCAACAATTTAAGAGTTATTTAATAAAAGATAATTCAACAATAAAAATATCACAACAAAAAAAATATTATGAGAATAAACATTTCAGTGACTACTCTACATGTGCCCCTTCCTTCGTTTCCTTTCGCCCTCTCGGCAATATCAAAAATTTTTGAATACGCTTCCTCAATGTTTGCAGACTTGTAAGCTTCACAACTCTCAACGCATTCGGCTATGGCTTTTTCAACCTGTCCAAGTTCAATTTTTTGTTTTTTTTTTATTTGGGACCTTCCCTAGGACTCGTGCTCGATTTGGACAAATAACTTGGGCAACCTGCTAACTTACAAGGTATTGCACCTAAAAAAGTAAGTATATTTTGTAAAAATATAATAAAATAACTTGCCATGAAAATTTAAAACCTTTAGCTAAACGTGGAATTTTTAAAAGTGCACGTAGTTTCACCAGTCGATTCTACAACACACCGTTGATTGAGGACCATCGACGAACACACGTAGTCTCCCTTTCAATGTCTTGTGTTAAAAAGTGTTGTTCACAGACCTACAATAACCCGAAGCTTTATGAAAAAAATATAAAAAATGTAACATATACTATAACATACCTTAGAATGTTTCTTGACTACAAAGTAAGCCCTTTTTATGGCTTGCACCCTTGTTTGTATAAATAAGGCTTGCACCCATTTTGCCCTCAAAACTGGATCCTTAGGAAAGGCAAAAAAGGACACTTTTGGCTTTGGCCCGGTTAGGTAATTGCCATCGACGATACAACAAAACACATTTTCACTTCATAACCTCTGTACCTATTTATCGTTAATCTGATGGCCCAAAACATGAAATGTTTTTTTATATGAACACACTAATTATCGGACTAGAACACCACCGCACACTACTGTATCCACCAAATACACTGTCGTAACAATAATATAAGTAGAAATAAGAAAACGAGAAACTAACCGGCAGCAAAAGGCAAAAACAGCTGGACGTGGACATCGGATCGGACGGGACTATGCCGATCGATACCCGCGTAAATACAGTTTCCTGTGCTGTAAAATTTAACCTTCCATCGTCGATGGAGCGACCGTTGACATCGACGGAGCGACGCTTTGCCCGAACCGTTGATTGAAGATTCCTTACTCAATCGACCGACTCGAACGGTGGTTTCGGAATTTGGCGCCACCGTACGGACGCGTCTCGGTGAAATGTAAGGGAACGAGACAGAAATATTTAGTAACAAGTGGGAATGTGACAGACAGACTATAAGGACATATTTGAAGGTTATAGAAATTCCGCCATAAGCAAAAGCTAACTAGAACCTCCATAAACAAGGGTATTATTATCAAATATTGTTAAAAGGTCACCTTTTAAAATAGAAAAGGTGTTTAAACAATCTATCAAATATTGTGGAACTAATATACTGTTCTTTGTTTACGGAAGCAATGAGACATTATTTCTCTTGGGTAAATCTCTAATTATAAAATGACTATCAAATCCTAATGGTCTTATGCAGGGATAGGGAATTGATTGTGAATTCCGGGAATTATGACGTTGTTATCAATGATGTGGTTCTTGGATTTTCTGCGTCCTGTAAAAACCTTGGAGTTTTCTTCGATAGTGATATGCGTTTTCAGAGCCATGTATCTTATATTTTAAAGAAAAGCTACTCTAAATTGAGAACCTTATATATGTTTAAAGACATCCTGGGCACGAACGTTAAAGTAAGATTATGTGAATCTCTCATTTTGTCGTTGTTAGGTTATTGTGATGTTGTATTCTGGCCGGCCTTACTACACCGGGATAAGGATACACTTCAAATCCTCCAAAATGCCTGTCTCAAGTTTTGTTACGGGGCACGTAAATTTGATCATGTTTCCCCTCTCTATGTCAAATCAAAGTGGCTCAAACTTGGGAGTAGATATTACCTGCATATGTGTTCGCTTGTTTTTAAAATTAATGCTTCTGATAGACCCGTATATTTGTACGGTAAGCTGGTTAGGGGGAGCAATGTGCATGCCAGACCTACACGTTTCAATAATTTGTACTGTGTTCCTAGACACAGAACAGCAGTTTTTCAGAGGTCTTTTACCTACAACGCGGTGAAGTGCTACAACCGCCTCCCGATTTCAGTTAAAGATTCTGCAAGTTTCATTACTTTCAAACAGAAGCTGAAATGCTATATTCGTTCTCTGTTGCCATAAGGATTGAGTGGATTGTCGGAGTGTAGTTTTATGAGTATAATCCTATAACAAATTTTGTACCATGTTAGGCAATAATTTCAGATTCTAGTTATAGAATAAATGATTGATTTCAATCCCTGTTCTAGTACTAGTAGATTTTATCTTTAATAAGGGTGTGAATGTGTTGGTAGAAATAGCTTTAAGTTAGGTTAAGTTAGGTTACACTTGGTGGTTAGGTATAAGAGTAGCGCCACCAATTTGGTGAATTTTGTTTCAGGAATTTCATCTTGAATTATTAAATAAAGGCATTTATTATTATTATTATTATTATTATTATATCGACTTAGCCAAAAGGCATTCGCACTCCCTCTACGGGGAACATTCACTCAGATCCCGGGTATCCCGGATACCATAAGGATCTGGCTCGGACGAGACCCTTGCTATGTTATCGGGCCTTAGGTGACATTGATGTTGTCGGACGTTCCTGCATTCCCCATGAATTTCCTGACGGTTCGGGCTGTCGCAAGTAGTACCGCTTTCTGCATGGACCTGTAAAGACTCTCAGTTAGACCCAGCTCTTTTATGTTTCTCCGAAAACTTTTTGGTATAACACCAGTTGTTGACACGATAATTGGAATCATCTTGAGGTTTTCCATTTCCCATTGCCTTCCAATTCGTTCTTATAAGTCTCTGTACTTCGCGATCTTCTCGACTTGCTTCATACGCAGGTTGTTGTTGTTCGGGATGGCCACATCAATCAGAGTTGTCTTCCTAGAAATTTTATCAACTATTATAAGGTCCGGTCTGTTATGGGCAACTCGTTGATCTGTCAGAACTGTACGATCCCAGTACATCTTGTAGTTGCTGTTCTCCAGAACAGGCTCCGGTGTGTAGCTGTAATATGGGACCCTCTCTGCCTGCACAAGCAGCAGTTTTTCCGCCAGTTCCTGGTGCAAGATCTTGGCAACCGAATCGTGTCGTTCCTTATATTCCGTTGATGCGAACATCTGACATCCTCCTGTTATGTGCTGGATTGTTTCTGAAGTTGGGCACCCGTATCTGCATCTGTCATCCACTACCGATGCATCTCCTACAATGAATTTTAGGTAGTTGCGAGTTGGTATAACCTGATCTTGTATGGCCAGTAAGAAGCCTTCCGTCTCGGGGAACATCCTTCCCGAGGTCAGCCAGTAGTTCGACGCTAACTTGTCGACATGTTCCTGGTTGACCTCATTAGGATGCCTCCCGTGCAGCGGCTTCTCCAACCACCTCTGTAGTGTATCGTTGTCGGTTCGGTGGTGATTTTGATGCTCGTGTTCCGTCAGACGTAGCGGTGTTGAGACGTCTGCTCCGCATATAGCTTTATGTAGTGTGGAGCTGTTGGCCTGTCTCTGGAAATAATTACGCAGATTTATTATTTGTTGGTCCAATTGCTCCTAGTTGACGTGGCAGAGTAGTTCTTTCTACGGCGCTACGGGGATGATGTTTATGAGCTTTTGTCAGTAGTGTCCTAACTTTTCGCTGCAGGTTGTTGATGTCCGTGTTGGTCCAATTCACTATTCCAAACGAATAGCTGAGTACAGAGCACGCATACGTGTTCAGGGCCTCAAACAAATTCCTGCTGTTAAGATCAGTTCGCACTACTTGTCTTACTCTCTTGATGAATTCATTCCTTAAATCGATCTTCATTGTTCGATGGTCTATCCTTTGAGCTTGTTTCATCCCGAGATACTTGTATGTATCTCCCATGCTCATTGCTTCGATCTCCTGGCCGTCCTGCATCTCGTGTGCGCCTTGTTCGAACTTATTATTATTATTATTAAATCCAGGAAGGTTGTGAAATATAACTGGAATTACAAAAGAATTGGTATAATTTAGATTACATTGATTATGCGCATATCCCCAGAAGTTACCTGTCAGGTGACAATGATCTCGCACTATCTTGTCGGTAAGCTGAAAATTTTTATTATAAATATGACATGACTTTGTAGCGTCCTTGAGATTTACAACTTGATTCATTGGTTTCACGTTTTTCAATTTTAATGATACTGCAGCGGCAACTTCAGCCAACTGATCTGCGAACCAACTCATACAGTCTGTATTTCGATAGCTTTTGAAATAAGAGAGACTATCATCATAACTGCATTTAAAGAAATATCCTGCACTAAACGCTTCATGCTTCTGATATTTTTCAGTCTTTAGCGTTCGTTGGGAATTATTATATGGTTTTAAGATGGACTCAAAATCGGAGTATATTAAAAATGGAACGCTTTCTTTGTTAACGTAGTTTTTAAACTCAATATATTTTTCCGTAGGGAAAATTATTTTACATTCATTCATTTTTTCACATTCATCGGTATGCTCTTCCAACTTTTGTTGCGTTTGAAAGTAATTTAAACATCTGTTACAGAGAAACTTTTTACACCGATGCTTATTTAATTGCTTATATATTAGTCTAGACATATCCTTTATCAAAACGTAGGGATATTTTATTTCAACATTTTGATCATCGTTGGTGTCCCAGTTATCGTAATTTAGTTTAGGAAAATATTTATCTTGAATTAATAAGAGGTTAACGTGTTTGTCTACTTTCTGTTTGGTTAGACGACTGGGCACAACAGAGAAATTATATTTTGTATCCATCTCTAAACAAAAAACATTAATTGAGATGTTGTTGAGTTTTTCAAATTTTGCAATTTGAGGAATTGTCATTGGAAACTGGATTCCAGTTAAATTCAAAACATCGGAATAGTGAGGGTACGAAGAAGTTCTACAGGTTTTTTGTTTGTCGGATATAGACCAGCTACTATGCTCCAGGCAAAACAGGCCTCATCTTGATTTTGTATATTTAAGCAAGCATTTATATTAGAAATTTGTTCGGGTAACCTTATGAAAGATGAAGCTCCATTGCCCAATTCTTATTTGTTAATATTTACTTCAAGAGATATTATTCTGTTAAGGGCATACCCGCTTTGTCCTTCTTCAAAATCTTCGAGTGAATTTAAATTTTTTTCATATACGTTCGTTCTGAACCAGTAGTCTAATCTACTCCTAAATCGATCTCACAGTTTTTGGTGTTAAAATACTTATTTTCTAGAATTTCATCATCTCCAGACTTTTTTATAAACTCTGCACAAAAGCAAGTATTCACTTTAATCATGGAGTGAGATTTTATTATTTTTTAATTTAAAAATTGTGGAGCAGTCGTTTAGAAATTCCTTTACGTCTTTGTGTTTTAAATTGATTATTATGCTCGTCTGCAGTCTGTTCGCGAAAGCCGAGGTGATATTTTCCCACTTTATGCGTTTTACTAATTTCCCCTGAGCTAAACACATTCCTGTATAAGAGTTTTCATTTAATAACTGCTTGATGGAGGCTCGAAATGCTTTAATCAACCATAAAGAAGATTGTAATTTTCGACGAATACCCACCGAAAGATTTTGTTTCTTAAGACATTTATTGAAAAGAGTAATATTTTTGTTTGAAAAATTAACCCACCTATTTATTTTTATCGGTAATGGATTTATGTGTAATAACTGATAGGCTTTGGTAGCATTCTCACAAATTCCTTTAGTAATTTTAATGATTTCTTGTTCATCGTTACTATTTGAAATTAGAAGCATGTTTACTTAAATGAGCAACTAAATATTCTAACCTTATTGTTAAAACTGATAGTAGACAGGTTTCTTGGAATCTTAGATCAATTGCGCGACCAGTTGCGTTCGCTCTTCGCTGACTAATATAAAAATTAAAACATTTTCAACTATATATACGTGTCCAACTGAATCAATGTGATGACACAGCATGGTTATCGACCTGCTGTGTCAGGAAACCAGTATATAGTTTCGTTGATATGGCAGTTTGAAATATGACGAGTCAATTATGAACCGCGAATTAAAACACTCTTCAAATATATATACGTCTCCAACTGCGCGGGTCGAGCTCGAAATTTTTTTTGCAAGGTGTCAAATTACAGGTGTCAAATTACAGGTGTCAAATTATATGTAATTTGACACCATTTCCGGTGTCAAATTACAGCTCAAATTACATCTCAAATTTCACTTCCGGTGTCAAATTACATCTCAAATTACATTTTCGGTGTCAAATTACATCTCAAATTACACTTTCGGTGTCATATTACATCTCAAATTTCACTTCCGGTGTCAAATTACAACTCAAATTATATTTTCGGTGTCAAATTTCATCTCAAATTACATTTTCGGTGTCAAATTTCATCTCAAATTACACTTTCGGTGTCAAATTTCATCTCAAATTACGTCTCAAATTTCATCTCAAATTACACTTTCGGTGTCAAATTTCATCTCAAATTACGTCTCAAATTTCATCTCAAATTACACTTCCGGTGTCAAATTACTTCTCTGCGTGGCATCACTCGATTTTGAAATTTGACACCTTTGTAATCTGACACCGTGGTGTCATGTTTCAATTTCCGGTTTCATATTTCATGCAATTCAGCAAAACAAATCTGATGTCTTAGCATGGTTGTTGACCTGCTGCGTCAGGAAACCGGTATATGATTTCGCTGAACTTGCAGTTTGAAATGTGAGTGTCGATTATTAACCTCAGAACATCAGCATATAATTTCGCTGTGTTGCAGTTTGGTTTGTTGACCTGATGTCAGGCGGAAAATCGGAGTATTGTTTCACAGATTTTGCAGTTTGGTTTACTATAAAGTTCTGCGCTAGTTATAATTTTTTCATTCTACTCAGTACTCTGTACCAGTAATATTAGTGTACCTAGTGCCATTGCCATTCGCCGAGAAAATGAAGACACCACGTGTGCTAATTTTGGGGAACCAACTTGTTAAGGCTGTAAGTACATTTTACTATTTTATTCAAAGTCAGTATCTTAATTATTGCATGTATTCATCACATACATTTTTTACAGGCCTCAACAACCGCTCCGAGAAGGGTTCCACCCCCGACCTCCCGACCGAGCATTCCCAGTCTCGTTAGAATTCTGGACCCAGTAGATCTCGTAAGCAAAATTTCAAAATATTTTTATATGCAATTTTGTACGCTTTTTGTACATGTACTTATATACTTTTTTGTTTTCAGCCCTCATCTCCCGAGCTGGAGACCATTACCATCGACAGCAGCCAGGACCTCGACAGCCAGGAGCTGGAAAATGTGGTCCGGGAGATGCAGTTGGAGATCCTGGGACTGCCGCTAGAGGATCTAACTTTAGTGAGTGTTAATTTTTTGCGCGTCAGATTATTGAAATGCACACTTTTCAGCATGTAATTAACCCATCATATCTTAATCTGACGCGCTCGAGTATATCCACCTATCGATATTTTTTTACTATTCTGATCGGCTGCCCTACACGCGCGGCCTTGTACAGAGGGCTTAGATATGGTGGAGGTACGCGTGTTGACGCATTGACGTGATGTTGACGCGTGTTGACGTGATGTTAACGTTGTTCGTTAACGCATTGTCAACGCGTTGTTAACGTATTGTCAACGCGTTGTTAACGCGTTGTTTACGCATTATTAACGAGTTTTTAACGCGTTAATTTAAGGTTGCGTCTTTGTGACACCACAAATTCTACAGTTGAGTGTGACCTGATGAATTTAGGGGTACGACTGTGTCTCCTAACAGTTGGAGGGTCCATACTCGTCAACGCTTCGTTAACGCCTTGTTAACGAGATTTTTACTTTACATTTTATACGTATTTGACCTCTCGTACCTTTATGGCATTTTTTTGGCCAACTAGAGATTCCATGTATGTTGGGTATTGATGATTTTTTTGTCGGATTCTGTTCTAACGACAGGCGTTTCCTAGGTTACCTCGGCCTCCTGATCAACTTTTCTAATAATTTTTTATCAGTCGCCGTTTTTCAAAAAAAAAATCTGTATGCTTTTCACTTGGAAACGTTCGTCTAAGTCCCGTCTTGGTTTTTTGTCAGATTCTATTCGAATGAAAGGCGTTATCTCAACCTCGCGATAAACTTCTTATAATAACTTTTTGGTCCGTCCCCGGTTTTCGAAAATTCTGTCTACTTTTCACTTGCATCAAACATTCATCAACGCGTTAACGAAATGTTAACCAAAATCTAGTTACTACTTTCAATTTCATTGGACGTATTTTCTTAACAAATTTAAAAGCTAACAGGTTGTATTTTGATCCCAAAACTATTACTACCCGTAGTACCTTTCTGTGCCTATAGAACTAAGATAGCATTTGTTCAATTATTCGTATATCTTTCATGATGTTCCATGTATTTGACTTACGAATTAGACGTATTTTCTCATCAAAATTAAAAGCCAATAGGTAATTTTTGATTCCCAGACTTGTAAATTGGGCTACCTTTTCTTGACCTGAATATTTTTCTGTTTTCGATACGTAAGTATTATAGGCACGTCAGTAAAGGCAACAGTGCGTTTTGTATTTTAGTTAGGAAACCCAATGTTATTCATTTTTATCCGTCTAAAATATCAAGGAATACCCCGAAAAGCTAGCAAACAGACTCTCAAAATGGGCAAACCGTCGATAAAAATTCCTTTGAAAATGTCATTATTACTACCTATAGTGCCTTTTTTATTAATCATAAGTGTATTATATGAGTGAAAGTATTGTTTTTGGTGAAATTTTTATTAAATCGATTTAAAATGAGCGATTTTTATGTTTTGAGGTTGTAAATCCTTGTAGGTAATATGCAAACATGATTCAAAAAAGGAATCAATCTGAACATTATTAAACTAGAACTTTTTATCTAAAAAATTCAAAGAGTTTAAGCTTCCAAGATAATAAGCTGTTACAAAATAACTGTTGATAAACTAGACATATTTTAATCACATTTACTAAACAATTTAAGCCAATATTTTTGGATCCTCTAACTTACGACGCAATAATAAGGCTTCACATAATATCTAGAAAATTGTGAATTTCCACTCGCAATATTTTTGATTCTAGACAATCGAGAAAATTGTCATTATTAAACCTAATTATTAAATTGAGTTGAAAGCCAACGCACAAGATTTTTGTATGATATTTATTCTCAGCATCGTTGTCTCAGAATTCTATCTCACAATTCTATAAGAGATTCTTTAGATTTTTTTTCCTATTATCCCAATTAGTGACTTATTGAAACTGAATTTACACAAAAACAATTTTCAGAAGACAAAGATCCGTTGAAAATATGATTTGTTTTAATTTTATAACGTTCAGTGTTTTTTTTATTCCGGTTATTTAGTTACCACCTAGCTTGACCCCAGATGGAATTTTTCTTTTCATCAGATTCTGTTCTAACGGAAAGCATTTCCTGTGTTATCTCGGTCTATTGAACAAGTTTTCTAAATAACCAAAACCCATATTTACTCGTCTTTCCCGTATAACCTGTATGAATAGGTTAACATAAAATGGGACAGCCACATCATTACTTTTTTTGCCTTGTATATTTCCAAAATATCTGTATCATTTTTTCCTAAAGTAAGTGTTTTGTTAGGTTCACTGTGATCTAAATGTGAAATTGTTTCCAAAAGATGACTGGTTTCATTTTTTTTGGATCCTATAACTTACGACGCAACAATAAGGCTTCATATAATATCTAAAAATTGTGAATTGCCACTCGTAATATTTTTGAATCTATATAATCGAGAAAATTGTCATTATTAAACCTAATTATTAAATTGAGTTGAAAGTCAACGCACAAGATTTTTGTATGATATTTACTCTCAGCATTGTTGTCTCAGAATTCTATCTCACAATTCTATAAGAGATTCTTTAGTTTTTTTTCCTATTATCCCAATTACTGACTTATTGCACAATTTTCAGAGGACAAAAATCCGTTGAAAATATGTTTTTTTTATATTTTATAACGTTCATTTTTTTATTTTGGTTATGCAGTTATCCCCTAGCTTGACCCCAGATGGAATTTTCCTTTTTATCAGATTCTGTTCTAACGTTCTAACGGAAAGCGTTTCCTATGTTATCTCAGTCTATTGAACAACTTTTCTAAATAACCAATACCCATATTTATTCGTCTTTCCCGTGTAACCTGTACGAATAGAGTAACATAAATGGGACAGCCACATCATTACTTTTTTTGCCTTGTATATTTCCAAAATATCTGTATCATTATTTCCTAAAATTAATTGTTTTTTTTTGTAGGTTCACTGTGATCTAAAAATGTGAAACTGTTTTCAAAAGATAACTGGTTTTCCATTAAAAATAATTTTTTTATCAAAATTAAACCCAACAAGTATTTTTTTTTATTGTAAATTGGGACTAGGTACTTGACAGAAAAATTTCATGATTTTATTACAGTATTTTTAAAAAATATCGCCCTCCTAATATTTCCATACGAGGGAATACCCCTAAAAAGCTAACAAACAGACTCTCAAAATGGGTAAACAGTCATGTTGCCGTTTTTCTGGTTAATAATTTTTTTAGAATGCAACTGCCTAGTACCAAATTGTGAATTATATTAAGTATCAAAATAACTATGATTAAATCAATATTTTGGGGGCAGGATTGACACTCTTTCATCCATACTTAAGTCATTGCGGGGTAAAATACAACGAATTATTTTATACAGCACTATAGAAATACTATAAAAATTTAAAATTCAAAATAAAATAAAAAATAAATGAAAACTTTTCGTTCCTAAGAGGTCAGAGTGTGATATCTCATCAAAAAATTAAGACCATTTTTTTATTTCCAAACTGTAAATTAGACTTATTCATATCACAGTTTAAAAACCAAACTGATGCAGTCTGCACTCTGGTAATACAATAACGTTTTGTTTTCCTGCCGCCTTGCTTCTCTCTATACCTACCTTCTCAGTCGGAATCCAGCAGTTATTGTTTAATATAAGGCGTAAAAAATCCGTTTTATCGTGTGTTTTTTGGGATAAAAGTGATGTTTTTGTGTGTTTTCGTTTGAAAATTATAGGGGGTGTGTGGGAATTCTAATTGGCTGGGTGTTGTTTTTTTTCCGGAATTTGGATGGTTGTTGGGATCAATCTAAAGATGTTCGGGTAATACCTGATTGGGCATAGGTTGTTAGTTAATTACTTTTTGTCATTTAGGTGTCACCTGATTTCTTTACTATACCAGCATCTGGGACAGAGTGAGTAGCATTTTATACGTTTGCGCAGCCTTTTTTTTTTTCGACTGGTCCTAATAGTTTTTTATGGTTATTACCCGATTATTTGAACGGACCCACGGCACACTCAAACTTTTTATCTTAAACATTTATTTGTGAAACTGTTGGTTTACAAGATAATCAGAGGTTTAAAAATGAGACAGCCGGTATAGTATCGATTTTTCAAGAAAACTACAACTTTTAAAGATTTAATGTAAAAATATTCTTTAACGAAAAAATATTATATTCCGTTCAACATAGGTACTACAACTTTTGTTTAAAATGAACTTAAAACTTCGCAGGGAAAATGGTTATGAGGTACCCAATTTTGAGGAAATTGTTTTAAAATTTTTCAGTCTTGTAGATAGCTTCCTTCTGGCTGGTTTTAGACAAAAATATACTATATTTATATAATTTTTCAGTCTATTATAGATTTTATATGTCAAACAATTCCATGACCGATATCAAAATACTGTTAGATGTTTTGAAGGATGCGCGCTCCTTTTTATTATTTAAAAATTATTTCATCAAGTAGGAATTCTAGTCTGTTTTCAATACCCCCGATAAGATCGGTGCTGACTTTTTTTTAGTTCTAGTCCAAAAATAAAATGAGGTAAAACTATGTAGTTTTTCTGAGTTCCTTTTAGGGTGCACTGCAACTGCTTAACGTCAGAGGCTATGGGTGCTGCCCCGCTTTACCTGCCTTTTCAAAATTATTTATACTTATATTGTATTTTATTGCATCGTGGCATTTTTTGTTATCGTTATCACATTCCAAAAACCTGGTACCACAGATCGGTTTACAGGGGTCGGGCAACAACAAACACCTGGTTAATATACAGAAATTTGTCAGATTTTTATACCCCGTTGAGACACTGACCGTTAAATAAACTGCGTTGTATGCTATATTTTTTAGTAGTGATCTATTAACGGCTGTAGCATCGGCATTATTTTGTAAACAATAGAAAGTTTGTTACCTGGTTTTTACTTGCAACAGTGTACAGTCTAGTATTTTATGCCAACAAAATTTCATATCAAAGTATTTTTGAAGAGTGTTTTAAAACATTTTGGATACTTTAGTCGTCAAAAATGTTTTCCATTGCAAAGTAGGTTGAACTTTGACGTATGCTGATTTTCACAAATTTATCATTCGCATTTTAAGCAAATTTCATCGCTTCGCAGTATTTCTTAGGGCAAAGTAGGTTGGGCTTTCTTGGGAGACATGTTTTTGCGTCTGATTTTAACCTAAGGCAATAATTTTACACGCCCGTGGCTAATACAAGGAAATTTCTTAGATTTTTCTTAGCCATTGAGGAAGTGAACGTTAAATAAAAAACTACGTTGTATGTATTTTTGTCAAACTCGTTTGCGATTTTTGGAGACATTTGAGTATTTCGACGGAAATGAGCCCATTGCTCTCTGGAAGATGCGCCCGCAGATCGTCGGCGGTTCAAGGCGTTTTCGGATACACATGCTTTGATACTACTCTTGTATTTTATTGCATAATGGTTTTTTACTTATCATCAGATTCCAAATTCTGCCACAAAATAGGTTGAACTTGTCAGACGTATGTATTTTGCCTTAAGGCAACAACAAACACCTGGCTAATATACATAGAAATTTCTCAGATTTTTTTTAAGCCGTCGAGGCACTGAACGTCTGCTATATTTTTTATTAATAATCTATTATATTTTTTTATTAGTAATCTATTAACGGCTTTTTATTAGTAATCTATTAACGGCTGTAGTAGCATGGGCGTTATTTTGTAAACAATAGAAGGTTTGGCACCTAGTTTTTATTTTCAAAAGTCTACACTCTAGTATTTTATACCATAAAAATTTCATATCAATGTATTTTTGAAGGGTGCTTAAAATATTTTGGATACTTTAGTCGTTAAAAATGTTTTCCAGGGCAAAGTAGGTTGAATTTTTTTTTTAGATGTAGGTATGTTGATTTCTTCGAAACTAAATTCAATCAGGACAGCTGGCCGCTGCAAAGTAAAATGTTTTCAAGCGAATAATAACGTTTGCTCCGACATATTTTATTTTTATAAAGTGATGCATTTTTGGCGCTGTAAATTTGCAATGTAAGTATCTAGAAATTATTTGCTAGGTTACTGGGGCGTATATAGGTCAGTGTATCAAAACATGCGAAGACTGAATGCAGACTTATACCACTTGGAATGTGCCGCCGATTTTTCGATTATTCCTGGTAAAATAAAAAAGAAAGTGAGTGGAGTCAGTAGAATCCTGTCAGCCGCGGTGAGTCGACAGTAGGTCAAAGGGGGTGTGACGTCATGGCTTGCATGAACTTCAATTTGCTAAGGCGCGAGATTTCGGAATCCAAGTTCAGGGGGTCGTCGGTGAGTCTCCCTTCATGTCGAGACATGTCCGCGGTCTGCTTCCGGCCGGCTTGAAGGTCGCGGCTGGACGTTTCATCGGGCGGGCTCGAACCGTCGCCGCGGGCGGACGGTTTGACAACGACCTCGTGCGGGGTCATACCCTGCCAACCCCTTCGGAAACCTTCGGTCGCGAAGTCGCGTCGGAGAAAGTTTGGTCACGTTTTTACCACGTTTTAGGCCCCATAAGAAATACATGGGGAAAGTGTGCTGGAACTCTTATAGCCTATCTACTAGCTAGTACTTACATACCGAAGTAGGTGTGAATTTTCTTTGCAATTTGCGCGGCAAGCTTTTTTATTTCAAAATTTGGCATTGAATTATGTTAACGAAAACCTAAACTTATTTTATTCATTTCAGTACCTACATGGCTTAAATAAAAGATTGTTTTTAAATAGTTACTTATGTACCCAGGCACTGAAGTTCAACTTTTTATGACTCATGTGGAATTTAGTTGCCGAGGCCTCTGGCCGAGGCAAATAAACCAAATGGGTCATAAAAAGAACTTCAGTGCCGAGGTACATATTATATATTTTTTTTGAAATCGGAAAAAAATGTTTTATTAGGCAAGAAAATAATCATACGGGATCACCCGTCCATGAACCAACTGCGCGCGGCGTTGCTTGACTTTGACGATTGCTCTACCTAGGTCAAGTATGACAATATGACAAGACACGGCACCTTCGAACAGGAAAACAAAACTGCTGCTTGTTGTGCCGCCTCCATAATAAATCTATTGATATTCAAATCGTGTTATAATGTTTGTAGAATCGTACCCTACGAATTCTGGCCGGATGTCAAAATGCGTTGTTGTAAAAATGTTGTATATTTTTAGTTCCGGTGTATATATACCAGGTGGCGCGCGAGTTGCGCGGTTTTGTATATTAAATATACTCTGGATAATTTTACTCCATCGACTCGTGACATCCAGAACGTTTCTGGTGTATATTAGTTCTTACACGTTAGATTAAGTGGCATCCGAAATTTGACAACACCGCAAGAATAGCGGTTGCATCGCGTTATTTTCCTATCGCTTCTGATGTTCTAAGGAACGGCACGCGGCTTAGGCAATAAACTCGGGAAGTGCGGTCATGAAGGTGACTGGTGATTTTTGTGCGTTATGATCAGTGGACCAGGGGGGGGGGCTTGGGGCTTTAGATCTGCCGCGTAGTATTTATTTCTAAATAAAATTTATTTTAAAACAATAGTTTTGCCGTAAATATTACCGAACGATTTTTTTAAAATAATTAGCCTCCACTCCAACTTTAAATTCTGGTTACTGGTTATGATATATGATATGCTTTTGCTCTTTTGTGTTGCATCAGCAACGGCCTTTTTCGGAGGTAAATAAATATGAATAATTTATAAATTTTTAATACTCAATATAACTGGCTTTGAAAATTGCAATGTTATAAAAAGTGTAATGAAATTGGTACGTCTCTGGGAGCGTTTACATAAACTATTTGGAAGTACTCTCATCAGATATACGACTTGTGATAGTTTTGCCTCTCCGTGTGGACTATTCTGCTATAACAGATCGCTGGTAAAATAAATTAATAATTTTAGACCAAATTATGTGGGTTCAAGCAGACCAAAAAATAAAATAAAATAAGAAATAAAATAACCAAATAGTTGATTTTTTGGCAATTTTTGAGCAGTAATTATTACAGTTGCCGCAGATGAACAAACCACCACCTGCTTATTTTATTTATCATACAGATACAGTTGCAATTTTTCGTATTACAGTTTTTGTCGAAACAAAAACGCTTAAACTTTGGCGTACAATGTGTGGTATGGATTCTTGGGAAGAAAATATATGGGAAGCCAGTTGTCGTTTACTGAAGTCCATCCATAAGATCCAGGATCTTCAAGTTGTGACTTCGCAACATTACTTGAATATATTTAACTGCTACGGGCACCTGCAACTGCCAATAATTAAACAATCCAATATATAATTTCAAACTAGTAATACCTCAAAAAATGTTGATAAAAAGCACAATCAGTAGGGGAAGATCGAAGAAGGTTTATTAGATTTGGTGGCCATTGCGTTTAGTGACTATGGCCACATTTTTATGTTTACAGCTCTTTGTTTTTGCGTGATTTTAAAAAGTCACGAAACGTATGCACCTATCTACTACTATGCACGTTAAAATCTAAAATCTATAAAATAAATAAACATTTCATTTCCATAAACAAAATTGTACAAAAATTAGGGCAGACTTTTTCGAAGATGCATCGTTTCACGGGATGCGATACTAGAAGCGCATTTTAGAAAATTAAAAAAAAACGCTTTTCAAGTTCTACAGAAGAAAATAAATGTGCTTGAAAAATTGTCACAGAAGGTACCAAATATGTTCTTCTATTATATAAGTAAATATAAAAATGTAGCCAAGTCACTAAACGATTTACGCCTAGCAATGGCCACCAAATCTTCTTCTTACGAATTTTCCCCTACTAACATTTTTTGAGGTATTACAAGTTTGAAATTATATATTATATAATCAACATTTTTTGAGGTATTACAAGTTTGAAATTATATATTGGATTGTTTCATTATTGGCAATTGCAGGTGCACGTACAGTAAAAAAGATGGTATTCAAGTAACGTTGCGAAGTTGCAACTTGAAGATCCTGGATCTTATGGATAT
Organism: Pseudeuparius sepicola; assembly: GCA_963920635.1. Taxonomy (NCBI): domain Eukaryota; kingdom Metazoa; phylum Arthropoda; class Insecta; order Coleoptera; family Anthribidae; genus Pseudeuparius; species Pseudeuparius sepicola. Next base: position 73,924,449 of record OY987299.1, on the reverse strand, counting down.
AGACTTCAGTAAACGACAATTGAATTCGCATATTTTCATCTCAAGAATCCATACCAAAGATTGTACGCCAAAGCTTAATCCTTTTTGTGTTATTATTATAAAAAATCAATATAAAAAAATGTTTATTTTGCAGTTCATTAAATAAATGGTGACTTTAAACAGATACATAAAATAAGCAGGTGGTTGTTTGTTCATCTGGAAACTGTAATTACTGCTCAAAAATTGCCAAAAATCAACTATTTGGTTATTTTATTTCTTATTTTATTTTATTGGTCTGCTTGAACCCACATTATTTGGTCAAAAATTAATAATTAATTTTACCAGTGATCTGTTATAGAATAGTCCACACCAGTGGCGCAACCAGAAATTATTGTCAGGGGGGGCTGGTTGACAATGTTACTAATATTTTTGTGTAGAATTACTTAATAATAATAATAATAAAAGTGAGCAACGCTGTATAACCTTAATTTGAAAAAATTGAGCATAGTCGAGGGTATGGTCTTTGGCTTTTTTGAGAGAACAAAGTAATTACCTAGCTTTTCAATATCAATCGGTTTGGAGTGATAAATACAGCGTACCTACAGGGTCGTACATACACTTTGTCGATGGGAAAAAGTAGTCCAATTTTTATTGTCAAGAATTGCGCCGCAGGCGAAAATTTTCAAATTTTCAAAGTCAAACATTTTAATGAACTAAAAATAATTAATGAACCTAATAGGTATTAGCAAAACATATTATGCAAGTCAACTGATTGTATTTTTTTCTTTTTTAACTATCGAACCATAATAATAATTTAACTATGCAGTAAATGTAAGAAGTATTAGGTACTCTTTTTTCTTTTACATAAATTTATTGCCACATCCTATAAAGTAACATGTCCCCTCAAAGGGCCAAATGTAGAATATAGATAGGAATCTACAATCTAATTTTAAATTTATTTCCTGGTGAGTTCATAATGATTATTGATTTTTAAAGTTGGAATTAAAAGCAGGTGTTCGTTTCTTAAAATGCGCCGCAGGCGAAATTTTTTAGAAATTTTAAGGACAGATAATTTAACTGAGGCATTGGAAATTGTAAAGTTACATCACCATGATATGTTTTCTCTGTAGTATTGTTTTTATCTAGCAGTGTTTAGCGCTTTTTCGCCTGGTTGGTACTCTGAGAGTACTTCCAAATAGTTTATGTAAACGCTCCCAGAGACTTACCTACTCTTTGTCTTTTAGAGATCGTTTACAATGGCAGTGAGTTCTCCCTGAGAGGGTTTACATTGGCAAACTATTAGGAAGTACTCTAAGATATTTATACTTGTGATAGTTTCACTTCCGCATGTAAACTACGCATTAGTTGTGGAGACATGCCTGCCACGCTTGGATATTCTCACCACAAAAAAATTCACAGTTCAAAAACTATAGGCGCTATAGGTAATTTTTTTTACCAAAAACTTCTTTTATGTTTTGGGCACATTTCCCTCGCAGCATGTATATAAAAATTTCCACAAATAAAAAAGTTTTTCGCTTAGTGAAAATTTCATTACACTTTTTATAACCTTGCAATTTTGTTGCTATTTAAAGTGGTTAATAAACAATATTGGACAATAACAATGGCATTCGTTGTAAGCGCTCATATGTTAACATATGTTAACTTTAAAAAAAAATCGAGTCGATAGCTCCACTACTCTCAAAGATATGACGATGGAAACGTAAAAAACACAATTTCCGTTTTTTCGAAATAAAAAAGGTCTCGACCACAAAAAAATGTCTTAAATCGCCATTTCGTATGCAGAGTGATGTACTTAACAACACCTATGGGGTCTGATCTAGTTCTACCCACAAAATTATTTTTTTTGAGAACGGAGCGACTTTTTAGTCCGATTTCGCTCCACTAGTAGGTACCTTTCTTAAAACTGTATGCTGATGACACAATTTTAGCCATTCCAAAAAAACATTAATCTGAGTTGCTACAGATATTTATAGTCGAATTAAATTACGGACTTAAGCTTGCAAAAAATTGTAACATTAAGAATTAAAGTGAATCCTATGTATTTTGAGGCGGTCTTTCCGAAAAAAGCAAAAAAAAAAAATGTAGCCCCGGGTCAAAATTGCCCAAATTTGGGGTTATGTTCATTTTTCAATTTTGCGCATTCGTATCTTGGAAACGAATCAATATTTTGAAACGGGGTTTACACCATTTTAAAGCATAGGAAAAATGGCAATTTTCATGTCCCTTGAAAAATTTTGATCCGAGGCACCGTTCCCGAGATATAGACGATTGAAATGTATGTAGTATTTTGAGAAAAATTGGGTGCTGAAGGCCGAAAATTTGAATGTTCGAACACTAAAGTTTTCATAACTTTGGTAAAAATTAAGATATTTGAAAAAACAAAAATGCGTTTTGAATGTAAGGGACGAGACTATTGATATCCAGAGGGACGCAAGAAAAATCCCAAGATTGGGCATATGGCGGAGGGGCAAAGTGTACCCATGACCTAATTTCATTGAAATTATTTATTTGAAATTTTTTAATGCCACTGACAGAGCTTACTTTTGAATGTCCATTCTTATGTTTGTATGAGTTTTACCGAAATCGGACTATAATTGGCCAAGATATCAAAGAATTAAAATTTTTTTTTTCCTAAAAAATTTTTTTTTGAAAATCTGAAATGGCACAAAAATGCCAAAAATGCACCCAATAACTAGAATTTTTTTATTTTTTAGTACCTCAATGTGTCTAGGATACCACTACGTTATAGAAAATTCGTCAAAAATATTTTGTCTATTTTCTGACATTGTTCATTGTGTGAGTACCAAAAAAACATGGTTTTTGGGAAAAGTTGCCTAAAATTGGCAATTTTCAATTACTTGGTCTGAAAGGTGGGCAAACCTAAATTGGATGTCGTCTCAACATGTGTACGAAGTTACAAGTCTGTAAAATTCCCCCGACAAAAGTCCCGTTACACGCGCTCCGCGGGATCCAAAAATCGTACAGTGTCGCTATTGAAGCAGGCACCATAAGGGATTTTTTTTATTTTTGGATAAAATGTTAATTTGACTTTGCCATCGATTTGTGCTTGTCAGAGGATGAAAATGACGTCACAAGAGTCGACCACGTGACTTGCGGTATCTGTCAAAATTGACATTTTTTTCAAAAATTATCCAAAATCGGCTTTATTTGACACATTTTCGATAAAAGTTATTAGAAAAAGTTGTTTCTTTTGCAATTTTTGGCCTACATACCAATTTTCAGAGACCCTTGATAACATTTAACTTTTTGCGTGTTTTTGTAAAAAAAATCCAAACATTTCAACTGAAATGTATTTATTGAAAGTTGTATTTTTACCTAACCTAACCAGTTGATTTCTTAAACAATCTCTATTTGGTTTAAAAAATTATGTCAAGCTTGGTGCAAAGTTGATTTAATTTCAAAGGTTTGATGAACACAAACCTAGTCTATTTTTCACGTCCTTAACTACTTTCATCTAAAAAGAGTTATGTAAAGAGAATACAATGAACACATTTGGTTCATTTGAAAATTAAATTAGCGGTTCCCGACGGAAATTTATCTCTGATAACAGTTTAAGTAAAAAAAATGAGTAGGCTATGGAGACAGAAATCTTGCAATTTGCATTCCATTTGCGCGCTTTGAGTGCCGAACATTGCCAGAGAAATGTATACAAAATGGTTTCTATTGACAATCATCCCAAAAGTCAATGTTCAGGTCTCGTTGAGATAAAGGCCATTGCTTTCCAGATATTCTGCCGTCTTCTTTTAAATGGAGGAAAATTTCGTTGAATAACAATGACTTGTCGATTTACTGAAAGAGAGAGAAAAAATGGGGAAAAAAATTCAGAAAAAACTTTTTGCCATATTTTTGCATACTATTGCAGATTTGGGCATGCGACCTATCACACTCAAAATATATCCGAAAAATACTCATTTTTTGGTCTTAGGAAATTGCTCATAAAACAAAAGTGGTTTTCTCTTAAATCCAAAATTTTCAATTTTTTCGAGTAAGAACAAGCACACTGTCGACCTTTTCCGTAATTTGGGCACCTTACAGACATTAGCGCAATTTAGTTTTGTTTCCATCTACAAGAGTGCCTCAAAATACGTAATAATCAGTAGGTCAAAAAATTGATGTTTTGCAAATTTTTCGCAAAATATTACAGATTTCGCCACCCGACCTCATTCGAAAGGTAACCAGAAAATACGCATTTTTTGTTTAGCATATATATCTTCTCGTATTTCAAGTTTTTTTTTTAAATCACGAAAAACCAGATTTTAGAGAACAAAAAACAAACTTATCTTAAAGTTGGAACTTACACACAGGCTTAGGAATAATTTTCAAAAATTATTTACAGTATATTTTTTGTGTATTTTTTTGCGTTCTTTCCGAAGGTGAAGTAAGCTTTCTACAAAAAAATTTTTTTTAGATAGTCCCGGAAAACCGCGCCAAAATCGCACGAGAAAGAATTTCAAAAAATTTCCCTTTCCGGTTTTTTGCAAATTTCCGAAAAACTACATATTGTGGCCTTACACTTATAGTTTCGCCACAAATTCAACGTGAATTTCGTGTTCATGGTTCTGATCAAAAAGACGAAAAAAGCAACTTTTGGTATAAGCGCCTCTGGCGGCGAGAAATACGCCTTAAAAATATGGGTATATGAATTTCCGAACTATTTTTGCCTCCTCTTTCGACTGGTGCATTTATTTTTACCATTGGGGTAGTACTTGGAAAACCCGGTTTTTCCCCATTCCGAAAATTTCGACCAGGGGCTACATTTTATTTTTTATTTTTTTGGACAGAGCGCATCAAAATACATAAGATACAATTTGTTTCGTCCAGTTACAATTTAATGCAAGCTCGAGGGGTCTTTTTTTCGTAATTTAATTAGACTATTAACAATTTTCATCCACAGATACAATTTACAATGGAAACAGAATCTGATGATCAATTCCCGTTTTTGGATGTTTTGGTTGTCAGAGATCATGTAGGTACATTGTCCACCAACTGGTACACCAAACCAACAAGCTCAGGGAGAGTGCTGAATTATTTGTCCGGTCATCCACAGTCACATAAAGTTAACACTATTAAAAATTTAATACGTAGATCAGCCTCTGTCAGCAGTCCTCATTTTCACAAACAAAACAAAGGAAAAATAAAATCTATTTTAAAATTAAACAACTATCCATTATATTTTAAGTTTCCATATATCCGCAATTTGTCAGAAAAAATAGAAAAGGTGTTTAAATCTAGTCACCCTCTTTATCCTGTCAGACAGGTAAAATCTATATTATCATGTTTAAAAGACAAAACACCTCACATGGTCAATTCCAATTTTGTGCATCAAATCAATTGCAAAAATTGCAATAAGTGTTACATTGGTATTACAAAACAGTATTTGAAAAATCGAGTCTACCAACATCAATATAATTGTCGTGAGAGAAAAAAAAAAACAAATTTGAAAAAACTGCCTAAGCACAGCACCATTTTTTGACAAAACATGATTTTGACTTTGATGAAGTAAAGATTCTAGACAGAGAGCCATATTATTATAGAAGAACTATTAGTGAGATGATTCACATATCTACAAAGTCAACGGTGAATTTTAGAACTGATGTAGCAGGTCTAAGTAATATTTATAAAGGCCTGTTAATGATATATACATCAAATTTGCAAAAGTAAAAGATAATGGTTACAGGTAGTAAAATGAATACACCCAGTATATAACTGTAAAATAAGTAGTTAAATTATAAAAAAAAATTAATAAAAAATAATCCATAACTTGATATCTACCGAACTAATTTTTTGTTGTAACATACTGAGGTTTTTTGGGGAAATAAAATCTAATTAAAAAATCTGTTCTCGTTGACGTCCCGACCATAAATATATTTACGTTCTACATTGATCGCCAACTTTGACTAACAAATGATTTGGTTTCGTTTCTGTATCATTTTATCCTGTGATACCTATGTGCTCTATGAAATTCTGTATAATTGAGTTAAATATCTGTGATATAGAATAGGTGAGTACTCTGTATTTTTGTATTGTTTCTTTTACGCTTGTTTGTACACATAGTTATGGTTGTTCTCAAGTTATCCTAACTTTCCAAGCGTACCTATATAGTTGTTATATGTTTATGTAATTTATTGTTGTATCATATACACTATAGTTATCATTTTTAGCCCTGAAGAAGACGAAAAATATACTTCAAAAAGTCGGCACATTCTAGAAGTATAATAAATTGAAAAATAATCATGAAGTCTACCCTGGTGAGGTGACCGGTGAACTTGTGGCTCAGGCAGGGCAAACTTATTGCCAGGCAGGGCAATGCCCTGCCTTGCCCCCCCCTGGCTAGGCCCTGAGTCAATAGCAAAATTTTCCTAACAGAAATCCTCCTGCTTTTCGGTTCTCTTCGCGACCTTTTATAGCCAACGTTAAGTCAACAATATGATAACAAAACAACAACACTAACAGCAAAAATAACAGCGGCAATGTCAAAAACAAAACAACAAAATGTTCAAAAAGAACGTATCAACAAAACAACACAATAATAACACCAAATCATACACGAAATATCGGAAATCCGTCGCTGTTAAACCGACAAACCACTTCCTGAGCTAATTCTGGAACGACGAAATTATCATATTTTTCAAAAAGCAATAAAAACTGCATCGCCTATGATGTCCGCTGCCTAGAGAGGGGAGATACAAGTCACGTACGACCCCGGCGATGCCCCTCTCCGCGTTCCATACGTAGGGGAGTACGCCAGCCGAAGAAAATGAAAGAAAATGTCACTAAATCCCATTTTTTACTGTCATTTTTCACTTTATTGCCGATTTAAAAAAAGGAAACTGTTTAGAGACGTTGTACCGATCGATTGATGGTTTTAGAATTTTGATTTTCGGCCTAGAAATACGATTTTTGAATAAATAAATCAGAATATCAAAAAGGTAAATCTCTTGCTATTACTTTTCTAAATACAATGGAAAAAAATCATAAAAATTGGTTGGAAAATAACGGAAAAAACGGGTCCAAAAATTGCTACTTTAATACACTGCGAGTTCCACCTTAAAATAAATAAATAGTTTTCCATTCCTACATTTATATCCATTTCAAATAATAATTGTCCCAAAATTGTCTTTAAATGGTTTTATGTCTTTTTACTTGTTACTTTATTTGTAGTATTTCTTTGAAACAATGTAGCTGTCTGCCACCTTTAAACGTAGATAGGTATTTAATTTTTTTTTCGTTTCAAGTGCCTGTGCTTATAAAATGTTAGTTTGATTTTGTACCTACTACTTATTTTATTTTCAATCATTTCTGCTCTCAAAACATTACCTACCTAATAATACTACTTAATAAACCAGTATAACATAATATTATAATTTACGTAATGCTAATAATGATTAGGAAGTGTGTAAAAATGCGAAATTGCAGACAAAGTTTACTACGTTTAAACACCCTCCTGTGTTGAGCTGCAGTAAGGTTTGTTACGAGAGAAAGATTATATCTTTTTAGGCAAACCTTACTGCATATCAAACAGCCTCTGCGTTGAACCGTAGTAAACAATCCACAGTTCACTAATCACTAGCCACCGCAGCGGCCCCCGCCCTTCCACCTGCTTATTTATCGCCGTTATTGTAGTGCAACATTCGGTGAAGTGGCAACGCTGCACGGATGTCACGAAATACGTAATGTTTTGACGGATGATGCAAGCACCCTTACGTAAGAATGTATATAAGATATACGACGGACTTCACAGAGATAGGAAATTTAATTTTTCCATTTCGTGTATGGTTTGATTGTTAATAGCTTAATTGAATCCTCTCCTCAAACTTTCAAAGTCATATTTTTGTTTTGGGGCTAACTTGTTTCCTTCGTGTGGATGTCACAGAGCCGCACTTTTTACCGGATGTCACAAGATGCCCTGGATAAGTATATATATGTTCTTCAAAGGTAGGATAGATCGACGTAAGCAAAGATATATAACAAAATTCTGCGTTGGTACAAAAGATCGACATGAAGGGAGGAGTCAAATTTTCTTTTATGGGGTTAATAGATCGACACATCATATACCGGGGATTTTGGTAAGTAGATATGAATGAAGTCTTATTTTGGTGGATAGATCGACGTCGCATTAGCTACTAGCCATGTCAACGAAAAGTGCAACATTTCCACGACAAGCATTCATTTGGTGAAAGCCTTGATAGACAAGGGTCAAAGAAATTGTTATGGATTTTAGAACACCTAAAATGCCAACTATTATAAGTTATTTTGAAAATGCGGGGCAAATTAATTGCCCTTACAGATTTCGCAACTCATGAAGTACAGAAATTTATTTTAGAACTTTTAGTATAAATTTTTTTCCAAAGAACTAGATATTTTATATGATCTTATTATATTCCACTCGAGTAGTTAAGTAAAGCGGATCCTGGCTCAAAGATGGCCGCCATATGTGAGCCAGCTTCCGCATAAGGGTTTTGAGCCTGAGCCAGGATCCGCATAGGGCTTTCGGGGTTCGGTTGGCAGGTATAAACGCCGCGGTTAGAATATTTTTTCCTTGATTTAACGTCCTGTTTCGGGTGACCTTATTTTATAAGTTTATGTGTATTGTGAATCAGTGGGATGTTGTCAGTTCACGGGGAAGGTTTACTAAATTCCTTAATCGACAAATTACCAGTTGAATTGCACCTTCCTAAATATCAGTTTTGTGGGCCTGGAACTAAGTTAGAGAAACGTCTGACGAGAGGAGATTCTGGTATAAATAAATTGGACGCAGCGTGTAGGACCCACGATATTTTGTATTCAAACAGCAAGTTATTAGAAGATCGACACAAGGCTGATTTAGAATTGGAAAATCGTGCTTGGGATCGAGTAAAATCCAAAGACGCTAAATTTAGTGAGAAGGCTGCTTCTTGGCTTGTAACAACTGCCATGAAAGTAAAAAGAAAATTGGGTATGGGAGTTAAAAAACGACGACCGATTTCTTTTAGAAGGGACATCGTAAAAAAAGTGGAAAAAAATCTCAGAAAATCTTTTACTCCTAAGGACTTGAATAACACTCAGAATTTGAAAAAATCGTCATTGGCTGCTGTAAGAGCTGCCCGTATGATTGTTAAAAAGATTGGAAAAAAGAATTTGAGGATACCGAGGTTGATTCCATTCGAAAGCAAAACTGGCGGATTTCTTCCTCTTATTCCTATTCTAGGAGCTCTAGGGGCATTGGGTTCTTTGGCAGGTGGAGCAAGTGCTGTAGCTAAAACCATTTTGGATGTAAATAATGCTAAAAAGAGTGTGACGAAACAGTCGATGGAACCTGTTGGCAAAAAAGGTTCGGGTCTTTATTTAAGAAGAAATAAACGCGGAGGATTCGGACTATTTTTGAAAAAAAACTCTCATTGAGGCTACCCAACAGACCTTTAACAGATAGAGATTTAATAAAGTTCGCGGCAAAGCTTAACATACCATTTTTTAAAGGCGTATTTATGAGAGACACGCTACCTAAAAAGGTGAGAAAAAACGAGTCGGTCATTTTAAATTTGGATGTTCAGCGAAATCCGGGAACTCACTGGGTAGCCTATCAGAAAAGAGGAAATATCGTCAAGTACTTTGACAGTTTTGGTAATTTGAAACCGCCCAAAGAATTGGTTCAGTATTTGGGAAAGAACGTAAAAATAATATATAATAACGATTCTTATCAGAATTTTGATGAAATAAATTGCGGGCATTTGTGTCTCGAGTTTCTGTATAAAGGTGACAGTTAAGACGAGAAGACGATGTCTATGCTTTTCACCTTACATGGATTTAGTTCAACGCTGTCTATTGACTTTACCAGTCCTATATATTTAGATGAGGATTATGAGTATGGCTTAGCATTGTTGGGATTTCATTCGTACAACAGCGTGCCGAATATCGAGAGTGAAGAAGACAAGCTATATCTTGTTGGTAAAAAGGGAGACATAACTATACAAATTCCTACAGGATCGTATGAAATAGGAGCAATAGAAGAGTGTATAAATAACAGTTTAAAAATTAAATTTGGAAAAAACTTTGTCGAAAAAGATAGAATTATATTAAAACCTAATAACAGCACCTTAAAGTGTGAAATTTTTAGTGAAAATTTCGCTATCGATTTCCGAAAAGAAGGTTCTATTGGAAAACTGCTGGGATTCTCCGAGCGTTTGTTAGAATCGAACAAATTACACATCTCCGATTTGCCTGTGAATATAGTGAAAGTTAGAACGATACACATAGATTCTAACATAACATCTGGAGCATACTATAAAAATCAACCAACACATACCATTTATGAATTTGCTATTGTTGATGATCCTGGGTATGCTATAGACGAAACGCCAAAAAATTTGCTATATATACCAGTGACAAAGCGAGAGATCTATAACATAACATTAAACATTCTCGATCAGAACTTCAGACCGGTAAATTTTAGAGGCGAGGAAATAATTGTGAGATTAGAATTGAAACGTTTAACTCATTAAAAATGGTTTTGATTTTTGGGGACGCATATAAGCCTTATAAATTGCAGTCATTTCTCTGTAAAAAGTCATTAACGAAGAAATCGTCGAAGCGTGCAGATCATTCTAAAAAGTCGTCAATTTTGAAAGGTGCTGGTCGCAACCGTGTACTTACTTTCGAAAATCTTCAGTTTTTAAAATCAATTGGTCAGAATGTCGTTAACTCCTCAGGTGTTCAATGTGCATCGCAGTCCAAACTATGATGAATCTATTCAACGCCTGGAAAAACGTACCTACTACCCATTTGTAAAATCTTTTCGAAACAACGATATTGTGGAAATAACTGTCAATCAGGGAGACGCATGGCTGTTGATGTATGATGCTGTGATTTATGTTAAAGGAAAATTAACCGACATGCAAGGGGACTGTAACTTTGTTAACAATGCACCTGCATTTTTCTTTGACTCTGTTTCCTACGAGCTAAATGGCAAAGAAATAGAAACAGTGCGAAATCCTGGAATTGTGAGCACAATTAGATCATACTTGTGTTATTCTCCTAATGAAGAAAAGTGCATGGCGACAGCCGGTTTGGCTGGAGTTAATAAACATTTTAATGCAAGCACCGATGGCTCATTTATTTCCAGAATCCCCTTGAATCATTTGTTTGGGATGTTCAATGATTATCAGTTGGCTGTTTGTGGTAAACAAACTGTGAGATTGATACGAGCTCGAAATGATAACAACGTTTTATTGCTACCTACTGCAAACGATTCGTGTGAAATATCAATTTCCGATATAGAATTAAAAGTTAAGCATATACAACCGAACGATTTAATTAGACTTAACCTTCTTCAGGCCATGAAAATTGATCGTACAATTATATTTGCCTTTCGCCAATGGGAACTTCATGAATTGCCAGCTCTTACTACCGGTGCTCAAAGGGAGATATGGTCTGTAAAGTCATCAAGTGCATTAACCTCTCCTCGATACGTCATCGTGGCATTCCAGACTGACCGCAATGACAATCCTAAATCCAGTACTGCAGAATTTGATCACATAAATATAACCGATGTGAGATTAATTTTAAACGGCGAATGCTTTCCTTTTGAACGTCTAAGGTTATATTTTGATAAAAATAATGTTCAGGAAGCCTATCACAATTACGTGGATTTTTATTCGAGTTATATGAATAAAGATAGACGACCCCTACTTGGCTATACGGAATATAAATCGTATGTACCTCTGTTTGTTATCGATTGTTCTCGAAGAAATGAGTCTATAAAAATAAACACTGTTGACGTTAAGTTAGACATAGAAAGCAATAAAGGATTTCCAGCCAAAACTCGAGCCTACTGCACAATTATACATGATTGTACTATGGAGTATTTACCACTAAGTGAAATTGTGAGAGATGTAATGTAAATTAAGAACAATTAGTCAAATCCAACAGTCCTGTCCAAGATGTTATTGAGAGCGGGTCACATTACATTGCTAGCAATAATTAATAATGTGTTCTATATTCACAATGAGCTAAATCAGACTAACATCTCTGTTTGTGGAAGCAATGATAAATGCTCACCATTTATTTCTATTGGAAGTGCAATTTCAATGGCTATCCTTCCGAAAAATTCAACGCAATTTAAATTTCATTTTAAATTTAAAAACCATACGATTGGTGAAACTAGATGGAGGAAAATTTCTGAAGTTACAAATACTACAAAAAGTACCCCGACTGCACCTAAATTAACCCCCGAACAAAAGGAATATAATATGGAAATTACTCTTGTTCCTCTGGTTTATTACATTACGGTGTGCTCATCGCTGTTAGTAACAAAACTCATGATTAAAATAGTACTTACACAAAGAGAGAGATGGGAGATATGGAACTGAAAATTTGGAGCACTCCAAAGGTAAATGATCTAAAGGCAAAGGCAAATGATTCAAAGGCAAAGGCAAATGATCGGAAGGCAAATGATTCGAAGGCAAAGGCAAATGATCCAAAGGCAAAGGCAAATGATCGGAAGGCAAAGGCAAATGATCCGAAGGCAAAGGCAAATGATCGGAAGGCAAAGGCAAATGATCCGAAGGCAAGTGATCCGAAGGCAAATGATCCAAAGGCAAATTAAAAATATAGTATGAATGTATTGTAACAATGTGTTAGTATATAATAAAGATAAAATTAAGTATAATTGTCAGTGTTTTATTCCCCACCTACGTGATGTATATGTGTGATATTTGCGGTACAACATTTTGTAGATCGGATAGTTTTACAAGACACAAGAATATTCACAGAACTATTATTTTTATGTGTGAATTCTGTAGTAAAACGTTTTCGAGAAAAGATAACTTAAAAACTCATAAAAGAATCCACCAACTTCAAAACGACTTAGTTGTTAGCGAGGTCGTTGGATACAACGATTCGAAAGACGCGATGCAAATCCATCAGCAGACAGTTTCACTTCCAGTAGAAAACCTAGATATTGTGCAAGAAAGTAGTGCTAAATCTAAACACGGTGTACTGTTTCCAAACTCATTTAGGGCAATTTTTTGTGGACCTAGCGGATGTGGAAAAACCAACGCTTTACTTAGTTTAATATTTAATGAAAACGGACTAAAATTCGAGAATATTTACTTGTACAGTAAGTCACTGTACCAACCCAAGTATCAGTTATTGCAAGACGTGCTTAAACAAGTTAGTGGCGTTGGATATTTTCCCTTTAACTCAAACGATGATGTAATTGGTCCATCAGAGGCTAGAGAAAATTCGGTTTTCATATTTGATGACGTGGCTTGCGATAAACAAGATAAAATTAGAGAATTTTATTCAATGGGACGTCATAAATCTATAGATATTGTCTATCTTTGTCAGACATATTCTAAAATTCCTAAGCAATTAATACGAGACAATTGTAACATGATTATTCTGTTCAAACAGGATGACGTTAATCTGAAGCATGTCTATGATGAACATGTGTCACCAGATATCACCTACGAGCAGTTTAAAAACCTTTGCTCATTTTGTTGGAATGGCAGTGTTTTTGGAACATTAGTGATAGCCAAAGAGTTTAGTTTAGATAATGGGCGATACAGAAAAGGATTTGATAGCTATATAAAACTCTAGTGACTCGGTATCTTTATTAGTAGCCAACATGCCCTTGACATCACAAGAACAAATTCAGAGAGCACAGCGTGCTAAAAAAATTAAAGAGCTAACTAGATCTATTAGAAGAAAATATGCTGCGTTAAAAACGGGTAAATCTGAGATGGATGAGACTTTAGATAAGATATTCAAGCCCGTAAAAGATTCTCTAAGCAAAATAAAAAATAATATGAAAGTTAAGGTAGGATCAAAGCAACAAACTGCAATTCGGATAAAACCTAAGATAGAATTATTTACTAGTACGCCAAGTAAAAAGTTACCGTCTGAAATATCGGGAGAAAATACATTACCTACAACGGTCTTAGAATCATCTCAAGTAACTGAATACGATGATGATGTTGAAGATGACGCAGATTATGGTTATCCTGAAACGGCCTTACCATACATTCAAAATTTCATCTCAAAATCTGCTGATATTGATAATACTTATGGTCCTAAACTTGATCGCAGTACCTACACATGGACCTTAGGAAATAAACATATCGATTTTGATAAAGACACGGGAGATATAATAATCGATAACACTCCTTTCAAGAGCACCGACGGACTTTACCAACTCATTTTCTATGAATATCCAGAATACAGTCAGGCGGATTTGTTAAATTACAAGAAAATTTTAATGTTAACTGGTGTTCACCTTACATCGAATGGTAAATTGAGGGGTTCTCACAAGACCAAATACCTTAATATCATTAGACCTCTAATAAAAAGTAAAACTCAAGATGCGCAAGGTACAGGTATGCAGCTTACTTATAACACAAAACCCATAGAGTACGTATACTGGGATAATGTCAATGAATTAGTAGATAGGTTGAAGTTACTTGTAGCTTCTAAAGATGCCGGAAACACTTCTCACGACAACGAAATCGCAGCCATCTTAAATGAATTAAAGGAAGCTAAAGTTATTTACTAGAAGTATAATTACTGTCAATATACAGTTAGTTACAAAATGACTCTTAACAAGTTCGGACGCTCGTCGAAATACAAAAAGGCTAGCGGCATTGTGCACTCTCCTTTGTCCCAAAACCAAAAATTGAATAGCGATGCTTCAGCTATTTCATTTCAATATAATAAAGATAACGAAAAGCTTAGAAATATATTAGATGAGCGTCATAACTTTTTATTACGGTCAGTAAACGACTTTAAAAATAACGTTTCCCAGCAAATACAGGATTTTAAAGAGTTGTTAGAATTAAATACTGTTGCTTTGCAAACTGCCATAGAGAAAATAACACAAGAGCAGGATGTGATTAAAGAACAACTGAAATTGGATAAACAAAAGAGCGGTGTAAAGTAATTTCATTTTAAGTTGGAATTGAGCAGTTGAACAATGAATTTCGGTCATAGTGATGAAAAAGTTCGGTTAGTTAGGGAACTCCATAAACCAGCTCGAAAAAATTATCCTCGACGTCGAACTATTATCAAAGGCTTAGATGATCTTTGGCAAGCCGATCTTGCTCAGTTAGATCAATATGCTTACTGTAATAGAGGTAATAAATTCATATTAGTTGTAATTGACTCTTTCTCCAAATATGTCTGGTGTAGACCGCTACAATCCAAGTCTGGAGCAGATGTTACAAAGGCTTTTAAAGATATTTTAAAAAACAGTGGGGGACGCAAGCCTCACAATTTACAAACCGATCAGGGCAAAGAATTTTACAACTCTGAATTCCAGAAATTGATGAAAACTTTTCAAATTAATCACTACAGTACATTTACCGACAAAAAGGCAGCTATAGTGGAAAGAGTAATACGAACTTTGAAAGAAAAATTATTCAAGTATTTCAGTCTAAATGGAAAATATAGGTGGATTGATATTTTGCCTACTGTAGTAAATGAGTACAATAATAGGAAACATAGAACGATACAAATGAAGCCTGGTGAAGTTAACAAAAACAACGCAACATTTAGTCACCAATGTGTACAACAGTCACTTAAAAGTTTTCAAAACTCGTAAATTTAGGAAGGGTGACATTGTGAGAATAAGTAAAGCTAGACATGTATTTGACAAGGGATATCGACCTAATTGGACAACGGAGTTGTTCAAAATAATCAAAGTACAACACACCAATCCTCCCACATATTTGTTAGAAGATTTACGTGGAAGAGCTATAAAGGGTGGTTTTTATAATGAAGAATTGCAAAAAGTGGCAAATCCTGACATCTATTTGGTGGAAAAAGTGCTTCAAAGGAGGAGGGGGAAAGTTCTTGTGCGATGGCTCGGGTTAGATAAAAGCCACGACTCGTGGATAAGCGAAACAAACATTGTGTAGTTCTCTCGGTGAACGAACCGCCAAAATGTCTGACAGTGGTTACGAATCCGATGTAAGCAGCAGTGAAAATGATATTGTAGAAGATTCTTTGCTTTTGGCAGCATGTTTTCCGATCAAATCAACTAATGGATTATTCATTCATACAGGGTTGAGTCTCAAGAAATATTTTGAGCCAGCAGTAATCATCACATACCTTTGTCATGATCGGAGAGTAATTTCCTTGAACTACGTGTCGCTTAGAAAAAATAATGTGTATGTTTATTTTACCGAGGCAGATATTTTTGAATTGTTAAACGTTAGCATAAGTGCATCTTTGAGATTTGGCTTTTTGCTCCGCTTTGATTTTTATGATTTCTATTGTAATTTCTTAGATAAAGTCAATCATCTAGTAGTAAGTAGTAACTTAAATGAAACAGACATTATATTAATATTATGTGATATTACATTTAGTATAGAAACCTTTTTATTTTTGAACTCTTCTGTTTTTACAAAGAGTTTCTGTTGGCTGATTTGTATAGAAGAAGGTTGGTTTAATAAAACAACGTTCTACAAATATGGGTTTTTTATTTTTACATCCTTACATATTACATTCAATATGCCTTATAGCTTTGTGTCCCCAAGGAAGAGTTACAATACTATCAACTAAATATCGCTTATCATCGAAAGGATTCAAGCCAATTTTAGACTGTTCGAGACTGAAAACATCATGAGCAAACGAACGTATAGAACGTTGGTTTATAATTTTTTGTTTCTTGTCAAACAAACAACTTACATAATCGTTGTACGTTATATGTCTCGATACAACGTTTTTCTTGACTCCTTTCAATTTCTTAATACAAATTTTTTCCCCTCAATCAGATAAGCATACATCTTAGATCTAAGACCCGCAAAGTGAGTTATAATGCTACCATTAAGTTCATCTTTCATTAATCCCGGAACTTTTTTATTTACCAATGGAATACCATATTTATTATCTTGGGGGTAGTCACTAGTATCAAAACGTTCTATATTATCTTTAATAATGTCTTTAAAAACGTCATTACAGCGTATTTCATATACTAGGCTATCAGTATCGGTATACAAGAGCGTACAGTCAGATAATTTGCGTAGCATAAATTCATAATGAAATTCATAAACGCATGTTTTTGAGATATCGAGTATTGCCATTCCCACATAGAGGGGCTTATTGAAAATAATACTCGTCTTATTTAGTTCTACGCTAACTAAATTTTCATCAAATATGGTTCTGCTCTTAAAACGTGGGCTAGAAATATAATGTTTTGCTCCAAACCTACCAGCCCATTTGCGTAATAGTTTAACAACCCTGTGTTTCCTTATGTTCTCCATTGTTTTACCATAAACTGCGTTGTTCATGAGTTTGATTATAGTTTTTTCAAATTCTAACGATGCTTGCTGTCTCAAGCGTGTATTAAACTGTATGTAAGGAGCTAGCCAGGAGGCCTGTTTAAACTTCAGAATTCTGTGGATTTTGGTCAAAACTAGACCGTTTCTCAAAGCCTGTTTAAGCGCTCTGTAATGAATTATGTAATTCTTGTCATGAAGTGTGGGCATAAGCTTGGAAAATTTCGATCCTGGTGGTTTTCGCTGCTCTGCTGCAAACGGGAGGTCTTTATGCACATCATGTAGATGATCTGGGTACGACAAATCCACCTCCAAGACATAGCCTTCGTCTGCATCGTCGGCAATCTTGGTAACGTCAAACTCTGAGTCCTCAATCCATTCAAATCCGCCATAAGGGAGATGCTCACACATCGCCCAGCCATATAAGTTGTTAACGTCGAAATAGGCAATAAATTTGGAAGGTTTGGTGGAGTCATAGCTTCGCATATATTTATTATTCGCTTCGGAAAAGCGATGGCTACACTGACTTATTCCACCTCTTACAGCTTTTTCGAAAAATAATAAAATATCGATGTCTTGGAATGTCTCCAGTTTGCAGTTGGTATATTTGAGCATACAGTCCCAAGTGTATCCCGGTAATGTGTAATACCAAGCAGGATCTAATCCATAGTTTTTGTAACACGATTTTCTAAAATTCTCAAACACATCTGTAAGCAGCATCACATCGGTTTTTAAATACAGATCGGAGTATTCGCCCAAGTTAGTTATATTGAACTTTTCCCATACTAATTGTGCGTGTCTGTAGTCTTTTTCGTCGATTTCAACATCGTTTAGTTTGTTATAGAATTGATCGATTGAAGGTAATGAGGTTTCCTCTAATTTTTTAAACGAGTCTATGTAATCATAGCAAAAAACGCCCTTCCTGGTTAACAATGTAAACTTTTCAGGTGACAAATGGTGAAATTCTTTTTTAGCATTTACGAAATCGTCACTTTTTAGAGAGGAAACGAGAGTATCAAGCGAAAAACCTAGAAATCTAAAAGAGTCGATAAAGCGAAACTTGATATTTGTCTCATTATCAAACATAGTAAAACTAATATATTTTTCTTTGTTTATCGGAAGCAGAGTAATGTGATTTCTTTTGGCAAGGTCCCTTATTATAAAATGGCTGTCGTATCCACTTAGATTGTGAAATACTACGGGAATCATAAAAGAGTTCTTATAATTCAAATTACAATTTTGGTGGGCGTAGCCGCGAAATTTGCCGGTTAAGTGACAATGATCGCGCACAATTAAGTCAGTGTCTATGAATTTTTTCTCGCAAATATGACAGTTTCGCTAGCATCCTTAAGGCTAATGGTTTCGTCCATAGGCTCCACAATTTTTAATTTAGAGGCTACAAATTTCGCGGCCTCATCCAGCTGATCTGCAAACCAAGATAAACATTGGGGTCCATGATAGCTGTTGTAGAAAGATAATGAGTCATCGAATGTACATTTGAAATAGTATGCAGCACTATAGGCCACATGTTTTTGATATTTTTTAGTTTTCGTCTCGGTTTGCAGATCGTGGACGGGTGTTAGCATCGCCTCCACGTCTGAGTAGATTATGAAAGGTACATGTTCTTTATGTGCAAAATTTTTAAACTCAATAAATTTTTCCTTGGGAAATTCAATTTTGCATTGATTTATTTGTTCACAGCTAGTAGCATGCTCGTTCAATTTATCTTGAGATGTAAAATAATTTAAGCATCTGTCACATATAAATACACGTCTTTTATGGTTGTTTAATTGTTTTGAGACTAATTTAGAAAGATCCTTTATCCAACAAAAATGATATTTTATATTATCCATCGACTCGTCTTGAGGGGGAGCTTCGAATTCCCCGATATTTGGCGAATATTCATTTTGAATAAGAAGTAAATTCACATGTCTATCAAGTTTATTTTTTGTTAATCTGACAGGTACAGTCATAAATCTAGATGTTTTTTCTTTGCCCACTAACTCCAGAACATACACGTTTACAGATATTTTATTTAACTGCTCAAATTTTGTAATCTGTGGCAATGTCATCGGGAAATCTATCCCCTCCAAATTTAAAACTGTGGAGTAATGAGGGTATGAACTTACTCGATGCGCATTAGAATGTGTTGGATAAAGCGCTGAAACGATAGCCCACGCGAAACAAGCCTCATCCTGATTTTGGACGTTAATGCACGCTTTTTTACTTGAAATTTCGTAGGGCAGAGCTATGTATGACGTTCCACCGTTTCCAAATTCAACTTTGTTTATATACTATTTACTATATCTATGTGAAGTATGTTTACTATAATACCTGACCTTATTCTATTTTGAAAGGCGGACTGAGTGTCTTCCCACTTCAATCGATCAGATCTCTTTTCACGTTTTTGACCAGCCCCCGTATGTTTCCATCATTTTAAAGTATACGCCGATCCTTTTCAGATGACCCAAATTTGTCTGAAGTTTCATCAGCGTACCGTGATTATAGTCTCCTTTCTTTATTGCAGTATTATGTAATTTAATATTTGCTTGTAATTTTTTTGTCCATCGCTCTAAAACTCTTTCCTGCGTGCTGTCCCTTAATAAATCCAATGCTTTTTCGAAAGTTTGAACAATTTTGTCACTTTCAACAAATGACATAATAAAAACTTAGCAATAAATTATTCTTAGCTTTAGCTGTTTCGAAACGTTTTGAAAATCTATATGCGTTGCATGCCTTTTTAATCTATTTTTCCCCACTGTTTTCTCATAGGATCTGTTTCGGCACGAAAGGGGAGGGGATAGGGAGCTGGCAATATAAGATGTTGAAATTGCCTACCATACGTATCAAAATGGTGCAGCTTACAGTTGAATTCAGAGCTTTCAGAGCCGCGCTATACGAAATGAAACGTTCGTGTTACGGTAAAAATTTAATTTCTCTCCTGAATAAACCGAATTTTTTAATATT
The DNA here is from genome assembly GCA_963920635.1 of Pseudeuparius sepicola. NCBI lineage: Eukaryota > Metazoa > Arthropoda > Insecta > Coleoptera > Anthribidae > Pseudeuparius > Pseudeuparius sepicola. The sequence goes on along the minus strand of OY987299.1, from coordinate 73,904,212 downwards.
TGATAAGTGCTTCAAAACAATTGCCGAAAGTAAAGAGTGCGACGAGGCCGATTATTGTTTGATGCTGGAGAGCAAGCGAAGAATGGATAACTTTATACGGATACTTGGTGATATTTTCGAGCGAGAAGGCATTAATGAAATCAATGTCGTTGACCTTGGTAAGCTTTTGAGGGATCATTGTTTAAAAGATACTTTTGCACACCAATTGTACGTCCTTAATTTACTTTACGATGCTGATGTTGTGGAGTTACCGTATAATCCGAAAATAGAAGCCTATCAAGTGAAAAATATAAAAAAAAATTACAACGATATATATAAATGTATTGACGATTTCATATGTGCGGCTGCATATATGGCAATTCCAAAGAATATAGAAAATTTTAAGGCTGCATTAACTAAGTTGAAACTAAATTACAAATTTCAACCGTCTGAAAACAAAGTGCCTTTAATTATGGAATGGTTAAATAAAAACGTAAAAAAGTACGAAGAAAATCCTGACGCTATACTAGGTTGGCAAGATGGTCCTTGTTGTTCTCCATGGCCCTCAGAAGATGTGGACGATTATAGAAAGACAATTGCACTATTAAATACCTTCATATTGTAACTAATATACTTGTAAAAAATAAAACTTTTACTAATATTTTGAATTTTATTTCATATTTGTATTTTAAAAGTGACAACGCTATACTGGGTTGGCAAGATGGTCCCTTCTCCAAGCACACAATACAATCATGCAACAAAAATAGTAAAATTCATAGAGAATGCCCGCAGCCAGGCAAACCCAGTTGACTGCGCAGCCGCCGCGTTCCTGAGACTCATAGCGCGCCCTCGACGGCGGGGCCTTCGAACCACCCAGCGGTATCTTTCGAACCCCCTTGCGCATACCTGTTGCAAGGGTAAAGTATTCGGCAAAATATCGATCAATTGGTAGTACTTTTGAAGCACGACTGTAGTTGTTTCCCTACAGAAATAGAGGGCACGACCTGTATTAAAAATCTAATATTTTCATTGTATTGATCACACGTCAATTCATAAAAGAAAATCAGTAGTTGCAATCTTTATGAAATTTGGAATAACTCAAATATGCAGATTAGTTGTTCCATTTATTTCAAAATAAAAAACAGCAAAAAATACAGTTTTCTGAAATGGAGGAATTAAAATTTAAAAAAAATGTATCACTTTTTATAGCATATATTTAAATAGGACATAAAACACAAAATATATGTTAAAATATTTATTTGTATGTACAGGATAATATAAAAAACGTATTAAAAAAAACTATTACTAACTAAATATATTACAAACACTTATACATGTATTCTGCAAAAACACATAACTCTACCTGAGGACAGTGCACGGGTTTTCGTAAATTTTGCAAATGTCTTTTACATTGGTTTTTTTTAACCTGATTATATAATTCAGGATTTTCCCCGACTATAATATCAAATTTGGGACATCCCAGTTGTTCTATATTATAGGCTAAATGTCCAAATCCTGCTGCCTTTAAGAGATCCAACTCCACATGTCCGCCTTTATAACCAATCTTTTGATCACCTGAATTGAAGCCCAGACGCCGAAATTCTTTGATGATGTCGTCTTGCGGTTGGTCACCTTTCTGATCCTCATATCTCAATCCATGAAGATTGTTAGTGACCCACCTTGCGGTTCTGGCGTCTTTTGAATTGAGAGCGTAATAGCTTCCAACAGAATAATATTTGGAGGTGGACTGTTTCCACTTCATATCAAATATTCCAAGTTCCTTAACTAAAAATTTGCCGTTGACGTGGAAACCATCAACATCTACCAAGTATCTTATGGATGGAGTCATTTTCTTGAATAGACTTAGACGATTACATTGGTTCACTTAGCTAAAGTGTGCCTTTTATACCCCTGTTTTAATACGAAAACAGTTTGGCATCATCAGAAAGTGGGGGGGGGATCCCCTCCTAGACATCTCGTACAGGTTGATGTTTTAGACTATAAAAACTCTGGAGATATCTCAATAGACATCAGTTACAGTTTTTCTCCAAACAAATTAAATTTAATAACAATGGCTGCCTCCATAAATAATTCCCTATACCAACTTGCGTTAGAAGAAAAAGAAGAGATTGAGAAAACGGTGCCTGCAGAATTGAGAAGAGACATCGACGACATTGACGACGATGATGCTAGTGACAAAGATGAAGGGGTAGACGTTGGCCGCGATGACTCCGTCGTGGCGAAAAGTGTACCCATTAACCCGAGCGAGGGTTATAATAACTGGACAGTGGGGGGCCTCTGTGTATCTGCCGCATATGTAAAGGTAACAGAAAGGGCGCGTTTGTGCCTAAATTGTTACCGTGCGTATGTGGTAGATTTTACAGAGGTTTCCCTGAATGGTTTCACCGACAATGCGAAGCATCGGCATGAAACTTTACATTTTTCTTTGACAGAAATGCCTTTGCAAAGATTCATGCGGTGTAGTGCCTGTAAAGAAAAGCTTTACATAGCTTTTCGGCAAGACACCTGCTTGATGTGTAAAGCAGGTGCAAAAATTATACCATTATTGTAAATAAAATGTATTATTGTAAATAAAATGTATTATTGGATAATTCTGTTTTTATTATTATTATTTAAATTAAATTCCTGACTATAAGAAAATAAACGTGAAATAAAATATTTAATTAAAAACTACAGTTTGATACCTACAAATGTTCTGGGATTTTAGGTAGTCGCATGCTACTGCTTGTCCGTGCGAGGATGATCGCTATGTAAAATCCCCTGGCTGTATTTTTTACCTTTCTTACATCGCTCAGCCGGAAGTGTGCACGTACGGTTATGCTAAAGCATAGCTTTTCGGCAAGATACATGCTTAATATGTAAAACAGGTGCAAAAACTAGACCATTGGTATTATTGTAAATGAAATGTATTATTGGATAATTGTTTTATTATTATTATTTAAATTAAATTCTCGAATATAAGAAAATAAACGTTTAATAAAATATTTACTTAAAAACTACAGTTTGATACTACAAATGTTCTGGGATTTTAGGTATCCGCTTGCTACCGCTTGTCCGTGCGAGTTCGAGCGAGGACGATCGCTATGTAAAATCCCCTGACTATATTTTTTACCTTTCTTACATCTCCCTCAGCCGGAAGTGTGCACGTACGCTTATGCTAAAGTATGGTCTGCTTAGGAGAAAAATATTACTTTTGTATTTAGCTACCGAGCGACTCTGTATTGCACGTAATAAAATTTTATTGCTTGGTGTTTATAATGGTATTGGGTGAGAAATGAATAACAAAGCGATGGTTTAAAACTATGTGTAATATTATATATATATGATTCAACTTATGCTTACTTATAACTAGTTAATATTTTATTCACACGCGCTTCATCTATTTCTATTATACTAATCCTATTTACTAAAATTTTTCTTAATTTATCTAACCTATCTATTTTATTTTTTAAACCAGCCTTGTTTTTGGCCAGCTTATTACTTTGAAGCTGTAAGACGACAACATTATCTTCCAGCACTTTATTAAGTTCCAAATTGTGACGTCCTCCAGCTGTTGGATCTTCAAAATCGAAGCTGTCATCCGGAAACCTGTTTGTGCGGCGCCCCCTGTTATAAACCGCTCTCAACGTCTCCGGGTTGTTCTCCGTTGCGGGTTGTTCAGGCTGTACATATGTCAATTGCGCAGGCTGCACATGTGCCGATTCGGCAGGTTGTGCAGGCTGTACATATACCGATTGTTCATGTGCCAGCTCACGCTCGATCTGCGACACAGCAAACGATGTTGCGCTTCTAATGCTTTCATCGTCCACTTCGGAATACTATAAGTATAAGATAAACATTTATTATTTGTTAGAATTCATAAACATGTCTACTTACATGATCAACATTGTTTTCTTCAGATGAATTTTCAACTGACCCCTCTGCCGCAAGCGTCTCGATGAGATTATAAGCAGATGGTGACTATAATAATTATTGAATGTTAGTATATCGCAAATAAAAAAATATTTTTCGCATAAGAAAATCTCCAACTTGCGGCTAACAAGAAAAAAGTTGGCTAAAAATTTTCTGATGCGAAAAAGCAAAATAGTTTCTCGAAGCAAATTGAAATAACGTATTTAATAATTATAAAAAAATAAGTTTTGACTTACCCTCACAACAGCATTGTAGTGGATAATCGCCTTAGTTTGGAACACACTCATAATTATAAGCAAAGTAATAAATTTAAAAATAACACACGACAAAACTCGAACACAATTCAACAAAATTTAGAAAACTGATGCTTTTGCTGAATTTCTACACCCTTTTGTAGATTTTAAAATGAATGCGTTGGTGGGGATGGCTCTCAACGTTGCTACTTTTTAATTTAGGCGTTAACTTTGCTCTGGTGGGAGTGGGGGTAACTCCACCCCTTCGGCGTTGCCAAAAAATTTTCTACTTCAAATTGCTCTATTTTCTAATTAGACGACAACGCTGTTGAGTGGGGATAGGCAATGCTTACGTTAAATATAAAAGGCAGCCACATCCTTAACAAAATTCACTAAATTCAATTCAATACAAAGAATTAAATATTGCTTCAGCTAGATAATTGTGGCAAAAGTTTATAACACTCGTTGAGATGTATTCTCAGAATAAAAGAAAAGTGACAGATGATGGATACAGTGCAGGATGGAGTTCGTATGGTCAGTGGAAAACGGAAGAAAACGCAAATCCAATTAGGCGATTAAGGGACACTCATGTGAGGCACTATAATGAAGGTTTATACGCGGGATGGTTTGATCATCAGGCTGGTAAGAATAGGCGTTTTCTGGAGGGTGACGTGAAAATGGATAAAGTTCAATATGGTGCAGGATATCAAGATGGATGGATCAGATACGGTCAGTGTTTTGCGAACGCTAATGACATTTACATGGCTAAATCTGATATCATTGCATATAATAAGGCGTACTACGCAGGGTGGTTTAATCATCAGCGTCAAATCGAATACGAATCTGGCTATGTGGCAGGGTATTTTCGATTTGCGAATAATGAGGACATAATACGAAATCGAACGACTTATAATTATGCATATTATGAAGGCTGGTTCGACCGTCTACGCAGACAACGACAGTGCTAATATTTGTATATAAGTTTATTGTAACAAAATATATGAATTATTTTAATAAAACAAAACATTAATTAATTTTAGTTTGTTTTATTTATATACTGGTTTCTTGTTTAGTTTTGTTTACCTATTTAGTTTATCGAGGAATTTTAAGTGGAATATTAATAATGTACACAGTTTTTTTATCAAAATAACAATAACAGCAAAATATTCTCATTTAAGTTTTAACATTGAAAGCCTTTTTTTATTAAAATCTCAGGTAGGGTCGCACGAGAAGATTTACAAGCAGGTGAAAATCTAAATAATTTGAACAGTCTGCTATAAAACTACCAGGCAGTAAATTTTTATAACATGCCATTTACAGGACTATAAAAAAAAGTCTGACAAAAAACATTTAAAAGTGGATCATTGTTATGTAAGATTATCCCTTGAAGGAAGGGTCGCGCAAGAAGATTTAGAAACAGGTGAAAGTCTAAAGAATGTGAACAGCCTGCTATAAAAGTAAAAGGGGGCAAACTTGTCTGCATTTTTGTTGACTCGACACAAAAAGATTCAAGGTACTAAAACCAGGTGAAGGTGTAACTAATTTGAACAGTCGGGTGTAAAACTCTGAAAGGGTTAACTTTCTCTGGAATTATGCCAAAAATGGTTCGAGTCACTATCTGCGCTGGATTGGCTGTTTATAGAATTGTAGGTGGGAACTGAAAAGCTTCCTCCTACTTAGTAGATCCTTATAAAAGTACTGCATCCAACTGAGACGTTGGCGTCGAAAGTTGGCGTCGAAAGTTGGCGTCTAAAGTGGGCGGCTTAAGTGGGACTTAAAATGGGGACTTGGCTTAAGTGGGACTTAAAATGGGGACTTTACATGGGGAATTTGCATGGGGACTATGTATGGACTTCCTTAGAGGGCACAGAAATTATTATTTTTGTTAGAATTTTTATCATTAGGCATTATTATTTTTTGTTTGGAGCTACATCAAGCTGCAAGAAAAAATTGTGTTTGGTTTTAATTCAAGTTTCAGTTTTGCACTTTTTTTATACTATTACTTTGTTGTACACCTGCTGGGTAGTTTGTTATTTTATTAATTTACTATGGGTAGAAGAAATGAAACATCTCTTATGCTATATATATTTTATTTTTAATTGTTTAAAGTTCTTATTAATTTCATATATATCAATTTCATATTTTAGTTTCTGTAATTTTCGAATGTGAGACTCCAAAGTATTTTTATAGCTGTTCCGGTTCTTGGACGGAAAATTGAATATTAGTTGTTTTCCCGACAGGTCCATAACTAATAAGATAATACTTTCGCCCGTTGAAAATGTCCTTGTTTACTTGCTCAATTCGTTCTTCTGTAAATTCTACCGTGAACCTTTGCGGTAAAATTGTTTTGAAATCGTCGAATTCCAAGGATATCTTCTCGCCGAACTTGGTGTTTATTTTCGTAAATGCATGTACCTCAAACTTTCGGTTGACTTCCAAATCTTGGACCCTAATGAATTTCTTCAGGAACAAACTGTTATTTAAATGGGTCACAAACGATGCCATACTTTTAATCTTATTTAGTTAAGTTAAAAGTGAGAACTGTGTACTACTTTACCAATCAACCATCGAAATATATTCTAAAAAAAGTGGAGGGGATCCCCCCACACAAATCCCCCCCACCGCTAGATTTTATCCCCGAAAACCCTATGCGGATCCTGGCTCAGGCTCAAAACCCTTATGCGGAAGCTGGCTCACATATGGCGGCCATCTTTGAGCCAGGATCCGCTTTACTTAACTACTCACTCGTAGTTTTATATCAAACCAATGTCACCTTTTCTGCCTAGAAAATTTTTTTTTGCTTAGCCCTTTGGCGTGGCGGACAATTGCTTTAGGACGACCTGAAGCGGTTTCTCGTCGATTCGTGGCGAGCTACTGCCCACCTGGCAACACCGCACGTGGCCGGTGAGTCATCAACCGGCCCACCTGCTGTAAGATAATAAACTGTGCCGTTTCAATTTCAGCCTATTTAAATATTGAATAATACATTTTTCTTGAAATCGGCATTAAAATGTCCCAAAATCGTCATTAAAAGCACAGAAATCGTACAATAATGTAGCCCATTATTGTACGATTTTTTCAATAAGTAGGCCTTGGCGAGATGTAAACATCAAACGTCAGACGCGGAGAAATCGCCCGTCAAAAGTGACCAAATATTCAAAACCCGGCCGATAAAGGCTCATTTAACTTTTCGTACACATTGCGAAATTGTTTCCTATAGAAGCGCAATCCTTCAGTATACATATTTTAGTAAATTTGAAAAACAATAGATTTGTTGTGTAAGCTGCACAAGAAGCAGCAGTTTGGTTTTTCTGTCAGAAGGTGCCGTACATCATTATGCTTGTGCTAGGTAGAGCGATCGGTAAAGTCAAGCAACGCCGCGCGTAGTCGGTTCGTGGACGGGTGATCCCTTATTATTATTTTCTTGCCTAATAAAACATTTTTTTTCCGATTTCAAGAAAAATATAATATGTACCTCGGCACTGAAGTTCTTTTTATGACTCATGTGGTTTATTTGCCTCGGCCAGAGGCCTCAGCAACTAAACTCCACATGAGTCATAAAAAGTTGAACTTCAGTGCCTTGGTACATAAATAACTATTATTATTGGTTTTTTATATTTTCGAATACACGGTTTTTTGGATTCTCAGAACGGGGATCTCGGAAACTAACATAGTTTGACGGAAGGTTAAATGGGGAAAGATTTTCCATTAACTCAATGCATTTTTTTTAAATTCCATGGCTTACTGGATATGACGAAAAACTGAATTTTTCCTATTCCTTTAAATGCCTCTAGCTCTTTTATTTCGGATTTTACAAGTCATAAAAACTGTAAACACAAAAGTTGTAGATAATTTTGTGCTTATTGAGAGTCTGAGCCAGTTTTGTATCCAAATCATCATCTTTGAGATATTACATGTTATTTTGTTACATGAACCGTTAAAAAATACTAAATAAAAATTGAAATGTGTGTAGTTACTAAAAAAAATGATTAAAACAATTTATTTTTACTTCAAAATATCTACAACTTTTGAATTTACAGTTTTTCTGTAAAATGCGGTAAAACAGATAGAGGAATTTGAAGGAATATTGAAAATTCATTTTACATTTTCAAAAAATCAAAAAGTGCAATGTTTACGGAGCTGGAGCTAGCTTCTAATTAGGAGCCAACTTTAAGAATATTTTAGCGGACCGAACCGACTTCCAAAACGATAGGTCACAAAAGGGCTACCAGAGACAAAAAACCTAATTCATGTAATTAATAATTTTTTATGCATAAAAAAAATCGATAAACATGCCGTCACACACGACAGCGGCGTCGGGACATGTTTTCGCATCTGTCAGGGATTCGCCCTAATTTTTTGCTACAATTTTTGCGACAAAATTAATATAGTAAACGAATAATTTTAGCAGTTTTTACAGTGGCGGAGACATACGCAAGCACGGGATTAATTTTCATATAACTTAATTTTTTTAAATCATTTAATAATAAGTATACCTATAGGTATGTTGCGGCGTCAGTCTCATACCTTTAATATTTTTACAGTTGGTGTTAATTAAATCTAAAAATATTAAAGGCCACAACATTACTAAATGCATTTAGATAAATTGAATCTCAAAATTAATCCCAGGCTCCAGTATGTCTGCGCCTCTGGAACAATTTCTAAAATTATTAAAAAAGCCAGTAATTTGCAATGCAAAGTCATATTAGACAATTTTTTTCAAAAAAATTACGAAAAGAAGTTGTTCAGAATCGATCCAGAACTCTATATCCAAAATTTTGTCAAAATCAAACAATTTTAAATAAAAAAATTAAAGTGCAAAAATTGCAATTTAATAAATTCCTGCGTTTTGAAAAGTGTGCCATGGAAGTTTTGAAGGCAAGTTGTGACAATAGACATTTAGACATGACAGCAAATATCTTGCCTTCAACACTTCCACGCCACACTTTTCTAAGCGGAGGAAATAATTAAAGTGCTATTTTTGGGCTTTAATTTTTGATATTTAATATTTTTTTATTTTGACAAAATTTTGGATTTAGGGTTCTGGATCGATTCTGAACTACTTTGTTAAGTACTTTTTTAAAAAAATTCCTAATATGACTTTCGGATCGATAGCCTCGATTGTGGCATCCCAGGTGGCTTTGACCTTGGAGTAGACAAATAATTTTTTGGAAATAAGTAGGCAACAATGCTATCTACCTTTGGAAAAATGTCGTTCTTGTCAGTTAAAAATTAAAGAAGTTACAAGGTTGTTTCAATCTTAAGTGATAAATAAAAAAAAATTCCTCACAAACGAAGAACTCTACGCGCCGGCGCCGTATGTTTTATGAGCAACCCATACATAAAATAAAATTACTTTTTCTATCAAGTGTGAAGGTTTCTTCTAAACAAACCGGAACACCCTATATAAATTGCACAATTATTTTGATCACACGATTATGCTATGTTATATCCCTAAAATACATTTACTTTTCCGGAATAAATTGGAAAAAAAAGAGGGTGGTTTTAGTGTTATGGTGAATATTTTGTCTTTCAGGTGAATACACTGGCGTCCAGGAAGCTGAAGGATTCGATGGCAGTAGTTAAGTAAAGCGGATCCTGGCTCAAAGATGGCCGCCATATGTGAGCCAGCTTCCGCATAAGGGTTTTGAGCCTGAGCCAGGATCCGCATAGGGCTTTCGGGGTTCGGTTGGCAGGTATAAACGCCGCGGTTAGAATATTTTTTCCTTGATTTAACGTCCTGTTTCGGGTGACCTTATTTTATAAGTTTATGTGTATTGTGAATCAGTGGGATGTTGTCAGTTCACGGGGAAGGTTTACTAAATTCCTTAATCGACAAATTACCAGTTGAATTGCACCTTCCTAAATATCAGTTTTGTGGGCCTGGAACTAAGTTAGAGAAACGTCTGACGAGAGGAGATTCTGGTATAAATAAATTGGACGCAGCGTGTAGGACCCACGATATTTTGTATTCAAACAGCAAGTTATTAGAAGATCGACACAAGGCTGATTTAGAATTGGAAAATCGTGCTTGGGATCGAGTAAAATCCAAAGACGCTAAATTTAGTGAGAAGGCTGCTTCTTGGCTTGTAACAACTGCCATGAAAGTAAAAAGAAAATTGGGTATGGGAGTTAAAAAACGACGACCGATTTCTTTTAGAAGGGACATCGTAAAAAAAGTGGAAAAAAATCTCAGAAAATCTTTTACTCCTAAGGACTTGAATAACACTCAGAATTTGAAAAAATCGTCATTGGCTGCTGTAAGAGCTGCCCGTATGATTGTTAAAAAGATTGGAAAAAAGAATTTGAGGATACCGAGGTTGATTCCATTCGAAAGCAAAACTGGCGGATTTCTTCCTCTTATTCCTATTCTAGGAGCTCTAGGGGCATTGGGTTCTTTGGCAGGTGGAGCAAGTGCTGTAGCTAAAACCATTTTGGATGTAAATAATGCTAAAAAGAGTGTGACGAAACAGTCGATGGAACCTGTTGGCAAAAAAGGTTCGGGTCTTTATTTAAGAAGAAATAAACGCGGAGGATTCGGACTATTTTTGAAAAAAAACTCTCATTGAGGCTACCCAACAGACCTTTAACAGATAGAGATTTAATAAAGTTCGCGGCAAAGCTTAACATACCATTTTTTAAAGGCGTATTTATGAGAGACACGCTACCTAAAAAGGTGAGAAAAAACGAGTCGGTCATTTTAAATTTGGATGTTCAGCGAAATCCGGGAACTCACTGGGTAGCCTATCAGAAAAGAGGAAATATCGTCAAGTACTTTGACAGTTTTGGTAATTTGAAACCGCCCAAAGAATTGGTTCAGTATTTGGGAAAGAACGTAAAAATAATATATAATAACGATTCTTATCAGAATTTTGATGAAATAAATTGCGGGCATTTGTGTCTCGAGTTTCTGTATAAAGGTGACAGTTAAGACGAGAAGACGATGTCTATGCTTTTCACCTTACATGGATTTAGTTCAACGCTGTCTATTGACTTTACCAGTCCTATATATTTAGATGAGGATTATGAGTATGGCTTAGCATTGTTGGGATTTCATTCGTACAACAGCGTGCCGAATATCGAGAGTGAAGAAGACAAGCTATATCTTGTTGGTAAAAAGGGATACATAACTATACAAATTCCTACAGGATCGTATGAAATAGGAGCAATAGAAGAGTGTATAAATAACAGTTTAAAAATTAAATTTGGAAAAAACTTTGTCGAAAAAGATAGAATTATATTAAAACCTAATAACAGCACCTTAAAGTGTGAAATTTTTAGTGAAAATTTCGCTATCGATTTCCGAAAAGAAGGTTCTATTGGAAAACTGCTGGGATTCTCCGAGCGTTTGTTAGAATCGAACAAATTACACATCTCCGATTTGCCTGTGAATATAGTGAAAGTTAGAACGATACACATAGATTCTAACATAACATCTGGAGCATACTATAAAAATCAACCAACACATACCATTTATGAATTTGCTATTGTTGATGATCCTGGATATGCTATAGACGAAACGCCAAAAAATTTGCTATATATACCAGTGACAAAGCGAGAGATCTATAACATAACATTAAACATTCTCGATCAGAACTTCAGACCGGTAAATTTTAGAGGCGAGGAAATAATTGTGAGATTAGAATTGAAACGTTTAACTCATTAAAAATGGTTTTGATTTTTGGGGACGCATATAAGCCTTATAAATTGCAGTCATTTCTCTGTAAAAAGTCATTAACGAAGAAATCGTCGAAGCGTGCAGATCATTCTAAAAAGTCGTCAATTTTGAAAGGTGCTGGTCGCAACCGTGTACTTACTTTCGAAAATCTTCAGTTTTTAAAATCAATTGGTCAGAATGTCGTTAACTCCTCAGGTGTTCAATGTGCATCGCAGTCCAAACTATGATGAATCTATTCAACGCCTGGAAAAACGTACCTACTACCCATTTGTAAAATCTTTTCGAAACAACGATATTGTGGAAATAACTGTCAATCAGGGAGACGCATGGCTGTTGATGTATGATGCTGTGATTTATGTTAAAGGAAAATTAACCGACATGCAAGGGGACTGTAACTTTGTTAACAATGCACCTGCATTTTTCTTTGACTCTGTTTCCTACGAGCTAAATGGCAAAGAAATAGAAACAGTGCGAAATCCTGGAATTGTGAGCACAATTAGATCATACTTGTGTTATTCTCCTAATGAAGAAAAGTGCATGGCGACAGCCGGTTGGGCTGGAGTTAATAAACATTTTAATGCAAGCACCGATAGCTCATTTATTTCCAGAATCCCCTTGAATCATTTGTTTGGGATGTTCAATGATTATCAGTTGGCTGTTTGTGGTAAACAAACTGTGAGATTGATACGAGCTCGAAATGATAACAACGCTTTATTGCTACCTACTGCAAACGATTCTTGTGAAATATCAATTTCCGATATAGAATTAAAAGTTAAGCATATACAACCGAACGATTTAATTAGACTTAACCTTCTTCAGGCCATGAAAATTGATCGTCCAATTATATTTGCCTTTCGCAAATGGGAACTTCATGAATTGCCAGCTCTTACTACCGGTGCTCAAAGGGAGATATGGTCTGTAAAGTCATCAAGTGCATTAACCTCTCCTCGATACGTCATCGTGGCATTCCAGACTGACCGCAATGACAATCCTAAATCCAGTACTGCAGAATTTGATCACATAAATATAACCGATGTGAGATTAATTTTAAACGGCGAATGCTTTCCTTTTGAACGTCTAAGGTTAGATTTTGATAAAAATAATGTTCAGGAAGCCTATCACAATTACGTGGATTTTTATTCGAGTTATATGAATAAAGATAGACGACCCCTACTTGGCTATACGGAATATAAATCGTATGTACCTCTGTTTGTTATCGATTGTTCTCGAAGAAATGAGTCTATAAAAATAAACACTGTTGACGTTAAGTTAGACATAGAAAGCAATAAAGGATTTCCAGCCAAAACTCGAGCCTACTGCACAATTATACATGATTGTACTATGGAGTATTTACCACTAAGTGAAATTGTGAGAGATGTAATGTAAATTAAGAACAATTAGTCAAATCCAACAGTCCTGTCCAAGATGTTATTGAGAGCGGGTCACATTTCATTGCTAGCAATAATTAATAATGTGTTCTATATTCACAATGAGCTAAATCAGACTAACATCTCTGTTTGTGGAAGCAATGATAAATGCTCACCATTTATTTCTATTGGAAGTGCAATTTCAATGGCTATCCTTCCGAAAAATTCAACGCAATTTAAATTTCATTTTAAATTTAAAAACCATACGATTGGTGAAACTAGATGGAGGAAAATTTCTGAAGTTACAAATACTACAAAAAGTACCCCGACTGCACCTAAATTAACCCCCGAACAAAAGGAATATAATATGGAAATTACTCTTGTTCCTCTGGTTTATTACATTACGGTGTGCTCATCGCTGTTAGTAACAAAACTCATGATTAAAATAGTACTTACACAAAGAGAGAGATGGGAGATATGGAACTGAAAATTTGGAGCACTCCAAAGGCAAATGATCTAAAGGCAAAGGCAAATGATTCAAAGGCAAAGGCAAATGATCGGAAGGCAAATGATTCGAAGGCAAAGGCAAATGATCCAAAGGCAAAGGCAAATGATCGGAAGGCAAAGGCAAATGATCCGAAGGCAAAGGCAAATGATCGGAAGGCAAAGGCAAATGATCCGAAGGCAAGTGATCCGAAGGCAAATGATCCAAAGGCAAATTAAAAATATAGTATGAATGTATTGTAACAATGTGTTAGTATATAATAAAGATAAAATTAAGTATAATTGTCAGTGTTTTATTCCCCACCTACGTGATGTATATGTGTGATATTTGCGGTACAACATTTTGTAGATCGGATAGTTTTACAAGACACAAGAATATTCACAGAACTATTATTTTTATGTGTGAATTCTGTAGTAAAACGTTTTCGAGAAAAGATAACTTAAAAAACTCATAAAAGAATCCACCAACTTCAAAACGACTTAGTTGTTAGCGAGGTCGTTGGATACAACGATTCGAAAGACGCGATGCAAATCCATCAGCAGACAGTTTCACTTCCAGTAGAAAACCTAGATATTGTGCAAGAAAGTAGTGCTAAATCTAAACACGGTGTACTGTTTCCAAACTCATTTAGGGCAATTTTTTGTGGACCTAGCGGATGTGGAAAAACCAACGCTTTACTTAGTTTAATATTTAATGAAAACGGACTAAAATTCGAGAATATTTACTTGTACAGTAAGTCACTGTACCAACCCAAGTATCAGTTATTGCAAGACGTGCTTAAACAAGTTAGTGGCGTTGGATATTTTCCCTTTAACTCAAACGATGATGTAATTGGTCCATCAGAGGCTAGAGAAAATTCGGTTTTCATATTTGATGACGTGGCTTGCGATAAACAAGATAAAATTAGAGAATTTTATTCAATGGGACGTCATAAATCTATAGATGTTGTCTATCTTTGTCAGACATATTCTAAAATTCCTAAGCAATTAATACGAGACAATTGTAACATGATTATTCTGTTCAAACAGGATGACGTTAATCTGAAGCATGTCTATGATGAACATGTGTCACCAGATATCACCTACGAGCAGTTTAAAAACCTTTGCTCATTTTGTTGGAATGGTAGTGTTTTTGGAACATTAGTGATAGCCAAAGACTTTAGTTTAGATAATGGGCGATACAGAAAAGGATTTGATAGCTATATAAAACTCTAGTGACTCGGTATCTTTATTAGTAGCCAACATGCCCTTGACATCACAAGAACAAATTCAGAGAGCACAGCGTGCTAAAAAAATTAAAGAGCTAACTAGATCTATTAGAAGAAAATATGCTGCGTTAAAAACGGGTAAATCTGAGATGGATGAGACTTTAGATAAGATATTCAAGCCCGTAAAAGATTCTCTAAGCGAAATAAAAAATAATATGAAAGTTAAGGTAGGATCAAAGCAACAAACTGCAATTCGGATAAAACCTAAGATAGAATTATTTACTAGTACGCCAAGTAAAAAGTTACCGTCTGAAATATCGGGAGAAAATACATTACCTACAACGGTCTTAGAATCATCTCAAGTAACTGAATACGATGATGATGTTGAAGATGACGCAGATTATGGTTATCCTGAAACGGCCTTACCATACATTCAAAATTTCATCTCAAAATCTGCTGATATTGATAATACTTATGGTCCTAAACTTGATCGCAGTACCTACACATGGACCTTAGGAAATAAACATATCGATTTTGATAAAGACACGGGAGATATAATAATCGATAACACTCCTTTCAAGAGCACCGACGGACTTTACCAACTCATTTTCTATGAATATCCAGAATACAGTCAGGCGGATTTGTTAAATTACAAGAAAATTTTAATGTTAACTGGTGTTCACCTTACATCGAATGGTAAATTGAGGGGTTCTCACAAGACCAAATACCTTAATATCATTAGACCTCTAATAAAAAGTAAAACTCAAGATGCGCAAGGTACAGGTATGCAGCTTACTTATAACACAAAACCCATAGAGTACGTATACTGGGATAATGTCAATGAATTAGTAGATAGGTTGAAGTTACTTGTAGCTTCTAAAGATGCCGGAAACACTTCTCACGACAACGAAATCGCAGCCATCTTAAATGAATTAAAGGAAGCTAAAGTTATTTACTAGAAGTATAATTACTGTCAATATACAGTTAGTTACAAAATGACTCTTAACAAGTTCGGACGCTCGTCGAAATACAAAAAGGCTAGCGGCATTGTGCACTCTCCTTTGTCCCAAAACCAAAAATTGAATAGCGATGCTTCAGCTATTTCATTTCAATATAATAAAGATAACGAAAAGCTTAGAAATATATTAGATGAGCGTCATAACTTTTTATTACGGTCAGTAAACGACTTTAAAAATAACGTTTCCCAGCAAATACAGGATTTTAAAGAGTTGTTAGAATTAAATACTGTTGCTTTGCAAACTGCCATAGAGAAAATAACACAAGAGCAGGATGTGATTAAAGAACAACTGAAATTGGATAAACAAAAGAGCGGTGTAAAGTAATTTCATTTTAAGTTGGAATTGAGCAGTTGAACAATGAATTTCGGTCATAGTGATGAAAAAGTTCGGTTAGTTAGGGAACTCCATAAACCAGCTCGAAAAAATTATCCTCGACGTCGAACTATTATCAAAGGCTTAGATGATCTTTGGCAAGCCGATCTTGCTCAGTTAGATCAATATGCTTACTGTAATAGAGGTAATAAATTCATATTAGTTGTAATTGACTCTTTCTCCAAATATGTCTGGTGTAGACCGCTACAATCCAAGTCTGGAGCAGATGTTACAAAGGCTTTTAAAGATATTTTAAAAAACAGTGGGGGACGCAAGCCTCACAATTTACAAACCGATCAGGGCAAAGAATTTTACAACTCTGAATTCCAGAAATTGATGAAAACTTTTCAAATTAATCACTACAGTACATTTACCGACAAAAAGGCAGCTATAGTGGAAAGAGTAATACGAACTTTGAAAGAAAAATTATTCAAGTATTTCAGTCTAAATGGAAAATATAGGTGGATTGATATTTTGCCTACTGTAGTAAATGAGTACAATAATAGGAAACATAGAACGATACAAATGAAGCCTGGTGAAGTTAACAAAAACAACGAGCAACATTTAGTCACCAATGTGTACAACAGTCACTTAAAAGTTTTCAAAACTCGTAAATTTAGGAAGGGTGACATTGTGAGAATAAGTAAAGCTAGACATGTATTTGACAAGGGATATCGACCTAATTGGACAACGGAGTTGTTCAAAATAATCAAAGTACAACACACCAATCCTCCCACATATTTGTTAGAAGATTTACGTGGAAGAGCTATAAAGGGTGGTTTTTATAATGAAGAATTGCAAAAAGTGGCAAATCCTGACATCTATTTGGTGGAAAAAGTGCTTCAAAGGAGGAGGGGGAAAGTTCTTGTGCGATGGCTCGGGTTAGATAAAAGCCACGACTCGTGGATAAGCGAAACAAACATTGTGTAGTTCTCTCGGTGAACGAACCGCCAAAATGTCTGACAGTGGTTACGAATCCGATGTAAGCAGCAGTGAAAATGATATTGTAGAAGATTCTTTGCTTTTGGCAGCATGTTTTCCGATCAAATCAACTAATGGATTATTCATTCATACAGGGTTGAGTCTCAAGAAATATTTTGAGCCAGCAGTAATCATCACATACCTTTGTCATGATCGGACAGTAATTTCCTTGAACTACTCTGAATGGAATAAATTATTGGAACATGTATGTGAATTTATTAATAATGGTGGAGCTCCAATGTTTGCCAGATTCGACTCACGTATGGTTCTAAGTACGGTGATTGACGCCGATGGAAATCAGCACGTGTCGCTTAGAAAAAATAATGTGTATGTTTATTTTACCGAGGCAGATATTTTTGAATTGTTAAACGTTAGCATAAGTGCATCTTTGAGATTTGGCTTTTTGCTCCGCTTTGATTTTTATGATTTCTATTGTAATTTCTTAGATAAAGTCAATCATCTAGTAGTAAGTAGTAACTTAAATGAAACAGACATTATATTAATATTATGTAATATTACATTTAGTATAGAAACCTTTTGTATTTTTGAACTCTTCTGTTTTTACAAAGAGTTTCTGTTGGCTGATTTGTATAGGAGAAGGTTGGTTTAATAAAACAACGTTCTACAAATATGGGTTTTTTTGAATTTTCTCTAGCCTCTGATGGACCAATTACATCATCGTTTGAGTTAAAGGGAAAATATCCAACGCCACTAACTTGTTTAAGCACGTCTTGCAATAACTGATACTTGGGTTGGTACAGTGACTTACTGTACAAGTAAATATTCTCGAATTTTAGTCCGTTTTCATTAAATATTAAACTAAGTAAAGCGTTGGTTTTTCCACATCCGCTAGGTCCACAAAAAATTGCCCTAAATGAGTTTGGAAACAGTACACCGTGTTTAGATTTAGCACTACTTTCTTGCACAATATCTAGGTTTTCTACTGGAAGTGAAACTGTCTGCTGATGGATTTGCATCGCGTCTTTCGAATCGTTGTATCCAACGACCTCGCTAACAACTAAGTCGTTTTGAAGTTGGTGGATTCTTTTATGAGTTTTTAAGTTATCTTTTCTCGAAAACGTTTTACTACAGAATTCACACATAAAAATAATAGTTCTGTGAATATTCTTGTGTCTTGTAAAACTATCCGATCTACAAAATGTTGTACC
The DNA here is from genome assembly GCA_963920635.1 of Pseudeuparius sepicola. Classification (NCBI taxonomy): domain Eukaryota; kingdom Metazoa; phylum Arthropoda; class Insecta; order Coleoptera; family Anthribidae; genus Pseudeuparius; species Pseudeuparius sepicola. The sequence goes on along the minus strand of OY987299.1, from coordinate 73,885,769 downwards.
GCAAATATCACACATATGCATCACGTAGGTGGGGAATAAAACACTGACAATTATACTTAATTTTATCTTTATTATATACTAACACATTGTTACAATACATTCATACTATATTTTTAATTTGCCTTTGGATCATTTGCCTTCGGATCACTTGCCTTCGGATCATTTGCCTTTGCCTTCCGATCATTTGCCTTTGCCTTCGGATCATTTGCCTTTGCCTTCCGATCATTTGCCTTTGCCTTTGGATCATTTGCCTTTGCCTTCGAATCATTTGCCTTCCGATCATTTGCCTTTGCCTTTGAATCATTTGCCTTTGCCTTTAGATCATTTGCCTTTGGAGTGCTCCAAATTTTCAGTTCCATATCTCCCATCTCTCTCTTTGTGACAGCCGCCGCGTTCCTGAGACTCATAGCGCGCCCTCGACGGCGGGGCCTTCGAACCACCCAGCGGTATCTTTCGAACCCCCTGCTGATGGATTTGCATCGCGTCTTTCGAATCGTTGTATCCAACGACCTCGCTAACAACTAAGTCGTTTTGAAGTTGGTGGATTCTTTTATGAGTTTTTAAGTTATCTTTTCTCGAAAACGTTTTACTACAGAATTCACACATAAAAATAATAGTTCTGTGAATATTCTTGTGTCTTGTAAAACTATCCGATCTACAAAATGTTGTACCGCAAATATCACACATATGCATCACGTAGGTGGGGAATAAAACACTGACAATTATACTTAATTTTATCTTTATTATATACTAACACATTGTTACAATACATTCATACTATATTTTTAATTTGCCTTTGGATCATTTGCCTTCGGATCACTTGCCTTCGGATCATTTGCCTTTGCCTTCCGATCATTTGCCTTTGCCTTCGGATCATTTGCCTTTGCCTTCCGATCATTTGCCTTTGCCTTTGGATCATTTGCCTTTGCCTTCGAATCATTTGCCTTCCGATCATTTGCCTTTGCCTTTGAATCATTTGCCTTTGCCTTTAGATCATTTGCCTTTGGAGTGCTCCAAATTTTCAGTTCCATATCTCCCATCTCTCTCTTTGTGACAGCCGCCGCGTTCCTGAGACTCATAGCGCGCCCTCGACGGCGGGGCCTTCGAACCACCCAGCGGTATCTTTCGAACCCCCTGCTGATGGATTTGCATCGCGTCTTTCGAATCGTTGTATCCAACGACCTCGCTAACAACTAAGTCGTTTTGAAGTTGGTGGATTCTTTTATGAGTTTTTAAGTTATCTTTTCTCGAAAACGTTTTACTACAGAATTCACACATAAAAATAATAGTTCTGTGAATATTCTTGTGTCTTGTAAAACTATCCGATCTACAAAATGTTGTACCGCAAATATCACACATATGCATCACGTAGGTGGGGAATAAAACACTGACAATTATACTTAATTTTATCTTTATTATATACTAACACATTGTTACAATACATTCATACTATATTTTTAATTTGCCTTTGGATCATTTGCCTTCGGATCACTTGCCTTCGGATCATTTGCCTTTGCCTTCCGATCATTTGCCTTTGCCTTCGGATCATTTGCCTTTGCCTTCCGATCATTTGCCTTTGCCTTCGGATCATTTGCCTTTGCCTTCCGATCATTTGCCTTTGCCTTTGGATCATTTGCCTTTGCCTTCGAATCATTTGCCTTCCGATCATTTGCCTTTGCCTTTGAATCATTTGCCTTTGCCTTTAGATCATTCGCCTTTGGAGTGCTCCAAATTTTCAGTTCCATATCTCCCATCTCTCTCTTTGTGACAGCCGCCGCGTTCCTGAGACTCATAGCGCGCCCTCGACGGCGGGGCCTTCGAACCACCCAGCGGTATCTTTCGAACCCCCTTGCGCATACCTGTTGCAAGGGTAAAGTATTCGGCGAAATATCGATCAATTGGTAGTACTTTTGAAGCACGACTGTAGTTGTTTCCCTACAGAAATAGAGGGCACGACCTGTATTAAAAATCTAATATTTTCATTGTATTGATTACACGTCAATTCATAAAAGAAAATCAGTAGTTGCAATCTTTATGAAATTTGGAATAACTCAAATATGCAGATTAGTTGTTCCATTTATTTCAAAATAAAAAACAGCAAAAAATACAGTTTTCTGAAATGGATGAATTAAAATTTAAAAAAATGTATCACTTTTTATAGCATACATTTAAATAGGACATAAAACACTAGGATCCCCTCCTAGACATCTCGTACAGGTTGATGTTTTAGACTATAAAAACTCTGGAGATATCTCAATAGACATCAGTTACAGTTTTTCTCCAAACAAATTAAATTTAATAACAATGGCTGCCTCCATAAATAATTCCCTATACCAACTTGCGTTAGAAGAAAAAGAAGAGATTGAGAAAACGGTGCCTGCAGAATTGAGAAGAGACATAGACGACATTGACGACGATGATGCTAGTGACGAAGATGAAGGGGTAGACGTTGACCGCGATGACTCCGTCGTGGCGAAAAGTGTACCCATTAACCCGAGCGAGGGTTATAATAACTGGACAGTGGGGGGCCTCTGTGTATCTGCCGCATATGTAAAGGTAACAGAAAGGGCGCGTTTGTGCCTAAATTGTTACCGTGCGTATGTGGTAGATTTTACAGAGGTTTCTCTGAATGGTTTCACCGACAATGCGAAGCATCGGCATGAAACTTTACATTTTTCTTTGACAGAAATGCCTTTGCAAAGATTCATGCGGTGTAGTGCCTGTAAAGAAAAGCTTTACATAGCTTTTCGGCAAGACACCTGCTTGATGTGTAAAGCAGGTGCAAAAATTATACCATTATTGTAAATAAAATGTATTATTGTAAATAAAATGTATTATTGGATAATTCTGTTTTTATTATTATTATTTAAATTAAATTCCTGACTATAAGAAAATAAACGTGAAATAAAATATTTAATTAAAAACTACAGTTTGATACCTACAAATGTTCTGGGATTTTAGGTAGTCGCATGCTACTGCTTGTCCGTGCGAGGATGATCGCTATGTAAAATCCTCTGGCTGTATTTTTTACCTTTCTTACATCGCTCAGCCGGAAGTGTGCACGTACGGTTATGCTAAAGCATAGCTTTTCGGCAAGATACATGCTTAATATGTAAAACAGGTGCAAAAACTAGGCCATTGGTATTATTGTAAATGAAATGTATTATTGGATAATTGTTTTATTATTATTATTTAAATTAAATTCTCGAATATAAGAAAATAAACGTTTAATAAAATATTTACTTAAAAACTACAGTTTGATACTACAAATGTTCTGGGATTTTAGGTATCCGCTTGCTACTGCTTGTCCGTGCGAGTTCGAGCGAGGACGATCGCTATGTAAAATCCCCTGACTATATTTTTTACCTTTCTTACATCTCCCTCAGCCGGAAGTGTGCACGTACGCTTATGCTAAAGTATGGTCTGCTTAGGAGAAAAATATTACTTTTGTATTTAGCTACCGAGCGACTCTGTATTGCACGTAATAAAATTTTATTGCTTGGTGTTTATAATGGTATTGGGTGAGAAATGAATAACAAAGCGTTGGTTTAAAACTATGTGTAATATTATATATATATATGATTCAACTTATGCTTACTTATAACTAGTTAATATTTTATTCACACGCGCTTCATCTATTTCTATTATACTAATCCTATTTACTAAAATTTTTCTTAATTTATCTAACCTATCTATTTTATTTTTTAAACCAGCCTTGTTTTTGGCCAGCTTATTACTTTGAAGCTGTAAGACGACAACATTATCTTCCAGCACTTTATTAAGTTCCAAATTGTGACGTCCTCCAGCTGCTGGATCTTCAAAATCGAAGCTGTCATCCGGAAACCTGTTTGTGCGGCGCCCCCTGTTATAAACCGCTCTCAACGTCTCCATATTTTTCCCAACAGTCCTCACAGGACTGGAGACGTTCTGCCGGTGGGTTTGCTCAGACTGAGCAGGCGACGCATGCCCTGCAGGTTGCGCGGGTTGCTCGTATTCAGGTGCGGGTTGTTCAGGCTGTACATATGTCAATTGCGCAGGCTGCACATGTGCCGAATATTCAGGTGCGGGTTGTTCAGGCTGTACATATGTCAATTGCGCAGGCTGCACATGTGTCGATTCGGCAGGTTGTGCAGGCTGTACATATACCGATTGTTCATGTGCCAGCTCACGCTCGATCTGCGACACAGCAAACGATGTTGCGCTTCTAATGCTTTCATCGTCCACTTCGGAATACTATAAGTATAAGATAAACATTTATTATTTGTTAGAATTCATAAACATGTCTACTTACATGATCAACATTGTTTTCTTCGGATGAATTTTCAACTGACCCCTCTGCCGCAAGCGTCTCGATGAGATTATAAGCAGATGGTGACTATAATAATTATTGAATGTTAGTATATCGCAAATAAAAAAATATTTTTCGCATAAGAAAATCTCCAACTTGCGGCTAACAAGAAAAAAGTTGGCTAAAAATTTTCTGATGCGAAAAAGCAAAATAGTTTCTCGAAGCAAATTGAAATAACGTATTTAATAATTATAAAAAAATAAGTTTTGACTTACCCTCACAACAGCATTGTAGTGGACAATCGCCTTAGTTTGGAACACACTCATAATTATAAGCAAAGTAATAAATTTAAAAATAACACACGACAAAACTCGAACACAATTCAACAAAATTTAGAAAACTGATGCTTTTGCTGAATTTCTACACCCTTTTGTAGATTTTAAAATGAATGCGTTGGTGGGGATGGCTCTCAACGTTGCTACTTTTTAATTTAGGCGTTAACTTTGCTCTGGTGGGAGTGGGGGTAACTCCACCCCTTCGGCGTTGCCAAAAAATTTTCTACTTCAAATTGCTCTATTTTCTAATTAGACGACAACGCTGTTGAGTGGGGATAGGCAATGCTTACGTTAAATATAAAAGGCAGCCACATCCTTAACAAAATTCACTAAATTCAATTCAATACAAAGAATTAAATATTGCTTCAGCTAGATAATTGTGGCAAAAGTTTATAACACTCGTTGAGATGTATTCTCAGAATAAAAGAAAAGTGACAGATGATGGATACAGTGCAGGATGGAGTTCGTATGGTCAGTGGAAAACGGAAGAAAACGCAAATCCAATTAGGCGATTAAGGGACACTCATGTGAGGCACTATAATGAAGGTTTATACGCGGGATGGTTTGATCATCAGGCTGGTAAGAATAGGCGTTTTCTGGAGGGTGACGTGAAAATGGATAAAGTTCAATATGGTGCAGGATATCAAGATGGATGGATCAGATACGGTCAGTGTTTTGCGAACGCTAATGACATTTACATGGCTAAATCTGATATCATTGCATATAATAAGGCGTACTACGCAGGGTGGTTTAATCATCAGCGTCAAATCGAATACGAATCTGGCTATGTGGCAGGGTATTTTCGATTTGCGAATAATGAGGACATAATACGAAATCGAACGACTTATAATTATGCATATTATGAAGGCTGGTTCGACCGTCTACGCAGACAACGACAGTGCTAATATTTGTATATAAGTTTATTGTAACAAAATATATGAATTATTTTAATAAAACAAAACATTAATTAATTTTAGTTTGTTTTATTTATATACTGGTTTCTTGTTTAGTTTTGTTTACCTATTCCTTACTAACCCACTTTAAAGCAATATTTTTATCGAGGAATTTTAAGTGGAATATTAATAATGTACACAGTTTTTTTTATCAAAATAACAATAACAGCAAAATATTCTCATTTAAGTTTTAACATTGAAAGCCTTTTTTTATTAAAATCTCAGGTAGGGTCGCACGAGAAGATTTACAAGCAGGTGAAAATCTAAATAATTTGAACAGTCTGCTATAAAACTACCAGGCAGTAAATTTTTATAACATGCCATTTACAGGACTATAAAAAAAAGTCTGACAAAAAACATTTAAAAGTGGATCATTGTTATGTAAGATTATCCCTTGAAGGAAGGGTCGCGCAAGAAGATTTAGAAACAGGTGAAAGTCTAAAGAATGTGAACAGCCTGCTATAAAAGTAAAAGGGGGCAAACTTGTCTGCATTTTTGTTGACTCGGCACAAAAAGATTCAAGGTACTAAAACCAGGTGAAGGTGTAACTAATTTGAACGGTCGGGTGTAAAACTCTGAAAGGGTTAACTTTCTCTGGAATTATGCCAAAAATGGTTCGAGTCACTATCTGCGCTGGATTGGCTGTTTATAGAATTGTAGGTGGGAACTGAAAAGCTTCCTCCTACTTAGTAGATCCTTATAAAAGTACTGCATCCAACTGAGACGTTGGCGTCGAAAGTTGGCGTCGAAAGTTGGCGTCTAAAGTGGGCGGCTTAAGTGGGACTTAAAATGGGGACTTTACATGGGGAATTTGCATGGGGACTATGTATGGACTTCCTTAGAGGGCACAGAAATTATTATTTTTGTTAGAATTTTTATCATTAGGCATTATTATTTTTTGTTTGGAGCTACATCAAGCTGCAAGAAAAAATTGTGTTTGGTTTTAATTCAAGTTTCAGTTTTGCACTTTTTTTATACTATTACTTTGTTGTACACCTGCTGGGTAGTTTGTTATTTTATTAATTTACTATGGGTAGAAGAAATGAAACATCTCTTATGCTATATATATTTTATTTTTAATTGTTTAAAGTTCTTATTAATTTCATATATATCAATTTCATATTTTAGTTTCTGTAATTTTCGAATGTGAGACTCCAAAGTATTTTTATAGCTGTTCCGGTTCTTGGACGGAAAATTGAATATTAGTTGTTTTCCCGACAGGTCCATAACTAATAAGATAATACTTTCGCCCGTTGAAAATGTCCTTGTTTACTTGCTCAATTCGTTCTTCTGTAAATTCTACCGTGAACCTTTGCGGTAAAATTGTTTTGAAATCGTCGAATTCCAAGGATATCTTCTCGCCAAACTTGGTGTTTATTTTCGTAAATGCATGTACCTCAAACTTTCGGTTGACTTCCAAATCTTGGACCCTAATGAATTTCTTCAGGAACAAACTGTTATTTAAATGGGTCACAAACGATGCCATACTTTTAATCTTATTTAGTTAAGTTAAA